>OX122907.1:9487489-10687489 GCA_944738965.1 Nebria brevicollis
CTGAGCTATGGAGCAGATCATATCGAAACGTTAAGACATTTATCTTGAAGTCGGTTTCCAGCTACGAATTCACAATCCTAGCAGCTGGATTGAAAATAGAAACATGTCGCATACAGCTTTTCCTATCGTAATTTCAAAGTTTGGAAAATGATAGCTTCAAACAATAATTTCCTGACCACCATTGACACTTTTTAATTCGGTCATTGCTGCTAACGGTAAACTATTTGCACCGTAAGTTAAAAATTTCATGTAATAGAGAAATTTTAGCATTAATTTAGAGCACCATTTTTATTTCTCGCTGTTTAACAGAGAGAGAGATACACAGAAACACAAATATACAGAGATACCCATAGCTGTATACAAACATTCACAGCCGCATAGACGCACTAAAAATGTAATATCTGTTTTTTTTTTCGTGTTTGTTGCACCCGATATTTGTTGTGTGATTGAAATGTGTTCTTGTAGAAGGATTTTAATCTAAAAATCCAAATGTTAATGAGCGAGTTTGTTTGAACATATATACAGGTATTAATAATATTTTTCTTGAGCGAAGTATATTTGCAGAGATACGGATATAATTTTGTTGCTAGTGCGAGTAAATACGTTCACTGTATCGACATCACAGGTCGAATATAGAGTCAATATTGCTCGACCATGCCATTTAAAGACCCTTGTCGTTAAGTACGTCCTCTGCTTCCTTACATCGTTACACTAGCTGACATGTACAAAATGGTTTTTTTTTTGTTTCAATTTGTAACATACAACCTATAAACGATATTCAATTCAGGATAAATCTTTTTTTTGCAATGAAAACTGTGATTTATAAATAAAATCGAAATATGTCTAATAAATGACATTCAATTAAATAGCAATATATTTAATAGCTGATAAAACAAGAAGAATAATCCGTTTTGATAAAATAACTAGATATTACTCTTATCAATATATTTTAGCTGATATTTTCTTTTGAATAATTACTTGGATCACTGAGAGAATATTTAAAAATGCCTAATAATTAGTTATTTAATATAAAGCAATTATATTTTTGTATATTTTCCGTCCGAAGTAAAAGTTTTATTAACAAAATTACGGAATTAATATATATTAAAAAAAAAAATCATTTGCGAAATATAAATTTTTTTTGAACTAAACAAGCAAATGTATAATATTAAACAGTTGCCACCGTTACGTAGCCTAATGTATCATTTAGTTATCTAAATATGTGTGTATACGTGTTGGCGCTAGTGTTGCCAACAGCTATTTCCCTTGATGTATACCAGCACTAGAAATTTACTGTAAAATTACGCTTGGGCGCGGGTGTTATACGTTGAAGATACCATTATTTGTGACGCTATTTATCACACTATCTAGCAAGTTCGCGTAGTCTCCGCACAATATGTTTTATACGCACGTGGAATATTCATCTTTCATGGAAACTGTGGCAGCTATATAGCGTATGCAACCCCCAACAGTTGTATATGATGCGTTGCCTCACCTCTGCTAAGCAGTACCAGAAAAAAAAATATTTAGCACAAAATTGATTTTTGTTGGTACTTTCTGTAATTTGTTATTGAATTTACAATAAAGCTTATTATATATTGCGTTTTAGTAATAAAGTATTTTAGTTTTCTGTACAATTTATTGGTTTCACATAGAAGTTTTGAGTTGTAATAGAAAAGAAAATTTATGTATGTATGGCACGTATTACAAATAAGAATATCTCCGGTATATTTTATTGTTAAAATGAATGTAGTTTAGTTTAAAAAGTTGAGTGCTGTTTTTATGAAATATCTTACTTTTAAAATTTCAATACAGTTATCTAAGACTGCGTTCTTGAATCATATATTTAGCAATTTTACTCTCTGCTGTGATACGATATTATTATTATTTGTAATTTATAGATACAGATATGCCTTTGTAATAATTGGCTCATCGGAAATGGTTATAAATCTGAAGATGTTATCAGTTTATTTTATTATTATTATTAGAACCATTTTAAATGATTAGGATCTATAAAATATACAATAAAAATATTTTAATAAATCAGTTTCTCTTTCATACTTCTTATGGAAGAAAATCATTGTCAGTATTCTCCTATAGCAGGTTTCAGATTTCAGTATTTCGTCAAACGCGTCGAATCTGAGACTCCGTACTACATTCTTCGTCTTGGCTTCCATAATATCTTTGACATTCTAGTGACCTAGATACCGATGCCACAATTTCAATGTACCCGATGACATTCGTCAGATTTGAATTTATTATAAATTCAACTTCATCTCATTCTATCTATAATCGCATCCATAAAAAAAATTCTTTAGTTACACCCACTAATAATATTATATTTCGATCACATCTGACCGCCATGGCGATTTTTATTTTGAAACTAAAGTCAAAAGCATTATCAGTGATTTTCTGGTATATAAAAAGTCCAATATATGTAACTGCACGCTTCTCTCATTCTCTTTGGCTTACCGATCAGATTTGCTGCGAACGATGCAGTTCTTTAAGCAGCGATTTTTGAAGAAATGCTGTTAGTTTGATAAAGAATACCATGCATTTCTTCGAATTCATGTCGTGTTTGCATAAATGTGATGAAGCGCCGCTGTCTGAGCACCAACGTATTTCACGATCGAATTCACACGGATACAATGTTTTAGAGCAACAAAAGCTAACGTCTTCAGCACTTTTAGCAAATGAATTTTATTTAAAGACTTCATTTTCCCTCTACGCTGCCTTCTCATTCATTTATTTGCATCGATGATGTGAACATCGCATCTTGTATTGAAACACGACTTTGATATTTTCAGATCGCATCTTTCTATAATAGTGATGCGAAGAACATTTGGAGAAGCAACGTTCTCGCGTTCAATTGAAAAAAAAATAAAATAAATTAAAATTTTAGTTTTATCTTTAAATTGAGTGAATTAAACATGTTTTAAAATCGAAGTAATTCATAACTCAAAAATTGTGTATGAAACATATCCGTGTTTGCCATTCAAAATTCAGTATTGTAATAAATTACGATAGAAACGACTGAACACGAAGCCCAAAATCTCAAACGATCATTGGGATTCTCAACCAGATTGAGAGAATCATGCATATACAAACGAAAGAAAAAGATACTGGAAAGCTTGGTAAGAACACCGGCCAAACAAGCGAAACTTTATCAAATTACGAATCAGTACAAGCGAATCAATTTTTTTTTTTCACCAAGCGTAAATAGAAGCTTATGAACCAGAAAGAAATTCGCACAAAATATATATTGATCTGCTGTTCGATGTAGGTGATACCGAAAGTTATATAAAATGGAAATTAAATATTTAATATTTAACTCGCAATTTTTTTATTTCAAATTCTTATTCGTTATGTAATTCAAAATCAAGATTGACTCAAAATTTTACTCAAAAGTATACGGCCTAAAGAGTTTATCCTACTTGATTTTTATTTAATATTATCACAGCAGAAAATAAAACAGTTGTTAATAATACAATAGTGAAGTAGGACATAGAACAAAGTTTTACAAATGCTTTGAAATGTAATATATTATTTTATACTTGTTGTTCAATACGCAACTGTTGTTGTTGAATGGAACTGGGTAGGTAGAAAGGGGTTGGTCGTTGAAGTTCAGCACCATCACAGTAATATTGAGTATTTCCCAGCGGGTGGTAATGGTAATTCAACAAACACTGACCGCAAACATGAAATCGACACAAATTAACTCGATCGTTACACTGCAAGGTTGTAGGGACCACAGACTCACTTCCCGAGAGTATTGCTTTTATCACAGAACAATCACAAAATTGAACAATTCATCTTGGATTGTAAACAATAACGAGCTGATTTGTTGTTGTTCTCCTCGGTTAAACTGATTAAAACATTATAAACATTTCGCCTTTAAAACTTACGTGCACCTAGTTTTAGGAGAATTATTTTATTTGGCATACACATAAATATACAGAATACTATAAATAACACAATCATATATCAACAAGTATTGCTCTAGTTAAATAATTTGTTTATCTGGACAATTGATAAACAGGAGCACAAAATAAAATGAAAATAAAAATTTATTTGTTAGTGAGCATTTGTCAAAAATGTTTTGATAAATAATTGAAAAAAAATTATTGGAGATCATCAAATTATCTTTTACGTGATTAATCATTCCTTTAGTACTAATTTAATACAATCAATGATCAGACGTCGTTTCTGTGTATAATTAGTACGTATTAATTTATTTAAATTGTCATTCATAAATGGGCAAATTACATGTACATGACACTCAATTTATACAAATGAAATAATTATGAATACACAGAAATATTATTCTAATTTAATATGTATTATAAATTGATTATGCTAGTTTATCATATATAATGTAATATCATACAATAAAATCTGTAGATGTCGGCAATGAATTATATTATTAATTAAGCGTTAATTGTTGAGCTCTAGTAAAATTTCAAAAAGCATCAGTATAGAATCAACTATTTGACATAGCACTAAGACATCAAAGGAAACGGCTGCTACCCAGGCAATTAGCATGAAACTGATTCGACTGGGGAGAAGGCACATGGAATCATATATTAAACCAAATTCATAATCAATATGATATGGAATAGATATATAACTGATCCCAGTGTAAATACATTTTTGAAATATAACTCAACATGCGAAACAATTTCATATAATTTAGACATTAAATTCATGAATTGATGGAATTAACAATATGTACTCCAATAAATTTAAAAAAATTGTATTTATTTTTGAGTTATGTTAAAACTTTAGAATTTTTAATTCAATTCGATTATGTTTATATTACTTTCAACTTCATATTATTTTATTAGATTTAGAAACTCAGTGGGAAATCAAATTATAAATTTAAGACCAACAATAGCAATTTGAAGAAATAACATGGAATCTGCTGACATGCTGAGGTTTACCGTTTAGGTCACAGTTTCTTTTTGAAAAACAACTAACGATCAGGCTGCACTATCACAATGTTCGACGACAGACAATAACTTTTCCAATAAAATTTATACCATGTCAGGGCAAACCACACGTTCCAATATAAAAGTCAACCGTTAAACTAGCATCAAACTTTTTAACTTGTCGCTAATTTGTCAATCTATCCTAAAAACTTTTCCTTCTCATAAAATATTGAACACCTCGGTTCAATTTCATTTTAAATTTGATGGACCATAAACTTATTACCTTATTACTTATTAACCATCTTAAATCGAATATATTAAATAAATTATTTTATAACACCCTGTAATTAGCTTAACAAATATGCTCGTCTATATTTTAATTCTATATTAGCAATTATTAAAACCAGAAGATTTTTGTTTTCAATTAAACTAATTGTAAGAACGTAACAAATTAATTATTAACATTAATTTTCTAAATCTTTAATTTGCAGGTATCGGAATTTTCACTTATACGATTATCTGACCAAATCTAAGCGTTGCCAATAGTGCGCTAGGCGCTTGGTATATTGGTCATAAGTGCAAAAGCCGATACGTACAAATGATATTTATGTGCAAGAGACGAATATGTGTAAATTCCTGATAGTGCTTTTGAAAATACATGCAAACTACGTTAAGTGCATTTGTCTGGGAAGTGCAAACGCATTTACTTGTTAATGATATGCTCCGGTATATAGCAGGTCGACATATTTATACGTGCAGGAAATCTAATATATTTACATTATATTGTTGGTTTAGGATTTAGTCGAAGACAATGTTTCATATCACAGTTTTCAATAGTAATAAATAAATCCAGCTCCATTATCAATAAACTTTGCAAAGATAAAATAATTATTAACCTTTAGAGGACCGGGATGACGCCTTGAGGCGTCAAACCCCGACCCGCCAAAGACTTGGGCCTAATTTAGTCTTTTGTGCATGACCCAAACTCACTTTATAATAGAAAAACTGGGATTTTGAAATTTCTCAAATCCCAGTCCTCTAAAGGCTAAAAAGAAATTTTTTTTATATAGTATATGACGGACACTGCAAAAATTTAGGTATAGTTGGTACTGCGTGCAGACTAGAATAATTCAACAACTACATTTATAAAATAAGAAAAGAAGACCATAAATAAAAGAACTATAGCGTAGACTAGAAGTGAGGAAATGGTTGCACATTTGTCAAAGCCTGAAAGAAAAGTGTGTGACTGCTACCAACATTCAACCGGAAAATAATTGCCAAACATAAATAGAATTGAAATACAGATAGAGAAGCAGAAACAGCGATTATTTTTTTAAAAAAGTTTTGTTAACTATAAATTACCCTAGATTTTAAATACAATGAAAATTTTTATATTTTGATACACAATTTATTTTGTTCTGAATCACTGGCATATATTTTTGATATAAATAATTAATTCATTATGTTGCAATATGAAATATGAAACATCTAGAAAACCTTTGTTGCGTCAATCGAGTCGACAGCCTGCATAAACACATATAATGGAAGATTGCGTTTCTATAAAAACACTGAGGTTCTTCTTTTGTACCAGACTAAAAATAATCTAGTCTTCATATAATCATTCCATTATTCAAAGTATCCATGCAAAAATTGTATAGGTTCTTAAATAATGGCAAATATGATCCAAACATTTTTGGCGAAGAAAATGTATATATTTGAATTAAAAAGTTACTCTTCTTTCTCATATCTAAAATAAAATTTCATCTTGTCTTTGCAAAGTTATAGTTATTAATTAGTTTACTGTAGGTAGTTTTTGCATATTTTGTTTCCTGTGTAAAAACTTTTTTACATTTTGGGTTTAGAAATCTTTTTCCATCATTTTTATTCGGTAAGGACATTTATCGTTTAGTATAAGATAAAGGATGAAATATGAAATGTGTGTTGAAAAACGTGTGGCCATCACATAAATAAAGTAAAACATAAAAGAACAAGCACAGAAAATGTTATGTTGCCTAACATTATTTCCTGAGTTTGTATTTACTTTAACAACATGAAAAACTTACGGGATTAATGTAAGTATATAAAGTATATTTAACTAAAAACATATGCCTTGTACGTATATGCTTGCAGGGTTCAAAAGGTAGTTAATATAAATCACCTCTATTTTAAAACAGATTCATCCATAAGCTCATGAACAATAAAAATGTAAAATATATGGATTAGAAATTGTATTTTTATTAAATAAATTGTAAAATATTAGAAGTCTATCTTACTAGTCATGTTTAGTGACATTCTTACTCATGATTGTCATATTTCAGCTATGTGCCAATATCATGAAAGACACTTTTGATTTGATTCCTTATATATTTATAATGAAAATCTAGACTTGAAATCGTACAATAAGTATTTAACTGAAATGATGCAAATGCACGCGATACAAATTTATATTTCCAGTACCAGTGCTGTGCTCGTTACAAATATACGACCGTGACATGTTTTCTAATCTGTGTACAAATGTCACGTCCAAAATGTCACGTACTCTATTTCTCGTCTTGTCTCGACTTACACAAACATACAAATATTGTCGCAAAAACAACGCACACTTGAATACGGCATTACCACATGTTAAGTCGCGCGACTCTCATTGTGATTGAACCAATTTCGTTTCACTTCAGAAATTCGCATACTGATGCATATTTAAGTATATGCAATTGTTGCGCATGCACACCCAGACTAATAACTGTGAACATACGGAAATTTGAATTAATTTGTCAATAACACCACAGATACTAACATACATAGATACATTATATTTCGGATATTAGCTATATTTTCTATATACGTATTCATATTTAATATACTCTACATATAACAACAGACGTGGTTAATTACACATACACATATTTTTGAAATGATTTTTCAGAGTAGTTCTACTAGATGGAAAGCTCAGAGTCCGAACCCAACAGCCAGTTCCAGATGTTTGTCGATGCTGTGGTTAACGAATTAAACAGATTTATACAAACGAAATCATGACAGCTAAAAATAGAAACGTAAATAAATTTCGTATAACCATTATAATGAGATTATACTTGGTAGTAATAAAACGTGGAACAAAAGCAACAATGAACGTTTTTACTGATTAAAAAGCCCGCGTACTGGGTAATTATAAAATCAAACAAAAGTGCGTTATTTATTTACTGGTTGTGGAAAGAGCTGTTTAAAAATTCGTGCGGGTCGTTCATTATGTGAACACCAACACGATATAGGACCAGTGCCAGCACATTTTCTGTTTACATGAAAATGCGTTGTTCGGCACATTGTGGACTCCAACGTGATGGTAATACGTTCACATTTGTAAGTTTATACATACACATGCACCAGATGTAAATGTGTTTGTTAGTGTAAACAGAGCACGTACCATGGGCGTATGTCCGACAACTTAGAATTTAATTTCATTAAAGCAGGTTTAGCGGTATCCAAGTCGGATGGTGTCAATGTGATAAGATACTTCATAAATGAAAGTGAAGCGAATGCCAATACTGAAGGAGCAAAATTGCAATCAATATATCAGTGACAGAATCGCATATTTGCATTTTAAATGCAAAAAATGACTAAAAGAAACACTTCCCGTTAGAATATTATTTTCTGTAGACCGCTCACATACACACACATTCAAACACACACACAGGAACACACACAAACACACACGGACATATACATATACACACATACAGACAGACGTCATTGTATGTAAAAATAAATTGTCGTTCCTATATAGAGCATATTAGAGCGTAGCTAATTCATTATAATAACTTTTTTATCGTAATTGCTATGCATAATGCCTTATTTGCCACTTTACATTATTTATGTAATAGCTTACTTAGGATGTTATCAATTTCTTTTTAAATAGATTAGAATCATTTTGACTAATTTCTTTTCCATATATACATATATACGTACGTAATATAAGCACTTCCGATTCAGGGAAGGTCAAAAGGTATAATTCCGTTAAAATCTCGAGATCGAAATTTTTCATGATTACAATATTTACGTATACTGAGTATAAGAAAGTAAGAAATTGACAATAGCATAACTTTCACTAACAATAAATATGATTTTCTAATCAAAAAAATTCCAATCTGAGTTTGCAGCAGAGATGATTAATATAGATCGCACAATAAATTGATTTTGTAATGAGTAAAATACTACATAACTAATGTGTGGCTAATAGGGCATTATGCATGGCTGTTACGATAAAAATGTTATTAAAATTAACAATCTACGCTTTAATATGCTTTATATAAGAACGACCATTTATTATTTGCGTTATATTTAATAAAGGTTTGGCGTATACGACTAGTATAACTTCTAAATACATAATATAAAATAATTTGGTTAAACAAATGAAAACAAAATATATTCTTCAAATTAAAAGTAAAATTCTTTGTCGAACAGTTCCACGAAGATTATAAAATGTGTTCAACACTATACGAAGTATTTTACGTATATAATATTTAATTTTAACTTTTTTCCGTTGAAATCTATCAAACATATTCACGATTTAATTCCATCAATTTTCTATTTGGTATTGCATATTTCGGCAGTAAAGAGTTTTTATTACATGGACGATTCATACGATGAAGAAAGATTAATAATATCAAATATAGACCGATTTTGCATGTTCTTATTTTCATCACTTTACATAACATTCGTAATACTTGGGTATGCAACCAAGAATAAACTAAAAACCATTCTCACAAACCTGTTAAAATTGCAAATAGCAACCGATGTTTTTGCAACTGATCGAAGAAACAACATGGTGGCTGGAATTATAGTTTTCATAACTGTAATTACTCTTCCGCTTTTCGATTATTTATTTTATTCACAATTCTATGATGCACCATCAAGTGTGTCCGTTCTCTTCTTTGCTGTCGTGGATACTTATCTTACAATTAATATATTTTGTATTTGCATCTACGCGCATATATTTATGAAACTTTTTCATTATCTAAATTTAAGAATTATTTCACAAAACTGTGGTAATACTTATTTGTGGAGTGAATTGTTCACGCTCCACATGGGTTTAAAAAATCTAATGGAAGAAACATATCGGATATTCACTGTTCACATATTGCTACATATGTTATTAAATTTTTCTTACTTAATTGATAATATTGGGTATTTTGTATTGCTTGTACAAGATCCTAAGTACGATATTGCAATTACAATAGTTTCATCTAGTAAATGGATAGCAATGACTCTCTTTAAAAGTCTTGTTATAGTAAAATATTTTAATGCTGCTGAAATCGAGGTAAGCAACTAATAAGTAATTTTCTTCTGCATATGAATATATGCTTGCATCTGGAAATTGTACAAATAATATAATTTAAATTTAGTCAGCTGATGCATATGTGTTTAAATATTAATATTTATTCGTAGGCCAATAAATCACCATTACTGCTCCATGAACTTTGGAATAAATATGCAAATAATAATGAATACCAGCGAGATGTTATTAATGTAAGTAAACAGATTCAGATATATAACAGAAAATTCATGATCTGGTCATTTCATGCTTAGATTATTTTGAACAGAAATATATAAATCAATGGCTTATATGTTTAAATGATAAAATCATGTAAATAGAAATGGATTTTCAGGTTATTTTGAAACACTATCATTTCCAAAAGCAATTCTTATTTTAAGAATTTAATTATATTTCAACAGAATATTATGTAAGAAATAAATAAAATAGTACGATACTTTCCAAAATTTAAAATGTTATTTCTAAACATCAAATATTGAAATTTGTAATGGAAATCCGAACTTAATTTTATTGATGTAGTGTTTATCTTCTTGAAATACTACTGGCTTGCATCCATTATAAAATCATTGAGAACTAGCAAAGAATAGTGTTTGAATTCAGAAACTGTGAAACCAATTTTAAATTATAATTGTTCATATTGAATAAGTCCTAATTTTAGCTCAAATTAATATCCATACAAATGATGAATAATTCAGTTCAATTTAAAGTGTGTGGATTTTTTCGACTCGATTATACGCTACCCCAATCCGTGAGTTTATATTTAATAATTTATAATCGATGATAATATATTTGGTTTAAATTTTAGATGCTGGTTTCAGTTACAACATTTTCTGTAATACTATTACAAATGGAATACGTAGCTAATCCCCATCGTAGACACTACACATGAACCTATTTACTTTCTTATACGCAGATATATAATAGATTTTCATTTATTTTTAATATATTTAACTTTGAGAATTGTGGTCAAACAGGCTAAAGAAATATGTAAAAAATATATTTATTTCACTTCCTCTAATTTTTCATTATAATAGTATACAACAATCGCAAGCAAATGTACAACAAGCTGCTTCATTTCCATAGAGACCACCCATAATTTTGATTTTTCAGCGTGTATACAGTATTAAAATCACTGCTTAAAAAACATTCATATTTGCTGAAATATCAGTTAAATTTATTCCGGGAATAAATTGACAAGGTATATAACTTAATATAATATAAATTAACGCAGAATAACACATTTTTATTAATTTTTTCAGACATTTTCAAAATAAAATGACGAAGTTTTTTAATAGAAGTAAGAATCAATGAATTTATATTTGAGTTTACTTAAAAGTATATGTATATTTTTGCATTTTTCAGTCAGAAAATCATTCGCCGATATTAAAAATATATTCAAAAAGAAAGATGACAATGTTAAATTAGAAGATACCGTCAAGTTGTTTGGAGTGGGATGGGTTGGCGCACCATTTTATATGGGGGAATGGTGCGTCTATTCGGCCATTGAAATTTAAAATTTTAGTGGTTTATTGACAATAGTAGTATGAAGTAGGACAACACACGAATTTCATAGTATAAGTTAGTTATATGGATTTTTAGTTTTAAGTTCTAAAAAACTGATAAATAGACATAGTTTTAAGAAGTGTTCAAATAGAAAAAAGAAGATAGTAAACAATAAGAACTACACCTTCCTGTAGTTCTAATTACTCGAAATAAAATTGTTAATATTTTGAAAAACATCCGTATTTTAATGGATTTATCAAAATTCAAGTTAGAATAAACACTTACCGATTACATTTTTGAAGATTTTTTGAATTTTCTTGTATTAGGAAAATAAGAACAAATTGGTCTAATAAGCATTAAGACAACATATAAGAACAAATCAAGAAAAGAAACAAGAAATAAATTGCAAGTCATTTATACAAATAATATGCCCCAAAATTCGAGTTCTTTTATACCGAAATTAGAAATTATTGTTATTATTAGAGAATCTTGTTAAAAATCCCGTTTATGTTTCGCATCCAATTTCATTACTGAAAATATATCTTGATTTCCAAATTTTCCAATTTTGTTTTATTTATTACTTTTAATGCTAATCACCTACACCCATCTTAAGAGGAGAAGAAGCGACAATATTTGGTCTTACGACTTAGCGCCCATATATACAACTTTAGAATCAAAGAGAAGTGAAAGAATGTGTTGTATAATAATAAACATCTTTCTTGGCTGACACAGAGCTTTCTTATATGTATTTTGCGTATAAGAAAGTTCAGTGTCAGGAATGACAGATATTTACATTAGGGGATAAATACTGAAGCATATAAAATTATGGTCGAAAACAATTACGATTTACTGAAATAGTACTATTATAATTAACATTAAGTTGCACCAAACGCTATATTACGATGATGATATTATTCCAATATTTGAAATACACATTTATACTCACGAATACAGAATTTCATTCGTTAACTGCCAAGAAGTCAAACATCTTGCTCAGCATTTTTTCTCTCATTTGTAACTAAACTAATAAAGTATCATAAAAAAAATAGTTATTGATAATATTATTCTTTTGAAACCTATTTATTGCATTAAAATATGTATAGTTTAGTAAGTATAGTAAAGAAATTAGCTTTAGTGTCAAATTTGGTAGAAACTTTGAGCAATGAAGTACTTGTAAAATGGTTAAAATTAGCCAAAATAGAACAAAATTAATTCATAATGAAAGTTGTTGCAACATCGTATAAGTGCTTGTGTGCACAGATTTCTACAGTCAGTGGAGAGGTTGTTAACTCTAATTTTACGATTGCTGCACAAAAAAAGACGTAAAGTGAACGGTGACAGTAATTGGCAAAGATAAATCAAATGGACTGTATCTTGTAAACTTGTTCACATTGGGAACTACGCATGATAGACCATGTATACGATTGAAATCTTATCAAGCACGGAACTAACAGATAGCGAACATTTCATTTGGTTTATATTCTAACGCTGTTTTGGTTACTAATACGTAGTGACGGGGCTTAATTTATTGTAAGGTGAGATAAATTTATAATTTGTTTTAATAATATGCATACAAAGAATGAATAATAATTTGATAATCTATGTCCCAGAATTTTAAATTCTTATCAAAGGAGGATATTTAGTCTGGTACCGAAAGTACCCAGCTAAGTCTTATTTTTAATTGTCTGATTTTTTTTTAGTTTTTGCCTATTTTTTAAACATATTACTAATTTATCATGCCAACTTTAGGCGAAAGATTATCAAGATGTGAAATAATACAAAGGGTTTTCAACCACTCCATTTGATGGGAATTCCATTATTCTAATTACACTAATAACTATTAAAAAAATACAATTTTACGTAATAATTTTCAGCGAATATCAACTAAGGCAAAGTAAAAACGTGTATTAAACCACAGTCATCTAATTATTACCATGTTAATAATTCTCCACCTACAGTTGTCTTTAATTAAATGCTTCACATTTCTGAAATTGTGTCACAGACATTTTCATTATATCATATATTCTGTGGCGGTACTGCGTGAGTAAAGCTGTGCTGAGATTTATGTAGAAATATAATTTAAACGAAATGCTTCCCTGTGACAAATATTTATGTTATCCGTGTGACAAGCAAACGCACAGGGTTGTTATAAATTGAAAGGGACTTTCATAAAAAATCATGAACCACCAAAACTCGTGGTGTTTTTATATATATTAAAATATAAGTAGGATCTCATATTAAATCAGCAAACTCTTTAAATAAGTGCTAGTTTATGTATTAATATTTCGTGTTACGTTTAAATCTTGAATATTTAATATTGAAAGAATAATGAAAGATTGATAAAAATATTTACGTGGATAAGATTTATTTATGGGCAGTAATTCATATGGCAGACCCGGAACTGAAGCTGTCCGTAACAGCAAACTTTGTACCCTGCAAATTCATTGAATGGAATTGCTTCTTTATTAGTTATTTTTTTGGTATATAACAAAGAGATGCGCTTCTTTTATGAAGAACAGTCCTTCCATTACAAATAATTCGGGCAAATTTTTCGAGTGCCAAATCAATTTATCTCATACCGTTCTACATGGGATGCAATGCCGTCAAAGTTCATTAAATAAATCACAACACGCATCATTCTGATTCATTACTATTTCTCAAGACACAGTTACTATTTCTTTATGCAAAAATATATATCGTTGGTTCTTACACAGAAGTAATTATACCTTTTACTTTCTTTAAGTATACTATAGTTTTCTAGTCCTTCAAAATTGGTAGGTTTCTCGATAGTCTAGAAGGACTTGCGTAGGTTTTATGCAAAAGAGCCGAAAGTTTATAATTATTAGCATGAGTAACGCAACAATAAGAGCATGACCCACCATAGTGATAGAACAATCCCGGGTAGCTTGAACAGGTCATGTATTAAGCAACATTAATTGTGGCCGTGCCGGAGTACACAGATCCGGGTTCACCGCATCTGTCACACATTCAATTCAGAGGATTGAACTGTTGGAGTAATGTAGTGCGCTAGTCCGTCACGTCGAAATACTCATACCATTCATATACACCTTATACCAAAATACACAATCAAGCTTACAGCTTTCCTACTCTCACGACTGTAATACATATACATATATCTCCATGCAATGTTCGAAATCATGTTTCTACAGAGTATAGTATATAGAGCAAATTAGTTGTATTATATATTGGGTTCATGTAATGTAACCATTACGTATTAGCCAATTAGCAAAACCACCAATTATTGCTTGTACATTAAGGATATTTTGATAGATTTGTTGTATAAATAATGCTTATATAGATATAGTAAGCCCACAATTTTCTCAGTAACCATTTAAGCAGATTTACTTTTAAGCGGATTGTTGATCAATGGTTGGTAGTTAACGAACTTATGTAACTGAATATATTTTTTTTGTAACTGGTACCTTTTTCGAAAAAATGTTTAAAATAAAAGTTGTACGAAATGTAAATATCCCCAGTAATATAATAATTCTAATTATTTTTGCTGTAAGTATAACTAGTTTTGCGTTATCGGAGAAACCGCAAAATAAGACTTCCAGTTAAATTTTTTTTCAAAAAATGGTTTTCCTTTCTAGACTTTTACAAATCTTAAGTTTATAGTTTCATAATTTTACCTTCAGCCGTTCAAGCTATAGAGCGCGCGCGCACACACACATACACACACACACACACACACACACACACACACACACACACACACATACACACACACACACACAATATTCTTACATCATCAGAAATTTTACGATATTGTAAAACTACCACGGCTGCCTATTAGCATTTAACTATCCGAAACTATTGCTAAAATGTGCTAATATTGCTCGCCGATATTTCTGAATATTTTTTTAACATCAACTCGGCATTATTTATCAGCGTTGCATTACATAAATATTATGCACACCTCATTTTGTATTTGCTATTTTTACGTGGAACCGTTATTTAAAACTCGGGCAAATTTACTGAAAAAGCTATGATTCGTATTTTTGTTTCGGGATTTTTGTAATTTGTTCGCTTATTTTTACAACGAAATACATTCGTTCTGTCACATTCAGTGGCACATTATACAATTTTCATTAGTCGCTAACCGTAAATATATTGTCAGTATTCTGCAGTCCCTGCGGCACTGCGAATCCCAAAACTCGAATAAAAGGACCCCTTGATGCATTGATGTCGTTGTTAATAGTAATTCAAACGATTTTCATTTTCAAAATTATTCTCTTTTGCATTAAATTTAAAATTCTATACAAAATATAGCACTAAAACCTCGAACGACAAATTATGTACTAAAATATTGAAAAGAAAAAAACATTCAATACAAAACAGGAATATTTTTAAAAGTCTGTTACTCACTAAAGACTTGTAATCATCATATAGGATATACATATATAATTGTCATTAATTGACCGGGAGATTGATTTATTCCGCAAAACATAAAAATATTTAATTAAAGCAACAAGTTGGGTGTCAAACAGTGCTAGTTTCACGTGCACATGCGTTACATAATTAGAAGGTTCGCACTGCCACAATGCAATATGAGAAACTCTATCCATAAGATTTAATGCGTATAATTAGCAAATATGTAATTATCAAAGAGCTTAATGCAATTTCAATAGATTTAAAAGTTGCATAGCATTTAAAAACAATTCTTGAAAATTAAACATTTTCATCAGTACTTGTACTTCAGTCTTCTTGATTACTAGTTGCTTACTTAATCTTGTGGGTTAAAGTTTCTTATATAATGTTTGAAAGCAATATGTGTAAGTTTACTAGATTGTTTAATAATTTTTAAATATCACATTCTACAGCGCATGCTATGAATTCAAATTATCTATGGCACTTATATATAAAATTTACTAATCCACCATTCAAGACATATGCTTCAAATTGGAGCGTGTCTAAAACCAAAAAAAAAATTAGAAATTTTGAAATATCTCCCTAAATCTGTAATAAACCATTAAAAATCTTGTTATTGTTTCTGAACTCGTATACAATTTGCATTTACATGTTTTGTATGCTATGTTGAAAATAATGACATATTGCTAAACATAGAAACATATTAAATGCAAATTATACCATCTATATGTTCCAATACACATAATATCAATAAATCGAGATTCTATTACTAGAGTTTCAGTGATATATTGGCAGTACACTTCTATATAATTTTGTTTTGTAATATATATATATATATATATATATATATATATATATATATATATATATATATATATATATATATATATAATATCCAATCAAATGGGGTGGCAGAAAACCCTTAACTTATTATATAACTTATTTTGATTAGGCAAACGATCACGCATACATTAAAGTTGGCGAGCATTAACAATTAACATTAACAATTTTCGTAGATTATTCAGGAGATTATTTGCTACATCAGATTAAACCTTGATTACAATGTGCATTTTTTATTTGTAACTGTCGTTAGTTTTAAATTGTTATAATTATAAAACATTTAACTAATACGGTAGCGTTGACGTACCTACGTAATATGTAAAACTAAAGACAATGAAGAATTTTAATCGCTTTGGGATAACAATATGTGGTTTCCATTCCAAGATGGAGTACTGTTAGTGGTTAACCGGTATTTACCTTAATTATAAAATTCGTTCAGTAATTTTACTTTACCCTATCAACGTAAATAGAACGAGAAAGTAAGTAGCAAGTGGCGGTGGTGGGGTGATATGGTACAGGAAGAGATATACGATAATTACAGATAACGACTCTGATATGAGCCAACTGTTGTAATTAACAGCGACTTTAACGCGTTAAGAGGCTTGAAGCACGCACCATCCACATAACTAAACGATGCTCTTTTCGCGTGTTTTTGGTTAATAATTCTATACCCAGCAAACGCTTTCCCACAAAAATAATGCAGTAACATAAAACAATGAGATTTTATTGCGGGTCTATAAAAAAAAATGACAAAAATCACCATAATTTCTAATTATACTGTAACATAAATTTAACTTTTATAATAAGTATAATCAAATACACATTAAACAGAATTCATAGCTTTACTTTAAAACAAAAATGGTTAATTGAGAAAATATAAATTAATTAACTTAGGAACGAAATATAAAATTATAGAAAATAATTCAAAAATAATAAAATCATAGCGTAAATATTTACTTCTAAACTTACAAATTTTCTAATTATATACTTAATGCTAGCTATTCTGATTTAACTGAGATTTGCAATAATAATTTTTACCATCAGGAATTTATTATTTTGCTATAGACAAAAGGGAAAAATATTTTTGAACACACTAAATAATTATAACAAAATTACATTTTTTACAAGCAAAATCTGGGTTTAAAATGAAAAAATTAACTAATTGAATTACAATTTAATAAACCTTAAGTCTTTGATATGAGAAAATTCAGTAAGGCATTCAAATTGAGTAAATTAAAGAGTTTTACGTTCTATCGCACATTTGGGCTTGCATACTTATATTTGACTTCACATCTTAAAGTAAAGTAAATAAAAAAAGCAATATGCGCCGAAGTAGAATTATGTTCCCCATATTATTTATTACATAGTGTTTTGATGATATCAGTATGAAATTATATGAAATCTATTAGAATTACTATTTGCTCAAATTGGAAATCGTGCATGCAACACTAGAATGAATGGCAAGCGATGCACAGTAATGGTTATAAAAAGAACAAAATTTTAAAGAAATCGCCACTACATTAAAAGATAAACTGAACTTTTAAGAATTAATGACACAGTGAAGAGCACCGAAACTGAAATGGTTCATGAGGAAGCGTTGGCCGTTCCACTTGTAAATTTAATTAATGCTATTCGAAAGGAAATTAAATAATCACTCGTCATTTATCAAAGTGCTAAAGTTATGATGTGATTTTCAAATAACTTTATACTTCTAGGAAAACTTTATATATTTATTATTTATGCAAATAATTTTCAATAATATATGCAAACAGATGAATGCTAATTGCTTATTTTTAATACTTAAGACATAAAATTGTACAAATGAAAAATAAAACATTTCTAACAAGTTCTGCGTGATCATATTATGAGATCCACAGAGATGGAAAGATACTCGTAACATAACTCTTCAGGAGGAAAAGTTGTCGGAAATATTTGCGACAGTAGTTATAAATATTTTAATAAAATAAACTTTTGTAATTCATTATTACTGATGCCGTATTTTTTAAAACATATATTAAAGTGCATATTGCGGCAATGTTTAACTATCTAAAACACTACACTATATATTATAACTTCCAAGAGATCTTAAAAGAAAAGTTATGATGAAGAAAGTTCTGCAAAATTAGTTTTTGTTGTTATCCAGGTACTCACACCAAATATGTTATAATTTTCTACTTTAATATTTCTAGGAATCTAGGAAACACTTAAGATACCGTATTTTCAAACATAATAAATTTATTGCTCATTATATTGATTCATACCTCACACGGAGAGCGGAAACAGTTTTTTAAATGTTAAAATATTTTCAGTTACTACGAATTTCTTACTTTTTATGTTTATGAAATTCATTCGCATATGTTTCCCAGTGAATCATATTTTACTTAAAAGATTATTATTGCTATTAATTTGCAAGCCACATCGTAACATTCTTAAACTTTTTATTGAATGAAATATGTAGAAATTCATATGTATGTATGTAAAAATATAACAAAAACAACTGTTAAAGTTTCAAGATGAAATTTTCAAGAAGTATATCAGTTAAAGTGGAAAATCTTGTTTTATCCTAGGTTACATGACACATAGAAAATGTGTTTCTTTATTTGGTATCGCAAATGTAGACGCAACTTTATATGATAGAATACGGAACGAAGTACAGTAATCCCAAATAAACTATAAGTGCTGATTATTTTCTAAACTATAAAATAAATAAAAATTGAGATAAACAAAAGTAGAATATTCTTATTTAACACAAGCTAATTCATTTTATTAAAATAAAAAAAGAATTATAACTAACATTATCAGAAGACCTAATCCAAAAATGCTTTCATATCTAGCGATTTGTTTACCATTTGACACTAAAGCTTACGCCCGGTTATGTCAATCATTACGAAAATATTGTAAGGATAAATTTAATATTTGATTGCTGTTATTTTGTGAGTGTCAAATTTGTCCTACATATAACAATTTATATTTACTTTCTTCTAAGATTGTAACTAAGTAAATATCGTATAATTGAAAATTTTCACTCGAGATATTTATTGAAGCAGTCGTTTTGACCATCTTACTATTTTCTAAATGACGTCTGTGTATCTCTTTGTGTGCCTGTCTGTGTAGTTGTGTATGGCCTAAGCTATGAAAAATAAATTTATAATGCTTACAACAAATGACTAGCATATTATTTATTTTTGAAAAAAATGTATGAATCAAAAGTATCCAAGTGAAAATATTAATATTACTTTTAGTTCGAAAATGAACTATTTCATTTTATTGTTGCGATAATGAAGTTAGTATGGCATATTATATTTAATAAATGATATCAACTATGCCTGCTAACATATTAACTGTGGAAAATAGAGTTAGAGGTAAACAGTTTGTTCCAAATAGTGAAGTATTGGAAGAAATATTCTACAGTTTTTAATGTATTCATTAATTTAAAAAATAATAAATTTTCTTTATAAAATTTACAAATATGACGAAAATTTATATATTCTAGAATTTTTCAAATATTATATAAATTTCATCTTATTTATTCAGATATACTTCTATGTATAAAAAAGTCCACTACAGATTAATCGATAATTTAAATTTGACTGTAAAAACTCTCTTCATAAAGTAATGATTTATTTTCAAAATTTCTTGCTATTAATAAAAATATATATAAAAAAGATCAAATTGAAATGCTCTCCTTACTGTGTGATGAAATTGGTTTAAGAATAGATGGGCATTTGTGTAAAATATGGCAATCGATATTTTATATAGTGTACTTTATTATTTGTTGTATGTTAGACGGTTCGCATATCGGTTCAGTTGAGTGCCATGTCGTATCACGCTGTGCCACAACCGCTACCACCACCGCCGTGTTTTCTATACCGTTTCTTCTAATAATTTTTTGGTTTCTTTTGATAAAAGCTTCCGCGGCTTCATTTGTGAAGTTTTTGTCTGTTGTCGGCTTGCGCGTGCCTGCAGAACCAACCACCAGAAACATAGTGAATATATGGGAGTGTGTGTGTGTATGTGTGTATGTATTTGTGAATTCTCTCGAGGTTGAGCTTGATATTTTCCATTTTTGTCTGTCTGTCTATCTGTTTTCTTTCACGAATGCTCTCTGTGTGTTCGTATGTTAGTTTTGTTTGTGTCAATGAACTTATATCACAAAAACGGTTCTTTATTAAATTGCGCATTTTCTCGCCGCGTTTCTGTAATTTGTACTCTTGTTGTTCCTGCTCCAGTTTCTAGTTCATTCAAGTTGTGTCTGTGTCGGCGCTTTTTACTGCACTCTGAATTTTTTACTTTTTATTATACAATGCCGAGATGTTCATTTAAACAGAAATTGAAAATTTGTACCTAAACCAACAGTTTCCAAAAGAAATACCATACTTTTGAGTTAGTAATATTTGTTTCGTAATTTCAAATATATTGCCATGAAATTTCGTTTATTTAACAAAATTTATGTTTTTCAATAAAAAAACGAGTGAATTTCGCAATATTAAAACTTTTTAAATGCAATATTTTATTTTCATCGTAAAGAATTTATTCATTCTAGTTCTCGCAACTTTCACGAAAAATGCTTATATAAGTAAGTATATACTTGGAATTCATTACATATAGTAAATATACTATTACATTTAATTATCAGTTTGTGCTTCTTTTTATTTATTGGAAGTATTCACTTCAAGAATATTTATACATCATATTATTATTCTGTACATACTTGTACATAAAAAAGGTATATAAATCACTAAGATAGTTTTTACAAAATGAATTAAAATTATCTACAAATGTAACAATTAAATATATTCCTAAAACTACTTGCAATAACGTAATATTACGAAGTAGCTTATATATTCAAATGATACCTATGCATTGCTGAAGAACTTGTAAAATATATGAATAACCAAACCGACAATTAGAACCATAGAAGTTCTAAATTTACCGGTACGTCGCTATGCAAAATAAAAATCAATGGTGGGCAATTGTAAATTTTCGCTAAGTTAATTTGTCGTATTTATGACTATGCTATAAATGCGATATTGTGATTTAAATGTTATATTTTTGAGTAAAAACATGAACTAAATCACATTACGTTAATGTTAGTTTTTTTTCAATTTTGACAAAACTACGTCAACGGGATTGCAAAAACAATAAGAACTATATCCGTTTAGAATACAATTGCCAAAATTGTATTAAATTGTTTGTCGGAATCGAGAAGCAATCAAATTTCCTGCTTCAAGTAAAAGCAATTTAAAATCAATAAGTTATCGAATGTTGAAAATCATGTAACTATGGCTGATTGGCTATGACCGGTACCAAACAAGTTTCAAGAACAATGTAATGTCCATAGGATATAAAGTTTGTGGTTTACTGAGTCCTTTTACTGCAGTACATATTCAAATCAAACATCAGCATTCCCATCTATAATTATGAATGTATTGTGGTCTACAGTATAGTACAAAAACATTATAATTATAAATAAGAAACCCAGTTCCAAATAAACATAAATGTTCGTAATAGATTAAAATATTCAAATTGCTTTCAGCATACGGAATATATTGATTTATGTTAATTGTCTCGTTAATCAAGGACGGTCTTTCATTTTATTCAATTAATAAAATGTCCTTTATTTTATATTTTCCCGCCAAATTCCATCTATAAAACATATCGGCATATATATAAATTGTTATGTCTATTCACAAAGTTATGAACTTAAAGTACAAAAAGATAAGAATACAAAATCTAATAATAAGATAAATTAAAGTATGATGGTATATTAATGAATCAGAGCGCATCCCTCTTTAACAAAGTATAAACGTACAAAACCATCAACTTTAACTTTGAGCAAAACGTCAATAATTTTACATAATTTCTCATTGACACAAGAAAATAATGATCGCACAAATTTCAATAATAACATAATCATTATTGTTTATAAACAATATTTAAAAGATACTTCGAAAGTAATTAGTGTACAAGTTTCAAATTCATTTAACACTTAATTAACCGTTCAAATTTATATGACCAAGTTCATTTATTAAATAATTATAAAAAGCTCTTTCTGTTAAATTTGTTTATTAAAATTTTTAATTTCTAATACTACGTTAATGTTGAATAACTTCACTTTAAAGTTAATATTAAATTATAACGATCCACGTAATCAATACAATACCATAAATAATAAATATTTTTAATGACAATTACACGTAAAAAGTGTTTCACATAGTAAAATTTAAAAAAATCACCGTATGTGTTTGACAAAATTGCAATATTTATTAGCATGAAACTTTTAACTTAAGATTTGTGTTTTGCTCGCAAGAAATCCACTTATTATTTAATGGAGTATTTAAACTGTGAGAACAATTTTACTCTAGTAATTTTCTTATATCAATATCAATAAAAGAATTGCAGATTTTCCACCACCACCTTTTTTGTAAAGTTTCTTCGAAAAGTGTACCAATTTTGAGATATTTGCTCCTAAAATACTTCAATTTCTAATTTTTGTTGCCATAGGTAATGCTATTTATTTTAGTCAATCATATCAACTATGTTGTTAATAGTATAAAATAATAAATTGAAATTTTCAATCAGCAATTGTATAAACTAGTATAAGAAAGAAGTGTAAAAAGTTAATAATTTACTCAGAATATTGTGGCATTGAGAACACATTTTTAAAATATCTAAATCATATTTTATTATGGGTATTTAATTTAGTCTACACTAAATAAATTGGTTGTGATCTAATCTAATTTGCTATAAAATTTACAAACTATTGGTCATATTTACTTATAAACACTATCCTGGCGAATTTCTGCTGTTTTGCTATAATATATAATTACGATCTTTAAAGATTCGCGCTATTAATGAAACGAAATACTAGAATCGCAATTTTACATTTATGGAACAGATTCGAAAAATACATATTAGGAGTATATATTATGCATTACATTAAAATTATCAGTACATTAACTATTTTAACTAAGGGTAACTAATTATGAAGTATGTCAGTAAAATTTATCCTTAATGTTAGTAATGAGAAACAAACAAATTTCGAATAATTGAATGCAATCACAATACGTTAATCAAACAAGCTGTGCTATTGAATATAAATTTAACTTTTGTAACACACTAACCGATATTGATTAGAAACTAATTAGATATATTTCCACCTAAATCTCTTTTAATTCGCTTAAAATCCAACGAAAAATCAATTGAGTTATCTATATTCAGAAAATAAACATTGAACGCAACAATCACCCAACTAGTGATTTTTAATTTGAGTATTTTATGACTACAATTATTGTGATTTATGAATCGATTGAAAAGGATATTGAGCCAAATAATGTTAATGCTATAAAAAAATTCAGTCTTATAATTAAATAGCCATACTAGATTTTTAATTTTGATTAAATTGTAAAAGTGACGAACAAAATATATTATATTTTAGTTCTATTCCAATGAATTACAAAAGGGATTTTGAACTTTATTACTTATGTTTTAACAAAGCAAAGCATGAATCAGAAATTGTATCCATAACTCCGGCCGTGAGATACTTCTTATAATTTGAAAGAGAAGGTTTACCTCTGAACATTCTGTGAATTCTGGGTAAAATGCATCAATGCTATCGTAAATTATATAGATAAAATATGAAACGAGCCTAAAACTAAATAATATTATATACATTTTTTTGTGAGGCATTTGTGGTGTACCTGAATAATATATTTCACCTATTCCGAAGTTTCAATATTCAGTATGTAAAATAAATAATTTAACCGACCACGTATTAGATATTCAATGACTGTTTGAGTGCTTTATAAATAATGCACTACGTTTTCAACTTCATATTTTTCTCTTTAGTCATATATACTTATATGTTTGTAGATTGACATTATTTATTTCGTTAAGAATTCTTACTGAGCAGATTTGAATTTTCAATTTATTCTGGACTACTAATATACTGCGTTCAATATTACTGTTAAAGTGTTACTTTAAAGTTCGGATATATTTATCTACAGTTATATTTACATTATGAATAATTAGATATGATGAGTCAATAACATTGTAAATTGTGAAACATTATTCTGCACATGCATACGACATTTACATCTTTGTTATTGTTTCGTTAAATGTTAATTTTGTTTAATTTATGTTGCACGTAATTTACCTTTAATTTGGTTTGCCTAATTACCAGACATGTATGTACATGTTAACAACAAGCGTTCGAAAATTATAGCTTATATTTCACGAATAGTGGAAATTTAGTTTGCATTTTGGTGGCAGTTGCATTGCCTATCTGAAAAACATATTCTTAATATTATACATACAGTATGGTAACTCAAACTTGAGAACCTAAATGCTATCTGAACATGCAAAAATAGTAAAAGATGGCAGCAGCGCGAGTTGCGTGACAGCTATAAAGAATAATTGTCGTGAATTAATTTAGAATGATGCTGTTTTAAGAGTGAGATGGTGTGAATATTTCAACAGTTTATGTGATGTAACAAGTGGATTTAGAAGCACGTCAGATTTTATTGAAATGGTTGATAATGAATGTGTTATTACTGAAGCAGATGTATACGGATCTCTCTTATCAATGTAATACATCGAGAACTCCATATTTGCATAATTCATCAATCGCTAGTAAATCTTTAATTATACAGCTTAAAAGTGAATTAACGTTATATAAACATCTGTTTACTAATTTGTATATTTCTTTAATTTGTTTATCTACAAGAATAAATAAAATTCCATTTTCACAGCAAATTTGCATTATTTTTTATTTATAAGAATACAAAATTTTCTTAATGTAAATTTATATTTATCAAAAATATCACCGTTTAGATGAAATTGTGTGGCTTCAATCTGGCATATACTTTGCGATAAATTAAATGGAGAATACAATTGAACGTCACTGCTCAATTTTTTAAACGTGTCTGCTTGCGGGAAAAGTCCAGGGTTTTAAACATATTCTGTCTCGCCGCAGAACGACCACCAAGGGAATGCTGTACTGTGTTGTACGTTGTATGTTGTAGGTACAATCTCTAGAGGTTTTCATGTTTTTGCTAGCTGGTTTCTTTTGATAAGAGGTTTCTAGCTCGTTTGTGGCGTTTTGTATTTTGTGTCGTTCGTTGATAGTGACCACTGGACGTTTGGGTTATATGCACCAATATGTGTATATAAAGATTTATTTATATACATATATATAGGCCAGTAGCGACCCATGGGTAAATAATTATAGAAAATATCTTGAATTTTTTTATACTTTTATTGTTTGAATATTATCCGGGCTCCTATCATAAAATAACAGACTTTTTATTAGAAAATATCAAAATAACATCATTTAATCCACAATTGATAATTAACAAAAGAAAATATATTTAAAATTCTTTCTTCCGGATTCATTATTTTAGTTTCCTTATTTTTGCTTTCAATTTCCAATATAGGGAGATAAAGCAAACATTTCTCACCTGTTGAGTTTTGAAACTGATCTTTCCGTCGTAATTGCATAGTTTTCCAGATTAAAGAGTGCAACAGTTCCATGGGTATCACAAACTGAGAAAATAAATAAAATGGACATTTAATATTTGCATCATTTCAAAAAACTGGCAATATAACATACTGTCGCACCGATATTAATTCTTTTGTAACAAATTAGAGTTTAATCTAAAGTTTCCTAAGCGTTCATCGTAGTGGATGTACATGTAATGAATTTTCGACAAGGTCACGCAGAAAGAGACAATCAACGTAGTTGATAATACTATAATCACTCGTACCGCCACGTTGCTCTGATTCAATAAATGTTTCAATCTTTACATGGTGCATTTATTGTATTATGTTTGTTAATTTAGAACAGGGTAACGAAAGTACAGACAAAAAGGATTTGGTCCCCCATATAATTCTAACCCCCCTGAAGGGATCCGGCGCATTATTGTTCCGGCAATGTATATATGAATTTGTATTTATTAGTATATGCATTTGTGTGTATTTATATATTTTGTGTGTATGTATACATCTATGTAGTACATATACATATAAACATAAATAAGAAATACCATAAATACACATATAACTACGAAATTTTCCCCAATAGGAAAACGACTCATTGATATCGCTATGGTAATTTTGTACATCACTCGCTCACAGCCACGCATATATACATGCTACAATTGCACAAGCATACAACATATCCAAACGTCCTCACATCTAACCACTAACACCAACACACCTATAAATGATCATTTATTAAATTTTATGTCCCTTCGCTGAGCTGTGGTATTTTAAATGGAATTTTCTAGTGGTGCTAATACTCGTATATCATCCGTACCCCAAATTACAAACAATCATACCCTAAAAACAATTACCAAATTCTCATTTTGTGATACTTGCTTGGTAATGTAATATTTTACGCTTGTTCTTTAGAATAGTTATCTGTCAAAAATGTAATAATAATTTAATTTATTTTTATTCTAAGAAATTTTGCAACGGTTTTTGAGTAATAGTTAAAACTGCAAAATACGACGAGTAAACATACACTTCCGGTTTAAATATTATTTTCAAAAATTGGAAGTTTTCTTTCCAGGCATATACAAAGCTTAATTTTAAAAATTCATAACATACCTTCAAATGTTTGGGCTGTAGAGCGCTTACACATATTCACATATATGCACAGGCAGACTCCGTTAAAATCTAAAGATCGAATTGGTTTATGATTACATTATTTACTTATTTATATAATTATTCTATATTGCATTTTGGAACAACAAAATTTAAAGTTAAATTCAGATGAAAAATGGTCATAATTATATAGATGAATTTGTTTTCCAACTAATTAAAATATAAGAAATATGTGCCGATAATGCTCCAACTTTGTATATTAGTTATTAATTAGAAATTCTCAGGATTCGGGAAACATATCTGTCGGTGCTATATTTATGGAACAAAGCACTAAAAGTTATCAAACATATTCCTGTCTTATACTAGTCTAACTTGCTTTTATGAATAGGATTGTAAGCACCAATAATTTTCGTGAAATAAGTATCAGGAATTCTTACGGTAAAATAGGTTTGATGAATTTAGAATTGAGAATGTTTGCTTCCTATTGAGAGGCAGAGTTAATTTAAAGCAAAAACGTGTTAATTATCAATATCTTGTTTTCTCACCAACCGAAAAAGATATTTTAGATATTTTTGCATAGAAACACGATTTAAAAAATATCAGCAATGATTTAGATAGATTAAGAGATATTCATATACAAATTTTTTTAGTTCAAGAAAATATAATTTGTATAATAAATTGAAAATCTACCTACAACATATTCTTTTTTCAGGTATATACAAATCTCAATCTTATTTAACTTTCATATTCACCAATTCCTTTAATTGATATCAAATTTTGTATTTAAAATGAGTGATAACAAATATTAAAGAACAACAAATTTTTCGCAAGCTTGCCAGGAGATATTTGTAATACAACATAAAAATATATATTATTCTTTAGAAAGCACGTGAGAATGAATATATGCAAATAAATATCGTGTGTAAACAGAATTTGGTAATGTGTAACGATACAAAGCAGTGTACACCTTTGTTATTTACCTTTTGTTGTACAAAAGAACGCTTGACCTATTACTCGCGCAGGAACAGAATTCATTGTAAAATCTGAAAAAATACTATTTTCATCTCGTACATTCCCGCGTCGAACATATTCCGCATAGCAGAAGGTTACAGGCAGCCAGTCTGGATCGAAATAAAGACATTGCAGTAGTTTGCTCTGCATCTCTCAGTGACGTACGCAACACGTAACAACTCCTTTATAAGCTCAGCTCATGCTTACCATTTTATTGTAAAATAACACGTCCTACAAGTTTTACAAATCATCTGGTGTTACATATAATAAAATGACAAAAATCTCTTTTTGCAATATTTGTAAATTTTTTATGGTATTGTATATGGATATATAAATTAATGAAAAATATATCAAGTGATATTTGGAATATTAATGTTTTCAAATTATATATTT
Organism: Nebria brevicollis; assembly: GCA_944738965.1. NCBI lineage: Eukaryota > Metazoa > Arthropoda > Insecta > Coleoptera > Carabidae > Nebria > Nebria brevicollis. The sequence goes on from OX122907.1 coordinate 9,516,488, forward strand.
CAATATTGCCAGATTCACAAAGGTATGGTAAATGATAGAGGATATGTAACATATGAATATATCAAATTGAGTTCAATGGATTGGGCTGGGATATCAATGTGAAGAACTGTTTCCGCTCTGAAAATGTTCGCTTCGCAGCGAATAGAAAATCGTTATCTAGTTACTCCTTTTTTCTGATTCCTCAATTTCCTTTTTTCTTCTATGCAATTTCCTTTGCCTACGTGAAAAGCTTCGAATTATATACCATAGCAGTTGAACCGACCACAATATAGGATATTAAAAGTTCGACGTGTAATTGAAATTGCTTTAATTTCTTTTTGAATTGTTCTTCAGTTCTTGTTAATATTTTGAATATTCATTTTCTTTTTTATTATTTCTTGTACCAAATGAATAATATCAAATGTTAGCTTAATAGAAAACAACTAAATATATATTAAAAAATCAACAGTTTTAAAGATGTGAAGAATATTAAGGGTTTTCTCCCAACCCGTTTGATGGAATAAGGCGTGATGATTATGTATGTATTTATATACATGAGTGTATAAACCAACCCTTTCAATTTTGTGTTAAATAATTTTCGAGCAATTACGAGTTGGTTAATTGAAATGTCAATATCTCAGCAATGAATAGGGCTGATTTTATTTATAGAACATTACAGATTTATAAAACACAAATTATTAAATAAAAAATTACCAATACTATGTCAATATTATTGATTTTTATTTTAAGTTCGACTAAAATTGTGTGTAATAAATGTTTAACACATTATTTTTTTAGTTAAGAGTTATATTTCAGTAAAAGAAAATTTTTTAATATTTATTTTCATCAATATTTCTGATAAAATTTCGAAATCAAATTCTTTCATTTTATCAAATTCAAATGACGAAACGACAGGTAGAAGATGACATTGGTGTAATTCAAGTGTGACGCTGTTATCCCCAAACATTAAATAATATATAATATTTAAAGAAAAAAACATTGTATTATATCAGATTTAAACAAAATAAGCATCGGTCCAGGAAGAAATTAATTACCTAAACAACACATTTAGAAGAAAGCAATGTGCAATCAACTTTGCGTTTAAATTTAATGGAAACACTCTAGCACAGGCAAATTAAAATTATCGTCTGTGTCAGTAGCGATAACCAGCCTAGTTAGGGTTCTTTCATATGCAGCACTAAGTTTACATTGAACTTGGAGCTTTTTTAATTAAAAACCTATGCAAAATAAGTTGGTATTAAAGTAGACCATTTTATATTTCACTATATTGTTATCTTCAGCTCATACATTCTTCTTCAATGAATAATGGATTATATATTAATTAGATCTGTTTATTTTTGCTCATGCCTCTAAATAATTACATACACCCTATTACTATTAATATGTTAAATTTGTCTACAGTCTGACACATGACACACCAATCATAATTGGTCTAGTTAAATTTTATCTTGTTTCAGCTTTACCGCACACACTTCCTACCCCAATAATAAGCATGATATCTTTCTTAATATTTGGTGCAAGAACAGTTGATTGCAGGACACCTACTTGTAACGTATTCTTTCAGGACTTGTTTTGCAGTTTTATTTTAAGTCAGTCATAATTATTAATTACTAGTATTTTAATAACAAACAATATTAATAATATGATGCATTATTATATTTTGTTCATATTTCCATATATATAAATACGTATAAAAAAGCTCAGTGGAAAACATTACAGATATATTAGAGATTATTCATATCATGACTCACTCACTAAACTTATATGTAAGAACATTGAGGCTTATATTTTGAATGCACACATGTTGACAATACATTACTGCTTAATAGAACTGTCTTTGCCATATGAGAGTTACAATAGCTATGCTTATATAGTAAGTTAATAATAACAATGTAATTCCCGAGTATACATATGCATAGTGTTATGTGTGATGATACTGAAACATTAATGCCAAAACCAAGACGATATGAATATCAAATCGAATTTACTAATAGTTTTAGTAATTTAAGAGCTACGAAGCAAGGTCTATAGTAGAAGTTTCTGCCGTTCAAAGTTGATGTGTAATGTATACCATCTCTAACTGCACACAATTTGCATAGCAACTGTAATACTGTATTAATTCATCATTATTTATTGAACTAACAGCATTTATTTCCGGATTTCAATATTAATCAAATTATAATTTACGTTGTAATTGCTTATCTATTTATTAAATAAATAAAATTTACAAGTTCTAACCATAATAGCTAATTGTAAGTTGGATAACAAATTTCGTAAACTGCATATGACTAAATATTTTTAACTAGGGAAGCACAACCCGCAAATCGTAAAGCAGCAGGAAGTACTACCTTCAAAACCTGCGAATAAAACATATACTTAAAATACAGTTAATAAGCAACCGATGGATGAAAGAATATTTATATTGGAAGTGCAAGTTTACTCTACTTATTTTTGTTGGAATTTTTCTTTCTTATATGAAGTAATAAGTAAGTTTTGGTAATTAGATTGGAAAAAAATTATATTTTGTTTCGTAAGACAAGGAGAAACCGCGCTAACGGCATGAAATTTCCAAAGATCTACTATTAAGGTCGACTTATATTTGCAGTTAATTGTTCGTATAAGATATATTAGCGCAGACAGATTTTATTATAAGACTATATATCGTGGGAAGTGAAAATCTATAGGGCTGAATTACGTCGTTATTTTGAAGAATTCTAGGCTAGTAATAACAAATGGCGTGTCCGGTGCACAAGTGAAGTTCTATTCTATAGGAGATATATGACCTGTTCTCTCGCCTGAGAATAGGTCAAACAAGCGTTCACGCCTACTTACCTAACCCAAAGGCGATCCTTGTGCAGGCTTTGTTCCATATACGAAAGTCTCTTTTATTCATGTAGATTTCCAGTACAATAAGGGAATGTCAATACTTATCAACCAGCAACCTACCTCAGATCCTGTATTATATTTTAACCGTAACATGTTACTACACTATTTAACTCTGTCATGTATAAAATAGACTTGGGTTACACAAAGCTTGTCCTATGAAAATCCCATGTGACATAATTTTACATTTATTTTATTATACGAATTTATATAAGAATATATTGTAATCACGAAAATTTTCGAACGATTTTAACGAAAATGCAACTTTTGCTTGAAACTAAAAATTTGAATTTTTTTATGACATGCCAGATATTTTACAATAGATATGAAATGTGAAATTCCAAATGATTTATTTTGTTTTTCTATTACACAATGGAGTGGGGAGACTACTATACTAATTTTGTTTAAATTACGCATATCAATTAGCAAAAGATAAGTTCCCCATTGCACTACCATGAACAATAAATGTAATGACTTAAAAATAATTGAGCACAATATGCAAATGTTTCATTACGTAGCAGCAAAGAGTTGTGAAACCACAAGAAGAAGAAAATAAAAATATAACAGGACTCAAGAGATAGAGCAAGGAGTTCTTGTGTACCTCATTAATTTGTTTATACACAAAAAAAAAACAGCAACGCGGTACTTCCGCGACGAATATAAACTCTCCGCGGAAGTTTATGATATGAAGAAAATCGTACACAACGCAAGTGGGTTGTTAACACTTGGCCAGAACAAGGCAACCAGCCAGATAGAGCAATTCAACACATTTAAAGAACAGCTACAAAACCCCTTGCTAAATATTTATAGATGACACACACCACCAAGTTACATAGTTTAATCAAAAGTTTCAGCATCATGTAAAATTATAATCAGAAGTTTATATATCTTGTACATATCTGTCTATTTCTATGAATAAAGTTTACGATTTTCTGTATTGAATATAATAGAGCATATTGCTAGTATTATTACTTTATATCTTATAAACAATGCAAATGTTCTCTTTTTCTACACTGTACATATGTCTATAAAACATTAATGTTACGACGAAGAATATAGTAAAATATATATTTTCTAGTATCTTTCTTTTCTTATACAGAGTTATAAGTAAATAAAAAATAAACTAGCAGCTAGTAATTTAATAAAATATTACGTTGCATCAAACTCCGTAGATGTATTCAAAGTCCTGTATGAGAGGATAAGCTAGTGAAATACGAATATTAAGTCCCTTTTACTTACGAGAAATATTCATGAGCAACGCCCGTGTCCTTTGATCGCGCGTGCGTTGCGGTACAAGCACTTGTACATTTTTGTGGCAGAGCCAATTAGCACACTCGCTAACTTTTGCTCACGTTTGTAGTTTTGTCTTAATTCTTACCTGCTTGTATTTGGTTGAAATTCAAATTGAATTAATTTGACAATTAATTTCTCTTCACCTTAAATTCGTTTTCCGTACAAAGAACCGCAATTAGGATGAGTAAAACTTTCCCTATATAGAAAATAACAAAATAGCAACGGTATAGTCAACTTGACAAATATATTATAATTAACAAATGGACTTTAACACAAATACAATTTAAGATAAGTACGGCAGCAGTATAATAGTTTAAAAAATCAAAACCAAAAGGAAAAGGAGATACATACTGGTCCTGCAGACGTTTAGACTTGAAACATGATGTTCAGCCTAAGGCAGTTCATTCATAAGAACACTCTCACGTACCAGTTCTGTATCGTATGAAATCAAAAACAAAAATTACAATCTAGGAAAGAAAACGGAAAGAAAACCAGATTCAATAGGCACGAATACCAAGAAAACTAACTTTATAATTCGGAACGATAATTGCATCTACTTTTTTTTATCTCTCATCCTGAAAAACATAAAGCTCAACAAAAAATAAGAGGTGTGTATCTAGACCATAAACAAGTCTTAACTATAAATTTCCATATTTTTTCTTTCAACAGTTTTTCTTCTAAAACGTTCACTAACAGACATGCAGACATATACACATACATACACAAACAGCCCACACACAACTCCTCTCAAACGCACTTATAGAGTCTTCCCAAACAAACACAGTCCTTCCTTACACATCCCTTCATCACACAGACACACAGCCATATATTTCATTCCGAATATTATTAAACACGAATCCGGAAAAATCAAAATGTGTATTTCCGTTAAAATAGCCAAATCGGAAATATTCCTTCTATATATTCGGATTGGAAAACGAAAACTAATAAGAATATTATTAATTCTCTTAGTTCGATTGATATCTAGAATTAACATGTTTGTAAAATGTCTACAAATAATTTAAAAGTAACATTTCAAACTCGATCAGGTAACAGACATTGCTAAATTTACTACATCTTGTTCGTGCAACAGCCTATGAAATTTTATTGGAAACTAGAGAGACGCGTATAACATAAAAAGAAACGTTAAATATATATGTTACCTTGTCATGTCAACGCAAATATCAAGCATATCCACAAACATAAGAATGATATTAATGTTAATGTGCGACATATCGTCTATAAAAGAATTTTACAGCTAGTGGAATAACTGCTTAAGATGGCAATAAAAATAAATCTGACATTTTGTTTGACTGCTCTCATTTGTAACCATAAAACACTATATATCAGCTTGGTCGTAGAATATTTGATTTACATATCTCTGTTTAATATGTTCACTGCATCATAAATTCTAAAAAAACAAATTTTTGAAAATGAATGATAAACCAGAGTTTAAATACACTAGCTCTAAAAAAAAAATTAAATTCTGGTATATTGCATCTTTGTGGATAGCCTACCAAAAAATGTTTTGTTTTTTGACGAAAAAAGTTATGTCATGATCAATTTACATATTTAAAATAAATATGGAAATAAGAGGCCTATTGGATTTGAGGTATAAGCGGCGCAAATATTGAACTCATTTCACATTTTTAAACGCATACGATATTTTTTCAACTCATAAATTGCATATACAATAAATCAAATAGAATACTACAATAGCTTCTTTCAAAAAAGAAAATATGCAACTTTTATTTTAAAATTGCTGTCAAACTTATGCATTTCCTTATCTGTACGCAATTTCAAAAAAAAAACCACAGTTCATATAATACGACACACGGCTAATAAATAAAATAGGAAGCAAGTTATAGTTTAGCAGATAACCGAAACACTGAAAATGATAAAACTTTGTAATTAGTTTTCAAGAGTTTATATTTATTGTCTTGTTGGATATAAATATTGTCGCAAGTGCACACCAAAAAGGTATAGAAATTAAAAACAATTTTATAAATCTATAACCAGTGTTTTGTTATTTAAAATTTCCTGAAATCGAACAATCCTTATTGAGAATTTACCGCTTCTGATCACACCAAAATGTAAGATGATGACTTAATTAAAATATATATTTAGAACTAAATAAATTAGTAATGTTATGTTTCAATAAAATTTTATATAATATTTTACTTAATATTAAATGTGAATTGTCAAAGACAATGCACTATTCAGAACACATTCACGTAAGAAATTGTCTGATTAGTGCGCTTAGAAGCTCAAGATCGTGGATAAAACGGCAAAAATGACAAGCAACAGAGATAAGGCAGGTCTAGGTTAAGCTATTAATCAAGATACTTGAAACTATTCAACTGTATGCGCACTTGAATCTGCATACAACTCAGGAATGCGATGAATTGGTTCATCAGTGAACATTTCATTCGTTCGCTTTCGCATTGTAACCGTGAACCACGCTATTATACTAGCTAGACATGCTATAGACGTGTGCTGAATTCAATACAGTTAATATTCACATATTTTACTTGAATTATATCGCCCAATTCGTAACTGAATCGTTGCTTAATGGCTGTTACATAAACAAAATATCATTGCAATACATGATATGCATAGAAAATTATTTATGGTGGTAATTTTATACTCTACACAAATAAAAAAACATCTGCAGTGTCATGCACCAAACTTTCTTATACGCATTTGGGTTAAACCATATCGTAGTTGCATTATTTTTTTAATTTATAATATTTGTTCTAACCTTTAGATTGCGTTTACAATAAATATATTTCTTAGAATAAATATTAAATGTCAAACTTCAAATTATTTACGTTTATATTGTTAAAAAATTGGCAGGCGCAGATGATACGATTTATGTAAAAATATATATAATAAGCAGAAATTTACTTTGAAACCAGTACTCTTTTTGGAAAAAATACAAACATAAGTTGTGCTAAATAAAAATACCTTTAATTTTTGTTCATGCAATATTTCTGTAACTGAACCATTTTTGAGTAATTGCATAAACTGCAAAAAATGACTAGAGTAAACAGGCACTTCCGCTTTGAATATTTTTTTCAAAAATAGAAGGTGCAAACCTCAGGCATATGCAAATCTTAAGTTTAAAGTTTCATAATTTTAGCTTCAACCGTTTAGGCTGTAGAGAACTTACACACATACACACACATAGACAGACGTCATTCCAAAAATAGTCGGAATCGATTCAGGGAAGGTCAAAACGTATGTTTCCGTTAAAATCTCGAGTTCGAACATTTTCATGATTACAATACTTACTTATACTGCGTATAAGAAAGTAAAATTTTTCGAAGTAACATCGTTGGTGCTATTCAAATGTTTTGCTGAATAGGTGGAATTTATAATACCTTCTGCCCCACCTTTAAGTACTTAAATATATTTTCTACTTTTGCGCTGCGCGTATATTAGAGAACCACGATTGAAGATAAAATTAATTAATGTCTGTTGAAGGTGTTGGCTATTCACTTGAAAATAGCCATGAAATTATTGTGCAACAATTTTATTCAGTAACTAAGCACAGCGCCTGGCAATAAAATGTCGTTTCCTGTTTACGCTTTACTACATTTCAGAATCGTCTTACAAAAGCAGACCCCATTGTGCTGGTGACTGCATTGTTATTTCTGCGTTCCATCCCTGCTGGCGGTGGCTACACAACACCACCGGATGTGCAGAACGAACTAGTTTAAAAAGATCGCATTAAACCAATTCAATTACTTCTAAATGCGATAGTTTCTTACACCTATTACGTGGTACAATGCGCGCTGGGCACTTAAACTTTTTGCCCTCTATCAACAAATTTAAGAGAAACTTTTTACTTTTGGTTAAATCAAACTTTTTCAAACAAAATAAAACATGTATCACAAAGTTTATTTCGCTCATGTTGGCATTCAAGAACACTTCGAACTACTTAAATATACAGGAACCATCATTATTTTTATAAACTTTTTCTTACGTAATAATCTCATCATATAGTAAGCATAGCTTCATGTTATATTTCGAATTTAAATCTCAGATTAGCAAAACATATACGATACGTTCAACAAAAGTATACGTAATGCTTATTATTTTGGTACATATTTACATGTTGGTGTTGTTTCCATTTTCAGGTTGTTTATCTCACATGTTCGTTGATGCAAAGATGAAGACACATGAAGTTTCGTTCAGTATCGCATTCCTCTAAGGAAACAGACTGTAAATTGACGACGTTGGTAATTACATTTAAGATATCAATGGTGTTTGTGCTAACAGCATTTACAAATTGGGTCGACTGCAATGCGCTTAGCTTAGCCTGTTGATTAGCGTGCCTGGGGAGATCGTGATACTGTTAAACATAGACAAGCTGCTATTCTGTTCACTTTGCTAAATATACTCTCCAATACGTACATTGTTATTCTCTAAACGGTTGCTACAGAAACCATAATCACTCTATAACATCACCCAAGAACGTTTATTTCCTTAACTCAGGGAAATCGAAGAAAAAACACCTATTTTGATTTTGAACGGCAATACCGCAACCTATTTTGATTATGAGGCTCTTTCTTCTTTTAACATCTTTACATAAATATAGGAATGCTTAGTAGAGTATTATTAATTAACTATTTCTGGGTCTAATTCAGAAAATAGTCATTTCATTTTATGATGTTTTGTTATATTCAATAAATTATTATCAATACTGGAATCATATACTTTTGTCAGTGTTTCAGTTACATTTTTATATTCTGAATTATAAATCTTTGTATAATCTTTGTCAACGTTCTGTATAATGAATAAATTAGGGTATAGGGTATATCCGTGTATATTATGTGACTGTGGTTCGGTTTTGCGACTATATTGGCTTTTATATCGCAGTTCGTTAGCTAAGAAAACAACAAAAGAAAATTCGATTTTATAAAAACAAATAAAATCAATGGTGAAGAGCGGTCGGTTTTCTTTTTGAAATCTAGTCGAGTTTTAAATTTGCATTGCTACAAAGTAAACAGTCACCGCGGATCGCTTGAGAGTTTCCTGTTCAATAGATAGGTACATTCTATATTCACTTGCTTACTTTGCCCTTGTGTGAATATAGAATTTTATATCTATAACCTAGATAAACATTCAATAGCATGGCCGTTATATGCTTAATGCATATAGTTCCTTTTTCGTTTATAGATGTATTATTTATGTCATTACTATTTTATCAAGCGTTTATTTTTTAAAAAAAACTAAACTAAGCAAACGTAATACTAGAATATATCTTAAGGGTGTCATGAGTTTACATTTTTAACAGAACTGAGAATAGAAAACGTTTGTAAAATAATTTAAAGTGCTATCATTTTTATATTATTATGACGAATTTTATGATTTTTTACTCCATATTGTATCATATCAGATCTTTGGAAATGGGGAATAAAAATGAAGAATTCTATCACTAAAATAGTATTTATTTTAATTTATAGCCGAGGTGAATAATGTTCGAATTTAAATTCAATTGATTGAGTGGGGCACTTAAAAGATGGATCAGCGCCAAAGTACTCTAATGTAATCTTGTTATTTATAAATGTAAGGATCAATAAATTTTAGAAATTTGTCTTTCAACGAGTGAATTTTTTATTCATGAGAATTGAGACAATTTATTCACTTGTAAATTCACAAATTATTAATAGAGCAATAAATTAGTAACAAGCAACGCGATGGGCAATAAATTCCCAATTAATTTAATTGATGCCATCTACATATGCAACTATTTTTCCTAGGGACTGTAGTCATACTGTTACTGCGCTCAATTTTTACTTGATATTTGAATATAATGAATACCATTTTCAATTTTGGTTTGTATGTAAACTGTAATTATGGCAGATGAAAAGTTGTTAATATAATTATTATAAATTTTGTTAGGTCTCGAATTTCTATATTCTATATGTAGTTTTGTATCAGACAATGAAGAAACTCGGGGGAATTTATTGCAATATTTATGAGGACAGTGGCAACTATATTTCAAATTATAAATAGAGAAGATAATGTTGCCTTTACGACTTCAAGTCAATACTTATAAAATATAGTATATAAATTGTAGATTATTTCACGCTCCAAACCAATTTTTTTTTTTTGTAAAATTCGCAAGCTACTATAAATTTCAAAATTAAAGAAGTTTGCAACTAATTTCCTTCTAACGAAAATAAGGTTTAAAAATTGTTAACTTAAATTGTAAACGCTATGACATTTCCCATTACTAAATTTAGATACGAGCACTGTGCACTGTACCATCCTAACATAGCTACTATACCAACCTGCCAGGTGCAGCAGCTACCTTTATGGGCTATCATTTATTAATTAAAATTTACCAATTGCCATATTTTAGCTAAACGCATTAAGTAACGTTGAGCTAAAGCATTCGGTCATATGTGTATCTCGGATTGATGAATGTATCCAAGGAAACATTCTGTTTTATTGTCCCTGAACTTGGATGTTAGTCTCGCTCGTAAGACCAAAATTTGTCACGTTCTCTCCTCTGAAGATACTGCTTGGATTAACACCAAATTTAGCATACATATTCTATGGGTACGCAGTTCATGGCACTCGCATTTCTTAGATTTTTTTCATTATGCTTTTAGTTTCTGAAGTTATTGGTAAAACCAACGATCTTAAATATTGCCTCTAGAAAATTTTTTAAAATACCAAAACAATTGCATATTAAAAACTAATTTTTAATGAATCAGTAATCACACCTACAATATTTTTTTTACTAAAACTATATGCACACGCATTCATACGAATATATTCATAGTTGCAGTTTGCGAGTAACACAATCAATCTACATGTTTTACAATTAATAAAGGCGGAAGACTTTATTTTTTCTTAAAAAGCTTAAACCGGTATAAAAATATTTTTTACTGTAGTAAGTATTTTTATTGCCAATGCTTTCTATCTTATTAAAATATTATCAAAATTTATTTGACAAATAACGAGTTCTAATAGAATAAATAATAAAAATGCAAATGTCTTCTTATCTTATCTGTTATATATCAATAAATTGGTACAGCCATGTTGGCTTTCGTAAGTTATATAATTATTATTAATTTAGCTTGGTATTTCCGAAATCTAACCACGATCTCGTTTCTGCAAAGCGGCGAACCTAAAACGTCAAATGAAAATTACCAAACTCAAGTACAATCGTAGTCAAATATAGTAGTAGACTTAATGCACTGGACAAACCATATTTCTCGCTTGAAACTAGCCGTGTAATTAACAGTTTCGTCGCACTGGCGCTAAAGTTCCTTACCAGTTCCGTTGTAATTTCCTGACTTCCGCAAAACTTTTCGTGATTTGGTTAGCAGCGCAACGTGACATGTACCCATTTCCTAGAAGAGAGGACAACCGACACGCCGCTCGTATTATGCTATAAACAGTATAGCAAGTTCAAAGGATCATCATTACTTAATATCGATCTACGAAATTTTAAAAGTACCATGCTTGCGCAATTCTAAACTTAAAGTTACTGACAGTCATCTTATAAGTTCACGACACAATAATATAGTGCAAAATATAAATCTAATAAATAACTGATAAGTACATACATGTACTATATTCATAAAATGTTGATAAACCGCGTATGACAAAAATACTTAATTTTGAGTAAAACATATTTTCCGACATATTTTGCTATAAAGTAAACAAGTATATAATTTAAAATAATAACGAGCTTAAACTTTTGCTTGCATTTACGTGCTCTTCAGTGGAAAAACCATTTAAATTTAGAAAAAGCCTGATAGAAAATGTAAATTTAAAGATAATCCTTGCATCTATATTTGTACGCTCGATATGTGGTAAATTTTTAAACACGTGTATTTTATGTAGGTAAACAAGTTATTTTACACAAATTATTTTTTAAAACAAATGTAATATATTTCATTATTGGAACTGTGAATGACTTGGTTAAAACCATTTTTTCGGCTGAACATTGCATGGATTTTGTTGTAACAATATTTTGTTAGTTTTAATTATATTTGAGAACTGAAAAACATCCGGATAGTTTCTTATGTAGCGTAATGAATAATTTTATTTTCTTGAATATTTTAATATTTATGTTTTAACAAGGAAGTCCAGTGCAAGATACTGCAGATGTTTTTATCATCTACTTCAAAATGCTTTAAAAACAATAACACCTCTAATTTTATCAAGTTATATTTTCATACAATATAGTATAATTTTATTTTACATTAATCACGTAAAATAAAAAAAATTATGTAACTAGGAATTATATGCTTTATAGAATAATGAATGTGTTGATACTTCTCGTAGTGAAGACTAGGCATTAGTTACAGCAAATACTATGTATATTTCATTATTTAAAAACAAGCGATCCTACATGATATATATTTGATAAATGAGAGTAATTTAAATATACGTTTTGCAGGAAGCTTTCAAAATTGTTTTTGTTATAAATTTTATACATTGAATTCAAGTTTTCGTTTTATATTTTATATATATAAAACATTGCGTCTATTTGTCGTGTTAGACATGAAAATGGAGTTTTCTTTTTTTTTTGGTTGGAAACATTGAAACTTTTCCGTTTTTATTCCAAACCAATAAATTATTTTGAAAATTGTCACTCGAAAATACTTATATTTGCACTTTTATTGATATTTTGATATAGTATTGATATTTTATATAGCTCAAATGAACATTTACCTACAACCCGGAAACAAGATCGTATATCAAATGTAAACGTGTTTAATTTTAACCTATTTAAAATATACTAAATTTCATAATACATTTCCTATATTACATGATATATTTACAATTTCTAATAAATATATAAAAAAAATGAGATTTTAGTTGAGTAAAAATAAAAGTTTTAACTTATCTATGCACTCCAAAATAATATTAAATTTGACGATTTTATTAACAGAGCACTTCAAATATTAAACTTATGACGGGTTTTAGACATGTAATATACGGTATTTTTCAAATGTTACACATGGTGACAGGTGATATTCCGGCGATGTAGTTGTGTAGCGAATCGCCTGTGTACTCCGGTGTACGACATATTGCATAAATGAAAATCATATGTATGTATGTATAGCCAGATTCCGACAAGCAAGCAACTACACCACTAGACGTCGGATTTTTTAAAGAATTCTTTAACATTCACACGACGAATTCTGATTCACGTAGTTGACAATATAACGCCTCGAGAGATTCGCTGGAAATGGCATAATGTTTCAAATAAAATGTAGTGAGAGTGAAAAATTACTCACATTTTTTATAGCAGACAACTTTTCGTTCTATATGTAGAATACATACCATTGATTATTGTCATAACAACAAAGAGATTCTTATACATTCTGGCTATGTAATACTTTAGTTATTACAGTTAAATCAACTCCATTCGTTTAAAATTGTAATTGTATGTATTGCTAATTAGTTTGAATGACGCGAAAGAACTTTATAAGGATAGAGTGGAATGGTGCGAGTTATCATATCTTGATTAAATGTGTGATTTATTTAATTATATTGCTTCGAAAATGGTATTGATTCTTATATTCTTATATAAAAATCTCATCATTTATTAAAACCATCAATTGATTGGTAAGATCAGCATTCATTTATTTAAATACAAACCATTTGCTATTTTATATTCATTAATATCTAAAGATATAAAATATTTATTCCTTTAATTAACAAATAATTATGATAGCAAAAAGCACATTTTATAACCATTTCGGTACCGCCATATCTTTTTTTTATGCGACCTGAATTAATTCTATTTCCTTTTTTGCAAATATCTACTTAATAGTCGTAATAAAGAACAAGTAGTTCTTCCACACGAATCCTTGATGATAATAATATAGGGTTTTGTGTTTGATGAGGGTTTAATTCGTGCGGACTCAAGTTCTACATATATATTGATTCCAATTTAATGTAGTGCCATGCCCTCGGCAACTTGGCTGCTACATACATCTGGGTAAATCCAACATTCAAAACAATTACCATTGATGATGGAATGATATTAATGATAATTAAATTATCCACACTACATGTCGGTGTAAGTTTAATAAAATGTCCGTAGCCAGAACCACCACTCTATTTGTTTGAGTTCGGGTTTAGAAAGATCAATGAAACCAATGAATTTACAGATAAATGTCAAACATATTTCCTCTCCATTCAAAGCCGTCAAAAGCAATACGATCCAACATTGTTTGAACTCTTAAATAGTAAATTATCAACTATACGGTTGGCGACATTTTTTTTATATATATATATATATATATATATATATATATATATATATATATATATATAAATATACAATTGTCACATTCCGTAAGTATACGAATGGAGAAAGTCTCTGTCAGCAATCATTAAATTTGTGCAAACATCAAGACACATACGATGTTACTTTGGAAATATTATGTTGAATTTTATTGGCATAGCGAGCGCTTTTGTATGCAAATGGTTTCAGGCAGGTCGCAGTTACAATATACGCGTGTGTTAGCAAGTGCTGAACACATTCCCCGGAGACACCTTTCACGAGATCGAAATCTTAAATATAGAGAAAGAAAGGCTGATAGGGGAACACACGGTGCCCACGTAACCTACTATGTGCCATACACCAACCGTACTAAAAAGAGCGTTTATAAAGACTATTAATACCATCAGAATGTGGTTGTTATCTGTTCGCTGTTCTTCGCCTTTGTGTGATACAAGTAAAATGTTGCTTTGATGTTTCCAAGATGGTTTCTATACTTACTTGCACAATGTACAAAATGTGTTCATGCTTCTTAATGATTTTTGTTTGTGTAATAGATATCTAACCACAGTGTGGTACTAATTTCTATTTTAATACAAAATCAAGTAATATCACCAAAATTAAGTTTTTTTGTGCATCTAAATAGCCATTTTCTTGTAACCAGTACTGTCTCTGAAAAATCACTATACAATAAATATTTTCATTATATAACAATATAAAAATACTTTTACATGAATTTGAATTTGTAGAATTTTAATGAAGCGATCAAAGTATGAAAGGATAGAGTTGAATAGCGAAAGATTTTCGAATGAATGTAAACGGATTTGTATTACTCTATTTGATGGGATGAGGCATGTTATGTATGTGTGTATATAAGTATGTATATAGACGGTACGATGACTGCTTATTTTTAAGATTGAATAAATTTTATGCAGCAATAACATTTTTAAGATTGGAGACAGTCGATATGGTATATCGATTTGGTTCTAGATACTGCTGTGTGCTTTATTAAAATATTCTCGTATTTTAGTACGGACGACTTATTTTCCTATATTTTAGAATCCATCGAATTGTACTCTCTTATCATCCGAGCAATGTATGAATTTGTTTTTTGTGCGAAAAGTTTCCGTTTTCATGTACGATTGAACCTTTAATTGGTTCGCTGCTTTTCGAAAATTTATGCAAATCAGCATGTTTTTACTTAGTAATGTACAGGAAAAAAGATATCAGTGTAATTTTAGAAATATAAGAAACATTTTAATTTAAAAAATATGTATCTGTAAAATAATTCATGTTCTATTTCATCATATCTACTTCAGAGCAAAAATATTAAAAGCTTAAAAAGATTTATCATATTTTGTAATCATCAAATATAAAATTCATTCTCACAATAAATAATTTTCTTACTATTTTATTTAACAACTTTATTTCAAACTTCTCATGCACATCAACGAATATATTTTACCAAAGTATCTCATTGACAAACATATAGCATTATAGTTCAAGAATAGCGTAAGGAGATATGTAGAAAATAAAAAAATTTAGACGGAAATTTGACTAGCATATTGTCACATTGAAGTGGCCATTATGGCAAATGCCGGTGATTCAGAAAAAGACTCCTTGCTCGTGGCGTCTCGTCGGCTAGATCAAATAGACAGATGGCGGACACAATCACAGAAATTGTTTCCATTTTGAGTATTTTCGAGCACGTTTGCCTTAAGTTCCGTCATTCCATGACTGAGGTTGTGATTTAAGACAAACATTTTTTGAAATTCTATGTTATTTTATATGTAAAAAACTACAAATATTTATATATTGTAACAAGAAAGTCACGGTATTCAAGTCATACCTTAGATCGCAATGAAACAAACAATGTTTGGTATCAGTAGCGTTCATGCTAAATCAAAAAAAGTTCCTTACTGAAATTAGGGGTTTCGGGTGCATATTATGATTTTCGTATTGCTTGGCTGCACTATGAGTCTTATTTGTTCTAATAGTTACCGAGAGGATATTAAAGTTTTGGTAATGTAAGTCTTTCGGGAGTTGCCGAGAAGAGAAGTTAAGAGACCCTTTTTATGTTACTCAGTTGCCAAGACAAGATAGTTTAGTTTAAGGAATTTAGAAGTCTTGGGCAAAATAGTTCGTTTCGAAGTAGTAACATTGATCATCAAATATGCAATATTGATGTAGTTTTGATGCTGAAGTTGTCAAAGTTAAATGAGTTAATTTTTTTTTAATTATCGGGAAAGAAAATTGCAAATTGGAACAAACAATAAAATTTCTTGTTCAAACTTTTAAAAATAACTTTGGTATAGAAATTTTGTGCAGCATTATTATTTTTATTTTGTGATGTTAACTAATTAAAAATTTCATAATTAATTGTTAATTCAAACTGGTTAAAACTGCGAACTGAACAGCTTCATTATTCAATTTATTATTAATGATTTTGTATTTTACTGTAGACAAAACACAAAGCATCAACGTTTTCTTAGCAAACGCGAAACTGTGTCGCAGCGGTATCAAATATAATTTAGAGGTGTTTTTGAAAATTACCATTAAACATATTAAAAACGATAGTACAAAATAGCGATTTTATTACGCATTTTTAAGAACTCGCATTCCCAATAAACGACTCACACTAAGGTTAAAAAGTTACAAATTGATAAATTTGCATGCGTTAGCTATACGGAAAGTTGAAAATATCTCACCATTCTTTCATTTTATGTGTTGAAGGTGCATTTGCGTATATTATACATCTGTCTTAAAATAATCATTTCTATATATGCTACTGAAGAATGTTTACATGTTCATAATATAATTTACAATTTTCGGATCAAATTAAATTAGTTGTAGTAAGATAACACGAGAAATAGTTTTTCACTAATAAACAATTAGTTCAAATGATATTTTATACTTTTTGGTATGAGTAATGTTACGGTTGTATAAGAATATATTAAAATAAAACAGCATCAGGTGCAAATTAATTTACCCTTTATTATAAAATCTATGCTTACTAACAAAATTATATAATATTATAATTAATTCATTGCATAATTATTAAAATTTCTTAATTTATTATGCACAATTTGATAATATTTGACAAAATATAATATAAAATAATTGATGGATGTGTGCTAGAAAGTAATATTGCTGATTACTAGTAATAATATACAAAGTTGAGCAATAGTTGTTACTTTAACATCAAGTCAAGGTAGCTACTTAAAGGTACAGAAATATACGCGGACGCGGCACGTAGAAAAGCAGAGAACTGTTGTTGTTGGCATCTCAAGCCGATTGTATGTATGAACAAAAGATATTCAGCCGGCGAGCTCATTTAAATGAAGAAAAACGCAGAATGGAAGTGAGAAAACGACGGAGCATTTGTCAAAGTCTGAAAGCAGAAAGCAGTGAATAGTGAAAAGCAACCAGCGGAACCAACTCAGCCCTCGCCTCGCGCGCACAAAATAAACCCACAAAACAGCAACAAATAAAAAGATCTGATGAAAAAAATGGCCAAAACATACCAAGTTAAACACAATGACGAATGAAAAACTTGATACATGGCATGTGATTTGTTACACAATTCAATACCTTACGCCTCCTACTCCACATCGCGGATGACAAATATTACAAATGACAAATTATGACAGATAGTCAACAATCAGATGTATTGAGCTTTATTCTCTTTTCCTGTACATCAATACAATTTCATTAAGTCAATTTACGTTACCGCAAAAGACTCCATTATACTAAAAAAAATATATAAATGGGCATACATTTAGTTGTTCGCCGTAAAAAATATTCATAACTAATACTTCCCAGAATAAATTTTTGATTAATAAGAACTTGTCGCTTTCATTATAAATATTAATATTATGACGAAACATTTATCATATAATTAATTATGTATTATGACATAATAATTAAATATAATTTATGTTCCACTATATAACAATTGTGTTAAATCAATATAATAATATAAACCGAGTAATCATAACTCATGGTGGATGAAATTGAAAAGTTGCATGACTAACAAAATATTTGCAATAAATTAAATGTATTTGAATGAAACCGAATCTCTCTCCTTGTTGATGTTCCTCTGGTTGACAATGCACTCTGATATTAATGCTTAATTTATATTTAAGCATAACCATGCAAACGTTACAAACTTCATGCAAATAGAGTAAAATTGCCTAATTATATTCTAGTTCTAGTTTATTAAATATTATTTTCATTTTAATTGCACGATTGAATTAATGTCTGAGTTCCTAAGATAATATTTGAAATAACACAACAAATAAAAAACATTTGCTATACTTTTTATTCGTAAGAAAAAAGTCTGTTTAGATTTGTACCGTTGCAGCGATATTTCAAAAACTGCAATAACGTTCTTTTGTATTATTTTAAGAAAATGGATGTTTTCGTGCGAACCATAAAAGAATTTATTATCAATTATTGCAGATTTAGTGTCCATATCATGGAGTATAATGTTTGTAGATGATGTTGTGATTGATGTATCAGTTAATAGGCACTTCAGTGAGCTGAATCTTAATTCGCAAAACTTGGCACAAGCAGTTAGTGGCAGAACCGGTCAACTTGACTGCAACAGTCATGTTATATGTACGCTACGTACAAACAATTATGATTGGACACCCGGCTACAGTAACCCACTGTAAACTTTGTAATATACTGCTTGTCGGTAACGAACGGAATTTGTAAGTAGTAAGTATGAATTTATTGGTCAACCTTTCCGCTTTGCAACCCTCACACGGATGATATTTATGATTGGGTTATTTGTTTTTTTCGAGAGTTACAAAAGATAAAAATAATTGCTTTAATTACGACATCCGAGAATTTTTTTATTGAAACCATTAAGCTCGGATTTGTGGTTGATATTCCCAAGGTTTTATATATTTTGTTATCCTTTTAGTTCTGTATCACAAAGCAACCGACTATAAAGAATACACAAGAGAATACTGAACCATGTTACAAACATGGTGTCGTTTTTAGTTCATTTGAATGAATAACATATTACATAGTTACATAGCATCTATATTAAACATATGCATTGTCGTTCTGTCAAATTACAAAATATATTTGGAAATAAATTTAAAACATCTGCAGTGTCATATTTATACTATTTTTCTAATTTATAATATTATATAATATTACTAAATTATTTCTTAGAATAAATATTAAATATCAAACTCCAAATTATTTTTTCTATTAAACAATTGAGAGGTGCAGTTGATGTGATTTATGTGAAAATAATTATAATAAAAACAAATTTCAATAACCATATTCTGGTTTCCGGTAACTTGAAAAAAAAATTCAAACAAAAGCTATGCGAAATATTAATATCTTTAATTTTTAGCCCTACAATTTTTCTGTAAGTGCAACCATTTTTGAGTAATTGCAGAAATCGCAAATAATGACTAGAGTAAACATGCACTTCCGGTTTGAGTATTGTTTTCAAAAATAAGAGGTTTTCTTGCCAGGCTTATACAACTCTTAGGTTTAAGTTTTCAAGATATTTTACAATGTGGTTAGGAAAAGAGAAAATAAAAAACGTTTTGAAATATTGATCGTATAGGTTAGTAGTGTTCGGTAAAGTTGTGCAGACAGTAAGTTAAGTCCACTAATGTATAACTCACAAACTAACCCTTCAACGAGAAGCTCATATAGCTTTATCGATAGTCAATATTGGTCAGCTAGCTTCAACAAAATTTATAGGCAATCTCTTTTTGTAGAGATCGTATATCTGATAACATAAAATACCTATGTGTTTTATTTTTTTAACCACGCATTTTAATAAATTGGTGTATACAAATTGATTTAGACTACAAAAATACGGATGAAAACGAATATTTTATGATTTTTTATCTTGATTCACAGAAGTGTTAAATTTAGATCATTGACTAAAAACTTATATTTCATTGAAAATTACAAATCGGAAAATAAAAAAAAGCCGCCACGTTGGATTCTGTATTATTAGTAAATTATTTAAAATAGCATTAAAAATTATAAAATTTGATGCAAAATTAAAAATGAATATAGTGTTTTGTATTTAGCAAGTTTTTGTGTTTCAACTTCACCGATCGTTTTCACGTATTTCTGTAAAAATAAAAAACTAATAAACGTTCGCTTTCTGTATTTTGAAATATCCTTAATAAGATAGGATAAAAAAAATATATATTAAAAAATATATATTTGTATAATTCTTTTTGGCCACTTTTTTACCGTTCATAAAAAAATTCAAATTGCGATATTATTAATAATTTTAATGAACAACACGATAAAAAATTCGATTACTTTCCATTGTTATATAGTCGATGGCTGTTCCATGGCGATAGAATAAAAGTCGCTTATTTAAATTAAATTTTAATTACATTGCACTGCAGAATTTTAATTTTAAATAGAAACACAAATAATAATTGTTTTAGAAAAGCCGATTAACACTTTAGCATTTTTTTGTTTATTTTATCACGAATAAAAAATGTCTGTTCAAATTAAAAAGTTTTATTATGATTAATTACAGTCCCAGTTTGCAATGAGATATTATTTATTATTATTTAACAAGTAATCATGTTTATAATCCGATAAATTAGGCATTGTTTTATACAATATAAAAAGTATTAAAATGTCCCATCTAGAGATTGCAATAGCAAGCGCTTAGCAGCCGAAACTGTAATCTTTAAATTGATAAAAGATTTATATATGACTCGCAAGAAAACTACTTGATTTTAAAAATAATAGTCAAACCAGAAGTACAAGCTTAATCTACTCATTTTGTGTTGTTTATGGAATACCTCTCACATCTACATATGAAAAAAAAATCAGATAGCGTAACAGTAACAAAGAATCACTGCTAAAATTTTATAATCTATTATTTATGTTGATATAGTTAGAGGCATGAAAATTTATATTTAATTATATAATAAAAATAGATTATAACGATTGAGGATTTGATATTTGACATCGATTGTGCGAAATAATTAAAAAAAGCATATAAAATATTAATGATAATAAGATCAAATTATGTATTCTGTAAGATATTTAATTTTTTTATTGATTATTTATGGCAATTTATATATGTATGTTATGGTATTTTCTAGTTCAACTGAACTAATAGTAACTCTAAAATAAATGTTGGAATTTTAGGGTAATTGCTTATAACAAAATTACAATGCAATAGTGTTGCTACTGTAATATTTAACAATTCGACAAGCGTAGTTGTAGTATTGCAATACACCTTTTTTCCTGTTTTGTTTTGAATAATCCATAAATCTAATCCGCTTGAACACAGGAACTGTTATATAGGAAGCACTTGGATAGCAAGCGAGTGAATCCGACTGATAATGAATTATCACTGAGGGTTTGGCTCGGTGGTATACAACTCACACACAGCACAGACAGCCAGACATGACGGCATGACTGATGTTCCTGTAAGAGTACCAACATAGCACACGTTCTACTTGTATTTGTTCAGCATTGGCTTTCTAAAAAGTATGCTAATATGGCGTTACAAAAGTCAAACTAACTAATATGCCATGCAAAAAGCTAAAATTAAATATACAAACTTCATAGTTCCACAATTAAAAAATTATACAGCATCGTTGATCCGATTTATTAAGTATAATCCCCCAAAATATCTACGTATCTAAAGCAATATAAATAAGATATGTTAAAATGTTAATAGAAATTTTCTTCTAATTCGTACAATTTTGGAATAAAATTTATTGAAATTATTAATATCTTTCTTTTTATAGTGCAACAGTTTTAGAGATAACAGATACCGCAAAATTTGATTAGAGTAAACTTGCAGTTCCGGTTCAAATATTACGTATGAAATTCTCTTGCCCAGCATACATACATACATATGTATGTATATAAATCATAAGTTTAAAGTTTCACACACAGCATAGAAACACACACACACACACACACACACACACACACACACACACAGCGAGAGAGAGAGAGAGAGAGAGAGATGAGATTTATTAGAATTCTTACTTATTACTTCACATAAGAAAGTAAAAAGTTTTTTAAGGATATAATTGAATGATGATAAATTATCCAGAAGCGAATTGACGTAAACAATTTTCTGCCACTACATTGGATATGACGTTATTTATGCAAATATAAATGTGTAGCAATCTCATAAAACGAATTTTTTAATAATATAATGGAAATATCCAAAATGTGTTAGTATGTAGGTAATTAAAAACAATGAAATTTTTTAAATTCCATTGGTTAAATAATTATTCATTATACGTCAAAAATTATGATGAGCGGAAATTTGTAATTTTCAAATAAATGTATTCTACAATTCGGCAAAATGTTTAAGCTATTAATCATGTTTCGCTCAATCTATTGTCCCCAATCGACATGAAATGTCAAATCCCAATACATTTTAGTTTATTTCATTTTCCAATTAAAATATTTACGAGCATAGTTGATACGACTTATTAAGGGGTTTTCCTAGTGTTAAAACCGTAAAATGAAATCAGTATTTAAAATCGATGCCAGATGAAGAGGAATAAATATAAAGACACTATTTTTGGTACTCATCTTTATTATATGTAAAATTTACGTATTGTATAATAAAAATTTAAAAAAAATACAAAATTGCTGCCGGGGTAACCGGTTGCTCAAGCGCGCTCGAAACAAATTCTTTCTCTGCGCGGCAGAGTGCAGGAATCGCAATTTTTATCTGCAAAATATTTTTTTTCTGTTATATACCTATATAAAGATAAATTTATCTATATATGTCAAGATACCATTTCCGTTCATCTCAATACAATCAAGCAAACTTGAACAGACAAATTACTTCCAATTTTCGGTTGTTACTAATGGATTAAACAAACAATTGGTGCGTGCTATATGTATATAGCTACTGCATCTATACTTCCGGTATGGACATTTATCATCCTAGCGAACCCGGAACTAAACCCTCTTGCCAGTTTCGCTTTTGCACTGGGTTTACGTTGTTTTGATAATCAACCAGCCAAGTTATATATTATATAGGTCAATGCACATACAGTAATAGTACATAGATGGTTGTTGTAGTGGTTACATTGTAATAAATCATGTTTTGTATTTAGATGCAACACGTGTATTTGATACTCATATCGCTGTATGTCATTTAAATATAATTACTTTATGAGTATTTGGGTACATCAAAAAAAAACATGAAAATATAATTCACACTAAAAAGTATCGCATTCGACCCGAATTTGCAGATTGTTATAATATTGGGATACAATTTAAAACCCAATTGGACACATATTCATAAAGGTATAGCACACTCAGATTAAACTACGTACATCACATATGCATCATCTGCTTTATTTGATGACGGTCGTCACGTGCTGAGATTGGTTATGAAAAACACAGTTATAAAATATTCATAACTCCATCAACAACGTATACGGCAACAAATGCTTTCACTTTCGGATCAACCGCTATATGCCCGTCTCTTTTTACAACCCTTATGCGACGTTGTGGGTCCCGAACCATTTGTTGCATATGTACATCGTTAAAGCGGCGTAATGAAATTTTAGGCATATTTGTTCGAGTTAACATACCAATACATATTTATTGCAACAACTTTGTTCAATGAAGTACAAAGACAAATATTCGTACTGAATGCAATACTACGATGTAAATTAAATATTTGGCCATTTAGAAAAATCTATCGGATGCCGCTGACGAACAAACCCAGATCCATCAGATCTATGCCCTACCACGCTTGACGTAAAGTGGTAGAGCATCAGAGATCTAATGGTTCTAGGTTCGAACCCCAACGGCATCCGATACACTTATTTGTGTCGTAGAGTTTTTATATTTATTTTTATATACACTAAAGAATATACAGCAAGTGTAACATATAAGAGCACAGGGTGAAATTTACAGTTCACTAAATAGAAGGAATGATGGAATTAATGTTGCGGTTTGGTGTCAGGTGCTGAATATTTGTAATTATCGGCATTTGGTATCATATTATTTTGATGTGCATACAAAGCTGTGTCAGTATGATTTTACAACAGGCTGTATGAACATATGTTCATAATTGTTTAATACAACCTACTAATTAACCCAATATGCGAACATATATTTTAAATTCAGACTCAGCTAAAATCAAGAATTCATATTGATTTGAATCACTTGTGGGTACATGCTCCATCTACCGGCTAGTACTGTAATGCCACGTGAGTATCCAATAGCACTTCTACTCATAAATAGGAAACATTTAAATTATTGATTAGTTTAAACATCCATATTAATGTTTAACTGTAGAAAATTTATAAATGAACAGTTCCCTGAACTTTTTTCTAGGTAGTAGGTATATTTTGTTTAAATGATAAATAAATATATATTTTTTTTAAATTAATTTGAAACAGTTTTAAAGCTATGCGATTATATATTTAAATTTGTTTGCGGTTCATCATTGTATATGTATGAACTTGTAAGCGTTGCATTACGTTCAAAGTCTTAATGTGTAAGCTATGTAGTACGAGTAAACAGTGAACGTTTGCAAACTTTAGTGCTGCTAAGTGTATTAGTTTTCGATGCGCTACAGATAGTAGATTTGTGATAGTTTAATCCCATTAAAAAAAATATCTGCAATGTCTTATACTGCACTTTCTTATACGTATTTTGGTTAGATCCACATCATATTTTTGTTATTTTACTAATTTATAATATTTGTATACCTCCTATTTTTGAATAGAATATTCCAATTGGAAGTGCATATTTATTCTATTCATGTTTTGCGGTTCCTGCAAAAACTCAAAAACGGATGCATTTAAAGCAAAAATAGTTAGAATAAAAATTATAGATATTAACATCTTGTACAACCTTTTTTGAACATTTTTTTAAAAATTTTCCAATTACAGGAAAATATAAGTTTTTCATATTTCGCTTATAGTTATAACTTTAACTTAACTCTGCAACAAAATGATAATGCGATAACGAAATACATCATAAACTATACATTCAAATCAACTTGAGTGAAGGAAATGAATAACAATCACCGTTATCACTATTTAAATGAAAACGCTTTGAATCATACTAACATGTTCTCTACATTACTGATATTTAATGATATCGTCCGTACAATAGCAATGAGAAAATAATTAGAGCGAAAGGGACGTAAAGAGACTTAAAGCGTGCTTACAAAATATGAAAATAAATAGTTCAAGAATTACGAAATAATTTTCCTAGTACCGTGAACATGAAAACTTATTTTATATCTAACTTCAAATAATATCGTATCGTAGTATAGTAACAAGAGGTGCTAGTAATGTATAAGAGAAGGCAAAATTAATAAAGTTGTGTAAAAACAAACAAGGTGTTGCCAACACCTGGATAATACTGGATACTTATAACTTGAAGTAACTTCATATATACCTAGTTCATACTAACACATTATCACTTAATGTAAAATGTGTGAACTTTGTTCATTTGTACAACTTCGAAATTACTAAGCTTCTATTGCGATTCTTGCTTTCTGTAATAATACTTCTTACGAAATTTATGTTCTCACACTTAAATCTCTATATTAGGTGTGGCAATATCTTATTAGACTTCGTTGCTGTATATTAATGTATTAAGAAATCCATCCAAAGATCTGTAGATGAATAATAAACCCAAGACTTTCTATTTTTGTTCAAACTAATGAATTATAATGCATATTTTCTAAAAATTATTTCGATGATTTATAGCAATTTTCATATCTATAATGAGATGATTTTGCTGAAAATATTTTTGTCATTTAGCACATAAAGTCGCGTAAACAAGTTGTTTTTATAATATTTAAATGCTGTAGATGACTTTTGGTCAAAATAAAATAAAAATAAATTACATTTGATTTACTTCATTTATATGTCGGACAGGAAAACGTATACTACGATGATACTGAATGAGCAAGTTCCATCACAAATAGACAAGTAAGTAGTAAGTAGCTTGAAATCTATTTAGACAGATAATTACACATCTGGGCCTTGATTCTAATTCAATATTTCAACTTGAAATAAGCTTTACCCTTGAAATACAACACGTTTTCTGCTGTAACGTTCACACACACACACACACACAAACACATACTCTCGCTCACTCATCCACAAGCACATACACACACACACACATACACGTGCGCCCGCGTGCATATATATACATTTTGGGAGTATCTTTTTCCACGGGTTTAGAGCTCGTTTTACGTTATTTAAGTCCTGAAATCGTAAACCACAGAGGAATTTGAAATTCTCGAAACAAAAGATACTCGCTGGATGCTAGGTCAGGCGAACAAGGTTGATATGGGAGTAATTCTCAACGCAATTTATTTAAAACTGTCGTATTTCTGCGAGTAGTATTTAGTCCTGCATTATCATGCTGTAGTATTTGTTTGTATGTATTTCGTTGATTATGGTTCCTTATGCTAAAGGTAATATACCAAGATTGTACCATGGTAATCCAAATATATAGTAATCATTCTATCAATATGAGGAATTTAACGTGGTTTTCTTGCGAATTGCAGAATGGAATCCACGTTTAATCGATTGTTATTATTCGTTGTCAAAATAAATCAACATAAATGTGGCAAAGCTGTGGAATATTGCGGTTTTTAATGTTTGCCAAATGTCAATGGTGCAATTCAAAATATTTATAGTAGCTTCACCTATAGCTTTAGGTCGAATATTTGGCATTAAATATTCATATTGAAAGTTTATTTTATATGCAGTATCATAAAATATATGTTCTTAATATTCCATAAGCTTCAGAAATATCAAGCGTACACATATTTAAATTTGTAACTAATTGTATTAACAATACACTTAGAAGACACCATTAAAAGTTTATCAATATGTCTACCAAGTTATTTCAACTAATCTAATCTTAATTTAATTAAACTTGTTTACTTCCTTTTAAAAAGAGATTTAGTTATATCAATTTCATGTCTTGTTTATTTAAAATAAATCAAACTTACAGTTTATAGTACAGTCAAATAACATATTTTATTATATAATATTTGTATGCACTATTTTGTACAATGACAGTGATATTGATTTTTTATTTTATTTTTGTCATGTATCTTTTGAAATAGATTTATTTGTATTTACATACCAATATGTGATGCGCAATTGACATGCTGTATGCATATGTCGCAATGGAATAAAAATAAAATAAAAACACTTTGCAAAATATGAATATGCATCGACAACTATCGTGCTGAAAATATGTTTCATTTACAAGGATTTTCACATGGCTAAGTTCCTATATTGTTTTGTTTCTTGCATGGAAACACGAATAATATAAAAGGAATTTTAGAACACGTAAACCGCGAAATACGTGAAATTTCATATTTTAAAATATAATCCAGCGCGAATACGTAAAATGCCGAAAGTGCCCTTATATATTTGGTACATTTGCTGGCAAAAAATTTAGTTCCATTAGTCTAACTAAGGTCACGCAAGGTTAGAAAAGAAAATTTATAGACTAAAGTGAAAGAACAACATCCAGCATTACCATAGAAGGCTTGTAATAAAATAATGAAAATTATAAAAAAAAATTCTCTATGGCTGAATATCACTCAAAAATTAAATTAAGCAAATCTTAATTATATAAAATGTATCATATATGTAGTAATAAATAATTATTTCATCTGTAGCGGAGTTTTTTATTATATAATAGTCTTAATTTTCTCAAAACTTATTTATTATTTAAGATTATACAAATATTTAGTGAATTATACAGTTATATATAATATAGACCGATGTGGATCGATGCTCTAGTCAGAGTGTCCCTTTCTTCATCATCGGGCACAGATCTCGAGTATGTTGTTGTTTATTTTAAACATAAACAACAACAGGACGTGCTGATAGGCCCTTATTTCTATATACAAATGCCCGTGCGACAACACATCTCGATATTTTAACGGAAATACATAATTATATCCACAACCTACCTATTGACCTTCCCTGAATTGAGTCTATGTTCTCTCTCTCTCTCTCTCTGTCTGTGTGTGTGTGTTTGTGTGTGTGTGTGTGTGTGTGTGTGTGTGTGTGTGTGTGTGTGTGTGTGTGTGTGTGTGTATGTGTGAACGCTCTACAGCCTTAACGGTTAAAGGTAAAATTATGAAACTTTAAACTTAAGATTTGTATGTGCCTGGCAAGAAAATCTATTTTTGAAAAGAATATTCAAACCGGTAGTGCATGTTTACTCTATATATTTTTGCGATTTGTACAATAACTTTAAAACTGCACATACAGCAAAATTAGTAAGAGTAAAATTTAGAGATATTAATATTTCGTATAACTTTTGTTTGAAATTTTTTATCAAAAAATGAAGGTACTTGTTTCTTGAAATTTATTCTTATTAAATATACATCAGTGATTAAGAAGAAATATAATTATAGATATCGCATTCAAGAGAGAAAGTTACGCTCAGGGTCAGGACTAAAGCGACATTAAATCGTTTCATAAGATAAAAACAGTTAGGGCAACACTGCATTAGACAGACAGCTGCAAAATATATATAGGTTTGAACATCACTGACAATGGACGGTGAATAACAAAAACCTTGAAATGTAATACCGCTTCCGTCATCTGTGCCGAGTCACGCGAACCAACAATCAGTGTCGTCTCAGCACCACGTGCAGTACGACTGTGTTATCGATGGTTCGTATTGCGACGCTGTCCAACAACTAGCGTCACAACGGCAGGGCGTCGTCGTCACGAAGAATCGACGTCTGCTCCATACCCTTTCCTACGCCAGACAATGCGTAAACGGCTTGCACCGAATCAATCCAAACCACACATACAATCCCAGTTTTGCTGACAACAGCCAGTCTGCTAGCCTATTGAATTCAACCATTGGTAGCCTACTATGTCATCACCGGCGTTCAGATAATGTGCGAACTGTGTACTGTTACATAATCTATACGAATGTTTATCAATTAAAAGGGACGCATTCAATAGTGATAAATATTAGTGTGTGTGTTGTTTGTAATTAGTGAAATTCTGCCAATGGCATTTTTAGTGTACTGTGCTCAACGATCGTTTCATGTTTTATGAGGTGATGTATTCTCAATAAATTTTTCCTATTTGTAGTAGCACTTGGCAAGTCCATATTTACATACTTCAAGATACTCGATGATTGCACCGTTTTAATCGACTAGCTAAATGCTAAATCAAGTGCTCATTTATCGCGATTTATTGAAATTAAGTGATGACATTGACATGATATTGTTCAAATGTTCACATATTATTTACTAAATATTCAACATTTAATTATGTTGCAATACATTTTTTATTTCCAACAAACTCAAATTTTCAAAAAACTTTATTACAATTTCGTTGCCCCAACAGATTTTAATAATAAAAACAATTTCTTTTTTACTTTCTTATTCAGATTAGTCTTGCTCTAAAAAAAATCCTTGACTATAAATAAGGTAATGCAAATTTGGAATGATTGTTGATTTTTTAACAACAAAAAAAATCTCGGATTGGTTTTCTTTAAAAAAACCATGCTTTTTCCGCCGCCACTGTACTCTGCCATGCGTGCTGATGAATATTACGAAATTATTTAAACATTGCATATTCATTATAGAAATTTTAATTTAATAAATATTTCATGATTGACGCAATATTATTTTGAAATTCTAGAAGTAATTAGTACACATATTTAAATCTTATCAAAGAGTAAACAAAAACATCGTTATCACTACTTATGTATTTCCTGATTCATACACAAATGTAACGTTTTTTTTTTCTGTGATTATTTCCCAACTAAAATAAATATAATAGAAACTAAAATCAAATGAACAATGCGTTATTTTAAACCAAACAAACAAAATACAACATGCTTTGAACTCAATTGAATTAGAAACGATGAAATACCTCAGGGTCATACGTTTTTTTTTTCATATCTGTATATTTATATCTTAAATATAACTATGTTTATAACCTTTGAAATTTGATTCTAAATATAGAATTGTTTTTTTGGAGCAACGTTTACACTATGTGAATATGTCGCACGTTATTTCTATGACGTCATCGGGTTTGTAGTGGGTATTTGTAAATTGTGTTACGTCGATGACATGCCGCCGAATAATAATTATCGGAATATTTTTTTATTCCCTTATTGTTTTGGTCAAAAGAGGTTCTTTGTGTGTATTTTTTTTTTTCTGATTGTTATATTTTCGTGCTAATGACAGTTATAACTGGTTTAATATGAATCACTAGTAGACTATCTTTTGTTCATGCGATGAATCAATTTAAATTACCCCTCGGATTGCCCTAACTCTTTAGGTACCTACATGACGGTTATGCTGCAGCTGCTACCCTAAAAGTGCGCTAAAAAAATGCGCAGTGGCGCATTAGGTTTTGTTACGAATTCTAAAAATAAAGTTTAGGGGAGAGTTGCTGAACTTGGTCCAATTCAGAATAGTAAGCACAATTTTTGATTTTTTTTTACTCACTCCAGCACACTGTGTGGACCCAAGTGTGGCATTTCATGCACTATATCTTCTCTTATTCCTTGGTTTCCTAACATTAAATACAAAACAATGTAGTGTTGAGTTTTATTCTTTGTCTATTTTTTCTTGTCGAAAATTAATTTTAATTTTCTTCATTTGTTTCTCTTTGGTTTGCTCTTATTTCAATTTATGAGAACTACTTATCATTATTATAGCCTATTACTATACTTTTTTTCTGGTTTTAATTTTTTATTTTGTAACAAATGAAGGCTTTATTCTCTGCTTATATAAACATTGTTTCAATTAAAAATCTAAATAAACTATTTTTTACTGCCGTTGATCTTTTCTTTTCCACTTTAAAGTCAATATATTCTTGTTACGAATAATCTTTATAAATAGTAATTTTTTTACATAAAAATAGCAAACATCTGCTTTTCATTTGAATTTCGCAAGTATTCTCTCATTTATGATCATTAGTCTTAAGGTCGTATTTCTCGCTTTACTTACTATATAATGAGCTTAGTTTTGCGAAATAGTGCTATACTATATGTTGATCTGGTCAACTAGTTAGATAATTGGACCATAAATAACGATAGAACCCTATCTTTGAGTAAATAGCACCATTTCTGAGAGAAACTACCGAGTATAGTATGTCCTAAAGTACTCCATAATAGTGTGTGTGAGTAATGAGATTATTTTGGTGATTGGCAAACACTAGCGTTTCTTATACGTAGTAGGTCTATCTGTTTATATAGGGAGGATTCTTTTCAAAAGTTGTTAAAAAGTTGCCTAAGCACGAGATAAGAACATTAAAATCAAATGTAGCGTAAGATTTTGTGCAATTTAAAAAATGTAGAAAATGAATGTGTACGAATTCTGAGAAAATGTGAATCATGTATGGTTTCACGAATGGTTTAATTTATTTATCAGGTAAAAGAACGCTCACCATAATTTGGCCGAGTTTATTATGCTGTAATATATGTAGGTTTGATTTATATTACCTGCAGAAAAGACCAGACGCTGGTGAGTGTACGAATAAAATAGTACTGAATATGAAATTGGTTTGCTTATTATCTTCTTCGTATACGTTTTATTATAGGTATGCGCTGTACGAAATTTCACAGGTAAAGTTTGGTGCAATAAAAAAATAATCCATTCCAAACAAATCGAATGAAAATATCAAACATTTATATTCTTTGTTTTTTTTTCTGACTTGCTAATCGAAATATAACTCGCAATATATTTTAACAATCTAAAATATATATTTATAAATATGTATATGCTAATACGGCGTAATAATTCTACATTAAAACGCTAAAATAGTAAAAATTAACAAATTTGAGCTTAAAAAGCAGTTCCACATATTTAATTTCATGCTAATTTATTTAAATCTTCACTTGTCTCTTAACGCGTATGAAATACAGCGTTACTAATGCACACGTTATTTTAAACTTGGTACGGAATTTATCTCCAGATGATTATACAAAATTATAAGTCGAATGATTTCTGTAAAAATACCCATGTTTATTTTAATGTTCAATTTGAATCCTTAATCGATCTTTACATAATAATGCAAATTTTGTTATTTAATCAAAAGTGTATGTTTTAGATTCAGGGAAGGTCAAATAGTATATTTCCGTTAAAATCTCAAGATCTATTTTTTTTATGATTACAAAACTTATTACTTCGTTTTGATTTATATGAATAATTTGATCACACGTAACATAACACAATACGTATATGCTCTGAAATGAACTGTGTTTAGGCGCAGTAAAATTTTCCGCACAATTATTTTCCAAATTCCATCCTAGTTCTCATAATGTTTCTTCACGTGTCAATATCATTACGAAAGTACTTTTATCGGTGAATGTCCATCGCTAAACATATTTATGTTTGTGCTATTAACAATATTTTCTTCATAGAAATACCACTTACGACAATTCTATGTTGGGAATTTAATACAACGCAAATATTTGTCGCGTTTATAGTGTTTATTTTATTTAGTGCCATGCAAATATCCTATTATGTTTCGTTGTATGTAGAAATTTATTAAAATAAAAAACTTTTTATCATATTCCTTTATGTAGTTTTTATTTTTCTTAATTAGACATTAGATATCATAAACACTTAAACTCTTCTGTGCTACGTGTGTTAAAAACGTATTTGACGAGAAGTTCGTCTTTTCTAAATCGACAAATATGTGTTCCTTAGAAACTGGTGTTAACGTTTCCACCCTATAGAAAGTAAACTATAAAGTTTTACTAGTGCGATTGCCACCTAGGTCGATAAGGTGTTTTAGCTGTGATTTACTTCGGTAAAACGGTTCGTCGGCAGGTTTATCCCAGTACTCCGTCTCCCTATCTAGAAGACACACATATATACTACATGTCTCGATGATTTCAGAATTCCATGCCATATATCAGGATTCGGTTAGGTTAGATTAGGTATACTATTTACGGCAAATATCAGCCAGGCACATTGAAATCACACAGCACGCTAAATAAAAAAATGTTCTAAACCTGCGCACGTACTAATAATAAATAAACGCTCGCTTGGTCGTTCGTAAGATTAAATTTGTCGCTCCTTCTCCTCTAATGGTATTGTACGGATTTACACTAAATTTGTTATACAAAATATATGGGTACATCATTTGTGCCGTTCACATTTTAAAATCGCTAGGACTTTTATGTCCTGAGTTATTGAGCCCTAGAAATATTGACTATAAAATCTTTTTTTAATGAACCAAAAAAATGTATTCCAATATATTTTGGACATTTTATCGAGAATGAAAACTCAAAGCTGTTTAGAGATATGTATGCATTTTTGAACCACAATAAATGAAATCAATAACATACTTTTCAATTGACGACTGTCACAAATGTCAGTGATATTGATGATCATACTACATTGTTGTTTATGCAGCATTTCGCCATGCCAAACTTGATATATTTGCAATAATGCTTGTTAAGTTCATATGTTCATTTTTTACATTTTTCTAAAGAAACTCCTTCCTTTTCGATAACGTCCTGTAGCCATAGATACTTAAATACGAATATTGATTACTATCACCCCATCGTTAATACGAACTATAATTCATATAATCAGCTATTTTACATCGTTCTTTGCTATTCATTTATAAATCGTTTCTTTTGACAAATGATAATTTTGAAGCGACAGGTATTAGTTCAGCTTGTCTCTTCAAGATAATTTAGCTGTCACCAGTTCTTTTTATCGTATTTACTTATATTTCCTACACTTCCAGAAACCGCATTTGAGCACAATTAAAAAAGTCTATATGTTAGATATTTATACAATTTATATAATTAATCGTTAGGTAAAACCAGAAAGTTAATATTTAATTGTTTATTTGTATACATTTTCAAATTCTCATGAGATAGCATGGTATGTTATTAAATGATCAATTAGCAAAATTATACAGAAACCTTTATATACCAGTTGAAAAGTTACACTCTCCAACCTACCATTTAATTTCTGACCATACAAGCATAGGTATTAATAACAACGCTTCGAAACTTATTACGGAAATAGTTGAAAATGAGAATTTATAATACTCAATTACTCAAAAGCGCGTAGTTGTTGCATAGCAATAATATTACAACTAATTACTCAATAAAAAGCATTTATAAACTCATTATATGAGGTGTTGCATTTATATACATTATTTATTTGGGTTGTTTATTCTCTAACGATGAAACGTATGATTGCGAAATTGAGGTAAAAGTGTCTGCTGGTTGTGAAATCTTAGGAGTGTTAGGAATACGAGAAATTTTAGCATTTCTAAGGATGCAGGACTATGCGTGTGCAGTGGTATACTTTTTGATTGATTGATGGTAGTGAATTTTGATTGAGAATGAATTGCATGAAAGAAAAGTTGTGAGCAAGAGGAATACAATAGCATGCATGAAGCGAAAGAACTATGTCGTAAACGCAGCTTTAGTTCCTATCCATACATTTGGAAAAATGTAGTTGTGAATTTTGATCTCCGTTTTGTAATAATCATAATATTAAATTTCATATATTTTATCAAACAATAACTATAAATTCATAATATTAAATTTCATGTATTTTATCAAACATATTATCGCGCAAATATTAGTTTACAAATTGTGTTTTTTTTTTCATATACGTTTTACATAGCCGTAGTGTTCTGGTTTTCAGAGCAAATTCTTTTTACTTTCTTACGCAGTATAAGTAAGTATTGTAATCATGAAAAATTTCGATCTAGAGGTTTTAACGAAAATATACGTTTTTACCTTCCCTGAATCGATTCCAACTATTTTTGGAATGACCTCGGTCGGAAAACTTCCTATTTTTGAAAACAATATTCCGACCGGAAGTGCAAGTTTACTCTAGTCATTTTTTGCAGTTTCTGCAATAACTCAAAAATAGTTGCAGTTACAGAAAAATTGTTAGAATAAAAATTATAGATATCAGCATTTTGTACAACTTTTATTTGAAACTTTTTTCCCCAAACGGTACCGGAAACTAGAAAATGGCTCTTGAAATATCTTCTTATTATATTTATTTTTACATAAATCGTATCATCTGCGTCTGTCAATTGTTTATCATAAAAAACAAAACCGGCTTAATTAATTTGAGATTGACATTTTATATTTATTCTAAAAAATATATTTGGTGTAAACGTGTTCCAAAGGTTAGAACAAATATTATAAATTAGAAAAATAATAAAAATAGGATGTGATTCAACCCAAAATCGTATAAGAAAATTCGGTGCATGGCACAGCAGATGTTTTTTCAAATAAAATTTACAGTTCAAGAATTCTTTTTACCAGTTTGCTAAATTGGATATTAAATTTCTATGAGGTAATAGGTATTTGTATGGTTTAACAACATAATAGATAATCAATGTCCTACAGACAACCAATTCAATTTGCCAGTATTGAGTTGACTATGCAAGTAAACACATTTCAATTCGTTGTTAAATTATAAATTGTACAAATAGATAAGTGTGAGTGTGTTTACGTGTCGTTTTCTCTTTATGGCATCATTATTCGAATATTACTATTATTATTATTTAAATGTGTGCGCCGTTATAGGGTACTAGGTACTATTTAAAAATTTGAAGGTATTATCACTAAAAATATATTCTTTACTTTTTAAGTGTAAGAATTTGTGGAATTGTATTAGTATCATTTGTTTGTATAGAGCAAAACAATGATTAATTTAAGTATTATTATTAATTGTACTTCACGGCTTTCACAGCTAAAATTTTACTCATGCTAAAGTTCAATGCTAAAATTGTTTTTATCACCTTGAAATAATCATTACGTTGATTTACTTATAATTACAAATTCGGGATCTGCATTGGCTTGCACTGAACTTTTTTATACGTATTTTGTTTAGATAAGAGGTCAAACATTTATGTGAAACATTGGTACTAAAATCATCTATAAATCATAGATAGAGATATTCTGTAGTAAATTTTTAATTAAAGACAAAATCCAATTTAGATAAACGACAACTCTGAAATTTGTTTTTAGTTCAGATACGAATTATGAATTTGTGAGTCATTATCTAAATATCGATTGCCAAGAGCATACAAAGAAAAGATTCTCTTGTTGGTGAAAGCAAATAATTTTTACGCTTGTACCGTTCTATAATTATTGTTAGAATAATGATGAGGAATGCTATTTTTAGAAATATGTGTTTTTCTGTAGACAAAGAAACTGGAACACTCAGTCTCGTCAATTACTACCGGTAGTACTGCTAAACAATAAAGCTACAAAGATTAAAATATGACACTTCATATATATGTTATGTAGGTATGCATCGACACACATTCGTATTTTTGTCATTCAATAATTCAGTATATTACCAATCAGTTTTCGAGTTGCGTACGCGCAATTAAAAGATAAAAATCCATATTTTCATTTCCGATTTTCGGAATGACAAAAATTGTAATTAAGTTTCGAAATTTCAGCAAATATCATGATTTGCAAATATACAACCATGCCTTGAATCAGAACATGATTTATTTAATACAAAAACCGTTTTACAAAAAACTCATTGTGCCGTATTGAAATAATACAGATTCTTTGAATGTATTTTAGTTTGTTTTTTTTTTCTGCAAATATTACTATCCAAACATATATTTCGTTACAAATTACAAACATCTGCAGTGTCATGCACTGAACTTTCTTATACGCATTTGGGTTAAACCATATCGTAGTTTCATTATTTTTCTAATTTATAATATTTGTTCTAACCTTTAGATCGCTTTTACAGTATATATATTTCTTAGAATATATATAAAACGTCGAACTTCAAATTATTTAAGTCTATTTTGCTAAACAATTGACAGGCGCAGATGATACGATTTATGTAAAAATTAATATAATATGAATAAATTTCAAGAGCCATTTTCTTTTTTCCGGTACCGTTTGGGAAAAAAGTTTCAAATAAAAGTTGTACAAAATGCAGATATCTATAATTTTTGTTGAAATAATTTAGCTGTAACTGCAACTATTTTTGAGTAATTGCAGAAACTGCAAAAAATGACTAGAATAAACATGCACTTCCGGTCGGAATATTGTTTTCAAAAATAGGAGGTTTTCTTGCCAGGCATATACAAATCTTAAGTTTAAAATTTCAAAATTTCCACTTTAGCCGTTTGGGTTGTAGAGCGCTCACATACACACACACAGACACATACACACACACAGAAGGACGCATTCCAAAAATAGTTGGAATCGATTCAGGGAAGGTCAAAACGTATATTTCCGTTAAAATCTCGACATCGAAATTTTTCATGATTACACAAAATTCACGTAGATAACCAATGCAGTAAGACAAGCATTTTGCAACTATATATTGGTTTTAAATTTAGATAAATTCTAAACCTATAAGCGTTGTATGTAATTAATAATAATCTTACAGTTATAATTCATTTAAATTCATCCTAGCGTTTTCCAAATATATTATTAAAATAACTACACGTATTAGCACTATTTATTTATTAAATAAAATACATTTTACAAAGGAATATTTGATAAATCTAATTGGTTTATTTTCGTATATGTAATACAAGTCGGCTTTTATTTGTATACAAACGGTGATTTTAATTAAATTCAACTTTGGATTTAACCCCGTATCAAATTCTACAATTTAGAATTTATAAGAATTTTATTTTACATTTTCATAATGTCTATTTTCGTTGTATAATGATTGGACTCGTTTGAAATTTGGAATTTGTAAGAATTTTATTGTGGCGTTACTTTGATTTTTTTCGATCTTTAATCCTAGTCGTAGTATCTCTATTTTCGGTGCATTGGCCGTTTGGGATTTGTTCTACCCTCAATAGACCAGTTATCCTATAAAATATGTTGACGGCAGCATTAATTTCCCTTAAGAGTTGTCAATTTATTTGCATAAAATATATGTGGTTCCGTAGATAATGGCACTTCTTAATTTTTGAATAACCTAAACATTATAATTAATTGTGTTATCGCCTTAACGTTAATAATGTTTTAATATGATTTATGTATGAATAGTATCATTCAATCTAAATTTTTTCATTTATTTTTTATCGTTATGTTTGCATGTAAACTTATAAAGTAAAAAAAAATGATTATCTTTGTTTACTCTAATTCAGAAAGTCATAAAATAAACATTAGGAGAAAATAAGATAATTTAGTTTCATTTTAAAGTTAGACAGAATAATAAATCATCTCTGTTATTTTTCTTTGTTTCGACTTCGGTTTTAACCCTTGAATGTGTTTGGTGAACATGACCTAATTTTCTAGCTGACCGAGAAGTGTTTATTTTATTATTTCATTTAAAAGCCACAGATTGGTTGGTAACTATAAATAGCTTTGTTTCCTTGTAAAAGGATCAATATAATAAAATAACTATCAAAGAAATGTGTACAAAGTTCATAAGAGTTATATGCTATATCAGTTTGAAAAGGTTAAAAGTCACATTTACAATTGATTACTGGTGCAAGTTCATATTAAATTTCCTTATTTTGAGTGAGTGTATTATTTGATTTCGTTGTGTTTTATTGGTATACATATATTTGCTATTTTATGTAAATATTTTAGCGCAATTTATTACCAATATTGAAAATCGGTGTTTCAAAAATAAGATTGATTTTTTTTAAGAAATAAAATTAATAGTTGAGGATTAAAGATGACTTTTATTTTTCATCCTTTAGAATATGATATTTTTATTTTCATGGTATTTTGTTTGTTACTCCTCAAATATTTGTGATTCCACTTAAGTTAATTAATAATACAAGTGTCTTTTTGCAAATATTAATTGTTACATTTTTGTTTCGTAAAGTCGTGAAGTATACTTCACGTAATTGTTTATAAATTATAGATTATCGGATAAAAAATACTTTAATCTATCCGCTCTGTACAAAAATGATAATTTTGAAGGTCGATGTTATGATTATTCCTTTATCTAAAGATAAAATATTAAAATTGTTATTGACAGATTTTTGCTAGCAGTACCCCAAAATCAACTAGACTTATAAATAGTAGGTACTGAATATGACCAAAATAACATTACATCCAATGTGAACATAGTAGTAATTACGTTTATAACCCAATCATAGTTGTAATTTTAATCAAATTCAACCTCTAATGACGAACGTAGTAAATGTTTCGGGCCAGGGAGCATCCAGTAGGTATTTACAACACAAGTAAACATCCACTATCGGTAGATGCGCAAATTAGATTATTAGAGGATAACTAGATTTCATTTCACACACACACATACACCACACAATCATGGACACTGGCAGACAACTTAGTATTCTGAAGCCACACTAAATATATAATTCAGAACCACAGTCCAAAGCAAAACCATGTATTGTCATAGTATAATATAATACTGTAAAGGATGGATATTACGAATTTCTATTTAGTTACTTTTCAGTAACAATGGATACACTTATAAATTGTAATTGATTTAATACGAATTATATTATAGATTTAACAATAAAGGTATTTATAGCCACTTTATACCATATTTAGTGTGGAAGACATTATATAAATGGAACATTGTTCATAAATATCACAATAGTCTAGTCTATTTGGGTATTTACAGGATTAGTTATCCTGCCAGAATGCCAACAAAGCTTTATATCTCATTCGTATTTAATTCTGAAATAAAGACCAAACATATATTGAAATTTTATGTTATTTTTATTGCCACTTTTATTGCGCAATATCTCCAGAAATAAAGGACCTAGTAGATTTAAAATGGAAACAGCATGAATTGTCTATCCATAGAATATATTTACCAAATGTTGTACAAATCCGTTAAGTATCTTCAGAAGAGAAGGAACGACAAATTTGGTATTACGAGCGACGACTAACATCCAAGTCTATGTTATATATATATTTTTTAAAATTTAAACAAACAGACACTCTTCTCTTATCATTATTCGATGCTTTAAACCCATATATTTGTTTGTTATGATTTATAATTACAAGATAATTTAATGCGATGAAATTGAATGTTATTCCCTTATGCCGTTCATCAATTGCTATGAACGTCATTAAGTATGACTGGAAATGACAGTAGACTATCGTATGACTGTATAAATACGTCAATAAGCATAGACGTTGCATGCATACCGCTAGCGAAGTTATCCTATATGCTGAGAGCTTTTGTTAGTATATGACGTGAATTTGATCATGTGTGAAATATGTTATATTTATCACCGCTGCGCTGCTTTGCTGGTCAAATATTTGTCAATATTGTTACCATAAGCTCATAGTTGGGTTTAGCACAAACTACCTATATTTATATATCGATTTTCGTTAGGTATGGTTGTAAATATTATATGCGATAGTTACACTGATCGCAATTTTATTGATTGAGTCACACTACATAAAAGAACAATAAATAAATAATAATGAAACATAAAATTGGAAGTCGAAACAGTGATTCCCAAAATACATCAACGGTATGTCTATTCCCATTAATGGGGTGGCAGTTTTTTTGCACATATCATGCAGTCCTAGCAGTGTATGCATCCTCTTTGCTCAAAAACTTATTTAGGCATTTATTTAGTTTAAAAATACAAGAGAATATAATTTCTTTCTAGATGAAAAAAGAGAGATAATTTAAATGTTGAATTTGTAAATGAAATTATATGAATCAGAATTTATTTGGTATTTAAAAATTCATCAGAAACTCTCGTGGGAATTATTATAAATTTATGTTTGAAACGTACATTTTTTCCTTTTTTGTTACTGATAAAATTTTATTAAAAAACGTACAAAAATATTTTCTATGGTTGTATTTAAATAGGATAAAACTGCTATAGAAACTTTAAAAATATTTAAAACTATTTATTGTAAACGAAATTCACATGACCATACTTGTTATAGTTTCCCACCTTATCGACGTGTAATCTACATACAAATAAATATCTCGCCATACTATAAATATAAATTATTTTATGGTATGTACCTGTGTGTCAATAAATAATATATTACTTGCAAAGCATATTTAATTTGTTTACAAACACTTAATTCATTTGTTATATGAATACACAATTTCCGTAATCTATAAATGTACAATAAACTAATTGCTCTGTGGCAATATTTGGTTATTTGTAAGTTTCTGTAGATATTTTAACATGATTAAAATTTTATTTTATTATTATATTGATACGCTTTAGTATGGAATAAAAGATTTAATAATACGTATTCGCCTCATTTTCATACTATAATCAAGTCTAATAAATAACAAACGTGTACGGAGAAACGTAACTAATAATATTTCGTGTTGCGAAATAATAGAAAATGTTTATTGTAACAACACAAAACACGTACCTACAATTAGTATTATGAGTTATGTTCATTGGGCGTTTGCATGAATGCTAATATTTAATAACAGCGAACGAAACAAACCTGTGTTTCGCTCTAAAACTTCAAGCCATATTTTTCAGTCGAAATGTTTTGTTTGCTTGCAAATGTATTTGTGAAACTTATAAACGCATTCGTTAGAAAATATCGTAAATTTATGTTTTTGAAATATCTGTCATATTTCATACATGAAAAATTGACAGCAACTGCTTAGAATGCTATTCTGCTTATTTTGGTATTTTAAAACAAAATTTTCGTTGTTATTGTATCAATTCGCTCCTATTGTTCGTTTTTCTGATTTTAAGAAAAATTACTGTTCCTACTTTCTCAATTTCGAGATTTGAATGGAAATATATCTTTTGAACTTCCCTGAATCGCGCTTGACTATTTTTGGAATGACGTCTATGTTTCTGTGTGTGTGCGTGTAGTTTATTTTAAATTATAGAATAATAAATGTGATTCTAAGTACTAAGACGAAACACAATGATAAACCCAAAATACACCCAGATTATTCTAAATCGAGAAATTGAACACAATTATCCAACATTCGAAACTAAAACCCTTCATAATGGTCTTAAAGCTCCCATTGCATAACTATACCGAATTCACCGCTTAAGTCTTAGTTTACAAAACTCGAAGAATTGATAAATCTCAGACGGTTAAAATATATTACCGTCCTAAAACATCTCGCCAAATAATATTTATATATTATTTATTATATTAACAAAAGACCTCTATTCGTTTTTACTTTCTTATACGCAGTATAAGTAAGTATTGTAATCATGAAAAATTTCGATCTCGAGATTTTAACGGAAATATACGTTTTGACATTCCCTGAATCGATTCCGACTATTTTTGGAATGACGTCTGTCTGTGTGTAAGTTCTCTACAGCCTAAACGGTTGAAGCTAAAATTATGAAACTTTAATCTTAAAATTTGCATATGCCTGATTGTGTGTGTGTGTGTGTGTGTGTGTGTGTGTGTGTGTGTGTGTGTGTGTGTGTGTGTATGTGAGCGCTCTACAGCCCAATCGGCTAAGGGGAAAATTAAGAGGTTTTAAACTTAAGATTTGAATGTGCCTGGCAAGAAAACCTCCTATTTTTGAAAACAATATTTCGACCGGAAGTGCATGTTTACTCTAGTCATTTTTGTAATTTCTGCAATTACTCAAAAACGGTTGCAGTAACAGAAAAATTGTTACAATAAAAATTATATATCAGCATTTTGTACAACTTTTATTTGAAACTTTTGTTCCCAAACGGTACCGGAAACAAGACAATGTCTCTTGAAATTTCTTCGTATTACATTTAATTTTACATAAATCGTATCATCTGCGCCTGTCAATTGTTTATCAAAAAAAAGAGACTTAAATAATTTGAAGTTTGACATTTTATATTTATTCAAAGAAATATATTTAGCGTAAAAGTGTTCCAAAGGTTAGAACAAATATTATAAATGCAGATGTTTACTATTATTATTTATAAAATATTACATTATTGGTTATTATTTGCGCATATGTACTATTGTACAATTAAATCTCGAAATAGCTTGAACTACGATATGAATAGAAGAGTGGGTGGTGAAAATTACGAGAATATAAATAGCGTAAATATTGTTCAATAGTGATGAAAATACATAAACGTCGGTATCCGAGATATTCCTAGTAATATGTTAGTATTAGGCTATGTATATCCTTATGTTTTTGGATCATGGTGTTGTTTTTTCTTCTACGCATATCGCGATTCTAGCTATTCTTGTACGTATATATGTGTATGTATATGATTTATAATCTCCATAAAACAAAATGTGTGTACTTTTTTCGATACAACGTCAAAACAGAAAGGCATCATAGATCATTGTTTAAGAAAATCGAGCGGAAAGCTGTTTCCGGCGTCATTATTCAATGACGAAAACATAATGGTCTGGTTCGTGAAGTATCCGATTTGACAAGTTTTAGTACTATTTCTCACATAGCGTCACGCTTTCGTCCTGATGGTTGCTGACGCAGGCAGTCACAAGTCACGTAATATACGTAATACAGAACAGAACCCTACACGGGGATGTGTTTTTATATTGGATTAGATCTCTTGTGGTTTCCCTGTAGGTGGTGAAGGTTTATTTATGTTATTGCTGCATACAATCCAACAGAGGATCATGTGTGACTTTTTTTTAGCCTTAAAGTTAATGAAAGATACATAGCTTATGTCTGGACTTCAGTAGCATACAAAAATATATAGTGCCTCCACTGCAATAGAATAAATTTTTTAAAAGCGGATACGTGTCGAATGGAAAAATAGTGAAAGAACAAAACATCTAGTGCCATTTTTGTCCAATATCAATAAATACATATATATCACCATGCTTATTTTCATCAATGGAGTGGCAGAAAACCTTTATTTCATTCAACTTTTCTTTCATGCAATTTATAATCAATCAAAACATTATTTCTTTTATTTATCAGTTGCTCTAGTTTTTATGCTATGTCGCAAACCACAATTAGTAAGACTAGCACAACAATCTTTCTTAAAATGGATTGAAAAAAAAAGTTGTATGGTACTCATTTTTTGTTAAAAATGTGTATACTTTTATTGTGAGTGGCGATAAAAAAAGTTTTATATATTCTGATTCAGTGGAGACAATGTGTAATTGACCAATTGTTAAATGTCCTAAATGATAAAATGACATTTTTGTTGAAAAAAATCTTGTTTAACCTTGTAACAAAGATCACTTAAAAAATGACGAAATTACTATAAACAATTACTTAATTATAACTACATTTTTTATTACTGTTTTTTTTTTTTTCTAGTTTTCTATCGACTTTACTTATTTTGATTGAAATAAGTGCGGTTTTTTTGTATCAATAATCTTTTTTTCATTTTTGACAATATTTAATACTTTTGACGTACACTACGTTTATCACGAACGTTGTTTCAAATGACACCATATTAGTGCCAATTGTAAC
Organism: Nebria brevicollis; assembly: GCA_944738965.1. Lineage (NCBI taxonomy): Eukaryota > Metazoa > Arthropoda > Insecta > Coleoptera > Carabidae > Nebria > Nebria brevicollis. The sequence continues at coordinate 9,561,232 of OX122907.1, forward strand.
AAGATTAGAGTTATTCGTAATAAGCCAAATAAATCCGGAACTAGCAGGAATTATTTACATTTTTTTATTTTTAATAAACATCTGCAGTGCCGCGTTGTAGACTTTCTTATACGTAGTAGGTGTATCAGATTAGATGAAAAGAATTACAAGTACTCGCTGCAACAGTTCTGTTTTTTTTTATTTTTCTGGCAGTTCCAAGACCAAACTTAACAGATACTTTTTACGTGTGATGTATAAGTTAGTTTAGGAATCATGAAACTTTCAGAACTCGAGATTTTAACTGATTTACCACTTTTGACCTTCCTAAGTGAAGACTGACTATTTTTGGAATTTGTGTACATTTAGTGAATAATACCGAAAACATAGTCATGAAACTTTAAACTTCAAATTCGTATATGGCTTGCAAGAAAATCTCCTATTTTTGAAAAATTTGCAAGTTTACTCTAGTAATTTTTTCAATATCTCCGAAGCGGCTGCACTTGCTGCAAATATTCAAAATGAAAGATATACATTTTTACTTTCTTATACGCAGTATAAGTAAGTATTGTAATCATGAAAAATTTCGAACTCGAGATTTTAACGGAAATATACGTTTTGACCTTCCCTGAATCGATTCCGACTATTTTTGGAATGACGTCCGTCTCTGTGTGTGTGTGTGTGTGTGTGTGTGTGTGTGCGTGCGTGTGCGTGTGCGTGTGAGTGTGAGTGTGAGTGTGAGTGTGCGTGTGCGTGTGTGTGTGTGTGTGTGTGTGTGTGTGTGTGTGTGTGTGTGTGTGTGTGTGTGTGTGTGTGTGTGTGTGTGTGTGTGTGTGTGTGTGTGAGCGCTCTACAGCCCAAACGGCTAAAGGGAAAACTATGAAATTTTAAACTTAAGATTTGTATGTGCCTTGCACGAAAACCTCCTATTTTTGAAAACCATATTTCGACCGGAAGTGCATGTTTACCCTAGTTATTTTTTGCAGTTTCTGCAATTGCTCAAAAATGGTTACAGTTACAGAAAATTTTTGTGAACAAAAATTAATGCTATTTATATTTAGCACAACTTTTGTTTGAATCTTTTTTCCAAAAAAAGTACTGGTTTCAAAATAAATTTCTGCTTATTATATATATTGTTACATAAATCGTATCATTTGCGCCTGTCAATTGTTTAACAAAAGACTTAAATAATTTGAAGTTTGACATTTAATATTTATTCTAAGAAACATATTTAGTGTAAAAGCGATCTAAAGGTTAGAACAAATATTATAAATTAGAAAAATAATGTAACTACGATATGGTTTAACCCATATGCGGATAAGAAAGTTCGGTGCATGACACTGCAGATATTTTATAAAACTTTTGTTTGCAATAAAGTTATAAGAAAATTTATGATTTTATTTATACTACTTGCAACATAAGCCAATCAATACATTTAGGGTGGAACTCCTATGGCCATTATCTAAACCAAATCTGTACTAATACTCAACCGAACTAACGGACTCCTTATGGAAAATTTAAATAACATTATACTATAGTACAGTGTTTCTCAATCGGTGTATATTATTGTTTTAAGTGTGTTTTTTATTGTGTGTAAACCGAACCTTTGAATTATATAAATTTGTTATCAAATTATGTTTTATAACTATAACATTTTAGTTAAATATATCCAGTCTTTAATTAGGACGAAGCTGTTTGAAACACCAATTTACCCATTCAATTCGTCGCCAATCAATACAACCACTATACTGCCACGTTCTCTAATAGAAGTTGAACACAATTGATACTATTATTAATGTATTTGTTTAGTAATATTATCAATTTGTTACGAATTAGGTTAATGCTTGTACCGAACTTTTATTTATATAATTAATCTAAAATAATCTAGATATCACATAAGAAACAAATGAATTTTGACATATGATTATGTGTCAGTTTACGACTAGTAAATATTATATATGAACTAACTATCTTATAATGCGAATGATGTGTCCTCGAAGAATGGTCAAAAATCTGACAGAATTCGGTAATATACTATAATAATATAAAAAACAATATTTTACTATTTCACAAGTTTTAATTTTTTACAATTATCAACGCTCCCATTGGAAAACCAATCTGTTGAATATTTTATATGCGTTTTTTTTTTTTAGGGCTATATGAAATTGTTAACTAGATATTTTATCTAATTTGTGTATAGACAAGTGGAAATTTAAGTTTTAATCGTCTTTTAAATGATAATATTAACATTTTGTTTTTGTATTTTACAGTAGAAACTATGATGGATTGGGCGTACAGTGGCGTGAATAAATCCGTGCCCCGGAATGCAGGGCCGGAATGCGCGGAATATCTCAGCCCGGAGCGGCGTTACATTGAAACTGTGATAGTGATTTCGATCGCCACCGTTGCTCTGGTGTGGAGCTGGAAACGGCTCAAGGTGCCCGATGCGTCCTATGTGCGACGCGACCGCGGCGGTCGTCGGCTTCTCCTAGTCCTCATGTCCATCATCTGGGGAATGGAAATAGGCTATAAATTCTCTTCGAGCACTGTGATATATTTGTTAAACCCTTGTCATATAACCACTGCAATACAGGTAAGATTATTCGCCTTCAAATATGAAACGTTTCAAAATTGTCGTTTTCGGCGCATACTCTAACTGCCCGGCGGTTGGTGTCACAAATCATTGGACTGTCAAATCGTATAGTCTTCTACTCTAATGCAAATTTTAAGAAATCTGTATTTTAGAAGGTAGATTCACAAAGGCAAAAAATAATCAATTTGTTTTAGATATTTTATTTAAATGTATATATAAAAATATAAATGGATAAATATAAAGGTACAAATGGAAATATATAGAAGTTAAATGGATAAATATAAAAGTATAAAACAATAGCGGAAACCATTAGCAGCAACACTTCTTCCATCGTGATCAACTTTAAACTAAATTATATTTTCCCTATTGATACATTGTTACCTGTAATACTAATTTAGGAAAATTAAAGGAAATTTCGCAGAAAAGTACCAATTTCAAATCTTCCTGTTTAATACGTACTTCTCGTAAAACTAGGCAATTTAAAAGGATTAGTGAACCTTTTTCTATACCGATGGTTCGGGTAAAATGGAAGGTAAAAAAAGGTCCAATCCCTACCGCCGGGCCATTTGAGTACGCGCCTCGTTTTCTATTGGTTGATTTTTAAATTACTACAACATTCTTTTCTACTACAAACTTCAACTAACTTCAATATTAATTAAATTGTTCTACATTGGGCGTACATATAAGTTATTTTTCTATTAAAAATATACAATTTATTATTTATTAGAACACAAATAAAACATGTTTTTTCTGTATTTATATCAGCTTTTATAAACATAGACACGCTAGTATTCCTATAATTAATTAAACTCTTGTCAAGCGAACCAACTATGCCATGAGTTCTCGCATCTGCTACAGTTTCAAAGCATGCTGAAAATTAATGCTGGTCGAATAATCAACCAAAATGAAAACCGCACATGAACGTCCTTTTGGCTAAACTATACGCTATTCATGCTAGATTATAGATTAACATGTCACGATCTACTGCCTACAACTTGTGTTGGTCGAAATTTGAACTTTTTGGTACTGATCAAGTTTCGCTCTTTCGCCTACTCACGCGATGTCCTATTAGGGAAACGTTGACATTTTAATACTGTACTATGAATTCTTGTTTATATTAACTGGGGCAATTAATTGTTGTGTATTAAAATCCTTCATTTTAAATGAAACTATTTCTGCGAAAAATAATCAGTCGATTCAAAGAAAGCCAAATGGTGTATATAAAATCTCAAGATTGAGCTTAACAGGTATAAAAACGTGGAAAAGACGACAAATTTGCAGTAATAGGTCCAGAACTAATTTAAACGTTAGTGAATTTATTGTTATATAATTGTAACACTAGTTTCTTGCGAAAGATTGACTTAGCAAATTGTATTTTTAAATCAAATTTAATACAATTCAAAATAGAAATTTTATTTTGCGGATTTCAAATTAAAATATTCGAGTCTTATAGGTCGTAAACGTGCACTGAATAAAAATATGAGCTGCTTTAGAATTCGAAATAATTGTAATCCCTATTTCAAATTATTCCTGTCACTCCCCAACTTCCAGTGGCTTGGTTACTGCAAAAAAAAAGTATTTCCATTTCGTTTATCCGTAATCCTTCAATTTAATTGCAATACGTAATTTTTGTGTGACTAGTTTAAATTTACCCAGCAAATTGAATATTAAATATAAATATGTCACACTTGGTAAAATGTTCGCATGATAATTCTAATCGCAAAACCAAATTTTGTCACCTCTGACGGTCCCAAATCAATTTACTCCAAATTTGGCACATATATTATGTAGATGTGCAGCTTGCATTTTAAATCAAATTAGCGCAGTAATGCAGAAGATATTAGGCTCAAAAAACAAGACAAGTTTTAAAATACATTTAATAAATTTTGAATTCTACATAAGAAAATATTGTAAAAATAAATTTTTTTTCTCGTATTTAATGTGTATTTAGGTTATAGCCGTATTTAGAAAATGATTTTTTATAATCAATACTTTTCCATAGTCTGTAAATATCTGCAGTGTTCTGCACTGAACATTTCATACATAGATGTATTGTTTAAATTGTTACATTAAAAAAGATATAGTTTGCACAAATTTTATTTGAAAAGTTTTTCGTGCACTAGTTAAAAAGTTTTGAAATTCAATTTTTTTTAATTTATGCATTATTGATTTCTTACTACGTGTAAAAAAGGAGTGCGAGGCACTGCAATTTATCTATCCACATCATTATAAGTTCCACTTCTACCGTATGTGCTTTTGAATTGGCGTTATTGATTTTTTTATCCTTTCAATAGCTTTTGTAACATAAGTTGTATCACAATAACATGCATAAATTATAATAATGCAGGTATTTACGTACTTAGTAGGTATTTGTACATTTATTTTTTATTTTTAACGTTAGTATTTAAGTATGTGAACACAAAAAATCCTACATTCTATTTGAATATCATATTATTTCTCAAATGTATAATATTTAATAAATATATTTCGAAGATCAAAACAGTTACATATTGACATATATTGTAGATATTATCAACTAATTTCAATGTTTTTTTTTCCAGATATATTTATTGGCAGCGTCGCCAAATAATGTAGTTACCGCAGTATTTAGGATCCATTTAAATTATCTAAATGGTCCGTTGTTGGCATTTATCTTTCCTGAAACCGACTCCCGCATAGTAAGTATTCATTTTATTTATACAAACATTAATCTATAGTAAAACTTTTGCTTAAGCATATTCCTAATGTCTATATACGAAAGTAAATAAGTCATATTGATCACACAGCATAGAATGGCTATTATTCCATCTACAATCTACGTTCTCATTTAGATTTACGTTCTAATATATAAATGCGTAATACACACATATGTAATTGTGTGTTATGGTGGAGGTGCCTGACAATTTCAATAACGTCACAGCGTACCAGCTAATCAATAGCGTAGAATTGATCATTATTTCAACATTATATATATAAATATATATATATATATATATATATATATATATATATATATATAATATGATAAAGTGGAATAATCGATTGTTGCATTTATAGCAATTTCGATAACCAATAAGACACGTCCGTATTCATTAAATATTAAATGTTCTGCAACACCAAATAGATGACCGTGCCACTACCAGTCGGATATAATTTTCATTTATATCCTATTAGCCATTCTCCAAGCGGAATATTGAACTAGAATATATTCCGGTTCATCATACAAAGCAAACTCGCTTCTCTTTACTTATGAAATATCTCTACCACAGCAACGTTTGATATCGCATATTTTCCCTCTTAATTCAATTATCACATAGTTAATATAGCGACAAAACACAATATTGCTTCAGAATTTAGCGACTTCTAATTTACGTTATAATTTATAATCATAATTTTACAAATATAATCACTTAGTCACACACATTGCCATTGTTTTTTGAAATGGGGGTAGTATCAAATAATTGTGGTTTTGCATGCAAACACATCTTACACTAATCATGTGACTTTTATTTCATTTGTATGTAACTTATGGTTCACTTATATTTCATACGGCTAAATGTTGTCAGATTAATCGTTTGTTTAACTGGGGAATTAATCAACTTTGATTGTCATGTTCTCTATTAGATATTTATAAAATGACCGCCATGGGACTACTAGAATTTTACTTTTCAAACAAACATTTTACGTTTCTAGTTAGCAATTGACATTAAAATTATTTCGTACACGTAAATTGATTCACATGTGATGGTTTTTGAATAATTAATCACCACCACTTTGTGCAAAAGTAGCTAATTTGAATATTTAATGAATTATAAATTGATAATCAATACTCGTTCCCACGTGCTCTGCTACACCCTTCTACCCTTTCGTGTATATTTTGATAATGATCGATGAGCCGAAACTGTTTCAAGTAGGTTACAAGTGGAAAAGAATAAACTTTTTATCGAACGTAAATGGGTCGCACATTCACATTGTGTCACACAAAAAAATTAACTTTATGTTGAATAAATGTGTTTTTGGCCTTTTGAGTGAAATTCTTTTCCCTATATTTTTTCTAGCACTATATCAGCTCTGTAATATTTTAATTCCATGAATTAGGGTTATTTAAATTGAGAAAAAAAATTGAGTGGAGCCGAAACGCGTTATTTAAATTTATTTCATGGCTAACCGAGGCTGGTTGTAAATTTAACATATATACTTTTAAATGTTTTATTCATGAAATTCCGTAATAATGTTTCGTTTATTTTCAGTTACCATTAGAAGCTTCAATTTATTGGATTCAACATGGAATGATGTTCGTGGTGCCTTATTACCTCTTGCGATTAGGAGGTGAGTTTTCTAATTCTAATAAACTATTTTAACTTTACTTGGGCCCGGTATTATAAAGAACAAAATAAATGTTAATTAGTTACTATGGAACTAAATTTACTTACACAGTTAATATAATTTTGCGTGTTATAAAAGAATCTTACAAGTAAATTAACTAATAGGAGATTTACCGACTATTTTAGTTCATCTATTCATCAATAGATGATTAATATATAAATATTGCAAATTTCGCATCGGTTATTATTATAATATTCTAAATAAAAACAAAACACGAAGCTGTCAAGTAATTGACAGAATAAATTTTAGTTGCTAGAAATTCATGGGAGTAGTTTAACAGTGAGATTTACTAGCGAAGTAAATTTATTTTTCGTTTATAATACGGAAATCTATAAAGTAAAGTATATTACTTGGTTACCAAATCAAATCTACCGAGTATTTTAGTTATTTGACGTTTATAATACCGGGCATAAGAGATCTATTTGCGTTACAATAATTATTTTTGAAAATTTAATCATTTTTATTTACATAATTCTACAGTTATTTCTTTGTTTTCACCATGCAAATTCAGAGATGCATTTCGGGATCGTAATTTCACAATCCCTCTAGGGTTTTTACAGATGAAGTTTACAACTCTGTTGTTACATAATTTGAATTATTAATTCTCTAATTTACACACCATGCAAATATGAATATGAATCTTGTTTACTTAATCATATATGCAGTACGTAGCGTGTATTTATTATAATTAATAAATTTAAAAAAAAAGCATCTTAAGTAGAATCTGTCTCATTAATTTACTAATGCACATAAAGAATAAATATGTTATAAAATATAGTACGTAAATTAAATAATGTAATAAAAATAGATTCAATTAAAGTACATAATTGAATTTTAAATATTTATTTATGGATGAATCTACGCAAAATACACCATGCATCATTATAATTAACTGATGAAAGACTACGTTAAATGGAATGAATGAAAATGCATGTGCGAATTACTTTCCATAAATATGTATGTGCTAATTGATTGTTTTATTTGCAGGAGTCTATAACGTCGAAAAAATGACAGATTTAAGTTGGAACATTGCCAGTTACAGTTTGTCAGTTTTCTACCATTTTGTTATCCTACAGGCAATTGCTACTGTAAGTATTTATATGTTTTATTTTATCTATACTTAAGTATCTATATACATGTACACTAGGGATCGAACCCAGCACCTTCATTATTGTTTGACTATAGAACACTTACACACACACACACAAATTGTATAAATTTTGACATGTGTTAAGGGTAAAGAAATTATAATAAATTCGGTCACTGAACACCGCTTGTAGCCTATTACATCAAAAATAGACTATGCGATAAATTCAATACTTCCATTCTTATTTACACAAGTTTTGCGTCATTATATAGGTTTTTAAAGGTCTACTAACAAAAGATATATCGTTTAATAGCGTGTTATAAATTGCCTTGCCTGTAATAAAATATTTATATAGTTTCACTTAAAAGACCCGAATAATCGCTATAATCACATGAATTTATTGTGGAATAGTAATTTTGAAACTAGGACAAGTTCATATATCTTAAATGTCGAAAGGGGTTTTCGAAATTTGTATCATTGGACCTTGAGACATAAGTGTGAGTATAATTATCACTTAAATAATATACATAAATGACGAATGTCGCTCTGGTCGAATAGTATCCATCGAGCGTCATCGACCGAATGTCAAGCTTTTATATGCACAAGGTCACAGCAGTGTATAGGCAAAAAAAGTAAGCACGTGACAAAAGACGCGGGGATCGAATTCGTTCGCATTCAACGCTGAGAGACATGTTAACCTTATGGCCAGAATCGACGGCTCATTTATTTTGAAACATTACACTTGCATTTGTCGATAAATCAATGAAAAAAATGAATGTGTTAGGGGCAATAGAATAACCTTTATGCTATAGTGTTTATGAAATTACGAACATCTTTAATAAAGCTATATTTTCAAATTGAAAATGCATTTTATGTTAAATGCGCGTCTGCACATGCGCGACCATGCTCAATATGCTGCGTTTGTTTGGATTTTTACATTTTCTACAACGAAGCCAAACAAACGCAGCATATTGCGCATGGTCGCGCATGTGCAGAGGCGCATTTATCATAAAATGCATTTTCAATTTGAAAATATAGCTTTATTAAAGATGTTCGTAATTTCATAAACACTATAGCATAAAGGTTATTCTATTGCCCCTAACACAATAATTTGTTTCATTGATTCATCGACAAATGCTAGTGTAATGTCTCAAAATAAATGAGCCGCCGATTCTGGCCATAAGGTTAACATGTCTCTCAGCGTTGAATGCGAACGAATTCGATCCCCGCGTCTTTTGTCATGTGCTTACTTTTTTTGCCTATTCAAGTCTGTTAGAGTATATACGCTTGACTTTTAGAATTTTGGTTTTTTGTTGAATATGTACCCTAAAAGACCTATTAGAACTTTAATTTTTGCTTTCTTATGCGTTATAAGAGTATTGTAATCGTAATAAAATTCGATATGCAAATATCAAAATTAGATTTCGTCATATTCTGATGACAATTTAAATTTAACAAGGTTTCTTGTTGGATATAAAGATCTAATTTCATCATTATGCAACCTTCTTGTACAAAATGACGGCGGACCCCCTACGCTGTACTGAATTCAATTGATTTTTGATTACTAAGCAAGGCAAATATATATGTGTAACTAGAGATACGTATGCACGTACGAATGATAGAATAGATAATGATTTTGATTCATTATAAGGTGTACGTGTATCTTTTGAAATTTGGATAATCATATGATGGATAAATTAGTTATCTTACCCAGATCTTTTGTACGTTTATAAGTCATTAAAATACTTTTAGGGGTAGTGAAACAAAACGAGGTCACAATATGTGACAACAAGAACAAAGCGAAGTTTCCAATATACACCTAGCAACAAATTGGAGTACTTTGCCGCTTGCTTACATTGTATTTATAAGTTACGTGTTCCTTATAATTAAAATGTAACATCGCGCTATTAAGTTCTTGAGTGAAACAATTCTGAAGTTTAACTCGTCTTTCATATTTAATATTAACAAAGAAACTCTTTTATGTATTCAATTGCATTGTAACCGTAGTCCAGAATTTTTAATATATTTATCTATCTCTGTTAGGCGTTAAATTTGTTTAAAATAAATTCAAATTCGCAAATGGCGCTGTCAGTGTACGAAATGTTAATTATTGTCATTATGATCTACGTTTGACCTTAGGTAGTAGACTATACTATATGGCGTGTACCTAAGAAGCACTTGCAGCATATATCATTAGTACGTAACACCAAAATACTATTGGCCAATTGCCACATTTGAAATTCATGCTCCACTAGATGAGAACGTCCCACATGAAATATGCGCGTCATTCTGTTATAGCCATGCCATAAAATATATTTATATGAGCGTATTATACGAATTAATAACGCAATTCTATCATTTTTGGGATAATAATATAGGTTTAGTTTACACAATGTTGATGAATTGTGTATTGCAAACTCATGTGGATTACACGCTAACTTGTTTTGTTTTATTGCACATATGAAACAGCTCAATAAATTTGATCGAAAAAAAAATGTGTTCTCTCGAAAATAATAATACATTTTAATATTTCAATGGAATTCATTCGTTTGTAATTTCAAATATAAAATATCTGCAATATCTTGCACAGAACTTTTTTATACGTATTTTGTTTAGTTTAAGATTAGGATATTTGAATACAAATTTTTATTTTATTTTTCAAAGAAAATTAAAAACAGGCTCTGTTCTTGTTATTCGCTTGAATGTTATTTTGTTTGGATATTTTTAGGTAATTGAATACAAAAATATGATAAAATAATAAATATTATATAAAAAGCATCTGCAGTGTCATGCACCGAACTTCCTTATACGCATTTGGGTTAAACCATATCGTAGTTTCATTATTTATCTAATTTATAATATTTGTTCTAACCTTTAGATTGCTTTTACACTAAATATATTTCTTTGAATAAATATTAAATGTCAAACTTCAAATTATTTAAGTCTATTTTGTTAAAGAATTAACAGGCGCAGATGATACGATTTATGTAAAAATATATATAATAAGCAGAAATTTATTTGGAAACCAGTACCCTTTTTGGAAAAAAAATTCGAACAAAAGTTGTGCTAAATATAAATACCTTTAATTTTTGTTCATACAATTTTTCTGTAACTGTAACCATTTTTGAGTAATTACAGAAACTGCAAAAATGACTAGAGTAAACAGGCACTTCCACTTTGAATATTTTTTAAAAAAATAGGTGCACACCTCAGACCTATACAAATCTTAAGTTTAAAGTTTCATAATTTTAGCTTCAACCGTTCAGGCTGTAGATAACATACACACACACACACACACACACACAGACAGACGTCATTCCAAAAATAGTCGGAATCGATTCAGGGAAGGTCAAAACGTATATTTCCGTTAAAATCTCGAGATCGAAATTTTTCATGATTACAATACTTATACTGCGTATAAGAAAGTTATAACTTATTAATTATCTTTTATGTATACATTCGTTAAATTTTATGTTAATATATAAATAATAATATTCTTTAACATAAATTCTGAAAAAAAGGAGACGATATTCCATTTCAGATAAGATATTATGTTTTACAGACAGAGTATTTATTAGTATAAACCATAAACTATTATTTAATCTTGTTGTTCAAAAGAGTTAGATAAAAAATTGTTATTTATGTACCAAGGGCGTCAAGAGAATCATGACAAGGGCAAAAATGTGCATTGTTTATTTTTAATTAAAAATTACAAAAATGAAAATTGTCTAATACAGAAATATAGCCTAATATATCTAATAAAATAAATCACAATCGTTTTAGGGTGAAAAAGTGACACTTTCGACCGAAAATTAGATTCGAGATTAGATTTATATTTGTTTACATAAATGGTGTATCGTATATATCTTGGAATAATATTTCTAGTATAAATAATCGTAAAAAATAATAAATAAACTAATAAAATTTAAATTTTTCCAGCCAACAGAAGTCAACCTGAATCACATGATATGTCCGGCCATATTGGATCCATTCGGTGGTCAATATTACCGAACATTTGCAGTAATCCACCAAGCGATCCTAAGCCCACTGATGTGCAAGTCATTCTGCATTATCTCCGCATATTTCCTCACAAGTTTCGGCCCTACGAAAATAAAGAAAACTTTGTGTTGCGATGTTGCGATGCCCTCAAGTCCCGTGACCAACGGTGAACCCAAACGACATAGCAACGGACATTCCCACGTTGATTAAGTTTTGTAAACCATAGTATCCCCCCACCACAGTAATAATAACGTTAATAATAAATATAATGCAAACTGATAAGGCCTTGTCTCGATATAATTATAATAGACGAGTATAAATCAGTCAATCGTTATCTCGTAACGATAATGTTTTTACGAAGCAAGTCATATATACTTTTTTTGTACCAATGTATAACATGTTGTTTGTACATTCATAAAACACAGGCACAGCAAGCGAACAATATAATACTTACCGTTAAACGGAGTTAAGTAGGTGCTGTTTTAAACTATATGTAAATTAAATAATCATTGCGACATTTTTGATCCTATTTTTAATCCTATCTTAGAGGTAAATATATAATAATTATATATTTTAGTATCATCAATTCCGTAATACAGATTTCATTGGTTTTTTTTAAATTAATTAATTTCAGCTATCTGTACGATTCAGCTAAATGAACCCAATAATTGTTTTTGAGAGTATTACGACGGAAGATCTATTTTATTACACAATAATTACATTTTACGCAACAAATATATATTTGCAATCCTAAATATAAAACAATAATTCACAACTTGTATTTTTATATTTAAAGAACGGAAATAATGGTCAGTTGATAGCTGAAATAGTATCAATTTTATAGAATTCCTAATTTTTTTATTTAATTTTAAATTATTTTTTAAAAAGTAAAATTTTAAATGGTGTCCACCGAATATTTTTAATTGGAACCTTAAGAAATTAAGTGTTAACAATTCAAATAGCCACCTATTATAAACTCCGTTTTACGGTAGTTAATCACAGAAACTTACACGATCCTTATTTATCGTTTACCAACCATAGAATAAAAATATATTTACGATTATCAGAAAATTTTTTTGGCTATTTAATATACATTAAATCCTTCCACTAATCGAAATTGAAACATTTACAGTGTCTTCTTTTACGTTGCAAGTTATTTTGTTTAGATATTTAAAATACTAATTATGAAAAATTCACACTTGTTTACTAAATATATAATATATAAATGATGGGTTATTCGTAATATAAAAAATCGTGTGAGTTTCAATGTGAAATAAATTGTTGAACACAAAATATGCTCATTATATAGAATAACTGCGTAAAAAACAATGTTTAATTCTTTTTTCAAATTGAAAACGTCTAAACATTTAGTGAACAACAATAATAATAATGGTTACCCCTTTAGTATGCTTTCAAACGCAGAAGAGGAGCTAAATAAATAGTCTAATTAAAATTGTTCTTAAATCATATTGTACTTTCTAAGATCTACGTATGAGTTCTTATGCAACTTACATTAGGAATTTATTTATTACACGGTACCTTCTTACCATTCTTAAATCTAGTCTTTAAATATATTTCATAATAAATAAATTAAAAAAAAAGTTAAATAAATATATCCGCCGTATCATTGCAAAATTGCAAACGTAATTCATTGCGAATAGGATTGTTATTAATATACATTGCAATTAGGATATAAACGCGTATGAATTAATAATTAAATTTCAATATATGTATGAGTTCCTTTTACTATCTGTGAGTTAATGATTAAAAAGAAAGGAAATGATGTGCGGTTTGCTGCAGATATATATGCGCAATTTTTGACATTTTAATGTCTTAATATTATATAAGAAGCTTAATTCTGCAAATTAAAGTCATGTAATGCATGATTTAGTTCGTAAAACAGTTGTAGGTACTGAATACGATACGCCATATCACACCAAAGCGGAGTGATTACCCTGCATTAGTCACACAATTCGATCAAATTTTTAGTTTTAAATTAAATAATATATATTATTTAGTTTTTAATAAATATCAATAAGTCATGGGTGCAAATATAGATAATTAGTAAGAGGAGCAAGATCCTTACTCAGTAATTTTTATTGATGTTATCATTGCGTTTTTCAAAAAACTATTTTTAATATTAATGATACAAAATTGTTTGGGAATGACAGCAACTAATACTCCTTTTTGTTTCAAAAAAAGCGTTGCCTTTCAACGTTTTTTTGTATCGTTAATAATAAGAAAGTTAACGCTGCCGCTGAATTTAATCTGTATTTTCTACGAGAGTGACCACACCTTTTATGTTTGTCGTCAATGATTTTCTCCAATAAAATTTACAAGTTTGGTTCTTAATCTTTTGTTTTAAAGACGAAAAGTAATTATACACCTCGAAATGAATAACCTCATTTTTATATATCAAACGAATTTATGTTTAACTAAATGAGAATTAAAGTTGAATGTACTTCTAATTTAAAGAGGTTTTAAACGTATTTCATAGATTTTGTAGAAGTCTAGTGCGTTCTAAGCAGATAAAAAAGTACAAATTATTTTAATAGCCCAAGTTATATGATATGAAATCCTAAATTTGAAATTAATTTCATTTATAAATTACCAAAGATAAACAAAAATATAAATAACATTTTAATTGGATTTGTTTTCTTGCAATTATAATTCATAACTCAAGTTGAACGATACGTGAGGAAAAATCCATTTTTTTAAATTAAAATCGCCATGATGGTTGTTATCGTAAACTTGAGTTGTGAATTATTCTTAAAGAGTAGCCACTTAACATTCCTGTACTCAAAACCCTATCATTGTTCAATTAATAACAGTTATATTTAAATAATGAAAATTGTAAAAATGTTGATTAAAAAATTGGGCCAATGAAAAAAATGCATGGTTGTTGTCGCGTTTGCAGGCTTGTGAAGATTTATAAAATTGCACCAAAGCAATATAATTAGTATAGCTTGTAAAATTTAGAAATTCAGATTGTCGAATGAAACAGATTATGTACAATATCGACAACTTAATTTTTTTTGTTCCTTTGGTTTTATGCATAAGTTTATCATATTCTCTTAGATCATTTAAGAGTTGTGCCTTTAGGTACTTTTATTGTTGAATTCAATGGCGGTTGAAATGTGTTTCGTTGCCACTATACCTATTTATCGTATTATTTAAAAATTAAACAGAAATTTTAAAATATACCAGTGTTTCTTTCCCTTACCTGCAAAATCAACATCTGCAGTGTCATGCACCGAACTTTCTTATACGCATATGGGTTAAACCATATCGTAGTTACATTATTTTTCTAATTTACAATATTTGTTCTAACCTTTAGATCGCTTTTACACTAAATATATTTCTTAGAATAAATATAAAACGTCAAACTTCAAATTATTTGAGTCTATTTTGTTAAACAATTGACAGGCGCAGATGATACGATTTATGTAAAAGTTAATATTAAGGTGAAGAAATTTCAAGAGCCATTTTATTTTTTCCGGTACCGTTTGGGAAAAAGTTTCAAATAAAAGTTGTACAAAATGCAGATATCTATAATTTTTGTTGTAATAATTTATCTGTTACTGCAACTATTTTTGCGTAATTGCAGTAACTGCAAAAAATGACTAGAGTAAACATGCACTTCCGGTTAGAATATTGTTTTTAAAAATAGGAGGTTTTCTTGCCAGGCACATACAAATCTTAAGTTTAAAATTTCATAATTTTCCCTTTAGCCGTTTGGGCTGTAGAGCGCTCACATACACACACACACACACCGACGGACGTCATTCCAAAAATAGTTGGAATCGATTCAGGGAAGGTCAAAACGTATATTTCCGTTAAAATCTCGACATCGAAATTTTTCATGATTACAATACTTATACTGCGTATAAGAAAGTAAAAATAGTAAAAGAATAAACTATAATCTGGTAATTTAACCTTGATTTACGAAAATCGCCCTACTTATTTGAGTCCGACAGGTAAGTTCCAAAAATCGCATGAAGTTATCATAAATGTATATAGATTTACAAACAAGACACATAGATTTATAGTAATGGAGTATTTCGAAATAAAATCATTGTTTTAAAATTCATATCGTTATTTATTCTTAATTAAATTATTATGTACATGATATGAAAAAAGAAAAAAAAAATACAGTTATTTAAAACAAAATATACATTTATTGAGGTAAACTCACAAAACAAAATTTTCGTGTAATCCATTCAGTACAACACTGAACAGAAACAAATTTCGAAAATTCTAATTAGTCTACTGTGCATAGAGGTATACAAATACTAATTTGATCGGAGCGTTCATTTACAAAATGAATTAGATTACTGAAGTGTTGTTACTTACACCACGTATGTATAGCATATTATAAAAATAAAATTATAACAAACAAAATAGGTAAATATGATTTGTATGTGTGTGTGTGTGTGTGTAACCATTGATTTACGGTAATACAAATAATATGTACAGAGTATTTTTTAATATGACACGTGATGAGACTAGAATAACAATATTCCTTAACTTCATTGTTGAGTGTTGCAACTAAAATTAACTCATACCCTATACAACGTTTCATCTATAAATTCCAGAGTTGCAGAGGAAGAAATATAACAGTGACAACAGTGCACATCATTCATAAGAATAGTACTGAAATTTGTTTTTATGAAACTCTGTATAGTGACGTAGCAATTAATGGAAATGCTCAAAATAGTATTTTATTTATTAAACATGTTTTAAAGAAAATTATATTAATCTGAAAATACTGCTTTGAACCGCCATTGTGGTTGATTCGCAACGCCTCTAGCGGTAATTATAGTTGCTATTTGTGGTCAGAAATACTATAATCCAACTATTTATGTATAACTGTCATCTTTAACCATTTGATACTAACTGCATATCAACATTAACATTTTCTTGGAAAACACATTTTATAAGTATAGTTTCTGTTTGTTTGTGTTTATTTGTAGTTTTCGGTGGTTAATAATCAATTACAATACAATTTAATAGTAGAAAATCGTGGGCGGCTTATGAAAAAATTCCAAATTATCATATTTGTTGTAAAATTGAACATGGAATTTATGTATGAGCTTAGAACTATTCTTACAAAATCCGAATTGTTTATTCCAGATACAATACTACATAAAATAAAGCTAGCTTAGTTGATAGTTTTTATTATATGGTTTAAGGTTGCTGCAAAAAGTCGCCAGTTCGTTTAGTATTTTTCAAAAAAAAATTATTTTAATTTGCTCTATTCGAGCATAATTTCGTATTCGTGACAATTTTTTGAAAATTATCTACTTCTTACTCTAGATATTTGAATAGCAACTTTTTTACGCAACCTTAACCAGAGATCTACCATTTAAATTTTGCTAACTGCACAGCTATCATTATAAAGTATTAGTCGCACTTAAGTTGACGGTAATAGTTAATATTAAAAAAAATGGTAAAATGGTACCACAAAATAAACAAATAAATTAAAATAAAATTTATATAAAGAAAAGTATATTGAGTTACCAATGTGCATGAGAAACGCCTCTGAATTAACTATTTAAATAATTTACTCAATTCTAAAAATGAAATAAAATGTCGTCACTGCCTAACAGTAACCTAGAACAGAATTGGTACCATAACAAGCGCTTTTATTGAGTTACTGTCAATACTGATTGTCAGTTATTAATATGTCAATATGGGGTTATAGTTCGTGTTTTTTTATTCGATTATCACATGTCCTTTTTCAAAAAAAAAATAATTGAGAACTTGGAAAATAGATAAAAGCACAAAGAACTAAACCAAACATTGAAACGCATAGAAATAATCGCAATAACTGCAATAAAATAATATGTTAAATTAAATATTATTTTTGCTCATTGTCGCCACTGGTTTATCGAAAAAAGCTGCAAGGCTGTGACGTCATTCTAATTTATATTTTAAAGACGAATAGTAATTCTTGATATCTAATAATTAAATGAGTGAATATATAGAGTAGAGTGCAATATAATTCGAGTATTGATATATTTTTATATATCATGCTCGGATTTTAATGCATAGACTATATATACACTTACACCACAGCAAAAGCTGAACTCATGTCCATTGGTTCAAAAATCAGGTTATAGAAACCTATTAATACAAATAATAGTAATGCAATATTTATATTAGCAATTTTGAAAATCCTACAGGTGTTTCGACTGAATATTATGCCAACATATATCTTAAAAATAAGTTTATCTATTATGCCAGAACAATCTGACAATAGAAGATTGAGCGGCCATTTTTGTATGTATTAAGTAATAAATAAATAGTTTTTTTGACTGCAAGAATAGTTCATAAACCATGTAGCGAATATCTATCCCATAAAAAAAATAAAACAAAAAACAGCTTTGAATATAAAATAGGTAATGTTTAAATATAAAGGTACATGTTCACAATACTTAATATATCACAGTAAAATAAAAAATGTGTCGGTAACTAAAAGTGTAGATTAAAAATAATGAACACATAAAAATTCGTACTTGAAATAAAGAATGCCGACATTACAAGGCATCAGTGGTTATATCTATTGGATTTTCATAAAAATGTACATCTTTTCTTGAATATCGCAATGTCTATATGTGCACTTTTACATTTAATTTTCGTAACAACCACTATTTATATTTATCTTGGAAGGAAGATTGTGGAGTCGATTAATTTGTTTAAATTTTTGGTTTGAAATGCTTCTTCTTGGCACCGAACTCCTAGTTCTTCAATATACCACCACAGAACATAGTCACAATCACATTTATTGTGATGCACTGCATGTTTAGAGTAGAACGCGATTTAAGTTTCTAAATTAAAATAGTCTTCGTTCAACATTGAATTACTTAAGTAAAATAATTATATTTAATCGATTGATTGATTTAAAAACGTAAATCGATAAAAAAGAGTTATGTAGAATCTATGTATGTATTTATATATTTATCGTGCTACGGAAAGATGAAATGCCTGCTTTGAGTATGTCTGTTTATCAACGGTATCACATGATAGGCAAACCGTAGTCACTTCAGTCTTATTACAAACTGCATTTTTGCATATTCATTATTATTTAACGCAATCCATTTATTTTGTACAACAAACGTTACTAGTAATGTTAGCCATCCAACGGTGGTCCGAGGTAAACCATCGATACTTCCGTATTACCGTATACTGCTGATACTGTGGGATAGAGTTTCTTGTCTGGTAACCCTGAAAACCAAACACTCAAATTAGTATATGTATAAAATTAGCGTAAATTAGGAAACAATGAATTTTACAATTTCTATGTACCAAAATAGAAACAATTATTGAACAATAAACCCACAAAACAGTTTTTTTTTCTTCCCTATTAGCAATAATGGTCAATGGAAAGAAGTTACACATTTCAAAAAATAAAAGATATTAAATATAAACGTTTTAAATAAAATATATGTACTAATAATAAAAGCGTAAAATAACAACTTTTTACATTCTTAGTACATAGTATCATAATCATGAAAAAAAATTCGATCTCGCGATTTTAGCGGAAATATACCTTTTGACCTTCCCTGAATCGAATCTGACTATTTTTAGAATAGTCTATCTGTATGTGTACATACACACATATATAGTTTAGGCAGTAGAGCGCTCACGTGAGCGCTGTACTGCCTAAATGGCTAAAGATGTAATTAAGAAATTTTAAACTTAATAATTGTATATGCCTAAGATGAAAACCTATGTTTGAAAACAATATTCTAGTCATTTTTGCGGTTATAATTATACAATTTTTAAATTCGAAGCCGAAATATTTTTTAAAGACCATTTTCAATTAGAGATACTATAAGACATTTTGGTACTACGCACGGTGAGCAAAAAACAAATATTTAATATTTTGAAGATGACCAGTTTTAAAAATGGATTAATTTTATGGACACTGAAATATGATTAATCCGTTTAATAAAATGTTAAAGCTAACGTTTATGTAAATTTAACATTTAGAACAGATTAGATATCATGATTTAGTTGATTTAGAATTTTAGTTTCCGTTATAATACGACACAATATACAGGGTGTAACAGCGAAACGAGCTATCTCGAATAACTTCTATGTTATTAAAGATACAATAAAATAGTATAAGACAATCTTATACAGGACCAAGGGGGACATCCAAATGTGAAAGAAAATATTTTTTTAAACCAGTGGTTCTCAAGCAACAACACAAAGTTAATTTTTTCAAATGAGATGCTATATATTTTTTAGGCCCATTCGATAGGGTATTTTTTTCTAAATTCCACCATGTATTCGTTTTATAACCTTACATAAGTAAAATATTGAGAAAAATGCGATTTAAAGTTAAATAAATTTTATTTTTATAGTTACTTTTCAGTAGGCTATGAAAAACAATTGAGGTTAAATACAACGAAACATAAATTAAATACATGAAATTATTTGTTATTAACTTTATAAATAGTGTTATACTCTAACACCGGAAGAAATTAATAATGGTACTTCTGAATCAGTTTTGAAAATATTTGAATTATGTTTAGAAATAGATGGAAATCAGATAGTACACTATTTATAAAGTTAATAACAAATAATTTCATGTATTTAATTTATGTTTCGTTGTATTTACGCTCAATTGTTTTTCATAGCCTACTGAAAAATAACTATAAAAATAAAATTTATTTAACTTTCAATCGCATTTTTCTCAATATTTTACTTATGTAAGGGTGTTAAAACAATACATGATGGAATTCAGAAAAAAAAAACTCTATCGAATGGGCTTAAAAAATATATACCATCTCAGTTGAAAAAATATAACTTTGTGTTGTTGCTTGAGAACCACTGGTTTAAAAAAATATTTTCTTCTATAGTTGGATGTCCCTGTTGGTCCTGTATAAGATTGTCTTATACTATTTTATTGTATCTTTAATAACATAAAAGTTATTCGAGGTAGCTCGTTTCGCTGTTACACCCTGTGCAATCCCGTTTATTTTCCTTATATTTAAAAATATGGTCAAGAATAATAATAAATAATTACCTCGAAACGCAACACCTAAGAATTCGTAATTCTTTTCAAACGACAACGTATTATCGTCACAGTCCAATATCACACGGATGCGTTCACCAACCTGGTACTTCGGTGCATTGTTTAACAGTGGATAATTCCCTTGTGCATCACCATTATGAAGCAGGTGATTGTCTACTAAATTCCAACCCCAACTTTGTTCATCCGACCCCAGCAGCGCTACATACCCATGACACTGCAACGACGCATCTTTCGTCGATATACCTATTACAGCCACAGTCCCTAAAGGGCCCTCCCAAATCACTTCCCAAGCATGCCTGCCGTGTCGAAACCCGATTTTTCCCCGCGACGCATCCGTACTCTGCGCTACAGGATTTCGATGCAACGTAAACCCATTAGGTTTAATATAAACATTCCTAGAGCAGTCGTTCGGATTCCACGCATGGTAAAACGCACGTAACTTCGCTTTATACGTGGGCACCGACGATAACAAATCAGACTTTAACGCTTCTTCGGCGAGTTTTCTTATACAATGCAGCCGCCAAACATCGTTATTTTCATCGTTCAAAAAACTATAAAACCGCTTACACACTAACGAACAGTTCCGTAAATCGTGCAAGTCCAAATACGAAAATATCACTTCTAAAACATTATCTGGTAGTACAGTTGCAAACTCGCCACTCATTGTAACTCTTGTTGACAAATAGCTCAAACACTCAAGCCTTCATTCTTCGCACATAACCCTTCTTATTATGTTTGTTATACACTAACAAACCATTCAACTCAACTAGCTTGTCTTATATTTGACTGCTATACATTTAACACTAAATAATGTAGAACTCATAGAAAAATTGCGTTTTATTAAAAACAGTTAAACTTATTTTTATAGATTTGATTATAAAAGAACCATTTCTGGTTAATATCCGAATGTCACCCTTATGTCAGTGGCTGTCACATATGCTCTCTACGTTACCGACGCAAGCAGCTGATGAGCAGCGCCAATACGATTTCAAGGCATGCAACAGTAGTGCGTATTTCAAAAGCAAATACAAAGTGTGGTGTCGAAGTGGTGAACTAAAATAAAAGTCCCCACGTGAGGCGCTTCATCCAATCAGCTGTGATGCTTTGTGCCCGCCGCCAAGCTCATTTGGGGTCTGTGTGCATGAAATAGCTCTTGTTCATTGGAACGTTTACGTGTCATATTTTACTTAAATATATTTTTATTAACTGCATATCAAAGTTTATTGATCGGTTTACATTTTCATATACGAAAAACTAGTTTTAGTTATATTATTCGTCTATTTTTGGTTAAAGAAATGTTGTCTTGTTGGAGTCGCCATTTTGATGAAACGGCGAGCTAGTCTAGAGTCGTTGCTTGAGTGAATGTTCGAATTTAATACGTTATCGGTCGAAATTGAACGATTTGAATAGACCAGTAGTAAAGTGTAATCATTGGTGATGACCCAGCAAAATAATACGATGAATTGGCTCATCCAGGATGCCAATGGTGAGTTAAGTAAACTCGTGCATGCTTCCTATTTGTACTGTGGTCCAAGATTTAAATTTCACGTGAAAATGATCACTAAATCGCATCGTATCGCTCAGAATTGTTTTCTATTGATTTGCCCATACTTGAAATTATCGATTGAGTCCACGGAAAAAAATCCCTGAGGCGAACGGTTGCCGTTTAAACCGCGGATACAACATTTATTTATAACCTTCAAGAATTCGAATTTTTTTGTGTTTTCTTAGGTCAGCCGCAAGTAATAAAAGTAGTGCACAATCCTTCGAAGAGTCTCGGAGGGCTTGTTGCTACAGGAATGAATGGGCAACCCTTCAAAGTATTAAAGACAACGACGAGCGGTTCTGACAGTTCACAGGTAAGTCGCAATTTGATTATACCACTATTCGCGCTCGTTTTTCTTGTTACGTGTGCTCGATGTACGAAGCATATTGCAAACATTCAATTGTGATTTACATCAGTGACACATACACAAATACTAATTTGGTGATCAAGCAACAACTGCTTTTTTTTTTTCACGTCGCGTAACATTTGCTAGAACTAGTTGGGCATCGCCAACTAGATTTACGTGATTTTTTTTTGTGGTTAGAATATGATACGCGAAACGCACAAGTGCAATAATATTTATGTAACTGTTTTCAAGATCATATTACCTCAGAAATGAGATATTACAACATGCCTAGTCATTTCGTTTTCAAATCGAGGTTATAACACCAGCTGACTAAAAACACTTTCACACTATTATTTAAATACTAAAATATAAAAAAAAAAAAATAATAATACAGAGCATCCCTGTGAAATAAAAGTGTTGAAACGGACCGTCTGTAAATATAAACACTGCATCTACATATACAGTGGCGCGCCTGGAGTATAATCTGGGGGCACTAAACACCAACGGTTATTTTATTATATATATTGTATTATTTTATTTTTTCAAATAAAATTACATCCTCTACTCGAAATCTATTCGTAACTATTTAATCACGAAACTAATTTAAACAATCGTAGATTAACCTTAATTTGTTCGATGCTGCACTTGTTATTGTTTGTTATTATAGTTTTAAACGATTGGGGTTTGTTTATTGAAGCCCATTTGTGACTTGTATAATTTTGACTGTTGTACAAGTGAACGGATGGGCGGATGATTATGTGCTTGGCGCTATTTGTAAATAGTGCGCTTGAACTGGTTGGCTCGGTCGTGCTTGCGCTGCCCTCGGTGTTTTAGGAAGTCAAACCGCGCGCTCGGCTCATTGTGACGTCACTAATTATTTTGTTTTTAAAATGAACAATTTACGATACACCTACTAAACTAATACGTAAAATGGACTTTTTTCTAAACAAATCTTGCTTTTCTATTTAGTTTTTAATCGTCTAGATTAGGAAATTATTTTTTTAAAGCTTTTCCCTTTAACATGTTCATTCTGGAATATTGTCGATCATTTTTGGGCTGTAAAAAATGTTATTACGTGTTATTTGAGCATATTTTAACATTTAGTAGAAATTGAGTATATAATGCAATTAGAATTCTTGTTCCTTGTATGGCACTGTTGCCGTTGCAGTTATTTGTTGATAATTGCACTGGTTTGTTTATACAATTTAACGTTATCACAAATCTGTAAGTAACAACTCGTTCGCTATTTGTATTTTGTAACGTACTCGACGCGTTCGTGTTTCATTGCTAAGATGCGTTTCCGGAATTTAGCGAACCAATTTCCTGTTAATTTTACAAAGTTCACCAACCAACCAGTACACAATTTTTACTGTTTTTTTTTTGTACGTTTGCAATAACGCGGATATTTATTCAGCTGACAACTAATTATCGACTATGTCGAATATTTCAACTAGGCAATTAAATACGTTGCTAGCAAAAATATTTAATTATTCAAATAACAACAATTATTCAATACATAACTATAAACCAAGGTTATCTATAGTAGTATAAGATCTCAGTTACCTAATCAGTACAAATTATACATAATTGAATTAAATTGTAAGTGGAATCAAATTTTCATTTTGTACCTAGAAATCGTAATTGGGTCTCGTTTTATTACTTCTTTCAAAATATAGTACACATTCGTATTGACAATTTTCGTTGCACCTAATTCTAATTAAGTACTTAGAATTTGGGGGGTTCTATTAAATTAAATCAGTCGACGCCCTAATATTTCATGTCCCCCCTAGTGTTGGATTAAAATATATAAATAAAATCATAAATACAGTCAAACTTCGATAACTCGGACTATGACCTGCCGCAAGGAGGTTCGACTAATTAAATTGCATATACAAGTATGTTTGTTGGTTGTTTTCAACTAAATTTGTTCGAGTTTTCGATGTTCGATTATATTATGCTATTTAGTAGAAATGTATCCGAAACGTGAGACTGCGAATGTATTTCAGGGTGCAGTTAACATTTTATAGATTTCTCGTTCAAATAAAACCATACAAATACAACGCAAACTATTCAACCTTATCTATATTTATAGTCTACTTTACAGAATCTATTTTTAATCATGTAGTATAGTAGCAGGTATTTCGTCGTATTTTTTTCTTTAATTTTAACACTTAATAATTAGCATACATAATACTGAAATTGAATTATATATCTAGTAATAAAATCACGCCCATATAAAATCTATTTCGTGTTATAATATAACTCGTAAGCGTTTACGAGTGGTCTATAATCTTCAATATAGACTCATTTACAGAATAAGTTGCAAAACTAAGCTCACTGCTTGGCAATTTTAGGATATGTTCATTAACAGTAGAAAAACTTTACAATCTGATTAGATTGTGAAACTTGGTCGTATAATGTTCACCTCTCGTATCTATTTCAAATTATAGTTTATATTATATTTAAGCACTAAGTAATGAGAATTCTAATCTAATATTATATATTAGGTAATGTTTATAAATATGCATACGTAGCATGTTTGAAAAATCAATCAACGATGATAGGTATCCGTTGAGTTTTATTTCAATATGTTTTGAGTTAATTCCTATGTTTTTTCTGCGTGGGCAGTTGAACAATGTTTGTCTGTGTGTGTGTGTTTATAGAATAAATAGGGTGAACCTGTGTATATGTCTATATACATATATGTATGTGTGTGTGAATGTTTTAATGTGTGACAAACATGTATCCCAGACGTAGCATGAATAGACGAACGTATGGGTTCATGAGCGTCACATTTCATCTTTTTATTTAAAGCTACATAGTTTCATTTATTAACTTAAATCTGCTGGAAACAATTACCTACTGAAGTTATATAACTTTAGTACATAGTTTACAATGGAAATCTTGTTCGATTACGCAGTTGCCATAAACAAATTGTTTAATCGTAACTATTAACAGAGTTTGATTGCTAGCGAAGGATTTGGAACATAATTGCGTTAATTTTATCGAAAAATGTAATTGTAATTCTAAAAGTGATGACGCGTTTGTCTATCTCGAGTTTTTTATTGGTTAATTATAACTCGTAACAGTCTTTTTAAGAGTGGAGATGGCTTTATTTTTTGTTGTTGTAATGTTACGTATTGTAACGAACGTTGAGTATCGTTTGTGGTGTTTCAATTAAAAATGTGGACCATCCTTTGGTCGATTTAGTCCCATAGTAACATTTCTTACTAATACCAGTTACAGGATGCCTCAAACTCAAACTACCGTATTCATAGTCGTTTAATTTTAGACCAAGACTAAAACTGATAAAAAAATATATAATCTTATGTAGTACCTAATTCTTTCGCGTGTCTTCATAGAGAAAATAAACCTAAAACTAAATTTTCAACCTCTTTTAATTCATGTCCAACTAAATATGTTTTTTTTTTTATCAAGTTTGGTCTTAAATTAATTCTCGACTATGAATAAGGTAGTAAGTATATTGGCTACAATTTTTTATTGTGTTTAATAATTAAATAAATTGCTAAAACCTAAAATGTTCATTGTCATTTCTATAAGTGTGGAGTAGGTTAATAAAAGCGAAAATCAAAACAATAAATCTGAATATGTATTGAAACTTGCTATTAATAACTATGAATTAGATTAAACACAAATAAACAAACTTAGTGTCCCCAAAAGAATTTCATGCAATCCCCACCCATGTACGGTGAAACTGCGTTGGAACTCCGCTGTGTGTTGTAGTTTTTTTTTCCTTTTACTCTGACCGTTCCCGCGCAATATACCCGCTGCTACCCCCTCTGCTTCCCGTACCATGCTCTTCCGGCACCTATACATTTTCCCGCGCCGCAATTACTCGCGTGTCATGCGCACTAGCCGCGCACTCGCCGCCTATAAAAATGATTTGTATTTGTGATCTTTGGATGGTGTATTTTGTCTAGACGCGACTGGAAAATAAATATGATCTTTTACACTAACTAGTAATCATTAATATTTTGAATTCAAGTGGGTAGTTTTTCTTTTATACTACGTAAATATTTCATAATTTCACTAAAATAACATCTCATATTTCATAGCGATTTTCAAACTTTTCGATAAATTTACTCTTAGATTTTAATCACGAGAATTACGAATTCGATATTTTAAACACAAATATCTATTTTGACCGTCCGTAAATCCCATATTAACCATTTGCTTCATAACGTCTATGTATAAACGATCTCAAAAATCGTTTAAAATTATGATTGCAATAATTTTTATTTAATTTTTACAACAATTATATACAACTATAAAAGATAATCAAACATGGCGAAGGTGGGATTAAGGTTCGTGCCTTCTTTCTATGTTTGATGCTTGCTTCTACGAAGCAATGGATCTCTTCTGGGAGATCTTGAAAGCAATTTTATTCCACTCTTCTTCCTATTGTCTCTGGTATTTATAGTCGCCTTAACTGCGCTCAAAATGCCAACAGACGATACAGAAAGATTTAAAAACAATTATACAGTCCAATTTTATTGTTAATTTTCTTGGTGAGCCTCGATTTTATGTTTACTTGAGTTTGCACGACATTTAGAGAGCTGGCAATGATTCCCATTCATATGAAGCTTTTTTAACCAATTTACGCTTAAATAACCACTTACATTTTGATATATGTTTAATTCCACATTGAAAGACGCTTTTATTATTTTAAATAATATAAGCCTGCAAGTGGTAGTATCTCATGTGCAATCCAACAAAGTGCAAAAGCGAATATGAACAAGCCATGTGTAAACATTGGCTCTGATAACTTATCATTAGCTCTGCGAATATCAATTTCACTGATATGTTGAAGGTTGACTTGTGATTATATGCAGCTATTATCACTAGAAAATAATCAATCATAGAACAGTTATAAACGACTAAACTTTGATTTCCGTGCTATTATAAATATATGTGTACTTGTACAGATGAAAACGTTCTGCGTTCGATCCTATTGGTATCTGATACATTTTTCTCAATGTCAAATTTATTTTGTTTACATCCTAGTATTTCTTTCAATATATAATATATGGTTTTAAATGGCTTCCACTCCAATATACAAGAACTGTCTAGTTGTATTTTACCGCGAGAACCGTTCTCAAATTATGGTCGGCTAGGTAACACATTTAACCACATCTTTCAGCAACCGCGTTTGGTAACCCGAAAAGTGTTAGCGTGTGGTCTTTGTGGTTCTATTT
The DNA here is from genome assembly GCA_944738965.1 of Nebria brevicollis. Taxonomy (NCBI): domain Eukaryota; kingdom Metazoa; phylum Arthropoda; class Insecta; order Coleoptera; family Carabidae; genus Nebria; species Nebria brevicollis. The sequence goes on from OX122907.1 coordinate 9,589,427, forward strand.
TGGAACATGTTATGTAATTTTTGTATAAATGCGGATATAATTCCTTGGGCTCTAGAGGTCAAATGAATTTCAATTGATTATTATTCCACGGTACTCAACCGAACAATGTATGTAATTACATATATAGAATAACGTATTAAGTCAGCGTATCATATACGAACTACTCGGTGTAGATTTCTAGATACTGATGCAAAACTTTTTTTTTTCTAAGTTAATTTACTTTGAGTGTTATTTTGCATTACGTGGATTTGCTTTTACGTGAATGTTTCTTTTAACAAATTGTATATTTCTTTTAACAACTTAGTACAATTAAGAATATATTTAGTTTTATATTTATTTTATTATTTATTTATTAAATATATACATTTCGATGATAGCTAATGCTATATTTTCGTCAAAACATTTTTTTAAATACTTATACATAAAATTGGTCTTAGACGTAGAGAACGTACGAATTTTTGGATTCATCCTTAAATATTTCAACATCCGATAATTTGTCTCGTAAGTAAAAACTCGTAGGGCATACAAAAAATGATGTACTTTTTTTTGTGCATTATTTATGAGGTCAAGTTTGTAGAGCGAATATATGCTTGTATAAATATAGTTGGAAAATATATATCTCGTATAAAAGTGAAAATTCTTGTAAAGGTTTCTTGTATAGCGAGGGTATTTGAAATAGCAGATGCAATTTCGAAGCAAAACGGAATGTTTCGGAATAATACACATAAAATTGCTTCAATCGCACATGAATTTCGAGTAATAAACGTTTTTTGATATCGTAATATTGGAATAAACGCAGAATGAAATATTAATTATTTTGTTATTTTCAATAAATGTGTGATTGAAATTACTAAATTTAACAACGCAAGTGATCCTAGAATATCATCAATTTGTTTGATAGTTTTCACTATTTTGGTGGAGGGAATAAAAAATACTACAGTTAAACTGAATCTCGTAGCGAAATTAAAAGTGTTGCGAAAGTTTCTAGTTCGCTTAATCATGATGTTATTTTAACAACTTGCGCAAAGAATAGTTTTTTTTAAAGAGTACCATGAGTCATATTGTAACTTTCTGTTGGCGAAGTAAACACCCAATAAAGTTACTATTGCACAAACGTCTTCAAGATAGCGTAGCAAGTATACGCTACACAGGTGATAATATTAAACTCAGCAAAACAAATCACACTATCGTGCTCGTGTCTTTCAAATGGTAAATTAGGTCAAAAGGTTTCAAATAGGTTTGAAAAACAATTTTATGTCGTTCAAGGATTTTTTTAAAACAAAGAAAATACATTTATTGTACAGTATTGAATATATTGCAATATTACTTTAGACAATAATGGAACTTGTGCGGTGAATCAGGAAAATTCAATATATAATGCAAATATAACTTTCATTTTGAATATATTTAGTCTATTTTGCAATCTGAGTATTTGCAATTATAACTCTGTAATAGATTATCGTTGTTAAACAAATGTTTGGCTGCAGTTTCCGCATTTCTACAATCAGCTAATTGTAGTCGAAACGTTATTGTATTTTGCAAGAAATAATTGTCCAAAATTCTGCATAGTCGTAAATCATTTCGTGATACTGGAGAAAAGTAAAAATAATAATTAAAGAGTCCGTCGCAGATATTAAGTAGGTCCATTAATCTGGCACTAGCAAGCACACAAATTAAATAGCAAATTAATCAAAAGCTGCAATTACGTTTCGCGAGGAACTGCAAAATAAAACACTAACGCAATATAATAGCTTTAAAAAACCGCTAATTGGTTAGGTTGCTTGAACAGTGCCTTAAATCAACATTACCTCACTGTTCGAAACTATGAAATCGAATATAGCAATCATTACCCATTACAAAACTATTGTGAGCGAGATGAATGGTGTGAGAATGTGTCGTCCTCGGAATAGGTGGATATAATTGGGAATGAATTGCGTGAAAGAAAATTTGTGAGAAGGAATAAAAAAGTGTATATGATGATGAATCAGAATGCATGTGTAAATGCAGTCATTTTAAACAAGCATTGACTGTGCAAATTTTGGTTTTACGTCATAAGGAGTAAACGACCAACATGTTACCAAATATATGACTCATACATTTTCGGCTATACTAAATAAATTTATGTGATTGAATTTTTATGAATCTGGGATGTTACAAACAAATTATCCAAACAAATTTAACTGCCAAGAATTCCCAATTTTTACTATAACTAATATGCCAAGAATTCCCAATTTTTACTATAACTAATATGCCAAGAATTCCCAATATTTACTATAACTTTAAATGCCAAGAATTCCTACTTTTGACTAACTTAAATACATTTATTATTTAGTATCATGCAACCTACCACGTAAAAGTGAAGCCACATAAATGCAAATCGCGTAAAGTACTTAACCATGAAAATCATGAGCTGTTAGAATAATAAAACCATATAGATGTAAATATGACTTATTTTAACTTAATATATTTTAATGCACTTTACTTTAATCGAATGTATTATTAATTAAATGGTGATTGAATTTAGCGAATGCGCACTCAATGTAAAATATGCAGTTGAGGTAAAACCACAAATCTAAATCAGAATTACGTTTACAAATTCTGTTTTAGATTTACAAATTACAATTACGACTGCATTCAAATCGTAATGTAATCATATTATGTACTAATACATGTTGAATTGCATGTTAAATTAAGTACAATGGTACCACTTTGACTTTAATTACATTTTTGTTGTTTTACTTTACTTATGTTTGTAAATTTTTCAATAAAAATTCTTCGCTTTGGAAATAACTTCAATAGTATATTTGCGACTGTTATCGTTGATCCATAACCAATTTTTCCATCATTTCACATGTAGAAGAAAGATACAACATATCGCAATTTCAACCTGCGAAAATTTGTATCGGTTGATGTTATGACATCAAGCGTAATTACAATTAACAATTGTGAATTTGTATGCTCATTGAAGCTAATAGCGTTTTCAACTTTCCTGTTGAGTGCGCACTGAGGGTGCAGTTTTTTGGTGTAGCGTTTTCAACTTACTTGTCAGTGCACTCTTGCTCGCACTCGTATTTTGTGTTGTTTTCTACTTTATGAACTTATTTCGTGCATTCCAAGCACTGAGTGTTGGTAAGTTGAAAACGCTATAAGTTAATCGTAATTTTATATATGAATACACGCTTTAAAGTACTTTACACCTTGTTAATTCTACACACAACTTATAATTTTAATAATGATTTCGATTTGTGGATATACGTTTATATAAAAATTGAATTTTGATCATTGTTTTATATGACAAATATAACAGTTGATTTGATAACGATTGATTACAAAATCCAAGGGATCAATTCTAGCCATAAACACGTATGACTTAACATTTTTAACGCTTGCGCACTATTTCAAAAATAGGTGTGGCACTGACAACTTAGGTGCAAATACACCAAATCTTCACCTATTGTTGCAATTGCATTTAACATTAAACGAATTATCATTCCTTAGAAATTCCTAACTTAAACTTAACGTTAAAATTTATAATTTTGAAACCTCGCCTCATACAAATCTACGCACTACCGGTAGAGAATCAGACACCATTATCAAACCCAACAAATTAAACAAACAGATAGAGTATGACTAACATGAATCATAAATAGATGTACTAGTTTATTTATGTGTTGTTTTCCTTGAAATTTTTGGATATTATGATAGATATGTTTAGTAAATAGCATCCCATTTGACTTAACCCTCTTTGAAGTTAGGGTGTTCGTGTGGAAGCCAGGTGTTTAATAATAAGGCTGACTTAAACTCACACAGCTGACATTAGCCGCATAAGCATACTTGCTATATTCATGCCGGTATGCTTGCATATTTGGTGTATTGCGTGTTAGTTTCGGTCATCTAAATTACAAACGACGTCTACACCTTATTATGAATCAAGCATTGTATCACCAGATCTCATTAATTACACATTCTGCAAACCCATTGCTTCGTAACCGTGCTTGTAGTGTTCGCGATCTCCCATCACTATCTCTTTCCATCGGCCTCGTAATGACGATGCAAAACGGGTAGATATTTTATATTTTTTAACGTACTAAAACAGGTGACATTCAATGTGCAACATTATTAGTGTACTGTTAAGTCCCACATGTTATTACGTTTTTATCATCGTGAATGTATCTGTTTTGTTTTTCTGTTAAAAATAAATAATAATTACAGGAAGTTTGTTATAAATTCTGTATCAAAAGTGCTAGAGGGTATTTATTTAATTATTGTGTTGTGTACTTTTGTCAAACGTTTTGTAAACCATGAACATAGGCGTTATGCCAAAAATAGCCGGATTCGAGGGAAGGTCAAAAGCTTAAATCTCGAGATTGAATTTTTTCATAATTACAATACTTATACTTCGTACAAGAAAGTAAATAATTATGAATGAATATCGCAAATATGTTTTCCTTTACTGGTCTGCCATGTATACATGCCTTTATGGAGTTATGAGTATCATCTCAAGCGAAGAGGTTAATCGCTGCTCTATTAAAGTTTATAATTCGTGCGTCACATTTGTCATGTCTATTAAACTATCCAAAACAAGCTTTTTCTGTTTAATTAATTTCGTTGAACAAATTATAAACAAATTAAAATTGATGGTTGGTAATATTGTAATTTATTTTCGCAATATACATTTCATCTGCAAATAACTTATTTTCTTCTCTTTTTGATGGTATTGGGCGTGTCTAGTACTGATAGGCGTTTATTTTTAGCGGCTAAGATTAGAAAATATCAATCAATTGTTTTAGTTTCTTTACTTGATCTCTTATATGCTCATAGGTCGCACTTTTTGTTCTATCTTTTGTTTTATTTGGACAACTAGTAGCTAGGGATAATTGGGTTCAAGATATTGATAAGTATTGAGCAGTAAAGCAACATTCCTGCCCAGAGATAGCCAGACTTAAGTTTAACTATTGCAATAAGTGTTATAATATACGCTTTAGCAAAGTGACTTTAAAAATGGTCCAATTGGACATTTATAGATAAATTTTGTTAGAATAGCTCTATAAGTCGATCCACTTGCAGTCTACAATTGGGACTCATTCAAGTATTGTGTAAAGATATTTTATAGAGCGAGAGCTTGCATATCCGCCGGCATCTATTTGTCGCCATTTCTTCTTTGTCTTTCACCATTCTTCGAGTTTACCACTCAACCGTACAAGAGTCTCTTTTTCGTAACTGGTGCAGACAGTAGCATTGTCGCAACGAGCATCTTCAACTCTGAAACTTTAGTTCGCCTGAGCTACACAGTGATGTAATTTCTATTCTGTTTCTTTTTACTTTTCATATTTCCTTTGTTGTAATTAAACATAATTATAGTCGCTTAAAATATTTTGAATACTTTCCTCGGTATCACTCCTACACAGTTCTATAAGTACTATCTTTGTATTATGTTAATCAAAACGCTATAGCTTATAGCTTTTTTAATCCTTCACTCATTTAAATTAAAAATATCTACTGTGTCTTTGCACTGGTCTTTCTTATACGTATTCTGTTTGGACAGCAGACAGATTTGTTTCTTAACCATTGCAACAATTCACTAGTTGTAAATATTGTTTAAAACAAGTTAGAAAATCATCTTTAATATTGAAATTAGAATAGTGAACAGAAATGAATCATTAAACGTGCACTTGCATTTTAATACTGTAATTACACGGCTAGTAAAATCAATTTTCATACTTATTATAATTATGGGTTACGGCTTAAAATAGATATTACCATTCAACCACTTCGTAAGTGGTCGATTAATTGAAGTGAATATTAACGGCGCACGCGGTAGGTCAAGAATAGACTTGTTTCCTTTTATATAATTAAGTTTTATTTTCATTAGTTCAGTGATATTTATCAACTATGACCTCACTTATAAATGTACTTGAAGCTTTATTTCTACAATATATACATATTTCCTTGACGATTGGAATAAATGGTACATTGACATTATCCGTCCATCTATCTCGTGTTTTTTTTAACAAAAAGAAGCAAGCTGGATTATGTAACTTAATTATAATATACCCTGAAGATGAAATGACAGTTTTGATAGGTGGATAAAAAATATCGGCTACGTAAAAAAACTACGTTTGTGTTGCCAACTATACTGGGCGGCGCGGAGTTTGGCAATCAAAATATGTTTTCGAAATAATAGTAAAACAAAAAATATCTGCAATTTCCAGCTCTGGACTTAGGTGTCTAAAATACAAATATATTTTATTTTATTATTTTATATCGTTTTAAATGTATTATATGTTTAAGGCGATGTTCCAATTTTTTGGTCAAAAAAAGACTATTTTAATAATTTGTTTCTCTCTTATTTTATTAGATAGAAAATTAAATACAAAAAAAATTTTTAGTTTTTATTTTTATGCATAATTACTTATATAGGAGGCGACAAAGTAGAAGCCGCGGAGATGTCTAAAACAAAAAAATCTAACGGGGTTTTATTAAGAACAAAATTACCTTCCCCGTAAACCAATAAAAAGTTAAAAATTTAAAATAACCTAGAAAATAGAGTGAGTTTAAGGAAAGTCCTATGTTTTGTACACAAAATTGGACCTTTGGGATTGAATAAAAAGGAACAAATGTATATTTATGTCAAAATGTCGGTTTACGTTCTGCATTATAAGTTGATTAATAAAATAAAAAACGATTTGAGTCAATAGCTTAATTATTTTTTGAGCTAGAGTGCACACCGTTTTTAAAAATGTAGTTTCGAGAAAAACGTGTTTAAAGTTTAATTTTAGTGTATTTATTACCCGGTTACTACTTATGGAAATGTAAATATCTTGGAAACGGTTTGGAAATTTACTTTAAAAATTTTTTTTACATATTTTTGAAAGTTTTTGAATAAAATTATTGAACAAAAAAAAATCGATTTTTTTTTTAAATTGGTACATCGCCCTAAGGTAACTTTGAAATAAATGTTGCTTAGTTGCTATTTTTTTCGCAAAAATAACAAATCTTAATTTTTATATTTTTCTTAGTTCGGTGGTTCTAGAACACGAGCATTCAAAGACTAAGAGACATCGTTGGTAAATAGTCAATATTGATAAAGGGATGTTTACAGTCGTTTATCTAAATTTGTAAAAAAAATCATATTATGATCAAATATCCGCAATGGCTTGTACTTTCTTAAACGTATTTTGTTTTATTTACAGGGATATTCAAATACAAATTTTTAAATAAACAGATTTTTATTATTTAACTAATTTTTAATACAATACTAACTTTTGAAACATGTTTCCGTTAACAATATTTCTTACAATAGATATTAAGCGAGATTAAACTGTATGTAAATAGATGGTAGCACCTATTTAGTAGTCACTGTACCACTTTAGTCAATACGTTCGTATAGACAAAAAACCTCGACACCATATGCCAAATACCTTAAACATCTCGTTCGCTATCCGCTAATAAGTTATTCAATCCTCGTCGTACCGGACGTCTAGTGTTTATTAACAGTAAGGCAAATGCAAGCTTAAACAAGCATCCCGATTTACACGCTGGCTATTCAATGCAAACGTATCGTTCAAGGAAACCGAGCAAAAGATAAAAAACCATCGCGAACGGACAAGTGAATGACACAACCTCGACGTGATATTGCGTGAATTGTTTCTGAAGTTTTTGTTAAAGATGATTGTCCGAATTAAAACTGGTCTAATACAATATTGATGGGCCTCAAGGTCAGTATCAAGAGCGAAGTGATTACCGTGAAATAAATAGATGATGAAACAAAATCTCACGGCTGGAATTAGTGTCTAATGTGATTCGCGTTGATCTGATTAAAAAGCATTTACTTATGATACTCACATGTTGAAAACTTTCAAGAGGATTCATTCAAAGTTTCAAGCACACCTACCTAGACTTATTCTATAAAACCAATTATGTACTATTGATCCGCGGATTTTAGCTTCAACTTCTATGTAAAGAAGACGTACTACAGTCAAGAATATTAACCAAAATAAGCGATGCATGGTCACATGGCACTACGCTTTCATCAGCTCCTCATGAACCACCTCAAACTTATAATGGCAAAAATTTTAAACTTTAAATGTATTGAACATATTCTCGCAATATTGATTTCGGAATGTAATATAATAATAAATTACATACTTTTTATTTATCAATTAAAGTATTTATTGTAATCATGCGATAAATTCAATTTCGAGATTCTAACAGAAATATACTTTTTGACCTTCCCTGCATCTAGCAACTATTTTTGGCATTAATTCTCGCTCTCTCTCCTCCCTCCCCCCCTCTCTCGTGTGCGTGTGTGTGTGTTATATTCGTATAAGAAAGTAATAAATGTTATTTCAAACTTTATGGTTTACTCTTTATTATCAAACGTTATCATAAAATGTTATTTTTAATTCAGTTAGAAGTTTTGAATGCAAAATTAATTAGTTATAATAACACAAATGGCGATTGTTTTCTGTAAATATTTTCTTTAATCTAGCTATAATCATAAGTTTTCATTCTGTTTTCCATTTTTATTGTAATTAAGGTATGATCATCAATCATGTATTCACTGTCGTAAAATATCTGCTAAACTAAATATTGTTAAGTATTTGTTTAAATGACTTTTATGCTACTGGATTTTAATATTAATTATATATGGTGACATATGTAGTTTGTTTTGTATTTTCTGAAGTGAAGAGATATAGAATCTTGACAGGTAGAGAACAATTTGTTTATTGTGGCTCAACGTTTTGCCGTTTTCTTTTATAACCGTTGATGGGGAACTAATTTCGGAAGTTGTCTATAATGCGTGTATTTCGTTAATGGTATTATAAAATTAATTATATTGATTCAAATGCCGTCGTTTTCTGCACATTTTCAGCATCACCGACTCTAGATTGAGTTCCTGTTCAGCTATGTTAAAAAATAATGTAATTTGTTTCGTTTGAAAGATAATTAATCTTACGCTTCAAATTTTTGTTTCCATATTTTATATATTGATGCACACGTCCATCTACCATAAACCATTCTTCCTAAACATTAATTTATAATCCATCTTATTCTTTAATTATCATAAATCTTTATGAATGAAATAAATTTTGAAAAAAACATATGTGAAACAAATTTAAAGTCACATTTGCATATGTAGATTACGTAATAATCTATGTTGTATTTTTGGTCGTTTCGCGATAGTCATTGACCTATCAATTGAGCACTTCCTTTCAAAACAAAATTGTTGCAAATTCGTTGAGACCTCGTCCTACCTAGATGTATGCTAAATCGAATACAAAATATTCGAATATTTACATAAAAAATGTATATTTTTTGCTAACCAGTTTAACTGGACAATTTAGAGTCGGAATTATGCGAAAATATATTTCGACTTATGTTTACGTATTTGTGTTTATTTATTTACAAAAACTTGAATTACTCTTAGGTCAAATGTTACAAGTATTTTTTATTATCTAAATGAGTCGTTCGTCTTCAGTGCACTTAACTACATGATAACATTATTTCTGTTATATAATCACTTCAAATTCTTCCTATCATACTCATAACCACTCTACTTACACTTGTAGCACATGTTTTTAGTTTAGCGAAACAGTTGAAAACGATTGAAACACTTTAAACTTTTGTTATCAAATAGATATAATAAAAATTGTGTACAATACGGATGGGGTTTAAAATGTATAAGAATTTAATTGCACATATACACAATATTTGTGCCAATTTTAGATAAATCTACCTTCAGAGGAAAAGAGGCAACATTTTGTCTTATTCTATATGCACATATGAAATATAGGAATTTTCGTAATTCCGTCCAAGTAACGACAGAGTGCAGTATAATTTCGAATACTGTTTGTAAACGTAAGCCGATGTAGCTCTTGACTATTTGCAAATAATCTGCCAGCTCAATTCTGAATATATATACTAAAAAAAAGTTGAATCGCATTTGACTAGATTTCGCGCTAGTTTATATCCATATATTATTTAAGATTTTTTATAATTATAGTCGTAAAAATACAAAGCAAATCTGGAAGGACTGAAAGAAAGTCAAACAAAATTTATTCAGTTATGATCGTAATTGCGTAGACTTCATTGTTTTGTGACAATGAGCATAACTTTGAATAGACTGGATTTATGTTTCCTTTATAACCACGGGTATATAATGACTTCTATACAGGGGCATTATGTTATACTTTTTCGAAATATACTCTTTAAAAGCTGTCATTAATAACCATTACCTTTACTCTCCTATAAAAATGGTTAAGTTGTCTTAAATATATTTCAGTATATTTCATGATAATTTAATGATTTACTAGAATATTCCAATGCATATATGTCGACCATAACAGAAAATAAATTAAGGTATATATACAAATTGTAAAAGTTTTTATTTGTTTCTACAACGATTTGTAACACGGCAGCTATAACTTAATGAATTTTCTGTTTATATACAGTTGCGGTAACTTTTTCTTGTTGTCATATATTCTAATTAACTTATCATAATTAATATAAAAGCTTAGTTGCTATAATTATTTTGCGATATCCAGAACAAAATTTTATTTCGCTTTTGTAAACTACTTGTCTCATATTTCGTAACTATCCAACAATGACATATCTCTTTGTAATTTCCACATAAGTGTGCAATATAAAGAAATGTTAATCCATCACTCATCGCAATTCTGTTAAAAGTGTCGCACTATCCAATGAATTTTTCTAAAGGACACACACATGATTAATGTGAACGAGTGTACATGGTTTCATGCAGGTTAGTTCCGAATAGCTGATGCACCACTGCACATTGCCGATAAACGATTTAAAATTTAATCTAGTGCAATCCTCGGATAATAAATACCGATGCAAAACTTACATGAGAGAAAATTTCTAAATGATCCTTGTTTACTATAACTGCAGTTTTCAAAGCACTTTTACTCGGAGATGTATGAGTTATACCTTCACGTAAAATAATTTCAACTCTTTCATTTGTTTTCGACTGGTTGCATCCAAATATCAAAACATTCTTTAAATTGTATATTTAAGCATTCTTTTACAAAATAATTCAAATATAAGAGATCATATACGAATTATTAAATACAATACATTTAATTATGAATTGAGGTGTGTTTATGTTATGCATATAATAATAGAGGCACTTTGAAACGTTATTATAATATAACAAACACGTTGGGGTTTCTGTATATGATACATGAAGAAAGTATGTTTAATTAGATTAAATAGTTAGTTCAATTAAGTTGGGTGCAGTAGTGTAAACTGTACGTATATATAAAATAGTTCTATTTACTCAACATAATGTGCAAAACTACACTTAGTAGGCAGTAAGGATAATCGTAAAACCACAAATATCAACGGAATCAAATTTTTACTTTCTTATACGCAGTATAAGTATTGTAATCATGAAAAATTTCGATCTCGAGATTTTAACGAAAATATACGTTTTGACCTTCCCTGAATCGATTCCAACTATTTTTGGAATGACGTCTGTGTGTGTGTGTATGTGAGCGCTCTACAGTCGAAACGGCTAAAGGGAAAATTATGAAATTTTAAACTTAAGATTTTTATATTTCTAGCAAGAAAACCTCTTATTTTTGAAAACAATATTCCGACCGGAAGTGCAAGTTTACTCTAGTCATTTTTTGCAATTTTTGCAATTACTCAAAAATAGTTGCAGTTACATAAAAATTGTTACAATAAAAATTATAGATATCAGCATTTTGTATAACTTTTATTAGAAACTTTTTTTCCCAAACGGTACCGGAAACAAGAAAATGGCTCTTGAAATTTCTTCTTATTATATTTATTTTTACATTTTACACTAGTCTTGTGTTTAAAATACTTGATTTTATGAGTTGCAAACAAGACACGCGAATTACTTTTGATATCCTTTTTAAACGAGCACCGTACAAAAATGATGCCTATATACTTTTTATAGCTATAATTATTTACAAAAAAAACGCTTTAATTTGGTGACCTTCAACTAAACAGGCAAACTTTTTATTAAATTGCGGATATCCACATATTATATTTCACATGCATTCAATTTAAATACTTTCTTAATCAATACCAAAAATTACAGGCACATACATTAATTAATTCTTGAGCAACAATAATTATATGTTATATGCATTGTCTATAACTGCATAGCAACTGTATTGATAATTTGAAATTATTATGAGACAGCTGACCATATATTATTTGAAATTATTTGATAATACATATTGCTAATTAACAATCACAGATGCTACATTTAATATTCTATAATTATAGGTGTAAGTTTTAACATATTCAATTCAAACAAGCATTGACGTAAATAGTAAAGGCTGTTTACTTATGGCTAACTGGTGTAAACAACTAATGGCAATAAGCAATTAACATATGTGCTAAACGTTTTTTAGTAAATACAAAAATTGATTTTGTTCTACATTTTTTAATTTTACTGTTTTTGAAATAAAACAAATTGCGTCATTTTAATATTTTTATTTTTTCTACTATAGCGTTAATTGAATGGTTTTAATATTAATTTAATAAATAACCTTTAGTAATAACGTATTAACACTCTGTATATGTCGACATTTATGTAATAAATTAATCGTCCATGAACGTAAAACTAAATTAAAATTAATATGTTTTGTTTCGTATTCGCTAAGCCTGAGCTATAAAATGTTACGAAGTATCTTTCAGAGATGTAATTATTTTAATTTAAACTTTCTTTGGTACTTTTTTTTCTTTCTAAAATATATATGTTAGGCAATATCTGCATAATATTTGATATTTCATATTAAAACTTATGTTCCGCGTGTCTGTGCACGCCCTGTATACCAATACCAACTCGACATGTCGACATTCCTCCTACTACTGCAACAAGATCTCTTGGGCTCTTTGTTCTATAAGCGCCGACCCTTAGATGAATTTGTCTCTGTCCTTTTTTTGTGTCGTCTAACGTAACGTTACGAACTTTTATAATGTAAATGTGTGAGAGTCGCTCTTTGGGTTCATTTCCTTGACCATTCTCCTATTGGAATGTTTTTGTTCAGGGCTGGAAACCGCAACGCCTACATCCTACCCCATAGGCGTCCTTCGCCGAGAAAAAAGTTGAGAAAGGTCGAGCTATAAATTTGAACTTTTTTTCAAATTAGCTAACTTTTAGACGTTTTAAATTTTTACTAATTGCTTCTCGTCATACTGCGCTACACACAGCTTACGCAAAATCCAAACAACATTTTCGTTGATTTCTCAAATTTAGCACAAATTTCCGTCTAATAGACGATAATAGACCTGGTAATTTTATGTAACTATATCGCGCATATATTTCCATATCTAAATAAAAATGTTTGCTTAGCCAATTCACAGAACATAAATAATCAAAACAAAAACAACTACAAAATTGAAATATAAAACCAATTATGTTATTAACACGAACGCTGCTTTGATTTTTAATTTTATTTTAATTATTTGTTGTTTTGGTTCATTGTTTTATTTTACACAAATAGATACATAACTTATTTATTATTATGCAATAGGAGTTAATTAGATGTCTAAATAAGTATCAAACTTTGAGCATACTCTAAACGAGTATAAAAAATATTTGTGTGCTTAGAGGAGGATTTATTTGTATGTGCCCTGTAGATTTATAAAAGGCTTAGTTTAACGAAATGATTATTGTTGTTTTGAGAACGTTTCAACTCAAATGTAATCAGTAATGTGTACATATAAAGTCCAAGTAAGATTACGTGCTTAAAGAGCAAATCCCTTGTTGCTCTACTTTACTGCATATATGTATGAACGGAAAAAATAAACAGTCGATATGACTCAAATCTAAAACAGGCAGAAATTGTACACCTATATGATGTTTACAGCGCTATAAATTTGAATAAGATTATAAATGTCAACTAGCAAATTTAATTTCGAATTGTATTGTTCTGGAATACTTGGCTGAAATACGATAAATTCTGTGCAAGTTACAATTTTTTAAAAATTCGTGACTGTTGCAAAGTTGTGCATCCAGCCTCACTGTTATCTAAAATGTTTATACCACTTGTGCCAAAAGTGGTGCCAGCGAAAATGTAATCGCTATTTAATAGCTCTGTTACAAAAACATTTGATGAGATTTTTTTTATTGTCAGTGTAATATGCTTGGCACGAGAGAATATTAGTTAACCCTTCATCAGTTACGGTAAGATAACGATGAAATTAATGTTTTTGTATAAGCTTCATATTTTATTGTTAATTTTATATTTATGTTGAATCATTTATTCTTACAAGTTATAAATATTATAATCATAAAAATTGCGATCTCCAGATTTTAACGGATATATACCATTTGACCTTCCCTGAATCAAGTCTGACAATTTTTGAAAAGACGTCTGTGTGTGTAGCTATTTTTTTTGATTAATATTTGTTGGTATGATTGTAACATTTTAAGAATTCAGATGCCATTAAATAGCGCAATTTTTATTATAATAAAATTACAACTTGATATGATGTTGTATCTGTAGTTTTGGTTTTTTATCGCTACTATATGAAAAGCTGTGGTCCCATGTTTGATAATTTACGAATCGTTGAGTCTAAGTCTAAATATCTAGTACACTATCTCGGTTACAATAATCCACATTGCCCAAGCCAGCATACTTGACGACATGTTGTATTACATGAACACACCGGCACAGATACCATCCGTAGACATACATACACACATACAATAGTCCCTTTAGCCCTGTAACTATTGAGTAATTAATCTCGTACATAGACATAAGTGGACCCCATTGTGGTCCCGCATTCATGTATACTGTTTATTATAGGCTCACCAATATGTGTTGTAATTGCCACCAACTACATTGCCCATTGCCAAATGAGACGACTCCATACATTACATCTACCTACACACCGCTCTAACAATCCCACTACTATAATAAATCTGGTTTTTAATTTATCGTTATAGGTCATATTCCATTTTGATTATTACGCAATTTAGATTTAGGAATCAAGCCTCAAAACAGTATTATTTTGCTGAGACAATAATTTTCATTTACAAATGTTTCACGTTGTCTTTGAGTTCGGAATGGTTATTTAATTATAAATTAATCAACGCCCAGTCTGTCTTTAAATGGTGTAAACTTTAAGCTAAAGTATCTGCAGTGTTGATTTCGTTTTAATTTTGTTTTTACATCCTTTCTTCGGGATTCATAATTACAATTGTAATGAATGCGCTAAATTAGAATGAAATAAATCGAATAGCAATGAGCAACCTATTTTAATTGATGAAAAAGTACATTTGTTTGAACGATTTGCATTATGTGACACATTTCGATAACATACAAGTCCTAATATGAGTCAAAATATGCGGATTTAATTCAGTCAAAATGCAGAGTGAGGCACCACATCAAGTTCCCTGCCAAATATTACGCGTACCTAACTGACACATCGAAACTTCTTGCCTGCAAGCAGCGAAAATTAAATTAAATTCTTTACGAAAAAAAATAAATTGTTTTTGTCGTCGTCATCTAGAATATATTAAACACTATGCTAAAGCGAGAACACTCCTTATTCACTCAATTAAACATTGTTTTATTATTTTGTATATTATACATAATACACAATTCTTCATTCCTGCTAGGATTTTAAAAAATAGGAGGTGCACACCCCAGGCATATGCAAATCTTAAGTTTAAAGTTTCATAATTTTACCTTCAACCGTTTAGGCTGTAGAGAACATACCCACACACATACACACACAGACAGACGTCATTCCAAAAATAGTCGGAATCGATTCAGGGAAGGTCAAAACGTATATTTCCGTTAAAATCTCGAAATCGAAATTTTTCATGATTACAATACTTATACTGCGTATAAGAAAGTAAAAATATTCAAAACAATATGTTGTAAAGTAAATTTGTTCGTCTAATATCAATGATGCAAAAGATTACTCTGTGTTCTTTTCTCCATGGCAAAAATATGAATTGTGTCTAATATTAATAACTGTCTTATTTATAAAATTGGGATTATAGTATTTACGAATTTTTCGTCATACAGACGAAATACGCAGAATGGCCCATTAAATTTAAATCAGTACATTTCATACACTTATATTCCGAAGGAAAAATGGAACCGGTTTCGTCTACGCTTGCACAATAGAGGGATAAAAACGTTACAGAAAATCACTCATAATGTATCTTTGTAGAAACCGACTTTTAGCTATTTGCAGTCAAATAATCAGGCATCTATATTTAGTCTGATATAAAATATTTGAAACGCATCAGTTTATAAGTACTACATGATCTCATAAATGGTTTTTTTTTTTTGCATAAAGATGATGAAACATATTTGAATCTATTCACAGTGAATTAGAAAATGATTAATTATAACTCGTAAAATAACAATTCGTTGTTGGTATAATAAACATGTAGTCATTAATTAATATTAAAATATGTGTAAAAATGTTTACGAGTACCACATAGCTGATGTGAGGCAGCGTGAAAAATTGTGTGAACAGATTTTGTTTGTTTTTGTTAAAGGAAGCGTTGAACGTAAAAATAATGCGAAATGATTAGCACGTGTTTGACCTACCAAAATTTTTTAATAAAATGCTATAGCATCGCGAATTCATGCTCGCAAGGAATGACCTTGGGTACCACTAAAAAAGATCTTGGCAAAGATGCTTCTTCAATGTCAAGTGCGAGGCCAGCATTTATGTTTCGGCATCACAAGTGTGCTCTGGATAGCTGTGTAAGCTACCCAAGTGATCAATAAATTTGTTATTTCAAGTGATATATAGTTGCATATAAATATATAACAACTTTGAAATATCGCTTCAATTTGATCCTTTTGAAATTTCATATTAAGTTGATTTGTTTGACAAGACATAAACATATTTCGCGTCTATTTCTAGTTTAGAAATACCGAGCGAAATACTATTTGAAAGTTATTTAAAGCTGAACTATCGAACACCTTACTGAATTCGACGCAAGGCGAATAAACTGACTGATTGATTTATTTTAGTTTACGTAACCTGTGATTTTCATTCAATATCAATATTACACTAAATCAATGGTCAACATTTTATTGATTCATTAGCAACAGTACACTCAAAAATATCCGTAGTGCTTTGCACTGAACTTTCTTATACGTATTTTAGTATTATTACTATATTCTTTTATGTTTTAAACTATAAACCTATATGAGTCTATTTTGTTATTCTGTTAAACACACGCAGACCGATATAGGATTTTAATCGGTAATTGTATTTCGATGTCATTCGTAGGGATATAAAACAAAAGGTTTTTGTTTGTAATTATGTAATATGAGTGACTTTGACTTCTGGTAGCTAGTGATTATATTTTGTGCGTGATTGACAAAATTTGTAAAGCTTTTCTTGTACCGATTTTACGCTTGCTCGATCAAGCGGTTAGTTACGAAACGTATGAATAGAACTGCTCGGAATTATAATGAATTTGTGTACAGCATCGAAGCTGTTGTATATTACACTTTAATCAGCATATTATGTTGACCCTTTGCTAAAATGGTACATGTATTTACGTTATATTATATGACAAGCACGTTAATTCGTATATGTAATGTAATAAGCAGCGTTATTGGTTTTTTTTTAACACAGTAATCAGGATCTGCACTTGTGCTCTGGTTGGCGAACCTAAGTGCAAGTGATAGTTAAGCAAACCGTAAGTGGATAAAGCTATTGAGAACTGACATAAAGTTTCATGAAATCTGGTGGCGAAATATGAACTATATTGCCTTCCTTAGTCTAAAACATGTTTCTTTGTTTTGAGACATTATTTGTTTTTTTTAAACCTTCAAACTCGCACACAATTCTTAATGTACTACATCGAAATTTTAACAAAAATATTCGTTCAGCGTCCTTTATTTGTAATTTATAACTTAAGGCGATGTTCCAATATTTTTATTAAAAAAAATCGATTTTTTTTTTGTTCAATAATTTCATACAAAAACATTTCAATAATATATTAAAAAAATGTTAAGGTAAATTTCGAAACCGTTTCCAAGATATTTACATTTCCATAAGTAGTAACCGGGTAATAAATACACTAAAATTAAACTTTAAACACGTTTTTCTCGAAACTACATTTTTAAAAACGGTGTGCACGCTAGCTCAATAAATAATTAAGCTATTGACTCAAATCTTTTTTTATTTTATTAACTAACTTATAATGTAGAATGCAAACCGACATTTTGACATAAATATACATTTGTTCCATTTTTATTCAATCCCAAAGGTCCAATTTTGTGTACAATACATAGAACTTTTCTTAAACTCACTCTATTTTCTAGGTTTTTCTTAATTTTTAACTTTTTATTGGTTTACGGGGAAGGTAATTTTGTTCTTAATAAAACCCCGTTAGATTTTTGTGTTTTCGACATCCTGGACTGGCGTTATCGTGCACACCGCAAAACGCCTCATCTCCGCGGCCTCTACTTTGTCACCTCCTATATAAGTAATAATGCATAAAAATAAAAAATAATTTTTTTTGTATACTGCATGAGTTACTTAATATTGTAAAATTAAATTTAATTTTCTATCTAATAAAATAAGAGAGAAAAAAATTATAAAAAATAGTCATTTATTTGACCAAAAAATTGGAACCATCACCTTAATGTATAATAGAATAATATTTTCACTTATTTTGTACTT
Source organism: Nebria brevicollis (assembly GCA_944738965.1). NCBI lineage: Eukaryota > Metazoa > Arthropoda > Insecta > Coleoptera > Carabidae > Nebria > Nebria brevicollis. Next base: position 9,608,102 of record OX122907.1, read on the forward strand.
TTTACTTTCTTATACACAGTTTTAATATATTCTTTTATTAAGCGTTATTTTATACGTATTTTGTAACGCTTATAAATATTATCAATTCCCTGAACATGTATTAAATATAGTTTGTACAGGCCGTTCTGTATATTTATTAAAAATGCTTAATACGTTCCTGAATGTAAAATACGCGAACAGGGTGCGAATGACTGAAATACCGTATAATTAGCATGTGCATGCGTTAGACAAGCATCAATAGCGCTTCGAGTAAAATGTTTCACAGAAACATGTAGAATAATTTAATTTTTCTCTTTTCAATTGATTTTTAAGAACATTGTACACGATATTTATTTTAACATAATTTATAACTTCATTTTCTATTCGTTACAAATAGCAAATAATTAATAACATCAAATTGCACTTATTAGAAAAATAAGATTTCAAATAGTATAACACAAATACAATTCGAGTAAAATATTCAGCAAAAAGACCATCAGATACAAAATTACACGAAATAAAACTGCGCTGAATATGCTAATTGGCATTTTAGATTTTAACGATGTTCAAGAGAACAATTCTGACTTGGCATATAGTTGCTAATTATAATAAATAAGCTTTGCAGAAATAATATACCATCTGATTATATTTTTGTATGTGTGTCATTATTTTGCTACAATAATAATCATTCTTAAACTTCGCCTATACTTTTTATATGCCCTAATTTAAGCTCAAGTATTTAATATATATTTATAAATGAATTAATGTTGTGTTTATTACGTAAAAATGATATATAAACATTGCATGCAACATTGTTATTATGCTGAATTCCCTAAATGGGAATTTCGTCTAGAATCATTAAAATGTTATTCGCTAGTATCGCATTTTATTAATCATAAAATTCGTTTTATAGAAATTGTATGAAATATGTCAAAAACATGTTACTCAAGTCTATATATTGTGTAGCGTAAATGCTCTTTGAAACTTGAAATATATTAAAAATTTTGCTAAAAACTCACCAGCATTTTGTAAAACTCGGAAGCTATTTGGCAAATGTAACATACGCCATTTAGCAAACATTTGAAATGTGCACCGCAATAAAATTATTCTCATTTCATCTGTTTTTTATTTCGTTTTAATTCAAATATTTTACTATCAAAAACTAAATATATAACGGAGTTTAAAATAATAAATATTGAAGGGTATTCATAATAAAATTTTTATTTTTTGTTATTTATTGTTGGATCTTTAACACTAATTGAGTTATCAATCTCTAATTTTAATAATAACAGGAGGCTTGATGTTTGAAATGTATGCAAAGCGTATGCAGATTTCTGCAAAATTATGTTTATTTTACGCAAGTGTTGCATAATAGTGTTAAAATGTACTCAAATATCATTAGAATATCCGTATAAAATGAAGCATTCTATCTTTCGTTCATATGTCAGACATATGTTAAACATGCCATACACGTAAAAATAAAATAATTTATATAAAATATTCTAGTTGTTAATCATCCTGTTGATGAAAAAAGAATTAGTTGACGTATAAATAGCGTCACACCATCTGCCCACCTAAGTGGGATGACAAAAATGACGTGAAGATAATTTATTATTTATCTTCATCGAGATACAACAGTTATTCTTGCTACACAATTTACACAGGATATATTTCCAAATATTAATTAAATAACACAACTAACAATATTGTTTTCTATTAGTCTGTAAAAAAACTTCTTATTTCATTTTTATTTATAAACCGACTACAATTGACGGTCTTACAATTAATCATTTATGTAGAACATTTTCTTACGCGAAATTGTAGATCTGAAGATTTTAATAGAAATACACCATGTGACCTTCCCTGAGCCGAGGTAATCTACAACGAAATATCTAGACATTCTAAGCAATATACTTTTAATAACTGGGAATTACATTTAAATAGCGTTCTTTATCGTTATCAAATCTTTAAATTTTTGTATGCTACACGAATTCTTTTAACCATTCGCTTACATTTATTTCCCTAAATTACTAACGGTATATCGGCCCCTCAAGACGAGACTGCCTGATGTCGGTTGGTAGCAAATGCTCACAAAAAGGGGTTGACTAACAATATGTTTCAAATCTTTATCTCGGACTAATCGAACAATGGCTTGCATAAATGTACGTTAGAAATGTGAACCGTTTGTTGAACTATACGCTCATAAAGAGAATTATGTCGTTTCTCGAATGATATGTACAAAAAAAAAAGGTTTCTGTTGTTTCAACCGGATATAGCAAAAGTAATCATGTTACAATATTTGTTCCTTTGGTTAGCCACAATAATTTAAATTAATCGTTTTTTTGTTGAATTCTTGTTTTTTTTCTATACTAAGAAAAAAATTATACTTTCAAAAAATATTCGCAACAAAACTTTCTTATACGTATTTTGTTTACATAAGAGGAATATTCAAAAACAAATTTATATTATTTTACTAATTACAATATTTTATTAAGTATATTTTTCAAAAAATTTTTTTCTAATATTTTATAAATATTCTTTTATTTGCAGAGTGTCCTTACATCTGGAACACAAGTGTATAGAGCAATCAGTGTGCCAAATAAAACTGGCTCAAGTAAGTACCAATTATTTTGCAATAAATAAGCTATACATGTATAAGATTAAAAATCTATACAAGCTAAACCAGTGGTTAAAATTTTTTATTTTATTTTTTCTTAATTATAAACAGAATTACCAACTTTTACTTCGTAAAAAATCATACTAGCCAATCTTTCTTTTTCAACTATTATCATCTACGTTTTTTACAGCATGCCCAACCCATACAATAGATAGTTATTCATTTAATAACAACACAAAGCAAAAAAAACCGCAAGACAAGTTGTAAACTCATTATTCAGATTTTATATTCGTTTGAGTATTGGAATGTATGATGCGTATGTGATTAAAACATACTATTTTTAATATATCTAAAGCATATTTTTTTATTCATAGACATGACGTTATATGTATGAATTTTTTAATTAAAATTTTAAATTAACATGCTGAATTCCTTATTTTTTACATTTTTATATTTTTAAAATGACGATCTGTTTCATATGAATATAATATTTGTAGTATCATAAATTCGCGTATAATGTACATACGGGACTAGATACTACATTTTCCACTGTCCGATAAATGCACATTTCGAGTAATATATATACATATACCCGGATGCCTGAATAAAAAATAAAACGAACAAAACGACTTTTTGTAACGAATTTTCAAATATATCTAAATTTTCGGTGCATTACTGAAATTCCGTACTTAAATTTATTTAACAACAATATCTCGTAACACGAATAAGCGACTATAATTTCCATATAAACACTAATTTCTAAATTACTCGATTTTGTATTGAAATAATCTCCTAAACTTAATCTAAAAACTTCTATAAAAACCTGACGTTAGGTTTTTTACGCGCGCAAATTTATCTTAGTCTACGATAAGTAATTATGGAATTACGAAACTTTTATAAAAATGGCGTCTTATCTGTTGGTGATTTTCGTTCATGTAATACAGGCACCTTAAATATAAGCACTTCTGTGATAGCGACTGGAAATATATGCTTTTAATGCTGCAATTCTGAGTAATTTTACAGAATTTGTAAAATTTTGTAATGAATAACAAGATTTATGTTCGATATGTTTAGATGATAGATTCTATAAATGTACAATTCAGTTATTTAAATTTTACAGATCTATAAATTTGTTTAGAAACCGCGTTATAAATTTGTATGAAAACGGTTATAAGTCCCTTTTATATATACCACGAGGTTAGCAACTCTTAATCATATTATAAGTCGTTAATATATCAAAATCAAGATTTGTTAAATTGTAAACAAGAGTATTATGCATTTAGTTTAAGATTTTAGAGTGAATTGTATTTGAAATATATGCAATGTGTTTCTTCGTAGGAATGGTCACTGTGCCAATACAAACAGTAGCACAAAAAAATTCAGATGGACAAATTGTACAAAAAACGTTACGCTTATCTACATCCCAAGTCGTATGTATTGTAATATCATATAAATGATTCAATCTTCAATTCTGACATAAATAATTTTCCTCAAAATGGTTAGCCCGCTGGATTCAAATTAGTAAATCAAAGTCCCTCACAACAACAGAAAGTACAACAAGAACTACCAACACCAATATCAACCGCTAGCAATGTTAAGAACTATATTTCACCTATTCTTGATCATAGTGGGTCGAGGAAACGACAAGATATAGATAGTGATTATGCACCTGAGTAGTACGTGTTATATGAGTTCACTTTTAGAGTGCTGTTTGCAATGATGTGTTTGTTTTATTTTTTGCAGTAACAAAAGGAGAAAAACTGAAAAAGTAGGCAAAGGCTTAAGGCATTTCTCCATGAAAGTGTGTGAAAAGGTTAGGAAAAAAGGAACTACTTCGTATAATGAGGTAGCAGATGAATTAGTCGGAGAGTTCACGAATCCTAGCCTTACGAATTCACCCGCTGAACAAGTGAGTGTACGTTATATCACTTTTAAAAACAAACTATTTTATTTTATACCTTATATCTTTTCTTGGCAATTCTAATACTTTGTCACTTTTCCTCTTCAATTTATTTCATACTGAAACCTATTTTTTAACCATAACCAGTAAAACATACTTTTCACAAAGCACTAATTGCTATTTTGCTGAATTGAATATTTTCCATTATTTTATAAATTTAAATCATATTATGATTTTATAAAAATATAATCCTAATTAATACTGGTCTGTTATTGATGCTCCCTTCTGGCTAAACGCGTTTAAAATAAACTATTAAATAGATATTTCGATTAGTTTGGACATTGTATATTTCATTTTGTTGTTAAACTGAATGTTAGTAATAAAAAATTAGATGGTAATTTAATTTTTAATTGAATTTTAAATGGTTGTTTCTTATGCTTATCCTAAATTTCGTTGAAAACAAAAGTAATAACTGATAAACGGGACAGCTGATGTATAATAAACTTAATATCAAAGTAAAACTTTGTCAATTGACGGAAAACAGTCGTTCAATGCGGTACTATTTTTTGCTGCTGTTAGTCAAAAATTTCTAAAATATTTTGCAAGTTTACTACTTGAATTGAATATATGCAGAGATATTGATTAAGCTCAAAGAAATGTATTACATTTTATAGTTTGCTGGCAGCTATTTGGTGGAGTTACTGCAGTAAAAATTATTAGATTTATCAAATTTTAATCATTTTGTTGCTTTGAAACACTAAATCTATTATTTATTTTAAAACACGGTATTTTAAAATTTTATGTAAAACACTCGAAAAGTATTTGAAAAGCGATTTGTAATTAAAATAAAATGTATCATTTTTAAAACAAATTTAGAATAAATAATGAGAAATGTAACAATGTTGTACTGTCACAAGCTTTATTTTAGCAGTATGATCAAAAAAATATCCGAAGAAGAGTGTACGATGCTCTCAATGTATTGATGGCAATGAGTATTATATCAAAAGAAAAGAAAGAAATTCGATGGTTAGGGTTACCGACGAACTCGTTACAAGAATGTGCTCAATTAGAGAATGAAAAGAAACGGAAAATCGAACGAATTCGACAGAAAACACAACAATTACATGATCTCGTATTGCAACAAATCTCGTTCAAAAATCTCGTCGAACGAAATCGAGAACTATGTAGAGCACAGGGTCCACCACAACCGAATTCCACAATTCAGTTGCCTTTCATTATTGTCAATACAAATAAGAAAACTGTCATCGATTGCAGCATTTCAAACGATAAGTACGACATCTCATTTATTATCAGCACAGTCATTTACATATGAATAAATATTTACGACTGATCGCACCATTATACCATAAATATTTATGTCTTGCTTTACATTCATTTAATATCTATCGTATTATCACGTCAAAATTTATTGAATATTTATGTTTAATTCTAATTTTAAAATAAACAAAATATTGATCGAGTTTGATTAATTAATATATAGGACACATAAATAAAATTATAACTGTTCTATTGGAAATTTGGTTGATATTTAAGTGATTTTTTTTTAATCTACAGATTAGAATATATGTTCGAATTTAATGATAAATTCGAAATTCACGACGACATCGAAGTGCTCAAACGGATTGGAATGCTAATGGGTAAATATTTCATAAAATGTGCTATTGTTTCAAAATTAAATAATGACTGTTACTAATATCAGCTTCCTGATTTTATTTGTAGGTTTGGACAAGGGTATATGTGCAGATGAAGACTTGGATAAAGCTAAATCAATGGTACCAAAATCGTTGCAAGAATACGTTACACGTAAGTCTCGTTCTTGGGTTATATGTTATGAATCTGACGTACATTTTGTATACTATATAGTAGAGTTGTGTTTGAATATCATTTTTAAAAGAACCACCTTTTAACTATATTATCAATCATTATATTTCGGAAAGGATCTTACGTTCAATGTATTATAAAATAGACATTCAGATTAGTATCTAGTGCTTAGAATATCTCAGCACTAAGGGATACTGTGTTTCGTATTTATAAAATTGTTATCAAAAACCTCAGTTTTTTCGTTATCTACATTTTTAAAAATTTCTAAAGAGTCACGTTGCGTAAATTAAATATTTTTAGACTGGTAAATTTTTACTGATATTGTTATCACGTTAGAAAAGTAATTATATGAGAGCGCTGAAAATATATAATGTATACATTAATTTTAAGCCATTTCTTAGCTATTATAATTTGTTTTTAAAAATTATAGTTTAATAATATTAAACCATAGTACAACGTAGATATGAATCAATTATTTAAAGTTGAGGCACATTGAAGAATATTATAAGTATATTTGTATGATTTTATTAATATATATACATAAGTAATATTAGGTTAAAGTACACCAATCCTATCGTTAATATTGAACAAAAAACTATATAGAATTGGCGAGTGGTGCAACGGATCCAACTCATAATATCTTGTCGCTGGCCGGTCCAGGACCAAGCAATATGTGCGGTGCAGAAGAGCTAGTTGAAGCGAGCCTAGGCGAAGGTGACATATCACACCAATCGTCTATCTCCGATCCGCTATCACCCACCGTACACGAATATTCGGACGATGACCAAGAGTCCGATTTATCGAGTGACGTTGAAATTAACAACTAGCTACCGCTAGGTCTAGGCGCTGGTTTGGCGTGTCACCGGCGCGGCGTACCTGTTGCAAAAACAAAGTTAGTGTTTAGATGTATTCGTCCCGCGCAGCAGCAGAATGAAGCATTTCACACTGCACTGTCTGTCGCACATTTACAATATGAAACATGCAGTGCTGTAAAATACACACACTACACACTGTGTTTTTCATTTGAACTCTCCTGATGACAATACGCCCCCCCCCCACTCCTCCCCACACCCACATGATCAAGGCTGATTGGTGGCAGTTGTTCGCAGAATACGTGAATTTACTAAGATAGGATTTAATAATAATAAATATTATTAAGGTAAAACAAAACAAATAATGTACACTCTGTATAAATAAATAGACCCAGATTATTAAACACACGACGCGATTTATTAATAAGTAATGAGAGCGGGTCCTTAATTTACAATTTTCAAGGTCATTCTGACTGCAGTTATATTTGTTATTTGGGGTTCAAATGATCGCATACAATTTTTTATTTGGTAGTATTAGAATTCATACAAAAAGTAGAACAAAAATAAATGAACATGGTCGCATCATCTATTGCGAGAATGTTCACGTAGAAATTTTGTATGCATTCTAGTTATAAGCTTTTAACTATTTTAATAAACCTATAATAGTTATATTTAGAGTTTTTGATCTATTTACAATAGTATACACATTTAATATTTTTAACAAAACGCATACCCTCAAATAACAAGAAATATATAAAAAAAAACTGTACTCAAATTGATCCGAAAATCGTAAATTATAAAAACAAAACATAAAAAAAAATCGATAGTGTGTTTCCACAATAATCCATATTTGTCTGTAGAGGTCTGTGCTGGCACTTACGTCAATGTATTTTGCACATTTCCTTCTGGGATATTCCAAAACTTTTTATTATTACAAATAACAAAGAATAATAAAAAACAAAAAGATACTTATTCTTTAATATGAACGTAACATTTTAAATAAGCCTTCTTACCATCCTGATGCACTCAGCAGATCTTCTTTTACGTTACATTTTCGTTGTATTTTGAAGAAAATTACAAATAATTAATCATCTTTGCTAAAACTACGTGATATTATCAAGTGCTTGAAAAAAAAAAACCCAAATGGTGTTGAAAAGTGGTCCTTGTTTAACTTTTTGAAGAAATTTGTAGTGGACCAAATATTTTTGACTAAGATGATAAGTGTTTTTTTTCCTCTCCATTTCAAACGGCCACGAATTAAAATCACATTTATTCCAGTGAATTAAAAATTTTTAAAACGCAGTGCTAATGTATTATATTTTATATTTAAAAACAATGTGAACTTGCTTATGAAATTGTTGTGTTTTCTCATTAATAAGTAGATACAATGGCATACATTTATTTGATTACTATAAAAAAATCGTGTATTTGTATATATAAGAACAAATTATCAAAAATTAAATATACATCGAGAAGAAATTTGAGTTTTACTGTAAAAATAATTAGGAAAAACAACTTGATAAATGTTTGTTATTGTGCTATCTAATGTATGTAATATGATTGTTATTTGATTAGTTTATAAGTAAAACAGTTACTGCCTATGTTTATTTTAATGTTTTATACAATCTTTTGTTCTGGAATAAATGTGTTTATTAAACACACTGTTAGGATTGCCCATACTAGTTATTAATTATCTTAATAATTAAAATACTATTGTCCATAAAATAGTCAAATAAATGTGACTATTTTCAATAACAAATATAGCGGTTTTAATAAAAAAAAAAGAAACGAAAAACCATTATTTCTTATGAATTCGCATGACATCATTTTTAAATCATGTATTATTGTGCTTTTAACACCAAATAAATCAGAACTAATCGTTAAATTATTCAAATTTAACGATATTGTTAATAGAAATTCAGTTTAATTATGGAAATATTTGTACATTTGATACAATTCGCAAAATAAGTGGTTTACTACAATTTAAGAATTCAGCTGAACTTTTATAAATTTTGTAGATTACAATTTTGATAGACAAATATCTTAAATGTTCTAATTTAAAAACTTCTATGTAGTAGCACTAAATTTACGCTAAATAAATAAATTTACCACCAATTCAATATATATTTAATGATGCATATGGCTATATATGTTGCAATATTAGAAATTAAAGTATAATTTATTCTTAAGATATGTAAATTATATGAGTAATACAAAATAAACGAAAGATCAGCTGGATTCCTTCTATTTTGGAACTAAATGTGATTTTGAGCAAATCTGTAACTCAGAATAGGTTTAAATTGATACGGAAAGGTCATTTAAATAAATTACAGATTCACCTTACGGAAATGCTCAGAATTTCATATAAAAATTTAATGAACGATTAATTTTCTAAAATAAAAACCTACTCGGTGAAATAAGGGTTTTTAGATACAAATGATTTGTGAAAGATTTGTTTCAGCCAACGGACCTTCAGCACAGGGGTCCCATCTTGTATGCACCTTTAAAATCTCCTCCATTGAAATACATATAGCTAGCTCTGTATAACATACCATTATCCGGAATATTTATGAATCCTGTTATAGGTAATCAGCGGTTTTTGTTAACGATTACCTGATCATTATTCATAGCGGCCATTTATTAATTTTTATTATGCCAAAAAAATGTGGTGATTTCTCTCATAAAATATGCGAAAACGCAAAAAAATTATGGCGTACAAGTCACCTCATTTCGCGGTACATAAATGTAGTACTATAATAATTTTAGTATTTAATATACAATTAATTACAAATATAAATTTAAAAAAATAATACTAATTAAATATCTAGAATTCATTTTTTTATTATTAATTATTACAAAATTCGTAAACTGAAAGCATCTGTGATTGCTATATTCTTGGTACATAGATTTCTAGACGTTTTATAGTTCTTTAATTGTTCACATACAAATAAACTGTGCATTAAGATTTTATTGTTATTTAATTTTACTGCAAATCTTCATCATCATATAAGTCTTCAAAATCTAAAAAAAAAAGAAATAAATAAATTTTATACTCGTCAGAATAATGTATTGCCGTTTTATTTACCGTTGAAAAAATCTGCATGTACAGCTTTTTCGTTTGCAGCCAAATCCATCAGTAATCCACTAGAACCACCAGCCTATTTTAAAATAAACATTTATAGAATTCTACTATCTTCAAAACAACAACATTTGTTGTTCATATAGATTGTCAATAGATTATAAAAGTGCAGGGAAGTTATTATGATCGCCGAGATTTCAATTTCTTATCGGATTAATTTTAATCAATTTGTTTTTGTTTTCATTATTAATTTTTAATACAAATATGCATGAGTTAATTTATATTTAAATAAAAAACGTATTTATTATTGCGTTTATTCATATGGCTTATTATCATTACGACAAATGAGTATTTAAGTTTCTAATGGATTGGAGTTTTAGATCGCGATTAATATAAGGAACTAACGCAACCATGTCCGGTTGTTATTATTGCTCAATTGTATATTGAGAAAATTTTTGCAATTATTATAATTTTTAGTTACTGCGAAACTAGTTTAAGTTTTAAAGACAAAGCGATTTTATTTTAGTTATAATATTAAATATATACGTTATTAGTAAATTGTATCACAAATCTGTGCTGAACTGACAATAACCGTAACTTATATTATTACCATTTTACAGTAAACCTAAACTGACCAACAATCATTTAGCATATATATATTTTATCAATTTATATAGTATTTTATTTATTTTTTAATATGTATAAGTTTACGGCCGGTTAAAGTAAAAAAAATCTCATTGGGGAATTTTTTTCATTCAGTTTTGGAGACTATTGTATAGAAATTAAAAGTATTTGGACTTCAAAGTACATTTAATTTCAATGAATGATGTTTAGTTTTTAAAGAAATAAAATATAGGTTATGTACCTCTTCCAAATCCATATATGGTCCTGCACCCTCAGGGAACATCTCATCTGCTACAACGGCCGGCTTCATATTTTGCATTGATAAAATGAGTTTAATAAATTGTATTAGCTTCCGAAATTGTTAATAAATCACTCACTAGTTAAAATGCTTTCAAACGTCAAAAACATCTGATCATGTATGCTTAGCGCATGCGCTGAAATTTCCTATTTGCAAGCATTTTTCAAACATTTCTAATTAGCATTGTAATCAATCATAAAGAAAACACAATAAATATTTAACTGGTTTTTATTATAGATTAATGTCTTAATTAATATTCATAATAGTTCATTGTATAAATCGATATCATTTTTATGTTTAAACAGTTTCGTATTACATTAGTACCGAAAAAGTGCAAAAGTGGAAAAAAATGGGGAATTAAGTGCTAAAGGATTTCATTTATACTTTAAATTCCTATAATTAATATTAAAAGAAACTTATAAATATACCGAATTGCTAACTAAAGACGAAATAACATGCCGGAATTTCTATTTGTTTTAACAGGTATGTATAAAAATAGTATTTCGTTCATTTTCGCATGTTATAATAGCAACAACAAAGATTATAAATAATTAAATATTAAGTAATTTTAAAGACATATATAAAATTAATATACTAATACGTGGTAAGTGATTAAAATTAGAAACTATCACATTTACCTGTATAATACACAGTTCGTCACAATCAGATCAAAATTAATACTCATAAACTTTACACTCTTTGGTTTATCTGATATCACAACTTCACAACATTGGTTTTTTTTTTTAGCGTATGCGATTTATAATTTTATTATTTCCCAAAACACGATAAATTTTTCATAGGAATATACTCTTCTTCTCTTTGCTTCTCAGAGAACCTGGAAGTTTCAATTCTTCTTAGATAAGATTCACACTATTTAAATCATAAATAAATATAACACAATTTTGTATTTTTTATTTTCCCCATATGAAAAGAATTTATTGGTTCATCAGTAACTCTTTACATTTATTTCTAAAAACGGTTTTACAAATTATCTGAATACACATTCGAATTAAAGTCTTATACGAACATAGAAATTCATCACAGCCTGCATGCCCCCTAACCATGCTCAGATAAAGCGGAAACAAGCATAGATTTTTATAGTTATTACGTTTTTAAATTAGGGAAAACTTGTAGGCTGGAAGCATACTATTTGTTTAACAAACATCACTAGTTTAGCAGGGGAAATGTACAACTTATGGACATAGAATTCGATAACATTTTACATTAATGTAGTGGATATTTTCAGTAATAACTTTTAAAATAATAAAATTATATAAAATTTTGTTTAAAAAAAAAAAATCTCAAATTGTAAAATGCTCTAGCGTTGAAGTTCAAATAATAGTCTTTTATTAGACAAATTCTCTGCTCCCTAAGTTGAGCGACTTCCCGCGCAAGTTATACATATAAAGAAATTAAACACCAGAACGAGATAAAAAGCAATTTTAATTATTACACTGTTCAAATATTATTATTAAACAATTAGTTTATCTCTAATAGTAATTTTTTACTAAATATACACAAAACGCTTAAAATTTATTATCAATTCTAGTTAAGAGTAATTTTTTTCTTTTAATATTTACTAATCAACAATTTTTTTTGTTACTCTAAACTATTGGAGCAATTAGTAAAGGTTTAAGATCATAACTTAAAAAAAAAATTCTAATTATTGAAATGAAGCAAATTTCGTAGACATTTTTTGGTCGCACAGAAAATTAAAACAAACACAAAAGCAAAACGAAGAGAAATAATAAAGTAAAAAAAAAAAAAATAGGTATTTAACCGCCCATGTTCATCCAAGTACACTATTTTCTCGCACGAGTAAACCGCAAACTTTTCAGTACTTTAAAATCTCCCTCCCTTTTCACAGTGTACATGGGTGGTCGGTGAATAGAATTTGTATATTTATGTTTTGGATTTTTATATATATATTTTTTTTGTTTTGTTTTAAATTTAGACACTGGTTTACACTCACATGCTGAGATAACCGCGCGCTTGCGTTCGACGTCTTCCTACTAAATATGCAATTAGTACTATTATAATGAGCGCGGCTAGTGAGCAGCCTACGGCAATTGGCACTATTCCTGGGGTACCAGTTGATTCGCAATCTTCCGCTAAAACAACAACAAAATAAATTAGATTCGACAAGAGATATATTATCAAAATGGTATAAATAATTATTATACATATTTTAAAATAAAATACGAGTGAGTGGCGGCACTCACGATTGAAGATGTGTAAAAAGTATGTATATATATATATATATGTATGTATTTATATATGTGTATGTATACAGGGTGTAACAGCGAAACGAGCTACCTCGGATAACTTCTATGTTAATAAAGATACAATAAAATAGTATGAGACAATCTTATGCAGGACCAAGGGAGACATCCAACTATAAAAGAAAATATTTTTTTAAACCAGTGGTTCTCAAGCAACAACACAAAGTTATGTTTTTTCAAATGAGATGCTATATATTTTTTAAGCCCACTCGATAGAGTATTTTTTTCTGAATTCCATTATGTATTCGTTTTATACCCTTACATAAGTAAAATATTGTGAAAAATGCGATTGAAAGTTAAATAAATTTTATTTTTATAGTTACTTTTCAGTAGGCTATGAAACAAAATTGAGCTTAAATACAACGAAACATAAATTAAATACATTAAATTATTTGTTATTTACTTTATAACACTATTTATAAAGTAAATAACAAATAATTTAGTGTATTTAAGCTCAATTTTGTTTCATAGCCTACTGAAAAGTAACTATAAAAATAAAATTTATTTAATTTTCAATCGCATTTTTCTCAATATTTTACTTATGTAAGGATATAAAACGAATACATAATGGAATTCAGAAAAAAAAACTCTATCGAATGGGCTTAAAAAATATATAGCATCTCATTTGAAAAAACATAACTTTGTGCTGTTGCTTGAGAACCACTGGTTTAAAAAAATATTTTCTTTTATAATTGGATGTCCCCCTTGGTCCTGCATAAGATTGTCTTATACTATTTTATTGTATCTTTAATAACATAGAAGTTATTCGAGGTAGCTCGTTTCGCTATTACACCCTGTATATGCATGCATGTATTGGATTCGGTGAAAATAAATATTGTTGTAAATTCTTACCAGTGCTAAAGCTTTTGCCAGTGGCTTTATGGAATGCTTCTAATTGTAGATCTTTAACAATAAACTGACCCGTTGCATTCTTTCCATCTTCAATATTCAATTTCAGTGTTGTCTCTCTATTGCACTTGTAAGACATAGCCATCGGAGTAATGAATTGATTTTGTTTGTAATCAGCTGTGATCGTAGTATTTTCTAAAGAAAACAAATAAATTACATATCTAAAGAAAATACATAATTAATATATAATCTACAAACAAAAGTTCTGTATTCAAGATTTATCTCGAATTTAGTTATATTTTAGAAGATTAGACACTTTTACTATAAAAAAAAAAAAGAAAGACAAGAAACCTGCGAATATTTACTCTCTTCTAAGAAATAAAATCGTAAATATGAAAAAATCACATTATATTACAAGTTTGAGTCGACTGAACATAAAATATAACAACTCATTGTTTATAATTACCTTTTATATTAGGGAAATTAATGCTATCTGGCGTGATTTTTGCAGTGATTGAGGTAACCATAAATTGTTTAGTGGTGTCATTTTTATCAAAGACGAATCTAATAGAATCGTTAAATCCAGTGGTATTTGCATTCCATACAAGTGTGATTTCTTGGGTTGTATTTTCGTTGCCACAATCACCATGGGCAATTGCAGTAGGTGGCAAACACACTGATGCGTTCAAAGACCTATTATCCGTAGTTTCATACGGTATTTCTAGATGTAGGGCCATTTTCATCATAATGCATACTTTCTTTTTGTCATCTGGATATGTAACATTCCATGTATGCACCTCTGGTTTTGGTTTTGGAGTTGGTTTGCTTGTAGTCGTTGGAGCAGCTGTAGTAGTCGTAGTAGTTGTTGTGGTGGTGGTAGTGGTTGATTTTGTAGTTGGAGGAATAGTTGGGGCTACTGTTGTTGGTATTTCAGTTGTAGTTGTAGTTACTGGTGCTGCTGTGGTGGTTGGTGCAAGAGTTGGTGCAGGGGTAGGTGCAGGGGTGGGTACAGGGGTAGTCACAGGTGCTTCCGTTGGTTCTGGTGGTGTTTGTCCTAAACAAAAACGTTCAATTTAATTAAAATGGTTGAATATAGCAAATTTAATCCTTCAAACTTATTGCAAGTGCGAAATATCAATCACTTTCACTTTGTATTTTTAATTGAAAATAAAGTAATGTTTCAAAAAAACATTACCGTCGTGACCAGTTGATCGATATTGCTTGGTAGAGTAAACGATTAATTGCAATTAATTAATGCAATTTTGTTCTCATTTCTAAATTTCATTTGGTTAAATGTAATAAATAATCAAATAAAACAATCATTTTATACATGAGCTACAAGAGGGTTACGATCCATAACCCTAATTGTGCACGCTACTATTTCTTATTGATTTATACATGTACTCATTTTAGTTTAAATATATATATTATCAAATCAAATCTACATTTATGACAAAATAATCAATCCTAATTTTGATTGAGGAATAAATCCAAGTAATTTTTACTAGCGTATTTATGGTGCAATTTTAAGATTATACAATTTTAGAAAGCATATAATTCTTTAGTGAATTATTTAAACAAAAATCAAGAGCAATGATTGCAAAAAAAAATGTAGATTATTTTAATTTATATTCACACAGTTAATTTTTCTAGGTATTTCAAACGCACCTAATTTATGAAGATATCTCAAATTAAATATGGCACTAATTTCTGTTTAACTGTTTTGTTTGTTGCTATACTCTTTACATTTATAACAATAGCATGAGATACGTGTGGTTGCAAGTTGATTTGTATGCATAAGCTGAGATAAATCTAATCTGTTATGCGCTGGTTATACATTCGTTATTTTATTTTTCTAAAATATTTAATTAGTTAAGCGTATTATATTTGTTTGAATTAATATAATTTAGTACTTCGGGTCAGGGTGCCCGCATAATTAACATTGCTATTAAAATATTAAAAAGTTGCTAGGAATTTTACTGATAAGGAAATCTGTATTTACAACCAAAGAAAATTGTCTATAAAATTTCCACGAAGTAAAACTAAAATAGTTCGTTTTTTTTTTTAAATACAGATAAGACGAATTTCCACGAAATAAAATAAGGTTATATTATCTAGTATGTCTTCCATTGTTATTTTATTGAAGTTATATATTGATGTTTTAAAAACGTGCAAAAAAAGATTTTATTGAAACTAACGGCGATATGAATATGTACATTTACTAGTAAATTTATACATTTTATGCAGAATAAATAAAATTCCATTAGAAATGACGTAGCACTGTAGATAAACTAGATTTAACAAATCTATACAATAAAAAATCATGTCTATTCAAGTATTTTCATTAAAAAACCATCAAACCGTGCATCATATAAATAATTTTATAAAGCAAACAAATCAATGATACAAAATAAACAATAATTATCGAGATATGATGATCTGTCAGTAACATTTTACGTCATGGTCTGCCATTATAAATCTTTTGTTGCAACAAGCTTTCTAACATCGCAAAAAAAATATGTCCGTTTAACGATTTATGCATTGTACTTACCATTTGATAATGCCAAAATCACCACAAACACAGCCGCATATATAAATTTCTTCATTTTTGTTAACAACACAAACGAACGTGTAGTTCTTCGAGAACGAAAACGCAATTTACTCAAATAGAATAAAGAACAGACAACTGTCGAGTCTCTTTCTCCCTCGGGCAAGTATGTCGGCGTATGTGTTGTTTTGCTCTAGCTTGTATGCGCAGATGCGTATTGGCAATCTTTGCGCATGACCAAACACCTCGTGACCACTGGTAGACTTGATTCTAGCTTCATAAGCGAAATATAAAATATGTTTTGTTTTTTTTATTTAAAAAAAAAACAAAGTAAAAACCCGAGGAATAATCATGGCATGTGATCAAATTACTGTGCTATTATTGAAGTTTAAATTTAGTTAATATTATTTAAATTTTGATACATATTTCTGGTTTAGGAATAACATATTTGCATGTCTAGATAAATAATTAAAATATGTATTTTTATCATGAATAAAATTGCTGTCTATACATATATATGTATTTTTCGTTTTACCAAACTGACTGTTTACTTGGTTATCAGTAAATTTTGATAGCAAAAAGTCTATCTGCGGATATAGAACATATGAACACAAATATTTTTGATATAATGAAATCAAGGCTAAATTATAATACTATTTTCGCATGTAATTTATTGTTATTATTAACAAATTTTGCAATAGATAATTATTTAAATTTTGTTCGGTTTTAAAATAATTCATTTGTTCAGCTTCACTTTATGAAATAATTTAATAAGGTTGGTGAAATCACTCACAATGTTGTCATAATTCGATAAAAAATATCTATTTCGAAGAAAACCGGACACTGATATTTTGTAATGATGTCATTGAATAAAAAGAAAGAAATTTTGAAATTTCAATAGTTTTATTTTTTTTTAAGTTTAAGAATTTGATAAAAATATTAGATAACTTAATTATTGTTTATTCCTTATTCCTTGGCCCTTTTTTTCCCTATCCGTTTTTCTTTCTTATATTTTCTTAATATTGTGTTAATGAAAAAGATCTGCACTGGACCTTCTTATACGAAGTCTGTATATTACATACACACATGTTATAACAAAAATTTTAAATATAAACTGGTGAATTTTTAAATGTTAATATTTCTTTATATCATTTTTGTTTTTTTCTTTATTAGTTGGCACCAAATTTTTTACTTCCTATATTAAATATTTGTGTACAATAATCTACTTGTTATCTGAATACTAATAAATTGATAAAAACTAGCCAGACTACAAACACATTGCCATATTAACAAAATAAAACTATTCCAAAATATTTTTATTAATAAATTACCATCTAAATAAGAATATATGAAAATTAGAAACAAAATTAAACAGGATAATCTTCTTTATTAGCACAAATATAATGATAACAAAATAGCGAATATTTCCATAAGCTGACCTTGGATGGTCGCTTTGTCATCGTCTGCACCAATGTCTAATACTTGGCTTGGCGGATTTCTGTAGAAATAAACATGTACTCTAAAACATCAATATCTCTGGTATTTGGGACAGCCATCAATTAAATTGGATTTGATTCAATTTATTTATTATACTTATGTAAAAATAGATGTCAGTGGTAACACCAAATCAATATTTAGGCAATTATTAAATATTTTTATGTGCAAACATCTATGTTTATATTAATAGATAGGAAAAACCAATTGTTTTTATTTCTAAGAAAATTATACATGTTTTTCTATATTTCCTTGTTCATTTTCAACTTTTGTACTTTAGTACAATATTGATCGATAATCAATGAAATGTAAATCAAATAGTTTTATTAAAAAAATTAAAATAGTAAAAATATGAATGACTATTTACGTTAAATTCCAAACGAAAATTATAAAAGTTTATTTTTTGGGCCAACCGAAACAGACTCGATGTGAATTAATATTCATTAAAAAATTTATTTTTAAAATTGTATCTTTTAGAAAAATCACATTTAAGTTATAATTTTGCATATATGACAAGGGTGCGTTCGAAAATTAATTCTAGTGAACTCTGGTTAACTCGCACTGCGTTCGAAAATTATAGAGTCAATCTGTGGAAGTGTTCCAAAAAGGTTCGGTTTTTAACTCCGAGTTAACTATTTCAACCCAGCTCGACGAGGTAGGTTCGTTAGACTCGTCATGCGCATTGAGGTATAAATGATATTTTAATAGTTTTGATACGAATTAGTTTCCGCTTTCCAGCCATATTTGTTGTACATGTATTTGTTAGTCAAACAGTTATTATATTTGTTACAGTCGTTACAGTTAAATTAAATAATAGTTTTGATGTTAGCTCTGCAATTAATACCATTTTTATTTTATTTTTGTTTCTTTTATTCATTTTACGGCGCTACCTAATCTATATATTATTTAGAAATAGGCTTAATGTAACTATTGCAATCATGTACTGCAAAATACTGTTTGGAAACTCGTGGCTGTTCGGAAATGCTCGAGTTCAATATCTAACTATAGTTAACTCCAACTATAGTAGACTCGAACTCAACTCAAACTACGGAGTAAATTTCCGAACGCACCCCAGAGTTAGTTGTGATTAGTTGCGCATAGACATTATTCTGTCTACGCAACTTGTAGTTGTGTAATCGTTTTGTTGCCTCTAGAATATATTACTTGATAATCTAAATATGTACATATAAATATCAAGTATATAGAGCACATTGATTTTTCTGATACATTATTTAAGTAAAATATATTTTCATTTATAATTAAAATTAACGTTATTCATATTTAGGAACCCCAAATGATTTCATGTGAGTCGACATTTAGCTTTGATTTGCTGGGTATTTCCTATTTGATATTCATCAGATCGCACATATTCAAATGAGTTCAAGGTATTTACGTGTATTGTTCATTTCTATTTTGTTGGAATGGAAATAACGATCAATGTTTTTTTATAAACATGTTCACATGTCTGTATGTTTTATTATAAATCACAAAGGAATCGTATCGTTTCCTTATAAAAAAAAACCTATCACTTGTTGACCATTTATTAAATAATAGTTGATAAATGCAATTATGTCATTAATGCATCTTTTATCATCTATTATTTATGAGTGACGATAGGGATATTTTCTTATATGTTCACAATAAAAAATAATTTGTAAAAACGTTTCATAATACCCAGCCAATTAATAATAACATTCTTATTGCGCAATACTAACCAATTATCAATTCCGAGAAAACGAAAAATAATTAAATATTTCAACTAGAGATAAAATCAGAATATTTTTACATGTACCTATAGTTTTTTATTAAAGTTATAAAGGAATATAATTAAAACGAAAATGAACAGTCAACATTTTAAATAGTACTTATATTTCATTCGGCTATCGTTGTTGTTTTAAATATATTTTATGATAAAAGCATGCGACATATTTATATTTATGTTCGAAAACATCACGTATATTTATCAAAGCCAACTGATATAAAACATGAAATTCTAAACAATTTATAAGACGAATGACTTACAAACATAACTAGGAAATTATGAACGAATTTTCAATGGGAACATTGTAATTAATATCATTATTGTATTAATTATTTTCATTATATCTTGGGAATTAAAATGTTCTTTTAGCGGTCGATCCTATTGTGTTTTAATGGATAGAGAATAATTGCGCCATCATAATTACATTTAAAAAATATTGTTTGTAATATGAAATGTTGCGCTAAAGTTCAAAATAAAATTCTACTTCCTGTTCCTGTTTGCGCAATGTTTATAGGTGCGTTTTTGTTATTGGTTTTGTTTCATTTTATCCATAAAAAAATATACATATATGTCTCACATACATATATATGTACATTTGATCACATGAATATGTTGAGTACTATAACACATTTCCTATAAAGATTAAATATAAATGTGACGTAACGATATATACTTCCATGACCCAGACTACGCCGGTGACACGATCGATGCATAACTTCTAGATTTCTTAATGCGCCTTTTAAAATAAAAAAAAAAAGACAAAGAAAATAGATTTATGCTTTTTTTTCGATTCTATTTTTTTTTGTATTCCAGTAATACATAGTATTTTACTCATAAATTGATTAGATATGTTTTTAATTTATGTACATGGAGTGATTACATGTTATGAAAATGTGTTATGTATTGGAATGAGCACGTGTGATATACATGTGTTCATTTAAATTTATCTGAAACATCGAGGACTTTAGACAGTAATGACCCGGGTTTAGCATCACTTACTTACATTTACGTACGTTTTTTATTTACCAAGTATCACTTTATCTGTTTTTTTTAAAATAATTATCCGGAAATATGTACGAATTTCTATAGCGTCTGCGTTGATCTTTAATAAATGTGACGTCATAGAATACCGCAGTGCGCTGATCTGCGTGAAGGTCGTGACTGGCACAAACACTCCGCATCCATCCACCATAGACAATGAAATAATATTGAAATACCAAAGCAAAATTCTTTGAAGCCGCTTTTTGATGTTTTTATTTATTTTTTTAAAAATGTTTACATTTAAGCATCATAATGAAGTTTATTTAGTTTTATTCTTTTTTTTTTCTGCATGCAATAATAATTGCATACAATAATAAATATATATTACCTAAAATACATGAATAATAATAATAATAATCATTTAGATTTCTTGTGTCCAGTACTGTGCCTCGAACTTATAACACTAAAAAACATGAAGGTATAAGTATAAGAATTATTATAATCATTTATTGTACACTGCTCGTAACAATATTATATTATGTGGCGCACATTAAGAACTCATCTGTTTTACACGGATTCTGAGATGGTGTGTTGTTTCCCATAAATATGGGATTATATGGTGTATTTTGATAGGTGTCTGTATGGGTGTGTGTGTGTGTGTATGTGAGTGTTTCTCTGTATTATATTTAAGTTGTTTTAAGTAACAATAGCGGCGGTGATTGTGTTCAATGGATTAGGTATCCTAACTTAACTTTGGTTTTTATGAGTGATTTATGAAAGCGGATGATTTTGTTTAGAGTTCAGGGATTCTTAAACTATTTTGAATGTGCCCCACTTGAGCAGTATGTCGAGGCCCCATCCTCGTATAAATATAGCATTGTAAATCATTCCAAATATACTTTTTATATGCAAATTATGTCGCGCCTCTCTTGCAGGGCGCGTTCTTTTGTTGTTGTTGGATTCACATGTTGCAACTGCCACCATTTTCTGTAGGCTGCATCAAATGGACGACCGCTACAGTTAGTCATTAACTACGTAAAACAACAGGCGATTATGGTCCCATGCACCGATTGGATGACCGTCAAGGTCATTGAGCTTATACCCAATCATAACAGAGAACGGTCGCATCGGTTACGGTGCCATGTGAATCCAACTGTAGTTTATAAAACCCTGAGCTTGATGTCTATGCTTTTGTAGTGCTGGTTGCATATTTCACTAAACAATTTTCATCCCTTATTATGACCGTCCATTGAGCTCATTTTAAGTAACCAACCAACACACACACTGTCAGGCCTGTGTTAATAATGGGTTTGATATGCACGACGCACGTTGAACTAAAGTATCATTCTACTAAATAGCTCAAAATTGTGAAATTATTCGAATTATTTTCTTTACAATATTCATTGTTGTTGTTGTTGTTGTTATTTTTTTTTACTGAATATTTCCTAGATGTATCACTAAACTATATGAAGTACAGATAACACTTAAGTAATTACTATTTATAACAATTCATTTATTATTATTTTTGTATGCTTACTTAATCTCATGTTCTGCATTTAGAACTATAGCGTTAACAGTGCTTAACATGTAAGTTTTTTTTTATGTTAATTGTATGGATTAAAATGAATACTGCTTTTATCACTATATAAAACAATTTCACATTGAGTTGCAAATTTTTTTTTTTTTGTCATATATATAATATATATAGTTTTTTTGTTTGTTTTTCCTTTAAAACAACGAAACATTATTTACAGAAATGAAAAATATAAATAATACAATTTGTAACACATTCGCCCCCTATCACAACATGAAATATGGTATATTATAATATTAGTTATATGTTAACATGTGCATAACACATACACACGGCGATGTATGCTGGTACACAACAAGTGTTTATTGTATTTTATATTCGAATACGTTGCAACGTGCCATAACGCAAACCAGTTGAAAATACCGCGTAATCGGACGGTGTAAATGGACCTCGTTTACGTTATGGCTACGTTGCGTTACGTCACGGTACGATACGGTAGCGGTTACGTGTGGCTTGTGTACTATTAAATAATGTTTGTTTTAATTTTTTATTTTTATGTATGTTTAATCAATCAATAATAATAACGTATGTATCATTTATATTTATTACAATATGCGAGGCCCGCGCACACTAGAGCGTTGACAGGCAGCGGCACGCGTTGCCGGGCGGTCGCAAGCCACGCCTGTCGCTCTCGAACGCTTGAAAGCGGACTCCAGTATTTTTAAAATCTAAAAACTCTGATATTATTAATCTAACCTGGCAGATTTTTTTTTATTTTCATTTTCTTTTTTTTTTTAATAGAATTCAAACTGCTAGTGTCTTATTGTGAACTAAGTACAATAGTAATTAAGAACTAACTAACTAGACCATCGACTACCCCGGCTGGCTTCTCTCATGTTATGATTTTTGTCTCTACTACACATTCATAAATTTAATTTATTATTATTATGGTTTTTTTTTTAATATATTTTTGTTTTTTTTTTTGGTTTTGGGCTGTTAACAAATAACAAACTTGTAAGTGTTCGTATTTCGATTCGTGTTAATAATGATGTTTTTTTTTTGTGTTGGCTGTGTATTTTTTTTTATGTATGTATATTGTGGAGATGGCAGTTGTGGGCCTCGGCTGAGCGGCGCTGCCGGTTCGCTTAGTCCACCATCAATTCAAAGTGGACAGAGCCTCGCCTGTCGATACGATCGTGATGGATATTACGTGCCCACGCCTTGCACTCAATGTTGATCAGTACGCCACCTGAAAACACACAATCACTCCTCTGGTTAATCAATATCCTCTACCCACTGCAAATACACTGTATAATTAACAGCGCGATCAATAATCATTTCACCATGACAGCCTGTTTCCCATGTTACGTAGAACAATATAGGTTTCCTAACACATCAATTATGTACCATGAAATATTTCGTTAAACACGTAACTTACTCCAAAAATTTACTATCTGTACAGTTGAAATACAAATTTATATTTATCTATTTCAAAATATTTTAAACGTTTTGAATAAAAATTTGATTAATGCCCGGTATTATAAACGTCAAATAACTAAAATACTCGGTAGATTTGATTTGGTAACCAAGTAATATACTTTACTCTATAGATTTCCGTATTATAAACGAAAAATAAATTTACTTCGCTAGTAAATCTCACAGTTAAACTACTCCCATGAATTTCTAGCTAGTAAAATTTATTCTGTCAATTACTTGACAGCTTCGTGTTTTGTTTTTATTTAAAATATTATAATAATAACCGATGCGAAATTTGCAATATTTATATATTAGTCATCTATTGATGAATAGATGAACTAAAATAGTCGGTAAATCTCCTATTAGTCAATTTACTTGTAAGATTCTTTTATAACACGCAAAATTATATTAACTGTGTAAGTAAATTTAGTTCCATAGTAACTAATTAACATTTATTTTGTTCTTTATAATACCGGGCCTTAGAGGAATTAAAACATATTTTGAATTACTTTTATTTGCACAATACACATATCGTTATCACATAATGAAATCCAGTTTTTCATGAAAATTTTGGCTCTATATAATAAAATACTATCATGATTTCAAGTAGGAATTTATGTGAAAATGGAACGCAATATTTTCAATACAAATTGTGAACATAATTCGATTTTATTTCTTAATTGGAGTATTTTAAAAAATATATTTTTTGTTAGGACCTAAATGTACCTTTATAGATTAGATTACCATTAGGGTAACGATTATTGTATGTGACAACCCGAAATTTAAATATAAAACGCAATAATTATTATTTTTTAGAAATATTTTTATTTTGATTTTTTCTCAAAAAAGTATTTATTTTTTAACTTTATTAATAAAACAGTAATGTCTAATTATACTATCTTGTCGCTTTATTGTTAATAAAACCAACGAGCGTGAAATGAATTTCCGAATTTCTTTCTGTACTAAATGATTTTATTAATATATTGACAATGAAATCAGTGTCGAAAGTAAAATTTAGTCTGTTGTTATTATCTTACGTTTAGGTGCTTCAAAGTTGACAGCGACAAGTGGACTGAGGTAGCCTTCATTATTTTCGAACGGATAAAAGAAGCCGGGGAAGCCACGGTGAGGGTAGTAATTGATCGCTCCGATATTTTCAGCATCTGCTGGATTCTCGCCTTCGCAATCTACCCATACGGTATTGATCTGAAAACGACACATTCAACACCAAACGGCAAGTAACATTTTACATTCATATTGGAATGTTTCTATATTTCTATTTATTTATTCACAGTAGCGAAAATAAAAATGTTATCCTGGATATTTCTTAAGTAATTTTCACATATTTTTATTTAATCATATTAATAAAAATAACTTACCGTCTCTTTATCTTTTTTGACCTGATCTTTAATGTAGGTTTTCAAATGGTTAGGCATTTTTTCTGGTAAGTGTTCAGTATCGTTGTACACATCGGGCTTCCAACCGAAAATCTACAAATAAAATAAATTGATTTTAGCTTATAATAATATAGTTCATATAGAATATGATGAGATGATTGTATCTATATAAAATATATTAACTGAGAAACAAAGAAAATTGATAAAAAAAAACTTAAAAAATAAAATGTATCCATAATTCCGATTAGGGAAATCCTATTTGTGAAATGAAATTAATTTATTTAACAGAGGCAGACAGAATGTGGATATGCAGATTGGTTCATGCATGCATTACAAACCCGTATTATAAATGCATCAAATATAAAATTATGCAATTTTCTATCTAGGTCGAAAATAGTTTAGAATTAACTCAAATAAATTAGTTCCAGGTGAGTCAATAAAAAACAAACAGTTTGTCTATTTTTCTATATGTATTATTATTAGGTCATTTTTTTAATTGCATATTGGTGCATACGTGCATTAAAATCCGCTTTGTTAATGCTTCAAATATAAAATCAAGTAATTTTCTATCTAGGTCGAATAATAAACGATTATTTATTCAAATAAAATATGCGCAATTGCATGCACTTATACGTATTTTGTTCATATAAGAGGGATATTCAAATACAAATTTTAAATAGACTATAATTTTCAAAATAAATTAATAACCTACCTACAATATATATATTCTAACTATTTTTGCTATAATTGCAACTGTTTTTGACCTATTGCAGAAACCGCAAATGATGACTAGAGTAAACATGCACTTCCAGTTTAAATATTATTTAAAAAAATTAGAAGTTTTTTCGCCAGGTATATACAAATCAAAATAAACAAATATTTTTTAAGATTTTTTTGTACTTTTAAGACGATTGATCGAAGCAATTGCAATTTTCTAAAAAATATCGAATTGTCGATTTTAATTAAGTTTGTATCTGTATCTGTCGGGCAACACTTCTATTTCTCATTTTAAAATATAAAGAACAAGGAGATAGTGTGAACTTTCTTGCTTTTTACGGAATGCCAGGTTTTGTCAACAATATAATAGGAATTCACTGTATTTTGGAATCTGGAACAGAATGCCATGTCTGCCGTGCATAGTGTATAGCGTATAGCATTATTTATCAAACATCAAACCAGTGCAATTAAAGTGAGAAACTAGGCCAGTAATAATATGAAAATCGAGATAGTAGGGTAGGTTGGTACTATAAAAGCTTGAGCAATTTGAACCAAGCTATTTGATGTGTCTGTGTAACCCTGTAACGAAAACAACGCCCTCGCATTTAGTGCAATGCGGGTCTGGTCGTCCTCGTATCGATTTTGTTACACAGAGAAAATGTACGCCCCTCTAACCCAGCAACCAGCATAGCATTCGTATACGGCGTCGGAGAGTCTGTTGCCAGACAGTGTACGATCCTATACTTTATTCCACATTTACTTTTAGTATGATTCAAATTATTTATATATATATATATATATATATATATATATATATATATATATATATATATATATATATTTAAAAAAATTCATTGTGCTGATTTATTTACCCATAGAATTTCTTTTCAATTTAAAAGCAACAAATTTGCTACTTTCAGAGTTATTAAATCTGTTAATTAAAGACGACAATAATGGCTATATACAAAAGGTTTTTTACATAATAATTTCTTGAATGATATTTTCTATAATATCGTACTGCAATCAAATATCGAAACTGTTCTCATTATCATGAAATTAGAATAATTTTGTGGTAACATAATTAAGATCTGGAATTAAAGTCGAAAATCGCCATATTTAATATTTACTTTAACCTTTATAAGTCCTGTACATTTAAATTCATAACTTTACGACGTTTATAATCCTCGGACTTTTCTGTTCCAACATGTTTAGTAGTTTCTATTCAGTTGTGTTGGAAGAGAAAAGCGCGAAAGTTGTGCGCTACGATCGGAAGTAATAACGTATATAGTCACAAAAGAAGCGATATTCATTTTAATATATATGTATAATTCAAACGTTATTTATAAAAAAAAAATAAAGTTACTTAATAAAGTGTTTCGCGAATTTAATATTTAATATAGATATTTTTTCAATTCTATTGTTGAAAAAATTGCGTCTGGTATTAGAATATATAGTAAATGGTGTAGAATTAGTTTTGCAAATTCGAAGTAGGGTAATGTGGTATATACATACATACATACAAAATGAGCCATGGCACTATTTATTTGTTATCTGTATCTATCACGCAACAAAGTTGAAAACAACGTACATACATACATAGATTTAAACTAACCTTGTTCAACTTGAGGAATATGCACGGTCCGAATTTGTGGTAGTTGTAATTTTCTGAAGACACGCACGGAGACCACGCCGATATGTCTACGTTGCAGACTTTCCCGGGACCTGCCCGGTCTTTAAATGTGCATGGTACTCGGTTCTCTCTGTCTGCTGCATCGGTCTTTTTGTATACTGGAAATATATCACAAAATAGGGATATAAACATCAATCATATAAATGTATTTTAAGTCAGTGAGTATTTAAAACGAAAGAGATATTTCACACTTCCTATTATGGCTTTGTTCAAAACATGCTATAATCGGTAGTCTTTGTCAGGCATGTATACAGTAGTAGGGTGAAATTAGTCTAAATCCAACTATCTCTCTCTGTCGATGAGAAGTATTTTACTAATAAAATATTAATGTTAGTTAACTTGGGTAGCTTTTTCTGCTAGGTTTTATAATAATTATTATTTTTTTATTGCAAAATTTATGTACAGTGTATTTCAATTTGAACTTGATAAATTTAATTATTTTAATTTTAAAGTCGCTCAAAGTTTTTAAATATATCTAAGATGCATAAAAATGGTTGAAATCAAATTAAGTAAGTATTAATTTAAAGTGTTTCATATATAGTACGATATTGTATTGTTTACACTAGAAATATATAATTTGAAGTTTATAATTGAATTTTAATCCAGCTTCTTATTTTACTAAATGTGCACGTTCTTTAATGTGAACAAAATGATACTAACTAAAATGAGTTTTTAATCAATTTGAATGAATTAGACTATATTTATCTAGTTGTTTGAATATTAAAAACAATTTTACGACAATAAGAGTACAGCCATCAGTAGAATTTAAATTTCAATACTCATATAAGAACATACATACATATAACGCACATACACCACTCGATACGATAATTTTCTAATGTTGCACTCACGCATTATATTTCCCGCCTTTTCATGAACGCAAATGTATCAAACAATTAATTTAATTGTTGGTATACAATTTTTTTGTTTTGCAATAAAATATTAAATATGCATCATGTGTGAATTATCATACAATGCATCATAATCTTTATGTCAAACATAAATAAATTAAAAAGCAGGACAAGGTTGTCGACCAAATTAAATCATTAAACCGCAGCTTACTAAACTGTCTAAATTTTGGCTACATTTTCAAAATATTTTAAGAGGAATTTCAATATTAAGAAAATTTTTAATTTATCTTCTCAACCATTAAGTTACTTACAATTGAGAGATAGAAAAACGGTGGTTTATATTACGTTTTGTCAATAATTCGTTACAATTTGTTGTGTAATGGTGTAATTCAATTTAACGATTGAACGATATATTTATGTAAAACACGCTTTAGAACATGAATGAATATATAAAAATTGAAATATTTACGATAAACATAGATTTCTATATCACAAAGCAGACAATCATTTTTACACCTTATCATTTATAAGTATACTTTTCGGGTTATTCACTCAGTTCATTCCATACAATTGTTTATCAATATAGCTTAGAATATTAGTAATAAAATAATAACTTACTTTCTAAGAATGTTTCAAGTTCGTCTGTCCAGTATTTATAACTGTCTGCACTACTTCCTTTGTACCATATAAGCGTACTTTCTACGTTACTTTCTGGTGGCATCGGTCGGAACCCGAGACCTGAAACAATTCGAAAAAAAACGGGCGTTTTTATCTCATATATTACACATATCATTTATAGTAATCTACAATTATTAACTGCATCGCTCAATTAAATTACTAAACATATTATTTGTTTTTTTTTTCTTTAAAAGAACGAATTTAATTAATATTCTTAAACACTGTTATTCGTAATTACAATTATGCATATAAAATTATGCGCAAATACCAGTTAAAAAATTAAATCTACTTTCGCGTACCGTAGTTTTATGAATTGGATAATTTATCTACATATTGTAAAGTAAAATTATAGAATTTAAATTCGTTGACGTAGGTAGCGAAAATTATTTATGAGTGACGCGGGTTGCTCATCGCTTGACATATTTTTGTAGTTTGTTGTTTAATTTATTGTAATAATAATTAAATAAAACTTACCTGGATTGCTTCCGATTAACGAACTATCTTGTTGCCATTTGGGTACTTTGTTATCTAACGTTTGATAAAATATCGCTAACATCGCTGAGAAGAAACCAAGAAGTACCGCGTAGAATATTACGTAAAATAATATAATTTTTGCTGCAAAAGAATACAAATTATTAGTTAAAAGCTTCGAAATTTACGATGTACTTAAATCGGAAACATTTTGAAAATGATGTGGGTCAAGGTAAAAGTATGAAGGTTCTAGTTTGAGTATAACTGGTAGGTATGGTGTGGTTTATTGATTTCTGTGAAAAGGTTGTGTCAATTACTCGCTTTAACTTTTTATATCAACGTATTGTTCTGGTTTGAGTTTACCCAGGTGGCCGACTTAAATAATTAAAAACAAGCCATTTCATTCTGATTAAAAATAAAACAGTACTTGGCTGGCATTATTTCGTATATATATATTTTATCAATAAACAGATAGCATCCTAAATAGAAAAAAAAACAATTTATCTGACTTCTAGTAATGTTATACGAAACATTTCGCTAAATACACCAAGATTAATTCAAGTATAAGAGTAGTTTTGGGCAACATCCATTGCGCCAAAAATCAATTAAATTTGTTTAAAGACTGTATTTAAAGATCCCAAAATTCAGGTATTAACACTTATTAGAACACAAGAAATATAATTAGCTAAAAATGAAATTGCTAGAAATACAATGACTTCATTTTCTCCATAATACTTTTCATGACACGATTCTGAGTAAATTTGTAACTCTATAAATCTATCATCATTTTTACTTTCTAGACCATTGCGATTATTTATGTTATGTTTAGATTAGCAAATAAAAATCCATTGCATTTACTGAATTTATAAAATATAATTCATGATTAAAAAGACAATTGACAATTAGATTTATTAAAAAAATAGCCCTGTTAACAAGTTACAGATTTATCCTATATAGTTAAAAGTATGTTCAGAATTGAACTATTACTTTTCGGCACACAAGCAAAAAGTTCTGATTAATACGGAAATAGACCAAAAGATCGCCACAATGACACAATCAAATAATTTCCGTTGTAATTGATTGACAGACTAAATCTCGCAAACTGTCAAAATATTATGACTAGCGAACAAGCACCGCGGTTCACATATACCTAGGCGTTATATTATTCATACATAATGCTCTTCCTTCAGAATACATCACTGCAAATAGCAGGGAAACTAAATATATAAAGCGAATAAACATACCAAATTTAGCGATTCTTTCAGTTTTGACGCCTATTCAAAACGAAGAAAAATGGTGGCAGTTGTGTTTCATATTTTTATAAATATATAGGCTTTCATCGTTGATAGACAGGACACTCTTTAATATATTATTGAATTTAATTATTCTTTATATTGCATTTATCAGATTATACAATTTGCATAAAATATTTTTCTAATATTGCAATAATTATTTATTTTACTTAATCGCATCAAAACATTCACCGAGACATATGTTGAGACGTACTAATATGTTTATCATACACACACAGAAATAGACGTTAATATATTTATAGCTTAAGTATGGAGTCATTTTAATACGGACATCAAAATATAGTTATAATAGTAGAGCATATTAAATAAAAGAGCTTATTAAATAAAAGATATTTAATAAAAAATGACAAAACTTTCTGCAACTGAGAAATAATTGTATAAGTTTATTTAGCAATTAGTACAACAGAATTTCCTGTATTATTGATAGACTGTTTTCTATTAATTTACAACTATACGCTAACAAAGTTTTATAACAATATCTAAATAACAAAATATATCTAGTAATAAAAAATATGTTTTTGAAAGTGTGATAATTTGTTGAAAGACCATAGTTCATTCATGTAGCTATAGACGCAAAATGTTGGCGTATAAATGGAATTCGGAGTGGAGAGAACGCGTGAGTGTTGTGACGTAAACGCAACAACTTGTATAGTATTTGGCCTGTTTTATAATATTTTATCTCGTCAACGCACTCAATAGTTTTAAATAACTATTGGTTCTAAAATTAATATTTTTACGTAAACTTCACAGCTATTTTCATTTAAATCTATGCCAGTATTGAGAATGACGTTTCTCAGCGAAATATGAGCGAAGAGAAAAAGATTAATGGTTTAATTTTTAGCTAGTTGTGTTACTTAATCAAACATATTTACTATTATGTAACTGAAAGTTTCAAATTTGATTTTTAATAGCTCAAACTACGTGATTTAGTATTACAACACTAGAAACATAAATATATAATTTAAAAAAAAATTATTTTCTTAATAATGCATAAATGATAAAAATTGAGGGTTTGTTTTTAATGAACATTTTGAAAAACTTGTATGTATTCTCGGGAAAATATAGGCCATCTAATTACTTTCACAAGGCTACTTAACTGAAGCAAAACGTAAATAGATGAGTAAAATATGTTTTAATGAGATTAGTTGAAGCAGAAATAAGAAAACATGTGTATAACGTGACAATGTTAGTGGTGATGGTATATATATTTTCGAGAAATTAATGAAAATTAAGTATGTATTGCGTGCATATTATAAAATTATTAATTTATGTATCACTCATGAATCCTTTAATTTTATCAATTAGTCTTAGAATAAATGAATTAATATGATTAGATAAAGATCCATTAAACGGAAATATGATAGAAATAAGCATATACGAAAATATACAGTGTTGTGATCTCTAATGTCTGTAAATTGTAGAAATATCGGTTTGCGTTAAAGTGATTGAATATTCATTAAAAAAAAAAATTATCAATATTTCTACTACCAAATTTTGTCAAAATAAAGACACAAATAATATATCATTACACATTTAACATTCGGCACTTCTATTCGGTTATGAATATACAACTCACGATGTTAATTAACTTGATTTCTATATTGCAATATTTTAGATAATTAACGAATTTTATCAGCTAATACAATGGCAATAAGACTAAAATTACAAAAATAAGAAGTATTGAAATAATAAATTAGCAAAATATTTCGCAAACTGTATAAACAACTTTCGGTAATTCTGTTGTGAAAATAAATTAAATCTATTTCTAATTCGTTTATTTATTATGATCGTTATATGCTTAGACGCATTGACTGTAATGTTTCTATAAGTTTAAATTTGAATGCAATTTTGAGTAACAAGAAAGGTCGTTAAACATTAACTAGAAAATAGCGAAAATAAGTTGAGCAATTAATTCCAACTTTGCACTACAAGTTCATGATGTCACGGTACAAAATAATTTATAGCACGCCTATGTGTGAGCAATCTATAGCAGCAAAAAAAATAAATTGTGTATCTTATGCAATTTTAAATTTAAAAAGTGCATTGACATATCCTTAGTAACAATTCGTTTATCATGTAATATTAACACTTCTTTATCTATTAATAACCACCAGTTTTATATTTATCTAAGAATTCGACCTTTGGATTCATCTTAGCATTCATTCAATTTTACTCGACATCTTTTCAACTTCGTATATTTGCTATTTAAAAGATATTGCACTCCAGTTTTTATTTGCTTTAACCATTTTTTTATCAACATTATAAAGTTCAAGGACTTTTTTGTATGACACGCTAACATGCTGAAATGAGAAATTTAATATATACAGACTCTAGTTTCAAACATAATAGATATTTGATGAAGCGAAAACTGTTGTTCCTAACTTCGAATATGTTAATAATATCTATGTGGTATATATTAGTTCAAAAGAGCATGTTACTCTATTGATTTTATAAAATCTCGTGCAAAACTTCAAGTATTCATTTCGTTTCATATCTCTTCATCTATGTCGATTTTTTGTTGCTTTGTGGGTATGCTAAAACATGTGTACGTAATTGGATAGCCTTAGTTGCAAAGTCATTTTCTATTATGTTCTTTATGAGTCATTTTAACCGAAAATTGAAGAATGTAGTTCATTTTTGTTGATCTGAGTCTTGGTATATATCTAGATTTCCTACACTGCTTAAAAATTTGCATAAATTCACATATATTACAAAATTTCAAATAATATACTGAAATATAAATTTAATAAAATATTATTATTCTGGCATGCAATTTTACATCAAAATGACACTGATTTTTATACGGTGAAATATAATGTAATATTTTTTGTATTTATTAAATATAAATTTACATTAGCATCAATGTAAAATTATTCCAATTTATACAGTGTGTTAAAAATTTAAATATTGACTGAGAGTATTCTAAAATTTTGTATTTTGATTTGCCGCTGATGCTGCCTTTTTATAAAATTATTGGCATGAAAAAAATGGTTATGATTTTATTGATCATTAATCCATTTTGTCGTCCTTGATTATTTTTATGTCTGCTTTTTAATTTTTACCATTTATTTTTAGATATTTTACGCACTTATACCGTAATTAAGTTGGTCATTTGCCAGTTAAAACACGACAGAAAAAGATGACCAACATTTTGTGTTAATCAGAAGATGTTTTATCAGCTATATAGACAGCTGTTTCCTTGTTAATAAAGTAATAATTATTAACGATTTGAGGCTAACATTGTCATTATCACTGATTATAGTTCCAGTTTCTGAGATAATGTATCTGCAATTATTTCATATTTAAAAACAATCAAAAACAAGCAAACACGTGCTACCAAATTATTGGGCGTGTAGTTGCAATTTATAGATTTTTTTTGTTTAATAGAATTTTCAGTTCATATCTGTTAATTTATTTTTTATTTCGCCACTGAGAATTATTTTTCCAGTAATCGTGATCCTATCAAAACTCACTAAAATAAAATTTAATTTTAACAAAATCGACAATTATCTTATAGCCAGAAAAAATGAAGCTTAAATTTCCTATTGAAATTTATTAGGAAAAATCAATAACGTATCTAATATTAACGCTTACAAAAGATAAAGTTTGCTGTCAAAGTTCTTATAATTTGCAATTATTTGACCACCAAAACAAACTTGCCAGAATACAGTTTCCCTATTATTACACATAAATCAAGCTTAAATGCCATACCCATATAACAAAAGCTTTGAACTTATCGCAAACCACAATAGCTTTTGCTATAATCGAATAACCGTAATCTTCTTACATCTTACATATAAGTACTTTCTCACAGGATTATGTAGGCGAACATACATCTACAATATGTCAACTAAGACTTTCCAAGTTATGACAACAGAGTATTTTAAGGTTTATTAAAAACGCATCTGCTGAAAACTTAGCCTAAAACACTTGATAACTTTAAATTGGACATGCTATAATTTCGCCATACTAGACTAACATGCTAATTCAACATATAGACAATAATTAGATCTTTGTAGAAAAAAAGATTTAATTAACGTATAGGTCATCTAATTTGTTAGATTAATTTAAACGAGCATAACAAGACAATCAGTCCTAAAGATAAAACCAATTCTAATTAATTTATTAGTTTTTCCATTTCAACTCTTGCTCTTTATACACTTTACACTACATACAGAGATTTAACTTTATTTTTATTTATTGCGCAGTAGGGGCTTTATGTTTGCTGCCGTGCTTTAGTTTAGGACATGCTTTAATCGCTGGTCCTTGCCAACAATGTTGCTATAAAGCTCAATTTAGGAAAGTTTTGGGGCTAAATATGTCCTAACGTTATCTTCAACCTACAGACTACATACAGAGGCTTCAGTTAATTTTTTTTATTGCGCAGTAAAGACCTCATGTTTGCTGCCATGCTTTAGTTTGGGATTTAATCGGTATTCCTTGTCAACAATGTTGCTATAAAGTGCAGTTACAGGATTGTAGTGGGGTGAAATAGGTTTTGTCGTTAGCTTCTACCCAACTATCCTTATCTAGTGGACGGAATTAAAATTCTGCAGCAGTGAGTGGAGGAAAAACAATAAAACAACAAAAATAAAACCGTGAGAACGCCATTGTTAACAATATTTTTCTTACTAAATTATACCAACATTCTGTATATAAATTAATATAAAAATTATATATCTATATTTTAAAGATTTAATTTTTGTATAAAAATTTTGAAAGATCGCGTAAGAATTGTACTAAATAAAGAATGGACATAACCGCATGACAAGTGTATGCTTTAAGGACAAATAACTCTTATGTGTTCCAAATATTATATTAGATATGTTGTGAAAATATTCAATACAGCTGCCTGACTTTGTGTATGATGAAAAACATTCATAGATGCATACGTTTTTAATTTTAGTCCCTGTGCTAGTTATTTAAAGAAACTTAGCCTTGCTGCCAATTCAGTATTCATCGATAATATTAAATTTGCTATATGTTTAAATGCTTATCGAATGAAACATTTACGAAACATTTTCTCAAATATTATATTGATTGCAATGCAATGAAAAAATAATACATAAACATAAATATGTATTTAATATAAAACTTCAAAGACTTTGAGCAAACAATATGTATAAACATGCTCGTCCTGTAATTACACACAATAATTATGTGTACATACATATTGACACTATCATAGAATCTTTCCAATACTCTATAGAAATATAAATTACCTCAAAATGTTATTCGGGATATTATCTGATTATTTTTTCGTAATGATCGCTATACACGACAACATAATATCTTTTTATGTATATTACAAAGTATTTTTAACTTATAAGAATAAATAGTCATATATGTACATATATGTACATAAAGTACCAAAATAGTCACCTTTGAAATAAATAGGAACAAATGAATGAATAGCCTTTAATTACCAGAACAGTATCTGCTTCAATGAACAGACAGAATTTCTTCACCAAACCCGTCCTTAAAATATCGTTTTAAAACTGATATGAATGTAATACTATTGTAAGTCAATACTTTTAAGGAATTGGATTGATGTTTATATGTATATATAGGTAACTAAACCCGCCATTACCATTTGATAAAATATAAAACGTGTTAATTATATATTAAAGGCGATATGGTGAGTGCACTTTAAATATTAATATGCACACACGGGTATAGCACACCACACACGCAACACATATTGTTAATTATGTTTCGTTATACAAATTTAATTACAATTATAACCTTGTGAAAATTTAACTCTATGATGGACCTTTTTTAAAAATACTATAATTAAGATTTAGGTGTGACTAAATTAATAAAATTCCTGGTTTTCAACTGCAGATAATATTAATGATAAATTTTATTGTCTATATTTTTTATATCTTACATCTAAAGATTAAAATATATTTTTATTTAAAAATAAATTACTTAAATCTGTAGAAATTTTTTTTTCAATATGACCCATAAAAATTTTTTAATTAAGATTGTTACAAGAATTATTACCTCCTAATTATAGACAATTATAACAGCTTATGTTATCAAAGATGACGATATTTGTCATAATTTTTGGAAAACAGATAATATGATGTAAACTTTTCGCGAAATAAATATACATATATCCATATCAGTAGCTAAAAATATTATATTTCTTTTAGATAAAAGTTGAGCGTTCTCTTATTATATTTATTTATCACTAAGGCAATTTTATGAGTTTTTATAGTATTACTGACAGAATAATCAAGATTGACTCATAATTCTAATAGCCAGTTACAGAAAGATTGACAACCCATCAGTTGAATGGCAATCCGTCAAGGATAAAATTCGCGTACGTCTTTTATCCTTGACGAACTGTTGATGGTTTGCTGGTATTTGTCGTTCTTTTATGACACCGGATATTAGTATTTTGATCTATCTTTAAGGAACTTAATACAATATTAAGATTGTAGTTTACAATAAGGAATATTTATTCCGCTACAGTTGCCAAGACAAGCATCTTAAATTATCTATTATAATTGCTGATGAACCAGAAAGATTTATTAATAAACGCTTCACTATCGATGCAAAATATTATTGCGTTTTACGTTTATTTTATGCACTTTCCAGTAATATATTAAAAGAATTAAATTTATTCGCGGGAAATTTTATTTTTAGATCATAATTTAGGCGATGAATCACATTTACATTGATAATAACATTTGGTATGGGAATCGTAGCCTGTTAGAAATGTATTTATGCAAATTGATATTTGTTTAAATTTTCAAATGACCTTGATTGCGGATAAGACTGACAAACATTTTATTTTCAAAAGCGACAAAAGAATTGGTTAGCACTAGACATGATTTAAATATTTTTAATTATTGTTATTAATTAAACCAAATAAATTAAAATTAAGATATGTATTGTACTATTAAGATAGTAATAACAATTCCTAAGTGTATGACTTCCAAGTATCTGTGTCTTGTAGATAAAATTTAAATAAATATTGCCACTTATATTTTTAGTATATTTTAAATAAGATTGAGAATTGACTAAAATATTTAAGTTAATAATATTTGACTCTGTAAAACTATGAGAAATAATATCATAGACTTTTTTTAAGAATTGAATCTTTTCATAAAACTTGAAGTAGATATATTTGCGGAAAAATGCTCTTTTGTTAGTAATATAAATTGTGCGCTCAAAAGACTTTATTTGATTATACCTATAGGTACTTAAGGATAACTGCATTTTCATATCGTTTATTGATTTATCCCAGATTGATTTAATAAAAAATCGAAATGCAATCAACCATTGATAAGATATCCAAATATAAGTAACTAAATATTGATTTAGAAGCTTCTACACAGTACAATGCTATAGGGCTATGCCCAGAAAAGGTTATAAAATAAATTAAATTTCAATATTAAATGAAAAGCTTTGTGAAGCGAAATCCACCGTATAGGCCTAACCCACATTTCGGTAGTGGTTATAATAAATTTATCTGTTAATATACACATGGGTACACATTAACACGGACAGAACAAGGTAAACAAATGAATAAGCTACGCTGAGCATCAATTCAATTTATTTTAATTTATTTTATGCGAGCCTCATATTTCTATTTCACTATCGTGAAAAAATCTAGATTCAGGGTTACGTGTGCTAGAGAATTATTAACATAACCCACATTGCTTTTGGGGTAATCCAATTTGATGAACACATTTTTCTAACACACACATCTTGAGTTTTGTGGCCATGGATAGCGGGGTAGTGCGCGCGCCCTCACACCATTAGCACAAATGTAATTTACATTTTATTTCTTTCCGTTTTCGCGTTTTCCTCGAGAGACACATTTGGATAATAAAATTGCGGTATGATTTACGAGCAAAGGTTGAACTACTTCCATTCCATAAGTTTTATTTTTACTTTTTGCTAAATTTGTATTTCTTGGTCTGCATGTGGTAGGGTAATAATTTATTGGTTGCACTCAGTTCTTTCAATAAAGATTATTTATTTAATGTATTTCTTCGCCAGCAAATCAAAATCATTTAATTTTTTTTGTGCCTTATTACATTAAATATCCGTACTAACAAATAACATAAATACATTATGGAAAAATAAAATAAACCATGCTATTCTTGGTTTTCATACATACATATTTATAGATTATTTATGAATATTTGCATTGGTTTTATAACGCTCGATAATCATACTATCAACGTTATTTCAATTTCTTTTAAATATATTTAGGATTACATTTGAATGAAATGCTTGCATTCGAAATACAGTTTAAGCGATTAAGTTTTCGTGTTTTGAAATATTTTGCGACAAATCGATAAATTTTACTTAAACACTGCCCTGGTTTTTATTGATAGCAAGTAAAATTATCAGATACTTACACATACCTTATACCATCTGTGATACTGATCAATACAGAATAAATATTTGCGAAATAATTAACTGGAGTAAATCTACTATTAAAAACATGTTTAGTTTTTAATATATCTTTTAGAAGCAATGCGAATGATACACAAGATTCTAATCGAAATCACATTAGAAGCTCGTTAATGTCAAATATAAGACAATTACGAATAAGTGATTTTAATATTATACAATACAATTTATTGAATGTAATCGCAAAAAAAGTCTGCATAATTATACATTATGGTATCCTTGAGAAACATGGATTATATACTCGTAAAACATAACTGTAAATGCATCATTATTTTATAATTTCGCTCGAAGTACACTAAATTAACAAATTTAGTAAATTAAAATATTAAGAAAAATTTCGCCTATTGCACTATTATTTATTCAATCAGTGAAGTATCTTTATTTTTAAAATACATTATAGCTTCATATGTCGCAATGAAAATTTAAAAAGAAATAGTTAGTTATAACACCGCCAAATAATACAGAAAAATAAAATGTATCTCTCTATAGAAAATGCGGTATTTGAAGGAATTACAAAAATAGTAGCTTGTGAATTGAATTTCTATAGTTTATTTAGTCTCTTGTATTTCATTGTTGTGCAAAGAAAATCAATTAGATATCGTAGACTTGCGTAACAAACAAGCGACGCTACTCTAAATGGCTTTCATATGTTTCGTTGAGAAATACATTGATTAGGTTTTCGTTACTGTCATAATCATAATTGAGAAATATCTACACATTATTCATCTCGCATAGTATATAATATATTTGTCATCATTAAGTCCGGTTTCATGGTGAAATATGATGTATCTATGTAGGGTCAATTTAAAACAGAGTTGGGGTTTAAATCAGAATATATATTATATATGTATGTGGTTGTGTCTAAAAAGGGTTGTGAAGAGATGGATTATATGTATGTGCATGGCTCTAATTATCGTATAATTTTAACTAATTTCTTCACGAATCCTAAAAAGGATGGTATAGATTTCTTTTTAAAATATTATTTAGTAAATTATTTCTCACAGTCCACTAGAGAGTGTAGAAGGTTTTATTTTTATTGTTTTAATGTTTATTTTGTAACAAATAAGTATTAAAATTATTTTGTGACCAATTTGAACAAAATATTATCAAGACTACATTTGATCAAAAAAATCAATATATTGTTCTTGTTGAAACATATTTAAACAAAACAACTTTTACAGTAAAATTGCAAATATTAACCGACGATAAGTCATATCGACCATAGCTTTAGTAGCTTTACGGTTTAGTAGAAACTTGAGAGATATTTATCGGTTTACCGGCCATGGATAACGTGGTTCAAGTGGTAGAGCAACATAGCGTATATCTATAGGTTCTGGGTTTGATTCCGATAAATGTTTCTCAAATTTTGAATATTTAACCAATGCAGTATGCTTTAAATTAAACAATAAGAACAAGCGTGAAATAACCTATTTAAAATAAATAGTATAGAATAAATATATTTATTATGCATAAAGATTTATTTTTCTATAGCCATTGTGAGAATTTAATAAAGTTATATAAGAGCGGCCGGCTTAAATTTCTTCAATTCCTGGTATTTTTAAACGTTTGAACAATTTTAAATGGGGGTTCATATTTCATTTTCGCAGCGTGTATTTGACGCGCGTGTATAATAATCCGAGAGCGGTAGCGCGTAGAGATGGCGGGAGGACGCAGAACGTAAAGAACGTAAAGTCCCCTTCTTCATAGCGGCTCTGGGTACGGGCTATTAAACACGCGTGGTGAAATGAAATTAGGCCGTCGTCAGGCATTTAATCCGGCAGCCGTGTGCGACGCCGTGCCCGTGCCGTACCCGGCGTCGTATTGGCTATCGGCCTCGGTCAATACAGCATTGCAGTAGCGGCACGTCATCGACGGGCGCATACTTTCAAGTCTTTATTCTAAATCATGTTTTTATCATCAAACCAATAACTCAATATTAATTTTGTCCCATGAACATTCAAATCTTTCCGAGTCACGAAATAACAAAAAATTGTCCTATTTTGTAAAGAATATTTAAATTAGCGGTCATGATTACTTTTTTTGTTGTATCTTGGCAAAAGCAAAAAAAAGCACTTACAGAAAAATGAGGAGAATCATAATGAACGACATGAATGTGTTTTTCAACTTTTATTATAAAAGTTTCCTCAAAAAGCATATCATTGTATGAAAATTTATCAATATTTTTTGTTCAATGTCATAGTTACAGTATGTATTCATTTATGCATAATTAGTGAAAATTAATTTATGCTTTTGACTTAACAATACACACTTGACAGTATTACAATTATTGGAATAATAATTATATTCGTATATTACTATATTGAAGCAATATAATCTAAAAGTACAAACACGTTTTAATGAAAAACCACTTAAAATTAAATAGTAAAGGAAAACTGTATTGTGAATATTAAAATTAAAGCCAAATTGTATTAATTTAATATATGTATAGACCTATTATAATACTCTACACCATGCCACCCCATTTGATGGGAATAGGCAGGATGTTATGTATGTAAGTAACTTATATGGTATTGAAACTTTTTCTACCATGAAACATATTTTATGCACTTTATGATATGGTTTACGACGAGTATAACAAGATAACATTTTGAAATATGTAATCCGAAAGTAGTTCAACAGTTTCGGAAAAACTTCTAGATTTTCCGTCAATCATAAAGTAATCCAGGGTGACTTAGATGCCATTTCGTCGCGGAACATGCAAAGCGTTGCACTACCGTGGCATATTTTATGGGCTTTGTTATCGAAGCAAACTTCACAAGAACTTTAAATTATTAGTTTTTTGTTAAGTTCTACTATTTAAAATTTGCCTTTTCAGTATAACCATATTAAAATTTGCACATTATTAAATACCATAACTGTGTTTAATCTAGTATCTATATGTAGCACTAATAAAGGTAAAGGTTTTTTTTTTATGTTAAATATCAGGAATAAATGTAATATTGCTCATATTTTGCCGTGT
This sequence comes from Nebria brevicollis, assembly GCA_944738965.1. Taxonomy (NCBI): domain Eukaryota; kingdom Metazoa; phylum Arthropoda; class Insecta; order Coleoptera; family Carabidae; genus Nebria; species Nebria brevicollis. The sequence goes on from OX122907.1 coordinate 9,650,712, forward strand.
AGAATGTAGATGCCTAACTCTTACCTACCGAAACCTAAATTGAAATATGCAGCTGTTTCATAATATGTATAACTAATTTATTCAGTATTGCCAAGCAAAATTTGCACACTGCCTCTCATAATTAAAAACTAAATTTACATCAAATAAAACCCTTTATTTTGGCAAAAGAAAAGCTTAAATTTCTTTTTTTTTTGTTTTGTTGGAAAACTGCCTTAAATAACTTCAATGAGCAATTAATACTTTTCTTATTATAGTCAAAATCATCATCAGTGTTCGTTGCAGTCGAATTTTAAATGTATATATTTTTAGATGAATATATACAATACGAAATATCTTTAAATTGTATTTAAACTCGACTGTGAAAATTCCGGCTTTATGAGAAATAACTATGTTACACAAATATGCAAAATGTTCGTTGGCAATTTTCCGAAATGGGCTTTATTTTTCTGAAATGGAATACAGGCAGAATAATTTAAATAATTTTATTTAAATTAACTACAATGTTATCTAAATTTAAGAAATGTATATATATGAATGTGTAATCAGTTCCCGTAAATTTTACATGCATGCTTTTCAGTATAAGTAAAGTATATATTAAAGATATCCTTTTTGTTGCTTTAAATCACGTATTATTTTTATTAAAATGGTAATATATAGTAAATAGTTATATATTTGTTAATTTAAAACAAAAATTGTCAATTAAGCAACTAAATTCACTGATAAAACAAAAGAAACATATCTATAATAGATTTCAGCTACTTTTTATCTTTTATATGAAATTTAGCGCAATATACTACGCACACAAATAACTCTAATTATTTTATGTAAATAATAAATAATTTAGCGTATAAAAAATTTCGTAGATTTGGTATACGACACTTAATTTCATCAATTTTTTGTGTTCTCTTATATTCCGATCTACATTTGGTAGCTATGAGAATGTAAGTGCTAAAAGCTTTTTATAAAGTCTTTCCAATTCTCTCCATTAGCATCCAAAATCAAGTGGGTTTATCATTGATGATAACCACTTAGGTTGGCAAATGAAAACGCTTTCAAATCAAAATCTGCTACAACAAGAATATGAGGATGATTTAATCAATCTTTCAACTAATTTAAATTGTAAAACAGCTTCATAGACCTATTTTAAACAAGGACCAATTATTTTTCGTGCAAAATTATGTGATGGTAATATAATAAAATGCGTTAATATTCAACAATTTTAATTTTGAAATTAAAACTACCTATATATTAAAAATGAAATATATACTAAAACATTGTTCAACAAACTCCGTCTCAATAAATACTAAATTTTTTAAATCTGACTTAATCAGATTTTATATTGTTAAAGTGCATAATATTCTATAAGTATATTATTGCCAAATTAAACGTTAACGTAGTTAATAGAGCTGAAATTGTTTAATGTTCTAGTAGCAATTGATTTTAGGCGTAACCACAAATTAACAGATCTAAATTAGGATTAGCTGTTATACACCATTGAATGTTGATAATAGTGCAAGACCAGAGTGCATGTTCAAACCTCATAGCCGCGAATTGTTACGCGTGAAAATATTAAATTGCCCTTATTCGAAGGAATCAAAAGTTTTAATTTTCAAAATGACCAGTCTTGCTTAAGTTTTGTTTAGTAGTGTTATAAGTTTTGTTTAATAGTGTTATAAGTTAAGAAATAATTAAAATCTATCTTCAGAGAAATTGACATATTTTTGATTTTTACGGTGATAAGTTACATTTTCGAAAATTCCTCTATGAAGCATTTTGAAATTCAACAATTTGTAATTGTAACCAATTAACAGAATAATGAAAACAGTCACAACCAATGTTGAAGCGCATTGTTTAACACAAATAACTAATTTAAACTTATTAGCATCAAATTCGCGAAGAAATAATTATTTCAAGTCTTTTGTCACGGACGGCATAGCAACGCAGATGTGCTACTTGAGCGCTGTTAATTTATTCTTTTAGTACATACGTTTACGTCGCACGGGTCAAAGTAAGGATTTATTTGCCAGATTACGTAAAAAAGATCCTTGTTCCTTTTTTTTTTTTGAAGGAAGAACAGGAAAAGGAAATCGAGTTTCCACTGATAAAATGCACGAACAGGAAAACTCTTTGTTATATTAGACCAGCAGCGCAAACATCTGGATGGATAGGCGTTTTCTGTTTCTCTATCTACTCCGCTATAAAAAAAAAACGTTGCGAGCAAGCGGAATAGAAGAATACACAGAAAGAAAAACTTTAGAGAATTTAACTAATTGCAATTAGTTGTTTTTACATTAGCTAAAATATCTATAATATTAGTTAGAACAACTAAAGTTGAATAGATGAATTATCTAATGAAGAATATATGATATTTTTAGTTAAAAATATAGGTCGTTCAAATAAAACAATAGTTATTTGACCTAATACATTAGCTGTTTTCCCTAAAACATTAGAGCATTTAAAACTTTAGTTGGCTATTCTACAAAATAGATCAATTATCTAATGTTCGTTTTTGCTGTGCAACTAAAAATATAGATGTTTTATCTATTTAAAATATATGTTTCTGAGAACAAATTAAAATGGTCTTTCAGCTAATATATATAGTTGTTTCAAATACTGAAAATTTGATGATTCGTCTATAGTTGTTGATGATTCGGCTATTTAAAATATATGGAACTGATAAAGAATGAATGAGTGAGTTGAAGAATATTATTGGTGGTTTTACCTAATGCAAATAGATAATATATCTAAAGAATTAGATCAATTTGAATACGTTGCATATTTAACTGTGTAGTTTAGTAAACTACAATGTAATAATATTGTGCAACATATATATCATATTCGCGTTGTCTGTGCACCAAACATATTTTGAACATAATGAGTGAGGGTCAAGGCATTAGTGAGTGGGAACGACTTCTTATTCTTTGGATGTTAGATGCCCTGATACCTGATTTCAAAGGTAAGTTAAAGTTGATTTTGTGATAAAATATAACCTAAGAATGTTTGTCAAAATAAAGGATTCTGACACGTTTTTATATATTTATGTACTATATATTTATGTATGTATATAATTAATGAAACTAATCCATTTTAGGGTTTTGAAACACATTAGCAACAAGAGAAGTAAATGCAGTTCAAAGCTGGGTTGAGTCCCTTCCAATTTCTATTAGAAATCCGAACGAACCTCGTCAGATGCATTTGTAGGGTTTCGTTCCAGATGTTGTAAAAAAATTAATTATTGTGCACATATAATTAAGTTAAACCACCATTTTTGTAACAGTATATGTAACTATTATGTAATTTTTTATTATTTAAATAAATTTTTTTACTAAATTTATATGTTTTAGATTATTTTATAAACCAATATAATTAGATAATTCATATATTTATTTATATTGAAAACATCTAACATTATTAGTTGATTAATATATTCCAATTATTTAAAGTATCTAATAACATTAGACAATTTAAATATATAAAAGGATTTTGTATCTATTTTAAATAGATAAATTTTCTGTTATTTTTAGTTTATTCATCTAAACTAAATAGTTAATTTACGTACTGTTTTTGCTAAAATAACAAATCATCATTCGATAAACTAACTATTTCTATTATATAATTTGACTAGTTAAGTAGATAATATGGTATATGTATATATTAGATGAGTTGACTATTCCTAATTAGATAAATCAACTATTGTAATTAGAAGGCTGAAAATCAATGACGAACATTAGATAAATTATCTAGAGTATTAGGTGATTTTTCAAATCTTTTTTTTCTGTGTAGGTATGAAGAATTTGAATGCGGAAAACATGTTTGTATAGATAGGTGAATGGTTAAAAATTGTGAAAACATGGGAATGAATGTAAAGGATAACAAACTGCCACTCTATTTCATGAGAATAGGCATAAAGCTATGTTTTTCTTGTGCAATGCTGTTCTACTTTTGTTTAAGAAAAGCTGTAATTGGTAATCTCTGTCATGGATGTTACTAAAGTTCAGTCAAGCGAAGTACTGAGTTACTTAGCTCTAAGTTATTTAACTTCGACCCAACTATCACTTGCTCTATTCAGCTGAAGAGTAATTTAGAGTTACGAGATTACGAGAAATCAACCATTTGGTTAATACCGTAAATTATTTTAAATTTAACTTCGTAAAATACAAAAAAAATAAAAGAAAACTAATATTAATTGAATTCTAAATTCTAAATAGGTAGTATATTATAGAGCGGATACAATTTATACAATTTTCATGTAAGTATGGGAAAACTGCAAAATAAAAGTGAAATGGAGTGTAGATATTTTGGAACTAGTGTTTCGCGAGTATTATCGATTAGAGTGTAGAAATTGGGGCCGGGTTGAGTGGTTTTGTGTTTTAATTTGTATCGGAAAGTGATCATCCCTTAATCTGTCTCGCCATCATTGTTTGTTTTTTAAGCTGTGTTTTGTTGTTTTTTTAACTTGAAAATTTGTTGTCGAGCAGACAATGAAGAAATAATTTATGGTTCCGGAGTAAAATGATTAAAAAGAAAAAGATCTTGCGGAAAATAATTTATCAAAATGATGTATGATGTACAACGGAATCTGAGAATATTATTTTTGTAAAAAGATAAGAGATTGAATTTATGATGGTCAGAATTCTTTTCTTATTTGTTCAAGTTGTTGGCTTTTGGTGATAATTTTATATTTTAATAAGAAAGGTTTTTTATTACAAGTTAAATTATAAGACGAGTACGCAATCGTTTCATAAAATAAGTAGCCATTATACTATGAAAATAAAATAAACCTTCTTTAATCATAATTTTCTAAGAAATTGTCGCACTAAATGAAAAATAATTAAACCGATAGCACAATTTATATATATAGGTAGTTATAGAATATATATTTTTAGGTTTTAATAAAAAATGTTCAATTTTAATTACAAACATTTGCTATTTGTAAAATCATATGAATTGTGATCAACCACACTGATACGTTCTTCCGACATAATTTGATTCGAATTTAGAGTAAATATTAATTCAATGCATATGCATTTTAAACGATAATTTGTATAAATAAAAAAAACATATAAAAAAATTCGCGAGTTACATATCAATTTTATTTAAATTCAACTATAAAATAGTAAACACGATATCTTTTATAGTAATCATAATACACAAACTCGACCTTGGACTAATTTTACTTACTAGCTCAACATAATGATTATTGTCAGAGGTATATTTATACATATTTCTACAAATTTATCGAACAATAATCATATTTATTTGATTATATTTTTTATCAAACGTTTACCTATATAAATACATATTCGTTAATCAATAACTATTTTTATTTCCATACAAGAATTACTTTAAAAATAGAATATGAGGCTATTTATGTCGAAAATTTACATCAATTACATTGAAAAATATTTGTAATTAAAATTTTGTGTGTAATTTTATAGAATTCCATTTCACACAAAAGCTATAGTCAATGGCCGATTTTGAAAATTAGCAAATAACTTGTTAAAAAACTGGAAAACATGTCGACTTTTCTATATAACTTTAAAGCCGTGAAACTAAGCTCTTTAAAATAAAATTCAACTGGCAAACAAATTTAATTGTTACACCGAACAAACTCGTTCTTGTCCTGTTTTTTATTAGTACCTAGTGAACCAGCTGGCAAACTTGACAAAATAATAGGCACCATTGTATGAATAAACGTTTTGTACGTTACATAAGAACCCTCCAGCTGTATTGATTCGCGAGCAGGGTTATATCGTGTCGAAAAACTGTCGAAATACCAGTTCTAGCTACTAATAAATATTTTAACAGTCTAGAACCAACACACAATCAAATAACAAATTACGCATTCGTAGAAATATCATAGAAAAAATATTTCTGCGAAATATGCTTTTTTGTTTATAAATTACTATAATATTAAATATATGAATCGTGCGCGGCAATTAAATTATAATTGCTTTTGATAATTTTCATACAGTTTTTATGAGAAAAAACGGATGTACGTAGATAAAAAATATATTAAAAAATGTAAAGTACAAACTACGCCAGAACTTTTAAAGTTATATAGAAATTAAACCCGTTTTGCATATAGCTGTATGCTACTCTGCAAACTATTACTGTATAGAATTATGTTAAGAATATGGCATACATAATACCGCATAGAAATTTCTTATCGGATTTTGCCTTTCCTTTTAAATGTATGATACTGTGTTACGGCGATATATACATATTATGTTACAGTAATGTTTAGTACAGATTTCTATGCAGGTTGTATGTATTCATATTGCACATACTCAGCATCAAGAGAGCACTGGGTATTTATACGTTCATGACTCGTAGCACGGTCGCATTTTTTATACCGATAATCTAAGCCATATAAAAAGCCTGTCGTGCTATAGAAGTCTATTATGCCGGAAGGCCGGAATAAACCATGCCAGTTTTGTTTTTATGAATATCACTTTATCCAAGATACAACATACGGTGATATTTATTTTAAATAAGAAGAGCAAAAGCTTGTAATTACTGGAACGACCTTTTATTTTTCAAAAACGTTAAATCAAATTCGAAGAGAACATGCGAGCAATACGAAAAATAAAACAGACTTGTCTCGTCTAGTATGTCAGGTCAGGTGGAAGTAGAAAAACAAACGAATCAAATGACATGAATAATATAAAACACAAAAAGGATGAACGTGTAATAATTCGCATCCTGGCGACGGCGATGGTGAAATATTGATATTCCAATTTCAGGAGTCCACACAAAAACAAAGTTGTTTTTCCGCGAGAATTAGATTTGAATTCGCCAGAGAGCAAAACGGACAGAATGATATATCTTTGTGTGAAATTGTAAATTATGTGCCGGGCAAATTGCCGGCGCTTTCACGTAGGTAAGGGCAGCGAATGGGCGCCAGTAAAATTTGATTATTCACTAGTTCAAACCCGACGCTCTGCTTTAAGGTGATTTAGGAATTGTATGAAAGGTCAAATGGGGTAATATTTTATTATTAAAGAAGATTAAATTGTTAATTTTTCAATTTCGTTTTGTATATCGCTTGATGCATGGTAAAGAGAAATCCTTGATTTGAGTAAAATAAAAACAGTTTTGCGCAGGTTTATAAAAATGCATGAAGATCACCATTATAATCATAACAGTTGCAGATTAATTTATTTTCAAAATGACTTAAGTATAAGTTGAAGTTGACTGAGTTTAGAAATTATTAGGGATGATTAATCATATATGATTAGTTTACAGTATAATTAAAGAGAAGAAGAAACTAGCAATCAAAGAATAAAAATTGTAACTGTTTAGTACAAAATAAATTATTGGTATATATAGAGTTTTGCCACCACTTTTTCATGAATGTGGTGTGCATATGCATGTATTAAATGTTAGTCCAGAGATAGGCCAGGTCTTTCCAAACGTACTGTTAAACTTTGAATAGGTGTTAGACGCGGTCTAAACTAGTATAATTATTAATTAAAGAATTTTTGATCAAAATAGTTGTCTGCCATACTACTTCTGAATATTACTGAATTTTCTGAAATTGTTACGACCGGAATAGAAACAGAAAATGTGCGAGTGAGTAAACGCTGAAAGTAGGGATGGTATATATAGAATAAGAAGAAGGCATGGAGCGACTGGTGTATGACGAGTAAGGGCAGACAGTTAAGGGTATGAGTGAACAGCGCAGCCACGATGTCGGGGAGAGCTAGGCGCACGGAACTTCCGATTCAGTATTGATCTCTCTCTCTCTCCTCTCCTAAGCCCACCACTCGTTGTCTCTTTCTGGTCGTATATTTATCCATGCTGAGAGAGAAAAGAGACGGCAGGCCATGCAGCACACTGTATAGTTAACCTGACCTACTTCCTATTATATATGTGACCCGATACCCTCGTATATTTCTATGTATGCACATACATACAGACACAAAATAAACAAGTGCGCATGCGCACAACTTAAAATTACACACATTTTCTGGAGCCCTTCCCAAAAAATCGCTGGTTTTTTCCATCTTTAGATCGTCACTCATGTGTCCGTGTGCACTACTGTGGTTTTCCAGCTTAGCATTTTGACAGTACGATTACAAATTATACCCTCCGGTTCCAACTGAAACAGCGCCAATAGATTTCCAAATGCTGTATTTTACATTTTAGTTCTAGAATTATCGGCCCCAGCTGAAACGAATTACTTGTCCGTCGAGAAACTTGAAATTTCCTAAAGTATATACTCATATATGCTTATCTAATGGCGATATTTTAATTTTGCCTTAGTTAATATACATACAAACATATTTTTTACTATGACGTAGTCAGGATTATCAAAAGTTAGTATTAATTTAAGGGTTTATTTCTTAAAATATAAAAAAAAAATTATTCATAAAAACCATATCCCACTCACTAACAGTGAGTGTTTTAATATTTAATTGAAACATGTTACTAATCTGGAAACTGTTGTACATGCACCGATGCGCTGTTGTGTATACATAGTACGAACTGTATTTGCACCGTGCTGCGGTTTACAATTTCCATTTAGAATCAAGCTTAATAATTTGATAGCGGTTAACAAATAGTGCTTCAAATTGATCTTGTTTATTTGCAGCTTTAATAGTTTGTGCAAACAGCAGCGCTATATCAAGTATTAAATTTAAATAATTCAGAACTTAGTTCCCGAATCATTCGACCGATCTGGTGCTCTAAATCTAGATGACGCATGTCGGTCGTAATGGAGTTAGGGTGCTTCGGAATAGTCTCAAGTAAGGTGTGGACGTTTAATTCTGTAGAGTGATTTTTAAATGTATACAATGAAGTAAGTAACATTCTCGGTAGAGACCATGAAATTATTTTAGCACTATGTGGCACATAAAAAACATGAGATTTTTACTTTCTTTTACGATCTCGAGATTTTAACAGAAATATAACTTTTGACTTTCCTTAAAAAGGTTGGTTTTTAGTTTTTTTTATTTTTTTTATTGATCTAATTTGTATTTGAATATCTCTCTCATATAAACTAAATATGTATAAGAAAGTTAAATGCAAGCCATTGCAGATATTTCGTTCTGTATTTGAGTATAAATTAAAATTAGAAAAGTTTATTCGTAACCATCATAAAAGACGCGATTAATTGAAATGATAATGCTAGGATACTTTAGAAAATTGTTATTTAGCGAATGCAGCTAAAAAGAAATTGTAAGCAGCTGCAGAGGCATTGCAGTGAGTAGTTGTGGTCACGATAATAACATAGTTTGCAAACTTTAAACCCATACATAATTACAAATTAACTTTATATGCTGCATTTTTAATCATTATATTTTATAAAATAAAAAATACATCTTAGAATTAAGTAATTTTAAATATAAATCAAGTTTTACTAACACCAAGAAATTCCGATTTAGCAATAACTCTTATTTTTAAATCGTGAATGGTTTTAAACATCCGTGGCATACATAAGGGTAAAATTAATAATATTACGGTTAACGTGCGCTGAATTCACACTTTACAAAATATTCTCCTTCATTCTGTTATAAGTTTAAGTTATTCAGGAATGTTTATATACGAAAGGGTGCGTTTGTTATACAAGTGCTAGTGCTGTGGGGTATACGTTATATATTCTCTCCACAACTTCATTCTGTTTAACTCTAGAGACAACTCAGAGCATAATCTGTTGGCACATTGTAAAATTGTTCTGCGTTAAACGTAACAATACCAAAGTACGACAAAGCAGTCACTTAGTGTAACTTGTTTTTATTTTAAACTACTGGAAGATACATTGTTTGATCGATATTAATTATTTAAATTTCGTTATAAAAAAATGTTTGAATATAAAATGATTTTTGTTTGCTTTTCAAATAAAAGAGTATTTATTTATAATATGGAACAATTCATGAAATAGTGGAGATGGTTTTAATATTTCTGTTTTAATATCTAATTATTGTTTATATTGTAACAAAGGAAGGCTATATTTAAACATTGTTTATGTCGTTTCAGTTAAAAACGTGGATAAACTATTAATAGCACGACGGTCGATTCGTTTACGTCAGTAAAATAAATTCATGGTACTTATTAAAACATTATTTTACTGCATAGATCATTAGCCGCTTTTATTTAAACAATTATTATCGTGTTAAATAGAACAAATTTTGCAGAACAATAGCACATGTCTCATATTACTTCCCTTGACTGAACAGTGTAACTACATTGCTAACTTTGAAGCACGACTAGATATTGTAGGACAATATTTTGAATATTTGAAATATGTTTTATTTTATTTTATATGTACAATTAATAGTTTAAAAAAACGCATACATCGAAAACTGATGTGAAGAAGACATTTATATTTATTCGGTAAAATAAATAAATGTTATTGAATTTATATGATGTTATTTGGTGAATTATAACGTTTATGATGTTACTTAGATTCAATTATGTGTTTTATTACCGTAACTGTTAATGGACAGTAAAGCCATTATAGTTGATTGATGACCGAAAAAACATTGCTGTATCCTAGAATTGAATATTACATTGTTTTATATGTGAAAATCTTATAATGCAGTAGTCATTTATTGTATATTCTTGAATTAAGTACTTTAAAATAAGAGTGAAACACACGATATTCTATCATTGACAATTAGATAAAAAATCTACAATTGTTTTTAAGGATCTACTATTAACTATGCTCGTATATTTTTATTGATATCTTCGTTAAATAAGATATATTAACTCCAAAAACGATTTATTATAAAGGAAAATAATGATACTATATACCGTACAAATTGAGGAATATTCATTTATTAGCCCATACAAATAAAAATTCCTAGAAGTATATTAAATATTTGACATTGAGAAAAATGAAATGGATGTCACTGGGGATCTAACCCAGAACCTGCACTCTGATGCTCTACATTTCTCTCAATGTCAAATATTTTTAATTCAATAAGAATATTTGACTTTGTAGTTGTTGCTTTAGAAACACTAGAAGTATATTAAAAATGTTCTTCATTTATCAAAAACGTAAAGTAATATTTCTAATTGTAATTTTAGCGAACTCAAATATATTCTTCTTGAAAATTATGTAAATATAATACGACCTTGGTGCTACTAATTCATTATAGATATAGTATATGTGCCATGTGTGAATAACATGCTGTCATGTCAACTTAATATAAAAACTAAAATTAATTTAATCGCACCGCAATATAACAATAATATCTTATATAAATTTTACAATTCGGTTAGAATTTTTTTTAGAATTTGCATATACTGTAAACATAATATAATACAGAAGTTTTAAAGTAAAAACTTATATTAAAAGTGACGCACGCAGAGAGGGAAATAAAACTTACCCTTTTTACTTTCTTATACGAAGCAATAATATGTTACCCGGGCAACACAGATATTTGACACAAATCATAATATTTGATTGACGTGAAGTTGGCCCTGACTGTCTCGTATCTTATATTGAATTTTTTGGTGCTTACATGTAGTATGGAGAGATATATATATTTTTTGTCAATGTGTTACTGTTTACTAAGTCGCGCCAGCATCTGGTTGCTGATTCTGGAGTCTATTTTCGTCGAGTCTATGAAGCGTATACGTATTCATGTATCGGTTCCCGATCCCGTGTCAGTGCCGTTCGTCATATCCGGTACCGGGGCGTTATCAAACCAAGTTATCACATTCTCTACAACGCTTATATAACATCGCACACAACTCGCGAAAATTGTGCCGAGTTTCAATTAAAAATGCAATTTGCCTCTGGATATTATATATAGTGAAATGTAATTTTCTTTAGGTGTGCGTCAATGTAGTTCATTAATTATAAAAATACGTTCTAGAAACCTGATAAGGCCCGAAAATTTAAATTTTAGATAGTACTTTTAAATAAATGTACAAATACAATGATAAAAAGCCAGATAATCTTGGATCTTTGTTACGTAACAAATGCAATAATTTCATTGTAAAATTACTTTAAAAAATTGCCATTCCATTTTTTAACCACAAGGGTTTTTTTTACTAATATTTATATATAAATATATAGCTGGTTATGGTTCGAGATTTTGAAAACGTCATTATCGCTGCGGTCATTGTAGTCGTTGCCCTCATATATTAGTCAACTTTATAACAAAACGCGCATATTCCCGTCTATCAAATATATAATATAACAATGACTGTTATGTATTCGGTCGACCTACGTTGGCTTTTGTTTTATTAACAATTTCGCTTTTAAATTTACAAATAAAGTGCTTAGAAATCAGGTGTTAATTCATTTTTTCGAATTTCTATAGTAGTTTTTGTAATATTTATAACCAGATTTATTAAATCATTTCATATTTAGCATATTTGGTCTAAAACACTCTTAGATTCAATAAATTCGTTCATAGATTTAATTTCTCTACGCTATGATTCCGAAAATTATATACTTGATCGTTCGCTTATTCGCTTGCTAGTCGTAAGACCAAAATTTGTCGCCTCTTCTCTTTTGAAGATACAGCACCGATATAAACCAAATTTGGCACACATAATGTGTATGTGCCTGATTGAATCCGTTCGCATTTTAAATCTAATAGGTACTGCATTTTAGGAGATATAATGGATTTTATATTTTACAGACTAAATGTCTGTTTTCGCTGTAGTAAATTGAGAAGTAATAGCATTACGGTTTTAATGAATGAGGTGTTTCTTATAAATTTAAGTATGCATTAAAATAAGAAATAAGCTATTTTTAATGTATTAAGAATATAAATAGGTAATAGAAATAAATAAATGATTGATAAATATAAAAAATATGATATATTTTAAAATGATTTGTATTGCATGATGATAAATAATAAAATGTCAATGTATATGACAGGAAAACTAGAATTCTGGCATGAAAGGAAGGAATCTTTATCACATCATATCAGATATTTTTTTCAATGTTAAAAATGATGTATGTATTTCGAAACATGGTTTAAGAATATACTGATAAACACGATTTACTCATTCAATATTGATGGCGTGTTTATACATAAACGCATCAAAACTTATATATCATAGAAATGTTGGGAATTTACTTCATATATAATAATGAGAGCAAAAGATAACAAATATTCAATTTTTACTTTCTTATACGAAATAATAAGTATAGTAAACATGAAAATTTTCGATGTCGTAATTTACCTTTTGGCCTTCCCTGAATCGATTCTGGCTATTTCTGGAAATTTTCTATCTGTGTGTGTGTATGCGCTTTTTACATAAGATTATCATTTTTTATGAAGTTTGAGGTCGAAAATTAAAAGCTTGTCTATGAATACGGTTGTAAATGTATGTTCATAGCCTTAAATCGATTATTTGTGTGACCTTACTAATTTTTAATGCGCTAACAATTTTAATTATATTAACATTCAAGCAGCACAGAGCTAATGAAAAATTAGTTCGTTCCACGGACAGTTTGACCACACACATCCAATTAGCAGGTGTGCTAATAACTTACGGAATCGATTCTATTTACGTGAAATTCCAAAAGTAGGTGAAGTATTTTCCGTTCCGTTTACATTATGGACGGCGAGTCGTGTCGAGCGAGAACGAAATAAAAGCGAAAAATTGGTCACCTTCTTAAAATCGATTGCATGAAATGTCAAACTGTTCTACTTGTGTTGCATCAAATCGCGCATGCGCCACTTTTCCAATGGAAATGGATTTATATTGTCCCGGTCTCGATAGTGTCATGCATCGCCAAAACGTGATGAATATCGAGATTACACCATACACAACATTCAGAAGCAGTATTGTTGAGTTGTTGATACTTTAGATAGAACTGCATGCTGATCAAGTTGTGATTTCCACATTAAGACTCAATTGGGATCAAGTGATTCAATGAACTATCTTTAGTAATCAACATTACTTGCTTTTAAAACGTCTACACTTTTTACACTGCAATTTGAGGCGATATTTGAATTACATATTGAATAATGATACAACATATTTGGTCTTAATTCGTTACCACATCCTTGATTTTGTACCAGGCCTAGTTACAAACTAACCAGATGATCCAAAGCGCCAGATTATTGAAGATCTCTACGTTGGGCTCTAGAATTCAATTATTTCTAAAATTTATTTCATTTAGTAGCTTTTAAAATAAGAAATTGTTGAAATATTTTTACAATATGACTTAACTATGAGACAAATCTGAGATAAAAGAAGATTTTACTCCAAGTTTAACAATATCGATGTTGAAATGAGTAAATTTCATCTCGAAATAAGATCTGAGAATTTGTCTCAATTTGGAAAATAAATTTACTAAATTTTAGTCTAGAAGGGGTTTTATTTTGTAAAATAGAAAACAATTGAAATGTATTGTGGATTATGTCGTAATCTGAAATTTATTTTGCGGCGAAACTTACGCCTTATATTGGTACCACCTTGCGACATCTCTAGTACAGAAAATTCGTAAGTTAAGCATTCAAACACGAAACACTAAAACGAATGCTTTAGTTTGAAATGACTGTTTAATCCCTGTGGTTGTTCTAAATGCAAGACTTTTATATCTTTATCAGTAGATGATGCGTAAACCTTAAAAAGATCTTCTAAGTTAAGGATTTGACAGCGAAAGCATACATTTATAAACTTTCGTAAACTTAAGTCCTAGGAGAGTTGAAATCTCGTGAACCAATATGTATCGAATATAGAAGAAATATAAGTGATTTATTGAACCTTATCAAGGTTAAAACTCATGGAAAGAATTGAGAAATAAATCCATTAAGCATTTGTAACAAAAGTTGAAGTAGTACAAATAAAAATTATCAAACGTTGATAAACAAAAATGCCATGATAATTTCGACCACAAGTTCCCGGTTCTCGAAAGATATGGATTGCATTTGGAATGAACCATGATACGTTTTACTATTAATTAAAATTGTTAACTACAATAATAACATGATACATTATCACGAAATTGTGTTTGCGTGATAATGTACATCAAGGGAAGCATACGCGACGCTCCCCAAATCGACCCGACGTCGGGCGTCGTCCTCCATTGTTACGCCTCGCCGTTTGAGTCTAGCCCGCTCTACCGCAATTTTGAAAGAAAAGCAACTGGAATCTATTTTAAACACGTTTATTGATAATAGAAGTTTTTAGGGGGAAGATTCAATGCGAGCTATGACTTGACCAAATTTTATGAGACATTAGGATATCGAGGACGAACCAAAACCTGTCTACATATACAATTAGAAATTGGTATAAGATATTTGAATTGGAAAAAGGACGAAATCCAATTATGCCAAAACCAAAATTCTTATAGATATTCCAAAAGAAGTAAAAGTAAATTTTTTTAATAAGTTAGTTTTTTACTATTAAAGGATAAAGTAAAAAAAATAGTTTTGATGATGAATTAATTCAATAAAGATTCGCGTAATATTATGAAATTTTGTTTTTATTTGAGTTATGAATGTGTGGAATGCATGATGTAACAATTTGGTTTGGGTAATTTGCAAAGTTGGAAAAATCGATGTGCTCCCTTATACCGTTGTTAGGACCATGTAGTTTAGGATTTTGTAGGAAATTTGTTGAAAGAACGAAGGTGTATACCAATTAAGTTTAGAAACTTGGAAAACTGGAAAAATCGATCACGTCTCAACACCTTTGGTTTGGAGTTACATAAACCGGATTTGCATGGAGTTCAATTCTGTTGGATTTTAAGGATATTGTAGGAATATGAACGAATAGATAAAATCAAGCACTTACCCCAACTGGAGCCTGTCCTGCCGAGGAATTGGCTCGTTTCGGAGTTCCATAGGAAGATCCGGAAACCTTCCCATCTTCCTAGTTTTGGAGGTGGTGTGTAGTACTGTTCGACTTTCTTCTCCGCCATTTCGTGTCTATGTCAATGGAAATGTCTGGGGCGTCTTGTGTAGTGTAGTAAATGTAAGTTTTAAAATGTACTCGCGTGCGATTTCGTGTGTGGCGACGACCCACTACTACCCTCCGGCCGGCTGGTTGACTTGTCGCAGGTGGAAAGAAGGGTAAACGCGCGCGCGTCTGCGTCCACGACTTGTGCGCTCTGCGGCACTTACCGGACCCGGGGAACCTCGAATGCGCACGCAACCCTCACTCGCGATGTTCGATCCGTTCTCGACGTCCGTTTGCACTGCTGCATAAACGCGCTAGTTCAGACGCGCAGGACGCCTCAACGACCGACACGCCATCGTTGATCTAAAACACTCACTACTCTTCAAATACAAATTCAACTTTAACACACGTACTTATTAAATATCCGTCTTTTTGCATTATCTATTTTAAATTACTAAGCCAGCACCACATGTTCTATAAATCCAAACGAACCTGACTCATCTCCACATGTGCGTGCACTGGATGATTTGAGTAGCGTTTGCAGCCTGCAATCGTAGTTGCGCAATTTTTAAAATTGATAGCGCGGTGCATTTTTATTGGTACACAGCTTCCATTCGCCCTCTCGCTTGTTGCTATGGTGTTGTTTGTGAAGATTGTCGGTAGATGGAAATATCCAGCGCCTTGTATTCACGTGCTGTACATCTGAAATGTGAAATTGGTTGCATAACAAAAGTAATTCGATTTGGTCTGGATCTCTGTTACGTCACCAGTGACATACTTTTTTTTATTGCCAAAATTTTTAGGTATATTGCTCTCATAATTAAATACATGATATCACATCATTTACCTTTAAAGAGCGACCGATAAAAAATATTAAAAAATTATCTATTCATTTAAAAATAATAATCATAAACATGAAATAGAAAATGTTATGTTCATTTTGTAGTATTGCTGGTTAACTAGCAATAACAAATTTGAGATGATTATGTTTTAAGTCATCTGTGGATTAAAAAAACGCTAAATTCAATAATTACATCATTATATCACTAGTCTACACATTTATTCATAGAGTTAGATGCTGTTAAATCAAACCGCGAAATCTTATATATACGGTTGATAACATATCTAGAAAAATCGTGCATACAATTGGTTGTATACATTACTTCCGTTACGTGTTGTTTTGCAGTACATTTAGCGTACTTTAGATTTTAAAATTAAACGAATAAATAAAAATAAAATGCTCATTTAGTTCCTAAAAGACTATGAGAAGAATTTGAAATATGATTCTTTTTGTATTTTGTAGTTATTGTATTATTAATGAATATAGTTATCTTTATTGCATATCAATCAGGATACGATTTATTATTTTATTTTTGAAGAACAGATTTATTGATAATAATAGTTAGATATGCTTTTAGTTAAAACAACATTACAGCACAAGGTGAAAGCTAAATTTTCATCAATTTGTAAGATAAATAGACAATAGCAGTTGTTTTGATGGTTTAATTTAAAATACTATCGAGCAAGCTTGAGTTATTAAATGAATAAAATTTTATTACTATGATCATTTAATACGTAATTATAGAAAATTTTTAAATTGGAGGTGCCAAAATGCATTATTAATTATAATTATATAGGAAAAATATTGTTTTATTACATTAGTCTTAATATTCACGTGCTTACAAAAATAAAATTATAATAAAAATGTATGTTAAATACATGACTTTTCAAATATTTTGCATGTGTGATTAATATCAATTATAATTAGGGGCGGCGGTCCTATGACACACATATTGGGTTTGGTATGGTATAGTCAAATGGTTGTGTTTGCGTATACATAAAACGCAATAAAATTATAAGGGAGAGCTGTTAGCTGTGACCTCGCAATAGTACCGGGGCGTCTGCTCTGCTGTTAACGATTCAAATACAGTTTTTGTCACCCTGACTCGTAAAATGTAGAATAATCAATTTGTGCATATCTATGTTTCTCATAATCTTCTTTTTTTGGCCTATTTTATAACATTCTGTGCAGAATTAATAGCTTCCTGTCTACATTCTACACACGACATGGACATGTTGAAACGTTTGCCAACTACAGTATTACAACATGTTGTTTTGATATGGAAATGGGCCAACAAAAATCATATTATTCACGGGAATTATATTTATGGTATCCCATTTAATTTTCAATTTCTTTGCATCAAACAATAGTATCACACAATTCAATTTAATTTACTCAGTTGATAACATATTGAAATCTTCATATAAGTAATACGAAGTAATCGTAATCAAAAAAAAATCGATGTCGAGATTTTAAGGAAAACATACCTTTTGATCTTCCCTGAATTGATCTAATTATTTTTAATGAAGAGCGCATCTGTCGAAGCGTTTCATAAACTGTTGAATCCATCTTATTTTGTTATCTAAATCCGAACTTTGCATAAATGTTACTTTGAAAAGTCCCTGAATGAGCCATGAATTATTTTAACTCGTGTTATTATTTTGATTAATTACCGATGCATTTAAACCTAACTAAAAAGATATGCTCACATTTTATATACATTTATTATAAAAAAGCTGATTTATTCAGTTTTTGTATTTAATTATTTTTATACGTGTTGTTTATCATGACAACCGTATGAGTCAATTTGATATTATTTCAAGTTTTTATAAATAATGCTTATTTAATTTAATATCAGGGTATGCAAATACCCGGTTCTCATATACAGCACATGGTTTTTAGATACCTACATCGATTCTGAGAGCGTGTTTTGCGTAGCTACGCGTATCTGGTTCGAGTTACCTGAATAAATTTAAAATATATATATGTTATTATTTAGTCATAATAATACATGTTATCTTTCTTGCTTTTAATATATTGGGTATCCGGAACAGCGATCACCGGTATTTGATACCGGATATCCGCTACAGGGAAGTAATTTTAAGTTTTTGGGTATATCTGGTCTGGATTACCCGAATCAGCCACTAGTGTGGCTTATATAATATGATAGGTTGTATATGTATTACGCAAATATGGTGTCATAGTTCAGAATTTTACTATTAGATGGCAGTTCAAATACTAAAATATACCCTTGTGTTCTTCAATCAATAATCGTTGCATATAATGCTTGTTTTACACGATGCAATAAATTGAATAAATAGAGACATTTCTTGCTCAATTTATTATTGTGTGCAATACGAACAAATATTGTCATTTTATAAATTGACCAATTTATTGTCGAACTAGAACTATTTCTAATTTTCAAAAGCAATTGTTTCATAATTATATTTTTTAGTAAAGATGAACGATGTTTTTCTGCTCTGAAGTAGATATTTTAGAAATGCTGGACCAAATTAAAAATAAGCTGTCAAAAGCAAAACAAAAATTTCTAAACATAAAATTAATTAAATTCTTGAGTCATTTACTCAATAAAAAAGGCTACAAAAATATATTTTCGTCGCAATTTGGCTCTAAGTAAAAAAGCGATTAAGCATCTTTCGCTATACGATATTTATGAATACAAAATTATAAAGCAAATACGATTTGCTAAAAAGATACAATATTGTGATATGATTTATTATACTATCATAAAACAAAAATGCGATTTTATTATCTAAAATGTCAATTTAGTAAACAAGCGCATGTATGAACTAATTAACAGATTTTTCATTTTTAATTTACTTCGGTAAATAGGTACGCTGGCAAGTTATAATAAATAAAACACTTTACATTCTTTCACATTTTAACAATCATCTTTGTCGCGTCATTCAAATTTATTAAATTCTTTATACACGCTCTTGTATTCCGCAATTCCGTTTACTTACCTTTCGTTCACGCAGTAGTAAAAATGGCATTTGTAAAATTTCTAGACAAATTTTACAGAAAATTTCTAAGATACATTTCTAAACAATCTTCTTTAACATTTCAATATACATACATATATGCCTAATCGTAATCGTAATCCGAGTTATAATGAAATATTAGTTATGTTGGTGTGAAAATTTTCTCATTTGACTATTTCCATCTGCATCTGACATTTACGATGTCATCATCTAAAGACCAAATAAATTTATTTTATAACACAGAACGATGGAGTTCGTTCTGATTTGAATTTGGGCAGCTGTATGGCAAATAGCGTATCTGAAATTTATTGAATTCGCTGTTGAATAATCAATAAACAATTTCAAATAGATATATGTCAAAGTGAACGTGGAGCGATACGCCCGGGGTTGTAAAATATAGGTAAGTTTTACATGAGGGCGACCAGCGTTTATCGGGCAGGAGGCAGCGAAAAAGGAAACGAGCGTTTATAGTTCCGGTATAGCCAGTAACGTTTTAATCTATCGCCTCATTTCTTCTAGCACGTCAGTTCGCGCCCGTTTAGCCTTAATCTTAATTGGAATATCTTACCTTTTCCCGGCAAGCACTAAAATTATATGAAATTCAATTAGAGCCTTCCCTAATGGATAAAACCAACGCCGTACCAACTAATATATCTGTATTTACACACACAAAATCACGGGAGTTATCTTATCCAGCACAAGATCTTCGAAAATGTTATATTACTTTAACAACATTCTGAGAAACATCTTCTTTGAGTTAATATTGCCTTACTAGTTATTTCTGTGATTTGGATTGCAGTTCATTACAAATGATATATTTTGAATGCAGTTAAAATATATTTCAGTATTATTAAATACGATATTAAGGCGATGTTCCAATTTTTAAAAAAAAAATCTTTTTTTTTTGTTTAATAATTTTATACAAAAACATTTAAAAAATATGTAAAAAAATATTAAGGTAAATTTCCAAACCGTTTCCAAGATATTTACATTTCCATAAGTAGTAACCGGGTAATAAATACACTAAAATTAAACTTTAAACACGTTTTTCTCGAAACTACATTTTTAAAAACGGTGTGCACTCAAAAATTAATTAAGCTATTGACTCAAATCTTTTTAAATTTTATTAATTAACTTATAATGCAGAACGCAAACCGACATTTTGACATAAATATACATTTGTTCCATTTTTATTCAATCCCAAAGGTCCAATTTTGTGCACAAAACATAGTACTTTTCTTAAACTCACTCTATTTTCTAGATTTTTTTTAATTTTTAACTTTTTATTGGTTTACAGGGAAGGTAGTTTTGTTCTTAATAAAACCCCGTTAGATTTTTTTGTTTTAGACATCCTGAACTGGCGTTATCGTGCACACAGCAAAACGCCTCTTCTCCGCGGCCTCTACTTTGTCACCTCCTATATAAGTAATTATGCATAAATAAAAAAATAATTTTTTTTTTGTATACTGTATGAGTTACTTAATATTTTAAACAATTTTCTGTCTAATAAAATAAGAGAGAAAAAAATTATAAAAAATAGTCATTTATTTGACCAAAAAATTGGAACATGCCTTAAGTTCTTTTCAAAACTCTTTTTTATTTGTCGACAAAAATAGATTGTGCAAACCAGAAACGGAAATAAATCACATATCAGACAAAAATAAATTAGAGTAGAAATAGCTCATTCATAATTATTTATTCTTCATCTACCTACTATAATAGATATTTGCTATATTTAATTTAAATGAAAGATAAATACTAAATTTAAAAACAAGACGAGAATTTCGAAATATCGAATATCGTATAGATCACTAATAATGATGATATGACGAGAACCCTTGTTGTAATTAATGCCAAAGTACACACACAATGAAATTCGATTCGTTGGAAATACGAAGCTGATAGGTAGTCCTGTCCTCAGATGTCCGCTGTTGCTGTTGATGTTGCTGTCCCTGGATCGTATTCTCAACTCAACTAAACTCAGCTGATACTGAAGGTTTCAAACCCGCAAAATGTACAACGCTTGTCACTTTGAATACGACGTGTTCATTATATAATACACACTATACAATGACGAATAAAATCTCTTACGTGACTTGTAAACCAAATTACATATTTGCGATCTCGCTCTAATACACTCTTGGTGTTATATAACACGATATGGATCTATGTACCAGCGTCCATGTTTTTTAATCGAGAGTAATTTTTCTTTCCTCCTATCACATTGTTAAAATATTGCGTAGAGGCGTTTTTTATTTTTTATTACTGTCCTTATTAAACAGACCTTGTCCTAGTTGTGTCTGCGAAAGAACCCCAAAATTATAATAATTAGATTAAAATTTATGTGTTTCTTGCTTTCGTCACTGAATTTATATCACGTACGGCGTACAGCTCATTTGTAAGTCTCTCGAGGGCCTATGGTGTACAAATATATAGGATTTTTTGTAAAATTTATTAAAATCGTACATTCAAGGTGTATATCGAAGAGATTTTGATAATTTATTGTAAATGTTATGAGCTTGTGGATAGTCAAAAAGTATCTGTGATAGTTACAGATTTCATGTGTAATTCCGTTGCTATTAGAAGCGGAACTGCGTTATTGCATACATGCATGAATTGCAAGATGACAAATTTGTGTTATTGCTCAAATCAAGATAAACGCAAGATTTCAGCAAACCATTATACTATTCTACTATGCGAGTGATTACTTCTTAAATATTTAATTTATAAAGCACATGGAATATTCTATCTTACAAAGGATTCATAAAAGCGAATATAAAAAAATGTGTGTAGACATTCAGTAAAAGAGTGTAGATTTGTGAATTAAATTGAGTTAATTATGAAATGAAAAAGTTCTGCTAGATTGTAAACCATAAAGCGCAAATGCAATTTTTTACTTTGTAGGAAACTAATTGCAAAAGCCTGCGAAATTTTGTTAGACTTTATAAAACGTCCTTCGTACACCAAAACTTAATTTACAGAACTTGAAAGCTTTATAAATTAACATTTGAAAATCTCTTAAGAAAGTACACCGACACAACTTATAGCTGTTAGTTAATTAATACGTTTATTATTATTTGTGACACGTAGAAAGTTAGTTGTGACTTTATATTTAATAATATACGTTCATTTGTTACATAAAGTAGACTAAACTTGTTAAAAAGTTTTGAAAAAATACCGAAAATATCATCATTTCAAACATTTTCTTTTTACCTTCTTATGATGGCTCAATTATGAATACAAATTAATTAATATAATTATGACTGATTTTAAAATGATATACCTATGTAATAACAATAAATTAATGGCAATAAGAAGAATATAAATAACTATAAATTTTTTAAAAATGTCATACAAGAAATTATGTACTTAAACTGTTCTAATTGTTCTCGATATAATGTATGTTTAATAATAATAATTGAAATTTGGTTAATATAACGTAAAATAATTTTCCCTGTTTAGATAGGCAAGGGTCGATATGTAATAAATCTAGCCATTAAAAACGTGAAAACTGAATCCCCATCCGTAAACGAGATTATTGGTTGATTTACGTGAATGGAAATGGGATTGAATAGAATGTACACAAAAACGATCAAGTCCTTTTCCATTTGATTGCGTTTTTAATGTATCTACACATACATAATAAGCATTGTACGCGAATGAACGTGTGTTTGTATGCTCGTAGTTATTCATGTATTCGGAGGTCAGTTCAAAGTTTTTCGTTGGCCTACTAGCCCGTCAAGGTAAACCCTATAACATGAATTAAATAGAACAATTCGTCCTAACACTCGTAGATGATGTAGCGTCATTCATATCCATACGAGAGTACAGTGCTATGCAACATGTTTGCGCAAACGTATTTCCACAATTATTTAATAAATATTTAATAGACGATACTTGCTTTCCTCACTCGAGCCATATCTATCAATAATTTTTCTCCTCTAACATTGCAAAACTACAATGATTTACCCTTCGAGGCTCCTACAGGACTTATTAACATCACCTGGGACTTACATCAAATTTGATTTAACTAGTTAATATTATACAGACTATTGTAGTTTTGCTAAGTTTACACATTATCCAGTAAAGTTGTAATTTCGTTTATAATTTTTTATATTTAAATCTAATGTCTTAAATACTAAAATTTAACTGACATCCTTATATCAATAAACATTGAGTGTGCCTTAAGTTTACATACATGCTTCAATATTACTGAAATTTTTTACATCTGACTATAATACTTACTTATTACTTCATATAAGAGAGTAATAAAGATTCACAACTACAATGAGTGCATTTATGTATGTACTACATACATATATAAATTAGCATAGAATGTGTCGTTATAATGCTATGCAAACTGTTATTATAAGTTGTCGTCTATGCTTCGCTAAACTTTTGTTTGTTCATTTGTTCTAGTTTGTAGTTTGAAGTTTACTATAAATATGGAGTATTATATTTCAATAGTTAATAACACAAAGCCCTATAATAATGTGGTAGTTTACCTTTAAGCATGTAAAGAGTGATGATGGGTATATTTCAATTCAAATCTTGGTAAACAAACAAAAACAATTATATATAAATCAAATAAA
Source organism: Nebria brevicollis (assembly GCA_944738965.1). Lineage (NCBI taxonomy): Eukaryota > Metazoa > Arthropoda > Insecta > Coleoptera > Carabidae > Nebria > Nebria brevicollis. The sequence continues at coordinate 9,674,969 of OX122907.1, forward strand.
TAAGTTACATTGAAAGTAAGATTGATAATTAATATTAGAGAAACGGTTATCAAGTAATATATGAAAATTTAATAGTTGCCTTTGGCAACCGTTATTGGTAATTAATTTATACTAATCATGAAAACTCATTAGCGAAAATATTTTCTTGTCAGTTTGTCGACAAGTTTCTTTACCTATAGTTGTGTCTAGGATTGAGTTTAAACCTTTTTGTTGTGCTAAATGTCGAGTTTTGGTAAGTTATTATTTAAATTTAATTGTGATTAGTGAAACTAGACTAGGTGTATGTAATATTTTGTTAATTACATCTTAAAAGGTTTTTTGGCAAGTAATGCTTTTATTTATGCATATTTAAAGTACACGTTTCTTCTTAAAAAATGTTTTATATGCCAATAAAATTTTGAAATTTATATATATATATATATATATATATATATATATATATATATATATATATATATATATTGATATATTAATATTTATCGCTTTGGATTCTTGTTTTATCAATATTATAAAATCATTTCAGAAATTGAGACAGAAAGATTTGATTTTCTGCATAAAACAGTGAATTTAACAACTGCAAAAACTTTCAGCGACATTTTCTTCCTATCGATTGACTTTCTTGCTTCTTATTTCTATTCCAATCCTACATAATCCTTGTGTGACCACTGCAGATAAGGCGGTTATCTGCGGTGTTCCTGACGTAGAACTTTCGCCACTTCAACGTAGTAGGATATCGCCTTAGACCTTAGTATATACGTATGTACATACATATATCTATATTTATGTTCCAGGCTAAGCATAGCTCTGCATGATAGAAACTCTGGTTTCTTTTAAATTCGATTTGAGATTATGTATAGGAAAAACTAATAATCGTGCATAGAAGAAATTGATAATAAATAAATATACTTTAATTGTATAATGTATCTTACTGAGAAACCAATAAAAATAAAATAAACCCAATTAATTTGGTATTTAACATCTACCGACACACTTAGATTTGGTGAAAAAGACGAATAAAATATTCAAAATATGATATATAAATAGTTGTTCATTTTAAAATAATAACAATTTCTAATATAGTGTACTAAATAATAATTTGTGGAATGTTCAAAATTTTGTATGTAATAAACGAGTACTGCAGATATTTTACAAGAAGTTTTCAAATTAATTCAGAGCTTTTTAAGAGTATATCTAATGAATTTATATGTTTTATAAAGAATTCTCATTTGATTTCCTAAGGCTTTAAGTGATTTCGAATGACATCAACTGATTTCAATTTGCTATTTACAAACTTCTACTTTAGTATATTGTACAATTGCTCCGAAGGCATGAATAGTCTCTTGGCTTAATTAGATTGAAAGTTTTGATGTAATAAGCTCGTAAAGCTTTTTTGACATTATACCTATTTTTATATAAATGATTTTAAAATTGTGAATAAGAGAAAATTAGTATCTTGTAGTAAATAAAGCATTTATTTTATTGAGTACTTTTATAGTTAGAAATATCTGGAATATTCTACAAAGTATAATACAGCTCAATGCTATGGATCAATGGCGTACATGTTCATGGCATTTAGTTCTGCGGTCTGTTGTATATTACAGATACCCTAAGGAATAAAACCGACGTCTTTCAAGGTGGACATTTGGTTGGAAGTGTCACCGTTTTGCGACCACGGTTATAAAGGATGTTCTCATGTACGAAATCGTTAATATCCGGTCACTCCTACTGATGGCACATCACATACAACACACAAACACACAGTGATGTCCATCCCGTACCCTTCCTTCGCACTAATCACCGTCAATCAACAGCATCGCTCTCGGTCCTCCGTGGTACCGCACGTCATAAACTTTACTTTACTTGTTGGTCCGGGTTTGCGCGTCTGGCGACGAAGAACACTTTGACATACTATTGCTCCCTCGCTACGGTGTGCTCGCGTTTGTGTGTTTCTTAGTTTTCATGTGGTGACCACACTAGTGTACAAAAATGGCACCGTCTATACCGAATAATTTCAATCCAGATCTGCACTTGCAGTACTATGTTAAGCCTACTTATTTAACGAAATCCGAAAGAATTAAGAAATTCTTATGGGACCCAGAAGAGAAACGAGTTCTCGGCAGAACTGGGATGAGTTGGTGTAAGTAATTTTTTTCGTACTATGGTTTTCTATAGTGCATGACGAAGCATCTCATTGCAAATGTGAAAATATATCGATTAGTTATATTAAATAATAATCATAATAAGAACAAATGAATGTTTAGGAAAAATTTATAAGTAATTCTTCGGTTATGCTTTATCCATCTTTAGGCCACATGTATTCAATTTAATTTAATTCTTACAAACCTTTGTATTACTGCTAAACATTTAATGTTTGGATTGGGATTGGGATTCGTGTCTCACTTTCAGGAAAGTGAATTGAAATCACTTCAAATACAATTCCTAAAGGTTCTCTCAATCTATTCATCTCAGGGTGTCTACGAGAAGTGCCCGGTAACGCATGTTATAAAGGGTAAACCACCGAACTAAATATTTCAAAATTTAGAAATAAAATGATGATATAATTAATTACATAAATTTATAATATAATCTATCAATCATTATACACAATTCGAATCCTTGAAGCATAATGATGATATGTTTACATTCAATAGTAAAACGTTACTTTTCCGTTATACCGTGCCCAAAAATGTTACCTACGTAACTGGTTACGAATATATTTGTGTGTATAAAAGAAAGAAAAAACCTTCTAAAAGGAATTAAAAAAATATATATTATAATAAGTGGAGTTTTGGTGAAATTAACTATGAGAATTATAGCCGCCGCCCCATGGTGAAATTAAATCAGTGTTTGGTGTTTATGATGTAATCGACCATTAAAATGGCCATTCGAGTGAGATTTAAGTAGTAAATTTGCGAAAAATTATTCAAATTATTTTCGTAATGTATAAATAATGAAATGATGACACAATTATGTATCCTGTTCTTGACACTGGCTTCACATACACACATACTACCTATTTCAAAGCAATCATATTGTTAAGGATGTTCAGGAGATATATCAAAATGCTGCAAAGTTTCTAGAACTTTTTAAAATGTTTTATTGAAGTATTACAAATGTTTGTGCAAAGTTAAAAAACGTTTCACTAAATTGTCTAAATGCTATGATGAATTTTTGTGTGGTAAACAGCTATTTATGAATAAATAAAACAATAAAATCATTTAAATCAATGGTAATGTGTGAAGGACACGTGTAAGAATATTACTACAAAATTTCATTTTCTTTCAATGATTTAGGAAATGTGAAATAATTGTTTTAACGAAATTTAAACAGAATTATTCGTATTTATTATAATCATTAAATTTAACGGTCATTTAAATTAAAAAATTTCAATAGCAATTTTTTTCACTTGCTGAATAAACTTTTCAAGCGAAAGCTTTACAAAATATAGATATCTTTCATTTTAAATGGAACTATTTTTACTGTGTTTAAGTTGTAAAAAAATGCATATCCGGTTTGAATATACTTTTCAAAATACGAGATACCATAAGTTTAAAGTTTCATAATTCTACTTTCAACAATTTTGGCTCTAGAATGTTCACACAAACATACAGATATACAGACATAAAGAACATTTTAAATTGTAGCCATTATCGATCTTTAAAGAATGTTGCTAAATAGTATTAAGGGAAATTAATGTAGTTTTTTGTTTTTATTGAATAACATAATATATATTCATTCTCATTTGCCTTACTATTGATCTACCACTATAATCTACTGTAGATTGCAATTCAGTTAACGAAATGTTTACCCAACTTGGCGAATTTCACATCACAAATGATAAATAAACAGACTTAAGGGCAACAAATAATCTTATAACTCATTATTCATTCCAAACACTCCTTGTCTTGAGCACCATACACGACGTAGAATTCCATTTCGACTTCATATCCACCAAATCTTCACGTATTTCATAACTGTCAAGATGCGCTGTAATAAAATGGAATGTTGGACCATAATAATGAATTATATACTAAAAACCAACGATCATTACATAACGTTATGAAAATGAGGAAAACACTTCACCAGTCGGTTTCATCCGAAACTAATAGTACTAATTTTTAAAAAACTTATTAGAGATAAAATTCTCGTGTGTCTAATAAATGGTTTTGTATTAAATTTAATATAGAGGACTCAGAACTACTTTTTGTTACTTTTTTTGCTTACTACTAAAAGAGGACATGTGCTATGTAATAATAATAATAGCTGTGTTAGTTATTCGCCTTATTTTATGTCGAATTATAATAAATGAATATAAAATTCATACATAAATCGATTACGGACAGTAAAAGACATATTTTATGTTTTTGCATTGCCTGAATTATGATATATGAGCAAAATATACTATTACATTTCAAATTATTCAAAATGCTCACATGCATAATAATAAGATTAGAAATACTTTTAAATATATTTATTGTGAAAAAGATATAAACAACAAGCAAACCTCAAAACGATGATTTTTTTAAACGTTATGTTTAAAAAGCGCATTCTAAATTCAAATTAAATAGGTTAATAAAGTATTGAAAATATGATTCAATTAGTTGGTAGCTAAAAAATCGTAACTGAAATTGACTAAATTAATTATGGCTCGGAACCCTTAATACTTTATTACATTTTGTATCTCTGCAAAATCCTAAACGATTTATAATAATCAAATATTCTTTGGTTGCTCGCCAAATGTGTATGCAACCCGCGCACATGATATGGCAAGTGGGTCACACATCTGCAACAACATGAAAGCGAAATTGTTTCGTAGAAACGTACCTACCATATTAGTACCAGCAGGATACGAGTACCAGTTAATCTAGTTATCTGTGGTGCTTAGGGATTATAATATAGTTTCAAGTCCTTTAGCTTCAAATTGCAGAATATTGCGTGTATCTGATCATTGCAAATATTAGCAAGTCTGTAGTACATTCAGACGGAAAAGGGTGACAAGAACTCAATCGAATAAATTATAATATTATATAAACATAACAGATGCAAAAATAATGCATACTTAATTAAGTCGTTATTTTATAGCAATAATTCAAATTAAATTTAATGGCAGTTTAAGTTACAATCATATTTTCATATTACCAAATTTACCTTTACTAAGGCCATACCCAAATTTCATAATATCCTAAGAAAATTTTATTTATTTTGTTATTAAATTATAAATACATAGAATACGTACAGGAAACATTTAAATTTATAATTTAGTCTTGAATAACTTTTTATTGATTCTAACTTTAGAACATCTTGTTTTAATTGAAGAACCAATATTTATTCCAATGTAATTTGAACTGAAATTGAAATTACTGTTGTATTTTTCTTGCCTCACTTTCATCTTTCTTCGAAACCATGAATGCTATTGATTTGGGATACAAGGAATGCTTGAAACAATATTGTCGTCATAATTGATAACAGATAGGTAAGTTTGAAATAATTTTAATTAGAGTGAATTTATGGGTGCTTGTGCGGCTGTTTGTTACTAACCCGCAAGTACTAATGACTCACAGCAGCAGCACCAGAACAGACGCGCGTTTGTTATGAACAATCTTCAACTTTATAGTAACTTATTTTCTTAATTGAATCCATTAGTTGAAAGGTCGTTTTCGGTGGGTCAAGTGTTCCTGTTCATTTTTTTTTTGTATGTCGCTATAATCCTACAATCAGTGGTGATGAAACATACTCATTAAATGTTGTTACAATTTTGATATTTGTGCAAAATCAAACTTATAATTCACTTATTAATAATTTGAATGAAACGATCTATCACCTCATTTGGGGAATAGACATGATATGTATGTATGTATATATTAAATTCTCTTTAATATAGCAGAAATATTGTTGTAATTTTATCCAGATTTGAATCTTTTAACAGTTCGTTAGGTTGGTTTTTTTAAATGTTTTGAGAAAGGTCACTTTTTTGTTTGATTTATTACTGAGTGAGTGAAGAATATGTTGTATAATATTTCTACCAAAATGAGCACTGGTTCTGTAGCGTATAGGTTATTTTTAAGAACTATCAATCAACACATTCAAAATTATAAATATCTTACGATATTCGTTGAATTTTTTGAAAAAATATATTAACTAAAACATTTTTTTTTATTATAAGTATGAAGTAGGATTATTTTCATACACAATTTATTTTTCTCTCCGTCTGTTTCTATTATAACAGACTTCATACAATTTATAGATTAATCAATTCACTTCATAACATTAACAAATATTTACTTTTTTATACGAATAAATAAGTATTGACATCAGAAATAATTCGATTTAACGAAAATACACTTTTTGCTATACTCTGATTCCAGTTGGAAAATACCTGTACCTGCATGCGTTTGTGTGTGTATGTGTGTGTGTGTGTGTGTGTGTGTATATAAGCAGTAAAAATAGTTATATAAAATATATTAATATTCTGCAAAACTTTAGTTTGAAATTCATAAATTTATGTGTAATTTGCAGGATAAGGTTGTAGGCGAAATTTATAGAAACAATAAAATAATTATTGCATTCCAGTTGCAATAAAAAGTTTTTTAATAATTTTAATTATACATTTTATAAATATAAATATAATTTTATATTCGGGATGGTCTATTACAGATAACCTATTAGAGAATATTATGACGAAAGCTCTATTTTCTAGTATTTTATAATTTCATTTATGTAGGCACGATAAATGTTAGAAAATTTCTAAAATCTGATAAGCTTCTTCAATATCATGCGTAATTTAGATATTTATTCAACACATTAACAATAACATACATATGTATTAGATTCATTATCATCCAAAAATAAATTATTGATATTTGAAGGGACAGATGACGGGTAAAAACAACATTATTATATAAAAGTTAAAATTTGATCTCGAGATTTTAACGTAAATTTCCTTTTGGTTGCACTTACTGCGCCTGTCGATTGTTTAGCAAAATATACTCAAATTATTAGGCATTTATTATATATATTGTAAGAAATATATTTAGTGAGAAAGTCAAAGGGTGGTAAAATATTATATGTAGTATAACTTCAGCGACTAATGGAAATAAAATAAGTTAGTCGCAAGTGAACTTTACTTCTTTCAAGGCCATTTTGTTATCCAATACATAATTGGTTTAGCAAAAGGCAAAATTAATCAGCATATTTCAAATATGTTCATATAATTATTCAAGTTCTTATATGTATACACATATATGATTTTTTTTTTGTGCGTGTAAGGTTTTTCCACTCTACATTTTTACCTGGTTGGGTTCCATCGACAGTCGAGTAACAGGTGTAATGGTAAAACCAAATAAAAATACGTTCATGTGAAATATAAACAGATAAACTTAATGGTAGATACCAATGAAAATTACAATATAATAAATACGAAAGAAATGAATATCGATTTGTCGATACAACCGTATAGCAACGTGAATAAATTTTGCAATGATCAACTTAGCACAAATTATTCCTGTGTAATCTATGACGTATTCATTAAAATACAGTCAATGACATTGTTCTAAGATTTCTCCACCTACTCCCACCTATGTACTCACCATCCATATGATACTAAACTAACGAAGTAAAATGACGACATGTATGTGCATTTACTACTTGGTAATCATGACTAATATATAATGTATACATACTTTGAAGCTAGGCAATGCTACCAACTGCATTTAATCATTTATAAATAATATCGTACATTTTATAACAATTAAACAAAAATAAATTAAAGTCAGATTACGAAAAATATTTATTCGGCATTATTTTATATTATCGTCTGTTAGTATTATATACATATTTATACAAATAAATAAATAAAATATACTTAAGTATTTACCTAAGCGTTTTATTTCTAAACCGAGTTGAAACCCTATAATTCTTTTGTATCAGACTCAAGTTCATGACCTTTCAGAATGACGAATATATTGCATTTTAAAAGCGGAAGACAATGTTTCAGCACGAAACCTTTATTGATTCTTTTGTCAACTTTATAAACTCAGTTTTTAGAGGTGAACAACAGTATGATACAGTGCTATATAGTGAGTAGACATCATATATTCCTATCCGTTTTTTTTTGAAGTTTTTATTACTTTTTTATACGAATTTACCTTTTGACCTTCCCTGAATAAAGTCTAATTATTAAGAATACAAATTGGAGATAGTAAAATATTTTTTTTACAAAACGTTTACAGGTTTTAAGAAAATCGTTATGGAAAATTTGTATTGAATACCACTCTTATCTAAACAATATGGGTATAGGCAATGCAATGCCAATGCGGATATTTTTGTTTTATAATATTGAACGTGATAGCTGTGCACTTAAAATTCCATATGATAACAATGCACTTATATAATTACTTTCTTATACGTAGTAATATGTAAGTACTGTACTTATGAAACAATATATCTTGACATTCTAACGGAAATATACCTTTTCACCTTCTTTGATTCAGGTCTGATTATGTTTGAAATGACATCTGTGCGTGTGTGTGTCTGTTTTTTAAACCGGAAGTGGAAATAAGCATATATGTACATATATAGTAAGGGAATATGTATCTAAATATATTATTTTTATACAACGACAACTGTTCTACAAAAAATATAGTTTTCTATGATGTCTTTTTATTACCTTTAATGCACAAGCATTAAAGGTAATAGTTTCGCATTTCATCCAAACGGTCAACATCCAAAATCAGATTTTGCTTAAAAGTGGAAAGTTTCCAAGATTTAACATAACGAAGAGTTGTGTCCACATGCAATCTTTTACTGAATTGGTTTCCTAGAACTCGAATGTTGATTATTATATTCTTATGCGAAGTAATAAGTAACTAATTTTGAGTTTTTAACAGAAATACACCATTTACCTTCCCTGAATCAAGTCGCAATAACATTCTATTTTTAAAACGAATATTCAAACCGGAAGTACAAGTATGAGTCGTTTTAACATATTTGAAGTATTTCTGAAACGCACTAACCTATTTAATACTTATGTACTAGCAGTAAAAATAGTTATATTAAAAATGAAGGACAATTTTTGTTTGAATATTCAATTTATTTAAAAACTAATAAATCTTATAATACAATAATAATTAATACATAATTATCGAATTAAAAATACATTTTATTATTCTTTATATCTATTATGTATAAGGTCACCAAGTGTAGAGCACTGTGGATGTTTCTATATACCATAAATTTTTAAAACTGGTAACGTATGCCCATTTGACTCAAATCCCAATATAGTCTAGATTCTAGACTCTAGAACGTATGGGAGACTAGTGTGTAATGGTGCAATTGAATGTGAAAACCGTTATCCAATGTTATGGGGCATAGTATTATTAAACGTAATGCACTTTTCAACGGGTTGGCAACAATATAGCGAAAAGGTTTGCCCCGTGAGTGTGGCTGGTCAACGTTGCCAGACCGGACAAACAAGCATGTTGATTGAAACAGCACCAAGCCTCTTCGCAACACAGCACATTACACACAAGCACGCCAGTTCACCGCTGCCTCGCCTTACCTGACGCAGACCCAACGCGAAGCCAGTGGCTGGTTTGGTTCGAGTAGTGCCGAGAGCGTGGCACTTGGTTCGTTGGTTTGTTGTATGGTGTGTGTGTCTGGGTTGTAGTAGTGTAGTTTCTGTTCTGTGAAAATGACCGTCGTACAAGAAGAACCTCCGAATCCTTTTCGGAGGCCAATGCACAAATCTGAGTATGAGCGTATGCGATCGTTTTTGTACAACGGCGATGAGGGTACTGTTTGCGGCAAAGATGGGAAAAATTGGGGTAAGATTCAAACAAAACGGCTATTAGAAAGTTCGTAGTAAACATAAACAGGTGACGCTTGGATCGGTCGAAATTCCATTTAACTGATTCGCGGTTTATTACATAAAAACTATATAAAAGCTACTTATCCGTTCAACTACTTAAGTTGAAATCATTCAAATTGTTATTATTGAACTTGAAAACAATGTTTCAGTAAGTAGGGAAGCATTGTTTAAGTTTAAATATCGATTTAAGTCATTCACCTGCCACTGTGAACATACCTTTACTTATGTTTACCTGGGCGTTCCTAACCTTCTGAACGAATGCATTTTAGTCTGAGAATTATATGTTTGCATATTTTCTTTAATATTGTATTTTCCAATTTTAAAAAAAGACGCATAATGAGAACTAGTTAAATAATTATCAACTTCTTATCATTTTAATATTATGCGCACTCTGCATTGCAACCCATAATATCTGCGGTGTCTTGTATTAAACGTTCTTATGCGTATTATGTTGAGCTAGGAGGGATTTTAAAATATAAATTTTAAATAATGCAAAAAATTATAATTATCCATTATTTTTACGTTTTAAAATAATCTGATAATGTATGTGTATTATATTTTTAATATTTTACAAATCTTTGAAACACTTTTTCACCAAATATATGTTTTATTAAACGCCAAAATTCCATGTTATTTAAATCTATTTTATTTTTCTGTTTAACAATTGACTTACATTGTTTATATAATTTATGCAATAATATTTCCTATACATGCGTAACTATGGCAACACAAATAACATTTCAATAGCGAATTTCTTGTAACCGATACAATTAAAAAAAAAAATTCAAGCAAAAGTTGTGCGAAATATTAAAATTAAAATCAATTTTATTTTAACTATTTTACTGTAAGTGCTGTCGTTTAGGTGGTATTGCAGAATCTGCAAATAACGACAAGAGTAAACAAGCACTTATGGTTTGAATATTTTTTCAAAAATTGGTGGTTTTCTTGACAAGCATATACGAATATTTTTTGTTTAAAACTTCATAATTTTACCATCAACCATTTAGGCTATTGAACACACTCACACAAACACATACGGCATTCATGATTGCATTGATTACTTATTACTCCGTATAAAAAAGTAAAAAATGTACATTTCGGGTGCCTTTCTTAAAAAGTTTATCTAAAATATAATTGTCAATGTTCTTAATTCAATAATATTTAAGATTAATCGTTAAATATTATAAACTGAGAAGATGTGATTTTATTAAATAAATTATCTATTTATAGATCGTGTTTTTTTACATCAATTTTTTTAAGTTTTCTAAAAGTTGATGTAAAATAATTCGATAATGATCACGTCATTACCATAAACGCAACATTTAAAAGAGCTCTGAAAGGTAAAAAATATTGTTCAAAAAAATGAACTTTGAACTATGCAAAAAGATAAAATTAAGTTTATTTTTCTGTGACTATATGTCAGAAAATTTTAATACAATAATATAGGTTAAGCAGAACAGGCTTTATTTTACATAATCTGCATGAATTAGAAAAATATATATATTTGAAGCAGTTAAACAATATAATAATAAATGTATGCATTTAAGGTCGACATTTACTTAAATCGGTATTTTAGATATAAGTCGTTTTACTGGTTTCCAGTTACGCTGTAAAATTTGGGTGCCCCAAAATTATAAACTGCTCTATTTATCTTTTGGTTTATTAATAAAGTGTAAGTTTATGCTTATATATAGTGACTTATATGAAAAAGTCATCTTTTTTAAAAGAATATTTAAACTGGAAGTGCTTGTTTACTCTAGTCACTTTTTGCGGTTTTTTTAAATAACAACATAATTGTATCTACAGAAAACAATTTTTTATTGTTAGTTTTACGTAAATACTTGTAGGTTTTGGTTTTATTAAATATTTTTATTGGAATATTCGTTTTTTTTTTGCTGTATGAACCTGTTTTTCAAAATTCAGTGTATTGGGGTTTTCTTACTTGTTTTCAATGAGACTAAATGTGACTATAAAATCGGAAAAAACTGATTTACGCTCTTGAACAACATGAGGTGGAATCGGTCATATACTCGGAATTGTTTGAAAGTCACTATAATGCGAATTTATTGTTATATCTCAGGTTCTTATCAGAAATGTGATTCATACATATATTTATGTAAATATGAGGATACCCGACTCAATGTTTATCTCTAATTACAGTTTTATGATTAATTAAAAGCAAACCTTCTTTAAGCATTCAATTTTTAGTTTCATAATGAAATTTCCTATTCACAGAATTTCAATGGTGTTTTTAAATCAGAATCATTTTAATTAACACACAATTAACGATCTTTATTTATATAAAATAAATTCATCCTCCTCACTATTTTAACAGACTAAAGACTGTTTTACAAAAAAATATCTAGAACTGGATCTAGCACTGGGTTTTTTTTTGTAAAATATATTTGCCCATTTATTTGAATTCGCCCCCATTGTAATCATTCCGAAATTTGTTCAATCGTGAAATGTTAGCTTTGCTCTAATCTAACTCTAGAGATCTCTCCGTTTTTACACCGTGTACCTTTTTAGGTCGCCGTACTTATGTACTGGTACGAAGAAATTTAGTGAACCATCTGTACAGTTCTCACCTAAGGTCGCTGTATGTCTTGGTACACCATCTGTAGTATTCTCAGTATCTTAAAAAGATTCGTTTTTCATCTTCTTGATCATAGTGATTAAAAATGTACTTTGGTATAAGTTAAACGTCTACCATTCATGATTAGTGATAACCAGTTGTTTTTTACGTGAAACAATGAATTCGAAATTTTTAGCAATTACAATAGTTCATATATTAACATAATAAAATATTACAGAACAACATAAAATTAATTATACAATAAATTATACTTATTAATTATAGTACACAGAAGGTCAGTAGGTTTCATACAATTATATTACCAAACCGCGATTATCGTCCGACCCTTTTTACCTATACAGAAGTTCTAAATTGTTTTATATTTTATAGCACCGAAGTTCCAAATCCATCATTCCCATTATCACCCACTATATAGTCCAAAATATTCATTTTCCATTATAAAAAATACCAAATTACGACTTTTTAGACTTTGTTTTACACAACTAATATACAGGGTGTAACAGCGAAACGAGCTACCTCGAATAACTTCTATGTTATTAAAGATACAATAAAATAGTATAAGACAATCTTATGCAGGACCAAGGGGGACATCCAACTATAAAAGAAAATATTTTTTAAAACCAGTGGTTCTCAAGCAACAACACAAAGTTATGTTTTTTCAAATGAGATGCTATATATTTTTTAAGCCCATTCCATAGAGTATTTCTTTCTGAATTCCATTATGTATTCGTTTTATACCCTTACATAAGTAAAATATTGAGAAAAATGCGATTGAAAGTTAAATAAATTTTGTCTTTATAGTTACTTTTCAGTAGGCTATGAAACAAAATTGAGCTTAAATACAACGAAACATAAATTAAATACATTAAATTATTTGTTATTTACTTTAGAAATAGTGTTATATAAGCTCAATTTTGTTTCATAGCCTACTGAAAAGTAACTATAAAGACAAAATTTATTTAACTTTCAATCGCATTTTTCTCAATATTTTACTTATGTAAGGGTATAAAACGAATACATAATGGAATTCAGAAAAAAATACTCTATCGAATGGGCTTAAAAAATATATAGCATCTCATTTGAAAAAATATAACTTTGTGTTGTTGCTTGAGAACCACTGGTTTAAAAAAATATTTTCTTTCATAGTTGGATGTCCCCCTTGGTCCTACATAAGATTGTCTTATACTATTTTATTGTATCTTTAATGTCATAGAAGTTATTCGAGGTAGCTCGTTTCGCTGTTACACCCTGTATATATATATATATATATGAAGTACAAAAAATAAATAATAAAGACAGTGTACAATAAAGTAAATATGCTTTTTAATCGATATTGGTATATTTATATTTGCGTATTTATTCAACAAATAAATTGACCCAACAAAATGTGTCACTAGCCAAAAAATACTATTTACTCAGCATTTTCGGTTTTTCTGTACATACACATTCAATCACATGTTTCACACCTTTAATATAAGGTGATGAATAATATCCATTTTAAACCAGCCGCCATTTGAATATTAAACACAAAAGTTTACCATTTTGCAACCTTGATATGCTCGTATTTAATTTCTATTTTATCGTATAGTAATAATTATATGTAAAAACGAAAATATATTCAAATTACAAATAATGGATATTGCTCCAACAATTATACTTTATTAGCTTTGAGTAATTATTTATGTACAAATGCATGGCAAAATATAATTTTTCTATTTGTGTCTTATTGCTATTTATACCTAGATTAATGAATAATACATAAGACAATGTACGTTGTAATTTTCGAAATCATATTCCTTTTTTTCCATAGTGGAAAACCACTTTAATATCCTTCTGTTATTTTTGTTGTTATTTATATTATTGTACTTTGTAGTTTTAATTTGTTCTTTCGTTTAAATTTATCGATAAAATAATAATAATAATCGATTAATCCACAATGATTTATAGGAAAAATATGTACATAAAAAAATAATTAAATTAAATGGCAACATTAAAGGAGATTAGAGCAGTTTTATTTAAAATTATTTAATATCTATCGGCGTGTATGAATACTATTGTTACCCACACATATCATAATAAGGATAAATCGCTCAATAAAAGATGTAGAAATTGAAAAATAAAGTAAACAATCAATAATGTGTCATACAATCTTATTTGAAATTATATATACTAAGATAAATATGTGGATTTAGCTACTATAGTAATGTCACACATATTTATTATAAGCTCTCGTTAGAGTTGTAATATGTGTGTGATTGCAAAACACATCCAAACACACATTCACCCTAAACATCACACAAACATACATACACGTATGTACGTGTATCAGAGGACTCTTATACATATGCATAAGATCGTGTTTGCCAATGTATTTGATGTCGCGATAATAGAAACACGGTCGCATAGACTTAATATTTCACAGGCACCTAGATTTAATTAGAAACTACGGCATTGTCTAATATATAAATTAAATGTTAGTGTGTAATATATAAAATTTCAACAGTGACACAGGATGAAATAATGAGTGCTTTCGTTCACTCGTTATTTGTCATTTCCTATTTTATTTTATTTTTCTATAGCGCTACATATTTTCGCTAATATACATATAACGTCATTTCGTTCTATTATGTATGTACATATATACATACAATTTTATTAAAACACATTATGGGTGTATGGATAGCTGAAATTAATATTCCGCGTTTGTAGTGTTGCATAACGTGGTATTATGGTTCCTAACAGTTCAAAAACAAGTGTGATTTGAATTTGTAATCTTGGTTATTTGCTCAATTCGTAGAAAAACTGATTTCATAAAAAATTGTTTAAAATGCTGCTATATAAATTTCATATGTCAATATTGACGATTTTATTGAAATCTCGGTTAATGGCACGATTACTGATACGTGTGTGCCTAGATAAAATATAAGTACTTTTTAATCGAAAGGTTACTCTATATTAGAAATAGATATTCGTTTTAACATCAATTACAACCGTGCTGAAATAATGATATATCAAAAATATGTTTAAATCTGACTAGTTCTGTTACGGGACATTATTTTAAGAGTTAAGTAATACTATAATTTTTTTATGGTGGATTTTTAATATCGTATCGAACAACATAAAATAGTAATAACATTTTTATTAGATTTTTTTTATTTTCCATAATTGAATTCAGAGAATTTAAATTATTGTAAAGAATATTTTCCCGCGTGTTTAACTGCGCAGAACAGAACCGCGTAAATAAAAATCTGCTGAGAATTGCATTCGACTTTCTTATACGTAGTTGATATGTTTCTTTCACATTAAATATATTTCTTAGAATAAATATAAAACGTCAAACTTCAAATTATTTAAGTCTATTTTGTTAAACAATTGACAGGCGCAGATGATACGATTTATGTAAAAATTAATATAATATGAAGAGATTTCAAGAGCCATTTTCATTTTTCCCGTACCGTTTGGGAAAGAAAGTTTCACATAAAAGTTGTACAAAATGCAGATATCTATAATTTTTGTTGTAATAATTTATCTGTAACTGCAACTATTTTTGAGTAAATGCAGAAACTGCAAAAAATGACTAGAGTAAACATGCACTTCCGATCGGAATATGGTTTTCAAAAATAAGAGGTTTTTTGCCAGGCGCATACAAATTTCAAGTTTAAAATTTCATAATTTTCCCTTTAGCCGTTTGGGCTGTAGAGCGCTCACAGACACACACATAGACGGACGTCATTTCAAAAATAGTTGGAATCGATTCAAAGATGGTCAAAACGTATATTTCCGTTAAAATCTCGAGATCGAAATTTTTCATGATTACAATACTTACTTATACTGCGTATAAGAAAGTAAAAATGATTGTGGTCGGACGTTTTTAAGTTTTCAATTGACAAAACATTTATGAACAATATTTTTACTATTTAGCTAAACTTTGAAATGCTTTTTCACTAACTTTATTTATGAAAATTAATGATCAATGCCAAATTACTAATTATTTGGGTCTATTTAGTAACTGAATAAATATGTGGATCAATATGTTTTTATATTTATTTCTCATTTATTTACCGTGAATGCACACATCCGAATTTATTCGTAAATGCAAATAAATTTGGCAATTAAAACGTTTATTTGTTTAATGATCGTAATATTGTAGAAATATACATATATACCAATAACATATTTTATGGCCGGAACATTTTATAGAAATTGATATAAATAGAAAGACTATAAGGAAAAGTTTTGTATATTAGGATTATTAGTTTCACACAAGTAGAAACTAAAAATGCAATTAGATAAATTATAAAATTGAGAAAACATTTCAATTTACGTTTGAGCATGTCGTTTAGATTAAAAACACTATTTTTGTATTGTAATTTAAAATAGTTTTAGATATGAAGCATGCTTATTATTTCCAGTATTTTAAATTGTTATTTTCATTAAAAAGAAACCGAATGATTAAAGTGATAGCGTTTATCCTTCTCATCTGTGCGGAAACTTTCCTCCACTTCAGAGATTACATTACTTTCTATCGCGTTTATTATGTTGCTTGCTTTCTTAACAATAATAATCAATAAAAACCATTTATTTGCAGCGAAAATCAGCTTGTTCTATCTGATATTTTACGGAGTCCTCGCAGCATTGGTTGCAATATGTATGTGGGTGTTCTTCCAAACACTGGATCCTCGCATTCCCAAGTGGCAACTGGACGCAAGTATTATTGGAACGAATCCCGGACTCGGTTTCCGACCCATGCCCTCATCGGACAATGTAGAAAGCACACTCATCTGGTTCAGGGGTACGGAACGTGAAAACTACAAGTACTGGGCCGAAAGTCTAGAAGAGTTCTTAGCTGGTAAGTACTTTTTATTTATACAATAAATATTTTATTTTCAAACATACACACGAACAGGGATAGACGTCATTTAAAAAATCCGTAAAACTCTCGAAATAAATGTATATTATGATTAAAATACTTATTATTATTAAAATACAAGAAAATATTATTTTGGCTTATACAAAATAAATCAAAATATTAATTACCATTAAACATATACATTTAATAATTATTTATATAAAATCTTGTTTAGATTAACGAACCTGAAACTATATTATAAACAAAATCAGTAATTTATTTATAGACTGACTGAAGTTATAGTGCTTAAAATTTGCAGCCTACATACATGTTTTATCTCCCGGTTGTTTATGCTGTTTCTGACTAAGAATACCTGAGTATTATTTATACAATTTGATATACGATTGTATTGAGACGCTGGGCATTATGAAGCAAAACATTGTTGAGTGGGAGCCAAACTGAATTTGGCTGCCACGCTTTTGATTCAAGGTGTAAGTAAATATAACTATTTAATTAGGAAACAGTCGTTTCTTTGTTTCCGCAAGACAACTGTCACCGACAATGAAAAACTATAAATTCTTGTTCTTTCTTGATTCTTGAATCAAACTAAATTTAGGTAACCAAATTGTTTATTTATTTATCAATGAAATATTCCATTCATGCCTTTCTCATTTCAACTATCCTTTCCCCCTTTTTGTTAGATTAGCTAAATTATTATTATATATATATATATATATATATATATATATATATATATATATATATATATATAATTATTAATTATATACTAATAATCTAACTAGAAAATATTGTATATTTATATATTTCGATTGTAATACCTTTAATTACAATCGAATTTACGTTGATGAAAGTGAGTTGGTTAATAGCAGGTGTATAGGTTTCTAGAACTATTTGAATCGTTTTAGAAGATATGCTTATGAAATTGGCGGGTTATTTAACGAAATAAAGTTATTTTAGTGTTGCCGGTGTTATTTGTGAACAATTCGTAAATTAGCGATATTATGTACAAATAGATCTGGACATCTGCCACAGCGTTTTGTTTGTCTTTTGGTTGTATGTGACACGAATTGTGAATGGGTGTCAGAAATGTTTATTTTTGTACTAGACATCAGATTCAATTACATAAAACTCATAATTGGACATTGTAATTTGAAATTCTTGAAAGAAAATATATAATAAAATTAATTTAACGATATTGTATTTAAGTGTATATTTATAACACATCTATTAAACATCTGCAGTGTCATGCACCGAACTTTCTTATACGCATTTCGGTTAAACCATATCGTAGTTTCATTATTTATCTAATTTATAATATTTGTTCTAACCTTTAGATTGCTTTTACACTAAATTGAATAAATATTAAATGTCAAACTTCAAATTATGAAAGGCTATTTTGTTAAACAATTGACAGGCGCTGATGATACGATTTATGTAAAAGTATATATAATAAGCAGAAATTTATTTTGAAACCAGTAGCCTTTTTGAAAAAAAAAGAAAAAAGTTGTGCTAAATATAAATACCTTTAATTTTTGTTCATACAATTTTTCTGTAACTGTAACCATTTTTGAGTAATTGCAGAAACTGAAAAAAATGACTAGAGTAAACAGGCACTTCCGCTTTGAATATTTTTTTTCAAAAATAGGAGGTGCACACCCCTGGCATATGCAAATCTTAAATTTAAAGTTTCATAATTTTAGCTTCAACCGTTTAGACTGTAGAGAACATACACACACACAAATAGTCGGAATCGATTTCCGTTAAAATCTCGAGTTCGAAATTTTTCATGATTACTATTCTTATACTGCGTATAAGAAAGTAAAAATGTGCTAATTCAAACGATATAATAACACACATTTATAAAGATTATTCATCATATCTCCATTTACAACTACTTTAAATATATATTGAATATTATTTATTATTATTATTTGTATAAAAGCCTAAACCGACACTCGAATTTAGTTCAAGATTAAAAACTGAACTGTTGGAAGATAAAAATATAGTATGTGACGTCACAATACAATTGATAGTCTGGTCACTTACATAATGTATCATGTTTAAAATACTTTAAATTTCAATACTGAACTCAGCCAAGACTGCAGTTAGGTTAGTAGATTGTTCTACATATAAATTCGAGAATTAAAATATGTTCTACATGACGTTAACAAATGTCCAGATATTTTATATTTAAGTTATTACAATGAAAAATGCGCAATTAAAGCAAAGTGAATAATTTTTTTTATTTGATATATTTTAACAGTTTACAAAACACCGGGTCTAACACCTGGTAGAGGTCAAAATATCTACGATTGCGACTATGACAGAAAGCCTGGTGCAGGACAAGTATGTGATGTTGAAGTTAAAAAATGGCATCCATGCACACAAGAGAACAACTTTAATTTCCACAAATCCGCCCCATGTATCTTCTTGAAACTGAATAAAATCTATGCATGGGAACCCGAGTTCTACAATAATCTAACCAGTCTACCGACAGAAATGCCAACTAGCCTCAAGAGTTACATCGGCGATATGGCAGCGAAAGGAAACAAAAATAAGGTATTAACAAAACGAAAATACTCGAAAGATATTTTCATTTACAATATAATTGTTGCAAAATATTCTATTTGAATTTAGTCACCAAACGATACAAAATAATAACACAAGAATCCTCAATATTCGACACCTTATTATTAAAATAATAATGTAAAGTCTTTGACTAGGAAATATTTGCAAAAATATCAATACATATTTCGGCATATACGTTGTCATTGACAATAGCAAAATATAAGGAGACAGTGAAACGTAATATCTCTGCAACCACTGATAATATGGTGAAGAGCTTATCTTCTGAGGTTTTACTTTAACCAGACGTATTACGTTACACTGTCTCCTTATTTTTGCTAGTGGAAATGACAATTTAGTTGTTGAAATACGTATTTAGATTTTTAATATTTTATTGTTAATGGTTTTACACTTATAAATGAAGATGCATTTGCGGAAATTCTTGATTGAATATGATTTTTATATTGATCTATTATAAGTTCAAATACAAGACACCGTTTCCAGATTAAAGTGAGAATGACCTCGATCTCAAACACATATTTACGAGTGCCAAATTTTTAGTCGTTGCAAAACAAACTAAAAGTATCAAAATTTCACTATGCGTCCATGACACGGAAAAAGTTTTCAATTGATTCTATTTTTGCTGCAATTTTAGGTTCATATATTTAAATGATTAAATCACACAAACATAAAATTATGTACAACACTGTACAGACAGATGTAGCTAGAAGCATATAATAATTTTAATTAATTTATGATAATTACACTTTTAGTTGGATACGATATGGGTGAGTTGTGAGGGCGAGAGTCCAGCAGATGTTGAAAATATCGGCCCAATAGATTATTACCCAGAACGTGGCTTCCAAGGGTACTTCTATCCATACATGAATTCGGAGGGGTATTTGAGTCCATTAGTTGCAGTTCATTTCAAAAGACCAAGAAGTAAGTACACTTTTACAATTTGTCAATGATTATGAATGACTAAATAGAAGAATAGCGTAAAAACGTGTATATTGCTCATTCAAATAGGCTAGAAAATCGTCATTCGCCACAATTTTTGCAAAATAGCTCATTTATCTTCAGAAAAATATTGTGAGACAAATGGTCAATTAGGTTTTCGTATTTAGGAGTGCATTTCAATGACAACTCTGGCCCATTAAAATTTATTAACCACCATAATCACTCGTGCGATCAAAAATGTTATGCTAAATGTACAAAAAGTCAAATATAAATCATTTGTTTATATTCTATGGAACTTGCGTAAGGTTAATAATAAAATTTTAACATTTTATGCCATAAATGATGCATTTCAACAAATTTTTGAAGCAATTCTTGATCCCGTATAAAATGTCAAATGTAACTGATATATTTAATATTGAGTCAACAAGCTAATAGTTTAATTAATAATACATGCTAATAAATATAAAATGCTAAGAATAATTTTTAGCAGTTGAAAAAGTAACGGATACGGCAGGGATCGAACCCGCGACCATCGGTTTCGCGCCGATCGCTCTAACCAACTCAGCTACGCATCGGTTAGAGCGATCGGCGCGAAACCGATGGTCGCGGGTTCGATCCCTGCCGTATCCGTTACTTTTTCAACTGCTAAAAATTATTCTTAGCATGTACCTTAACGTGAATTCGTTAAATATAGTAACAATATAATTTCTAAATATAAAATGCATTAAAATATACAGTTTTAATTCGTATTTCTATGTATTTTCTATTCTAGTAGCTCATTACTTTCATAGAAATAGTTGCGCAACCTTCATGCACTGTACAAGCATAAACAATGTTTAACAACAACAAAAATGAATATTTAGATTATTTTTTCTGCTGTATACACTAATTTTGTTCTTTTTTATAGCTGGCATTTTAATAAACGTCGAATGCAAAGCCTGGGCTCGAAACATTTTGCACAGCCGAGCCGATCGTTTAGGATCCGTTCACTTCGAATTGATGATTGATTAACGATGTTGTTTTCTATTTAGTAGTGCTTGGATTTTAAAAAATCTCGTGGTTTTTTTTTTTTATTCAAGGGTACATTGAGATTAACAAAACAGTGAATAAGTATTACATAATAATTAAAATCAACCGGTCATACGCGGTATTTTTCGTTTCATTTATTTTTAAAGCAAATGGACTGGTTTTTATTTTTAATATTTAATCTAATTCATGAACATATTGAAATGTGTAAAGTCTCAGTTTTATTTTTATTCATAAAGCAGCTCGCTAGTGCCATTGCTGTCCATTATATGTTTTTTAAATCACTTCTCGTTTGTTTTGTTTAATGTGAAAACTGTTTTAAATGACGAAATATACAGTAAGTGCCTTGATAGTTATTATACAATAATATTCTAAAAATGAATCATTTCGTCCATTTTGTGCTATATAAGAAACGACAATAATTTTAGATATCATACTTTGTTTTTTTAAATTATTATTATTATTATAAATATGTATATTATTTTAAAGATCTGACGTATTTTGTGAACAGTATCAAATTATTATTTATATAATTTTATATAAGTAAAAATTAAGATTATTATTTTATTTTGAGTTGTTTGTGCATTTTATGACAACCAATTAAATCATACAACATATCAAATTCTTTTTTTTTTAAATGTGTTTATTTTATATAAACTTTTACAAAATGTCATCCTTTTATAAGTAATTTTTAAGATTATAGTAATTTCGGGTTTTAAATAAATATAATATTCGTAGATAAAATAAACCTATACTAAATAGTCTCTCTTTTTAATGTAAATACATTTATCTTTTATCAAGTTTAGACGTAGTTTTAAATAAAATACTTGAGTATAAATATGATAGTTTGATTTAAAAGTGATATTTAGCGTTTCGTTAAAACTCTGAATTTATTATAAAGGACATTTATGAACAATTAAAACAGTTTTATTGACCAATAATTAATCTTTTGTCAGTTTTAAGATCGGCTTACAATAAATATTCACCAAATTCAAATTAGTGCAAATGTAATTTTTATTTCGTAAAAAATAGTATTTTTGTCATGATTAAAGTAGATATTTGATGTCACCAACATTGTAAAAAAAAATTAACTGTATTTTCTTGATTATAAGAAAATAATACGTATTATACAAATAATCAAATAAAGTTTAACAAAATAGAAAAGATAAAAAATAAAAATGATACTAAATAATTTCTCTAATTATGATTGACATTTTTACACGATCTAGAACATCAATTTGTATTACAAAAATAATTCTATAGTCTTACAGAAATGACAATAGCGAAAATTCTGATCCACTCATTTTATATAAACCGAAAGCGATTCGGATATTTTACATTTATGACTTACCTTAACATTAAATCTTACCTATGGTATTTTAGCTTATTTACTCATTTAATGATTGATAACGTCCGCCCTACCTCGAATCCGTCGCGCGAGTT
Organism: Nebria brevicollis; assembly: GCA_944738965.1. NCBI lineage: Eukaryota > Metazoa > Arthropoda > Insecta > Coleoptera > Carabidae > Nebria > Nebria brevicollis. Next base: position 9,698,294 of record OX122907.1, read on the forward strand.
GCATATCATTAATGTATAATGTTTGTCTCTTCGCGTGAATGGTACATAAGTATGCATCTTCAAAATACTGTGTTAAGTACAATTCGGCAGATTCCTGTAGTGCATTCAACGCTTCACTTTGAATTCTGTTAAACATATATTAACACTCATTGCGAAAATATAATTTGAAAATTAATAATACACTCTGAATAGAAATACAAGAAATAATTACCTCCAATCGGGATGAGGTGATATGTCCATAATTATCTCTCGCACAAGCCGTGCAAATGATAGTCTTGGTATCAATAGTTTCGTTGATAATTGCAATTTCTTTATATTTTTGTACATGGCTTTAGTCATATCTTGCGTTGTACAGTCATCTCTTACAACCTGAAACCTTAATAATTGCATTATACTTACTCCTACTATTTAGGTAGTTATTGCAAATAAACATGTAGAGGCATAAAATTCGCAATAAAATGAAAAAGATATTGACGTACAGTTATAATCTTCCCTTTAGACGAAACAGACCGTCCTGCACTGGCATCAACATTCCTTAATGTGGATCCAGATCTAGTTACATTGGTATTTTTGGAGGTGGATGGTTGCGTTTGTGACTCTGAAGCAGGAATTGAATCTCTTTTGCCAGCACTACGACGGTGTCGTCTTAATACATAAAAATAACGAAATTTGCAATGAGAATAACATTTAACGTCTGAAACAATTTTATCAGATATTCCTAATTTATGTTATGAAATATATAATAACACAGATATGATTCTTTTTCTCGAATATACTAAACAAAGTGCTCAGGTAAATTTAAAAAAAAAAACATATTTAATCCCTAATTCTAGTCACTTATTATTATATTATTAAAAGAACAGATACATAATTATTTTGTAGTATTATTAATTGTTTATTACACATGAATTTACTTTAAAACGTTTATGTTAAATATTTATATATGTTTTTTAATTTGTCACATATTTTTGTTTTTTTCGCAAAAATATAGACAATTTTGTTATGGTATCACGTGATGTCAGTCGCTGTGTTTTGTTTTTTTGGGGTTATTTTTCAATGGGTTTTTAGCCGATTTTATTCAGTATTCCTAATTGGTTTGAAATAATAAGATGTATAAAGAAAAATAAAATAATACTGCATGAGTATAACGAACATATCAAAAATAGCAATGTACTAATCATAACAGTGAAAAGTGACGAATAAAAATACTACAGAATATCAAATTATTATATTTAGAATCTAAACTAACTTAATTAATTAAGTTATCTTCAAATATATTAAAAAAAATATTGCTTTATTTTAAATTTTAAAAAATACATACAAACATAACCTAGAATACATATACGATTTTAGCCTAATATTTTAACATAATATTGAACTTGTATAATATAAAAACGAAATTAGCGTCTTACTCTACATTTCCTTTTTTGCGAACCATATCGTTATTTAAAACTTGGACGAAGTATAAAACGTTTATTTCTAAAGAACTTAAATGTTTAAATAATATTCTAAAGAATGACCCAAAATCAACAAGTTTAAAAATGCCAGCGAGAATCTGAAAAATACGTTAAAATATGTTTACCTAGTCAGTGTTGCCAGCTGGTCATTAAATGACAGCGATTCGAGAACGAAATTATCGTTGGCATCCCTGTATATTTTATTAAACTATGTAGTTTTTTTACTCGAATTTTGGTGATGGATCACAATATTCTGATTCATGTTAAATTGGAGCGAGTCTTAGTGAAGGCCACGATATTCTGGAGCGGAAATAGAATAATGCCTTTGTATAAATTAAAATATCAAAGTCGTTAGTCTCGCTTCTCTATCATGATTCAGAATGTTGTGGTCTTCAGTAAAAATCGCTACAATTTTGTATTTTCTGCAACCTGCATCGCAGTTTTAATACATATTTCCCGACACCCGTTTAGTTCTGGCTCCATACGCCATAAATATACTCTTACAGCGCTTCCTTTTGGAGTCGACGATCTATGTGTGGTTTAAAATTATTTCTGTTACTATTTTGTAAGTATTTTTAAATTAATAATATATATATATATATATTACTTATTCTATATGTATTGAAGTTTATAATTGTTTATGCTATATTACCTATCATTTATAATGATAAAGAATAAAAGCATTTTAGGTTATGTTTCACGAAAATATATTTTCGTGAAATTTAACCTAAAATGTTTTTATTCTTTAAAACTTAACCAAGTTACTAATAAAATGTTTCACCATATACCATCCACAATATTCTTAAGTGTTACGAACCGTTTGTTTAAATTGTTGATTATTGTCAAACACTTATTTTTATCTTATATAAAAACAAGTATGTGAGTAAAGAATTGTTATGTTATATTTTTGGTTTAGTGAGAAACATGGAAGCGAAGCGGAAACAGTCATCAAAAGTTACAGCCAAGCAGAAAGAATTGATGGTTTCTTTCATGGAAGCAAACGTTGAATTCGCAAAAAGAAAACTTGTAGATGGAAAATTAAAAGATAACGCTTTGTGGAAGTCACTTGTTCAAAAGTTAAACTATTGTGGGCCTAAAAAGACGGTAATACAGTGGCAAAGGGTAAGAGTTCAATAAAAAAACATTCTATTATAATATAATAATGCATATTGTAATACACAGGTGTGGGTTGATGTAAAGGTGGCAGTAAAAAGAAAAGTAAAACAACGTCAAGCCGGTAACCCAGGTATAAAAATATCAGAATTTGAAGCGAGGGTGAACCAAATCATGCTCCTGGGCGCTGTCTTAGATATCGAAAGTCCGCACGGTTTAATTTTCGATCAGTCTGTTACTAGTCCTTCCAGTGTTCAAGAACCGGCAGTGAAGAGTCCCAAACTTGAATGTTTTCCTGAAACAGAAGAAGAAACTATAACAAAACGGGAAGAGTTTCATGACGAAGTAAAATCAATTTTTTTTAATATATATATATATATATATAAATAATTTTTATTTTTAGATTTCTAATGTTCCAGAAGTGTCCCAGCTTATTGAAACTACCCAAAATGGTAAGTAGTGGTAATTGTTCGTATGCCGGTCCCTTATAAGAAGCCGATATACGCATCAATGCTCCAAATAATTAATATTTTATTTCGTTTTAATTTCTATACAAATGTATACCCACTTTAGTGTTTTTATAGTTTTTGAGCTTTACCAAAATGCGGATACGATTCAAGCGATTCAGGGTCTAGGAGAAAAGTTAACAAGAGGATTTAAAGAAATAAACGCATCAATGAACGATTACAGAGAAGAACGAAAACGAACTAATGCCATTTTAGAGAGAATCGCTGAGGCTTTAGTTGGCAAAAAAAAAAAAACATATATTTTGTATCTTTGTAATTATATTTTTTATTCTCGGTTGCAGGAATCAAGGCGAAAGTAAGCTAAGACTCCGTAGTCATTCGATAATGTTGCTCAATACTATGCTATGTGAGTGTAACCACTGTTGAAGCCTTGTCACGGTCGATATGAATGCGCCTATAATTCTTGGTGAAATGCAGAGGTACCACGGACAGAAACTTCTCCGAAAAATAGTCCTTGATATCAATTGACTTACTTCCAGATAGTTGCGGAAAACGCAAGCATCAATAACATCTGGAAATGTCAATATTAATTATTATTTTATGTGTCTTATTATTTTATATTGTTTTATTAATTTGTAATATATAAAAGTAATTTATGTCAGAAATTATGCGTTATCTTGGGTGCTTTCCAGCAAGGGAACTTTGTCAAACAACGTCAGACATTCTCAAACACTGTGTCGATTGCTAGTTGGAACACTTTAGGAGTTACGTACTCTACCCAATAGAGTGCGCGAAAGTCATTTATCCCTAGATCCTGACAAATTCAATAAGAACCTATTAATAATAAATTATATTAATCAAATTCGAAGTGTGCAATTTAATTAAATATTTAACATATCAATCCAAGCCGAAAATGCACAAGTACAATATGGTTTTGTTGTAATTTACGCGGCACGCAGTGATACCATACATGTAAATTTTTTAAAAGTTGGTATGCGAATTACCAAAACTGCACCAGACTTTGCTTTTTAGCAGAGTATGGCAGAGTCGAGTAGAGTCGTACTCTGGCGTAGTTGGAACGCAAGTATCATACACTGTGTTAACTTTGTACCTAGCTGGAAAGCACCCCTTATCTATGATCCCTACTGCATAACCTTAATTTGTGGGTCAGGCTTTGGAGCGTTTCTGTTTTCGATGTTATTTACTGGTTTGTGCTGTTCTGCCTTTTCGCAGACGTCTAAATCGAGATTACTCTTATAAAATGGTCGTTAAATCGAATTTCTTGATTTGTTTGTCGGTGTGATAATGGAATTCAGATATCAATCTCATAATTTTGCATTATCATCAACCCAACACGACAATTTTCCATGCATAAGAATCGTGCACTCTTCTTTGTTTTTATTTTTTCGTTTTTGTTTATTAGCAACACAAAACAAAGAAAATACATAAATACAACAAATGCAGTATCATTTATCTCACTGCGCATGTGCAAGATTGTACACAGAAAATTATATGCGTTTGAAAATATACCTTTATTCAAAATGTTTGCTATTATTGGCACACGATAATATGCAGCTTATTTAATGGCCACTAACAAATGTGTTTTAATTAATTCCAGAAAATATAATTATTCATCATATTTTTTATATTCTACTAACGTATTTTGTTTAGATTTTTGAATACTAAATATATTGCTTACTATAAATATTAAATGTCAAATTTCAAATTATCTCAGTCTATTTCGTATTTATGTTTTTACTATTGACAAAGATAGTGGATATGATTTATTTAAAAATAAAACAAATTTCAATAACCAATTTCTTGACCAGTACCTTTTTACTTTCTTATACGCAGTATAAGTATTGTAATCATGAAAAATGTCGGTCTCTAGATTTTAACGGAAATATACGTTTTGACCTTCCCTGAATCGATTTCGACTCTTTTTGGAATGTCGTCTGTATGTGAGCGCTATACAGCCCAAACGGTTAAGGGGAAACTTATGAGATTTTAAACTTACGATTTGTATGTGCCTGGCAAGAAAATCTCTTATTTTTGAAAACAATATTCTGACCGGAAGTGCATGTTTACTCTTGTCATTTCTTGTAGTTTCTGTAATTGCTCAAAAATAGTTGCAGTTACAGATAAATTATTACAATAAAAATTATAGATATCAGCATTTTGTACAACTTTTATTTGAAACTTCTTTTCCCAAACGTTACCGAAAACAAGAAAATCGCTCTTGAAATTTCTGCTTATATTTATTTTTACATAAATCGTATCATCTGCGCCCTTCAATTTTTTATCAAAAATAACAAAACAGACATAAATAATTTGAAGTTTGACATTTAATATTTATTCAAAGAAATATATTTAGTATAAAAACAATCTAAAGCTTAGAACAAATATTATAAATTAGATAAATAATGAAACTACGATATGGTTTAACCCAAAAGCATATAAAAAAGTTCGGTGCATGACACTGCAGATGTTTTGAAAAAAAAAACAAACAAAAATTTTACATAATATTAATATCTATAATTTTCATCCTAATTGTTTTAACAGTAATTGCAACCGCTTATAAATTATTGCAAAAGCTTCAAATATCACTAGAGTAATCATACACTTCCGGTATAAATATATTTTTCAAAAATAGGTGGTTCTCTAGCCGGGCATATATAATTTTGAAGTTTCATTATTTTATCTCCAACCATTTAGGCTGTAGACACACACAGGCAGATATCATTCCAAGATTAGTCAAACTCGATTCAGGGAAGGTCAAAATGTATATTTCCATTAATATCTCGAGTTCGATTTTGTTCATGATTACAATACTTATTACTTCATATAAGAAAGCAAAAATTGAAAGTACATGCTCATTAGTATGTAGGAGGCAGATATTCTAAAAGAATGTTTAACTATTAAACAAGTTTTGTGAATAAATATTAATTTTGAACTAGAAGTTGAATCCATAAAAATGTCTGGTCATGACATTTTAGCTTATATTCACAAGACGACCTAATAAATTTTTATTTCTATAAACTTCTGGTCGTAATTTAAGACCCACTGTCATTATTTTGCCGCCAAATTACGTGATTTGCATAATTTTAATATCCCTTGGTTTACATATATTGTTAGTCATTATGATGAAAATTTCGTATCTATATTATCAGTAAATTGGTTCGTACGAAACTCGCAGTTTCTGTATTATTTAAAAGGCAAATTTGAATTAAAAGCGTGTTGATTTCAAATTGAATCTATTTATCAGAGTTTGAAGGTGAAAATGTTTTTTTCTTTTATCAGATCATCATAAATCTTTTTATGGACAACTGAAAATTAATTTGTAACTCTTATGCGAATGTAGTTTTTTAGGCGCGTTATTACATTTTCATAAAAATATCTTATTCCATTAAAATCGGATGGAAGAAACTTTTTTGGTGTACCTTATGAAATACTCAAGGATTTTAATGAATATTATATTCGACTATTTAGTTATTTATTTGGCAAAAAAAATAAATAAAATATAATATCAAATTTCAACCGTGAGAAGACTACTACGAATTATATAAGGATTGTATTAATTTCAGATGTTTTTATATTCTTATACGAAGTAATGAGAAAGTATTGTAATAAAGAAGAAATTCGATCTCGAGATTTTGACGTAAATATTTGACCTTCCCTGAATCGAGCCTAAATATTTTACGGGTTGAAGGTAATATAATGAATCATAAAATAAGAAATAATAATAATTGTTTAATTATCTTTAAAATAAGCCGTTTACAAGAAAATTGTTATTGATAATTTAATTATGTTGCCATAGTTACGTAGGGATGAGAAAATTTTTACTTTCTTATACGCAGTATAAGTAAGTATTGTAATCATGAAAAATTTCGATCTCGAGATTTTAACGGAAATATACGTTTTGACATTCCCTGAATCGATTCCAACTATTTTTGGAATGACGTCTGTATGTGTGTGTATGTTCTCTACAGCCTAAACTTATGCTAAAATTATGAAACTTTAAACTTAAGAGTTGCCTGGGGTGTGCACCTCCTATTTTTGAAAAAATTATTCAAATCGGAAGTGCCTGTTTACTTTAGTTATTTTTTGCAGTTTCTGCAATTACTCAAAAACGGTTACAGTTACAGAAAAATTCCATGAACAAAAATTAAAGGTATTTATATTTAGCACAACTTTTGTTTGAATGTTTTTTCCAAAAAAAGTACGGGTTTCAAAATAAATTTCTGCTTATTATATATATTTTTACAAAAATCGTATCATCTGCGCCTGTCAATTGTTTAACAAAATAGACTTAAATAATTTGAAGTTTTACATTTTATATTTATTCTAAGAAATATATTTACTGTAAAAGCGATCTAAAGGTTAGAACAAATATTATAAATTAGAAAAATAATGTAACTACGATGTGGTTTAAGCCATATGCGTATAAGAAAGTTCGGTGCATGCCACTGCAGATGTTTTACGTAAATGCTGGTAACAATTATAATATGATTATGATCTATTACCATGATGACAGAGTGCAATATGTATGTCTTTTTATTGGTGCGTGTTTACGCAAATTAAAATGATTGATCTATAATAACATATTTGATTTATATAATCCTGCTTTTAATTTCTCGAGAACTTATTAAGTTTAGACTACCAATTATACAGGATTTAGTTTAATAATTATAAAGTATTTAGTAGGTAATAATTACAATAATTAAATATATAATTTTGACTTAGTGAGTATTCGGATTCATTGCATACGCTTTAGGTAATCAAATAAAAATTCTTATGTTGTAAAGACGGAGGAGTGAATAAAGTAATAAATATGTTTCATTTATCGTGCATTGAAATTCTTTTTATATAAAAAAATCTGGTTGCATGTTTATTTAATTATAAAAAATGTCTTATTCAAGTTTTCATTGACTTTTGCAAAGTGTTGATTCGTTGTGAATATATACGATAATTAACGTTACGTGTACCGAACGGATATACCCACAATATATGCGTGATGTATACAAATGCATCTTGTTATTTCAATCGGAATTCAGACGTCCTTGTGAAGTGCGTACGAATCGAAAAATCTAGCAGTTAATAAAAATAACCCAGTGTTTCAAAGTCAACAACTCCGAAACGAAATAACCGAATAAATATGTAAAGTGTGTAAAAAACTGGATCAGCTTCCATTGTGCGTCCTTCAACTGGGTGTGGTCCTCTTTGACAGCATATAAAAGCGACTTGGTTTTCGGAAATGAGCATCAAACCAATCTAATCCACATCAGCGAGTACTGAAATATTCAGCAGCGCTTAAATCTACAACAATGAAGTTCTTCGTGGTCTTTTCCGCCGTCGTCGCTTGTGTCATCGCCAGACCTGGTTATTTCGCACCAACACCTTACTTGGCAGCGCATCCAATTTACGCTGCTCCATTGGCAATCTCCAGCCAGTATCATGCCCAAGATACTCTTGGTCAGTATACTTACGGTTACGCTGAACCTTTATCCGCCAAGACCGAATCTCGCTCAATTGATGGAGTCACCCGTGGAGGATATTCGTACGTTGACGCCAACGGTTTAGTTCAAAATGTTCAATACACCGCTGATTCCGTCAACGGATTCCGTGTGGCCGCTTCCAATTTGCCAGTCGCCCCTAAAGCTGAAGAAGTAGAGGCACCAAAACAAGTGGAAGATACACCTGAAGTTGCACAAGCCAAGTCCGAACATATGGCCGCCATTGAAGAAGTCAAGGCTCGTGATGCCGCTGCACCAGCTGCCGATGAATCTGATGCCGATTCCGTTGAAGTTGCACCCATCACCGTAAACACAGTAGCTGCTGTATCACCATCTGTTGTCCACTACTCCAGCCCATTGTCTTATTATTCGTACTCCGCTGGTGTCCCAGCATACAACGCGTACCACTCATACGTACCCGCTGTCCACGCTTACAGTTATACCCCATACTCTTATTCGCCTTTTGTGTACAACAACGGTCACTACGTCAATGAATTGCCCGCTGACGATGCCGATGTTGTTAAAGCCACCGCTGAACACGCCGCTGCTCACGTTGAGGCCAAAGCTCGTCTTTCAGCTGCCGGTGGTGAGGTTTAAATACAACGATCAACTCTAACATAACTACTGTTAACATTATGACAATGAAACACGTTCATCGAGGCTCACGAGTAAATTGTTTTAGATTTTAATCATTATAGATATTGTAACTAGTTCATAATTGTTACCATTTTATTAAAAAATTAAATCAAACATGTATTATTATTTCTAATACCTGGGTTTTCCTCTAGTACTCCATTTCACTCTATTCTTACCCATTTTATACAGCTCCACTATAAACATTCTACCTTTCTTATTTAATCAACGTATACATACATATTTTTTTATTTATCGTTTATAAATTTACTTATCACTGCGTATAAAACATCTAATGAGATAGGAATGATAATAATATTTAATTATTATACAAAGAAATGTGTTAGCTTCCAATAACACATGTTTCTCAATCTATTTTGTACAATAATTGTTCAAAATAGATTGAGAGAGTAATTGGTCCATTTATTGAAGAAACTTTTCGAACAAAAGGTGTGCACTTAAATTGGGACTAATTTTACTGTAGTTTGAGTTATTGCGGAAATATTAACGAAACGAGGAAAAATAAATTAAGTAAACATACACACAAATACGGGCACATATACACACAGATACACGATTCAGGGAAGGTCCGTTAAAATCTCGAGAATTCTTTCATGATTACTAAATATACTCCTTCATTTGTATAAGAAAGTAAAAAGTAAATATGCTTATATATATAAATGTTTTAACATTTAAGACCATTTGTAGAATTATGCAAAAATAGTTTGCATGCCTTTATTTAAAATAATCGAAAATGAAAATATCAAAATATTTAATTTTATTTTTTTTCCATTATATGTTTATTATGAAATGCTATATTATATTAGGTATGCATTTGTATTGATATATTACATCATAATAAATAAAAAACCTTAAATATCTTTAAGCATATTATAAATCAAGTTCAAGTTCGAAATACCATACGCATACGGCGTGCTTGTGTTCGCGTTGACCAGAATTAAATGTCAAACCACATTACAAAAACGTTTCAACGATGAAACATTGCCCATCAAGGCAAGGTAAGGTGTGGTCGGTAAATATAATCATCATTTACGAATCAACCAGCGGTATTTCCATTGCGATCTCGTACATCAAGTTGATTATAATTTATGGAAATTAACCCATTTGCAATTCCTAATTTTATCTGTGTTTCAAACATAGAAAACATTTCGTTAATAAATAACGATATAAAATATTTTTTTTATAAACTCTTTTTTTTTGGCGTCAGTTTATGATGCTAATGTAGTAGGTTACTAAACTATGAATTAGCACATAATATGTTAATTTTTCAATAATAATACGAAGGCCACCACATGCATTAGAAAATATTGCAACTAAAATATGTTTTGCTTGTGCCGCAGACAATTATAATACAAATAATTATCATACGCAGATAAACTGTCACATAATTAGTTTTAAGGCAATGGGGATCTCTAGTAATTTTAATCAAATGCCGAACTTGTTAATGCATTTTAAAAATAATAATTTATATAAGCTTATGTTAGAAATGCCAAACTGGCATCCTTGAAACATGACAAGAGACTCTTTTGTTAAAATTTTTTTACATGTTTTTAAATGAGTTTTTTTTTTGTCAAAAATACAAAAAAGATCCAGGTCTAGTCATATTGTTCGGGCTGTAACTGGGCCACAACTCCTGAACGCTGTCCCACTACTGCACGACACGGAGACTTTTGACTGCTGGGTTACCCCCCTGGCCCGGTGCGCCTCTCCTTAGCCAACCTGATCGCTCTAGACTCCTCCAGAGCGACCATATCGATGCCGAGCTTAGTGCGGACGTCCAGTCGACGTAGTCAACCCAGCCACAGAACCCCCGACCTCAGACCATCCGCTGAACCCGACCTCCAAGTAGCTAGATTACAGGAGTACGCCACACTCCCAGTCGAGAAGTCAACAACTATTACTTGTATATGACTCATTCGAGACCGTATTAGATATTCATTATTTTTTATTTTTCATCTCCTAGTTTATCCTATATAGTAATTTTCATTGTTTGTTTCAAAACTTTATTATACATAACATACTACGTCGAGACAGTTGTCCGTAGCCACAAGTATTTGCACATATACCTATGCGTACATGTGCCGTAGCTTATAAGTGCGCTTATAATTAGTAATATACGCCTAATTGGTCAATAACTTGTTTAATACTTGTGTATTTCATGTTGCTAATATGTTTGATTAGTTTACAATATTAAAGATTTTAATGATTAACGTATTTCCATATATTTAGCAACGTAATGCCAATATTATATTAAAATATATGGTCCTAACTTAATATTTAAATGATCAAAAAAAAAAAAACACAAAAATATATAACATACTTGGGAATCGAATTGCGGTCTCGAACAAAATTAATGTGCATATGAGTTGTGTCTGACGATCAAATTGACTAAATTCATTAAAATATGTATAATAATTATTTAAAACTAACACTTAAACTTTCTATATAACATAAGCCGGGAGAAGACAATTTTAAAACTGTTACATACAATTCTGAAGCAGTTTTAAAGATATTATACTAGTTGTTTTCTCGACTGGGAGTGTGGCGTACTCCTGTAATCTAGCTACTTGGAGGTCGGGTTCAGCGGATGGTCTGAGGTCGGGGGTTCTGTGGCTGGGTTGACTACGTCGACTGGACGTCCGCACTAAGCTCGGCATCGATATGGTCGTTCTGGAGGAGTCTAGAACGATCAGGTTGGCTAAGGAGAGGCGCACCGGGCCAGGGGGGTAACCCAGCAGTCAAAAGTCTCCGTGTCGTGCAGTAGTGGGACAGCGTTCAGGAGTTGTGGCCCAGTTACAGCCCGAACAATATGACTAGACCTGGATCTTTTTTTGGTTATTGCCAAAAAAAATTAAATCGTTTAATTTAAATTATCTCTGCAGGACCTATCTTACCTTAAACGTACTAGGTATATTTTGTTTAAACAGAAGAATATTAAAACACAAAATTACAGAAAATATAATTATTTATTACGCTATATTAGTCCGATATCACTCGCATTGCTAGATTATGTCTAACATTTTCGTGGTTTCTTCTATTTAAACACTTAACAAAACAAACCTTAAGATTTGTATATGCCTGAAAATTTCTTATTTTTGAAAACAAATCATAAACCAGGCGTGCTTGTTTACTTCATTCATTTGTTGTAGTTTCTGCAATATCACTGAAACAGTTGCACATACAGCAAGAAAATTGAAATATGTTCATAATTTGTTTATTTTTACATAAATAGCATCATCTATACCTGTAAATTGACAGAAAAACAAAATAGACTCAAATAATTTGAAATTTGACATTTAATATCGCAAAAATATACTTATTTAGTGAAAAAGTGTTTCAAAGGTTAGTAAAATATTATAAATTAGAAAAATAATAAAAATATGAGTTTTCCATAAATACTACAGTATTGAAACGTATAATACTTCTCTGAGAGACGCTTGAAAAAATTTGAAGCTCTAACAATTATAATCATGCTACTTAAGACTTTTTTGCTACTTCTTAAATAAATATTCTACGATTCCTGGAGCATTCTTAATAATTGCAGAATAAATAATATCAATAATGCATAGCTGAAAAAGCCAGTTGCTGGAATCGTCAAGTAGAATTTCTTCTGTCTGGATGGCTGGGTAGAAGGTAGTAGTGTGCGTAATGTGAAGTCGTAGTTTAGTGACGAAGTATTCTTTGTGCCAATTATAAACGCCGATTGTCTGTGCAATGGCTACACCGAGTGTGTATGATCGCATGCTACCTGTTGACAATCGCTCCAAATGGGAAAAATTCAGCACGAGTGTTTGGAATGCGCCAGAGCATAAGTTCCTGGGTAGGAACGGTCGTGAATGGGGTAAGTATTTGTTGAACGCTTACATACTTAAGACTGTAACATTTTTAATACACGTAATTAATTTAATTAATTAATATTCAAAATTAATATTATTCTATGTTTATACGACGCTCTCTATGATTTATAGAACATTTAAACTAAAAACAGAATTTCCGGTATCACAAAATAAATTTGTTGTAACAGAAAATGAATAATATAATAAATGAAATAAGTAATAAATACTTGTGTAACATAGAAAGTTAAGACTCTTGAACGTCTTCAAATTAATATATTTTTATTGATTCTGTTGCAGGGCAAGTTGCATTATTCTACATACTATTTTTCTTATGGTTAACGGTATTTTTCGTAATATGTATACTAATATTATACGTCACTTTGGATGAAAATAAACCCAAATGGTTACTGGATAATGGTATAATAGGTTCAAATCCTGGCATGACATTCAGCCCCCTCGAGGATCCAACAGAAGAAACATCGCTCATTCGGTACGATGCGAAGAATATCAAAAGCGTTAAAAAATGGACAGATATTCTCGATAATTATTTAGAATGTAAGTATATTATATTTTTATTTTAAATAATAAATCTCAATGAATGTTAATGAACAATTTATGATAGAAAGTTATTTTATTCATACTATAAATTATTAGCGATATAATAGCGTTTATTTATATTTTTAAATGCATCTATTTGCGCAATTTTTGTTTTGTGCTAGTGAAACATTTGTTTTCAGTATACTTAGATAGTAGTAAGTTACCTGATGGTGGAAGAAATCAAGAAAATTGCAGTTTTGAGAAACGACCCAGTGCAGGAAAAGTGTGTGCGGTAGAAGTGGACAAATGGAGTCCATGTTCCAGAGAAAATGGTTATGGCTACAATAATTCTTCGCCATGCTTCTTCTTAAAGTTAAATAGGGTACGTCATACATCAGTTTTGAGTAATAAGCCATTTTACATTCATAAGCAATCTTTACGATTATCAATGAAAATATTAGTTACGCGTTATTAACATATTATTTTATTATTATTATTTTATTATATATTAATATATTTTTCTATCATTCCAGATATTTGGCTGGCAAGCTGATTTCTACAGTGACCTGAAAACTCTTCCAAAAGACATGCCGACTGATTTAGTAAATCACATAGAGGATTTGTCTGTTACAGAAGTACGTATATTCTTAATTAAGACGATATTTTAAAATAAATATATGCCATAGTGTAAATAGTAATATGAGTGCCAATCAAACTAGGAGGATGAAAAATGGTATTATTTCTACTATTGCATTTATGGTAAATTTGTATTTATTTTCTTGGTTGTATCAGAGAAGACAAATATGGGTTAGCTGCGAAGGCAAAAATTCAGCTGACGAATTAACGATTGAATATGCTCCTACTAGAGGATTCCCAAGTTATTATTATCCTTATACAAACATTAAAGGATACTTAAATCCATTAGTTCCTGTAAAACTTCTAAGTCCAAAACGTATGATTTTATATATTAAAATACTTAAGAGCAATTTGTATATGGTATATACTTTAGATAAAATTAAATATAAGATTTACTATTACTTGTTCTTAGAACAAGATTCATGCATCTTAAATATATGATATTTTATCTATGATGGAATTTTATATTATATAATAAATGTGACTTATCAGAAAAAAATTATATATTTACAGGTAATGTACTGATAATGATCGAATGTCGCGCGTGGGCGAAAAACATTAACTACAAGAGTGGCCGTCTAGAGCAGGAGGGTTCCATCTATTTGGAGGTACAGATCGATTAAAACCCTTTATGTAGTTCAAACTATCAAAATAAATCATTCTAAATATATTCGTATTGTTCTTGTTTCAATCGCACACGCCTGAATGATTAAATTGACTAGATTCATTAAAATGAGTTTAATAATTATAAATAACAAACAATTTTATTTTTATATAACATGAACAGAAAGATGAAAATTTAAAAAAGTTACATAAAATTCTGAAGCAGTTTCGAACAAGTAATAGCTGTTGATTTCTCGACTGGGAGTGTGGCGTACTCCTGTAATCTAGCTACTTGGAGGTCGGGTTCAGCGGATGGTTTGAGGTCGGGGGTTCTGTGGCTGGGTTGACTACGTCGACTGGACGTCCGCACTAAGCTCGGCATCGATATGGTCGCTCTGGAGGAGTCTAGAGCGATCAGGTTGGCTAAGGAGAGGCGCACCGGGCCAGGGGGGTAACCCAGCAGTCAAAAGTCTCCGTGTCGTGCAGTAGTGGGATGGCGTTCAGGAGTTGTGGCCCAGTTACAGCCCGAACAATATGACTAGACTTGGATCTTTTTTGGTTTTTAAAAATAAAAACCATGAATTATTATGTTTAATATTTTAATAATTTTGTCAACAAATTATAACTACAACTTAAAAAAAATACAATGCAGAACACTGCTAATGTTGGTATTTTATTACATATGTATATATATATTTGAATTACTCTAAATTTGTATTTTAATATCTTTGCTATCTAAATAATATACGTAATGGAAAGTTTAGTGGAAAATACTGCGGCTATTTTGCTCTATAATATGTCTATAGATAATTTCGAGCAAATCATCTCCCATCATCTATAAAAACACCATAAACGTTCAGTTTATTATTATTTATAACACGGAATTAAGAAGTTGGTTATTTTACTTTCTTTTCTAACATATGTGATATATGTAAAAATGTGTGAATTTTTTTAATTATAATCTAGAATAGTTTGTTTTCGTATCTCGAATTATTGTAACGTAAAAAGTAGGATAAAATGAATTTATTTCATTTTAAATTAAGTCCATTGTAAAATGGCAATAACACTAATCTAAATCTACTCGTATAATTTATTATTTTATGGCAGATACCAAGTTGTTTTATTGTTCTTCATCTAAATATATAATTAAATTTACAGATAAAGAAATATATTTTTAATATCATAAATTATATACATATGTATATAAGTAGAAGAAATTATTACACAGTGACATTGATATAGGTCATTCATTATTAATATTTCCCTTATATCAATGCCGTTTTTGGTATTTTTATCTGAAAATATACACACAGAAAGACAGACAGACACACACACATTCATGCATACATACACAATCACATATTTGATGTATAATTGTATAGTAATCCTGTCTCATTATCATACTTACTTTAGTAAATATAAGAAATGCATATTAACTAAATTCACAGGTCGCAATTTTAAATGTTTAATTTACATATATATGTTAAATTTCAATTTTTGAACATAGGAACTAGGTACGACGAATGGTCAGAAGAGGCGTTTTTGTTAAAATTTTGAGACTAATTAAAATATTAATAATTTTATTATTTATTACATCGCATTAAAAAGTAAAAAGTTATATTTATAATTTAGTGGAAAAATACTAAAACTTAACTCATTGTAAATGATAAATAAGATAATTTTGTTAACTGATGACGTATTTGATGTATAATTATTCTGTTATCATGTCTCATTATCATACTTACTTTAGTAAATATAAGTAATGCATATCTACTAAATTCACAGATCATAATTTTAAATGTTTAATTTACATATAGATGGTAAATTTCATACGTCATCAATTTTTTAACACAGAAACATGGCTCAAAAACGAATGCTTCAGCATAATATTTACGAATAACAATGGATTTGTTTATTGATTATCATCCTTATAAGGGTTTATCTTGTAATAATATAATGAAATTTCATATGATTGGTACACAACGATCTTCAAAATATATGTACTTATCTTGGTAAATAAACAAGAAACGGCAAATAGCAGAATTTCAATAATATTGAAGTATTATTTTTGTTAAGATTATTTTAATGTAATTCCTTGAAATATATTTCGAAATACTTCAATGCAAACCGATTTACTATATTTTCCTTGTTAATTCAATGTTGCAAAAGCTATATTGCTATATTTGCTAAATCTGTGATAAAGTTATATTTTCCATAATTTCTGTTTCACAATAAGATAGGTTTTTTTAAAGAAAATAATAGATATACAATATACCTATAAGACCACGAAACGGTGTCATATCACTCGAATGCGATACTCGATATTGCGCAAGAAACTAAATAATGTGGCGTTTGCAGTATATTTGATCTTATAATGAAATACTAATTTCATTTCTTTGGTTGGTTTAGTTGCTGTTCAGATGAAAGATGATCACATGTGTTACACGACCTCGGCATGTTTTTTTTTTCCATTCTTGTCGTGGTACAAATAATGCCGTCTGTGCATAATAATTACTTGAACACGTTTTCAAAAGCAAGTATTTAGTTGCCCATCAGTCACTCAATTTGGTTAGTAATAAGTACTTGGACAAAAATTCAACATATTCAATAATATGACCGTATGTAATATATTACATAACACTTTAGTTTAATGTGAACCACTATTTAATAGTGATTAGTAAAATATGCTAATTTATCATGAAATAAATAATTAGTTCTTCTTATTTTCGAAGCATTGAATATATATTTTAGCATATATTAGTAGATTTTACTGTCTATATATCCCAACAGGAACAAAGTTTTTGGTTTAATCTGTGGTTTTAGGTAAAAAATAAGTCTTTGGAGTTTTCAAAACTTAAAATCGTCCGACCATAATAATATAGAGTAATGAAATTGGTTCTTATTATAATTATTTTCACATAAATCGTATCAACTATGCGCGTCAATTGTTTTACAGAAAAACAAAATATGCTCAAGTATTTAATATCTATTGTAATAAATATAGTTTGTGAAAAAGTGTTTGAAAGGTTAGTAAAATATTATAAATTCATATTAGTGGCATTAGTTTACGAAGAAACATATTGTTGTGGTATGGTACGCAGAAGTAATGTCGAGTGATTAGTTATTAAAAATTTCTGTATTCACATAAGAAAAACAAATTAACAATAATCAACAATGAAAAAACAAATTATTAAGAATAAAGCATGTACAATTGTAATCCTCAACAATCATAAGAATAAAAAATATGCGATGTCAAAAAATACAATTTTAAATCAATAGTTAAGCAAAAGCAGTGAGAACCTTAGGTCACAAAATTCCCTAAACATTTAACATACGCGTTTCACTATTATGGTGTCATTGTTAGATTACATCTCTACTCAATACTTTTGATAGAGATGCTCAGAATTGCCCCCCGGATCTAATTTCAAGAATACTACAGACTATATAGGAATGGAGCAACAGCAGGACTGCTGTTTCCATAATTTAACACGCATTTATCACTCCATACTTACTATACGAAATTATGTATAAACTACATAAAATTATTGCAAGTTTGATATCTCAATCCTAAATATAATTGCATTTATAAATGTCTAGGCTTGGTTCTCATAAACATGTTTTGATATTTACAATTTTCAATCAATGCTGTAGATTACAGATAAATGATCAACTGAGCGCTAAATCATATTTAAATTAAATACTTTTAATGTATAATGAAGAAAGAAACACCTTGCACATGTTATCCTTGAATTGTTTATTAAAAATGAAGAATGATTTCTGAATAAATTTACTATTTTCTTATTATAATGTGTTTGCAAAATATCATTTATTTAAAAGCTCATAAGAACTTCAATTGGACGTATACCTACCTAACGGTATTGGTTTTCTTTACCATATGGTAAACAAATTATTACATCTTCAATGTGTTAGTTTACGCAAATATTACATTTTTAAATAAATTGATAGCAATATTAAATATCTGCATTGTCTTACACTGAACTTTCTTATACGCATTTTGGTTGAGATCTTACCATATTTTTATTATTTATCTAATTAATAACATTTTACTTACCTTTGGAACTCTTTTTCACTAAAAGTATTTCTTAGAAAAATATTAACGTGAAACTATAAATTATTTAAGTTTTTTTGTTTTTCTGTTAAACAATTGACGGGCACAGTTGATACGATTTATGTGAAAATAATTATAATAAGAACCAATTATAATTTTCTTATTTCCTGTAAATTTTTTGAAAAAAATTTTCAAATTTAGGTTGTACAAATTATTAATATCTATAATTTTTATTATAACTATTTTTGCTATAAGTGCAACCGTTTTCGAGTTTTTGCAGAAACCACAAAATATGACTAGAGTAAACATGCACTTCTGGTTTGAATATTATTTTCAAAAATAGAAGGATTTCTTTCCAGGCATATACAAATCTTAAATTTGTAGCTTCATCATTTTACCTTCAACCGTTTACATATTATTATTTCGCATAAGAAAATAAAAAGATGTTTGAACGGTATCGACTCCGAAGAAATTATTTGAAACGTTGACATAAATATATCTCTGAGCTAATCCACTCCTGGACTAGATAAATTGTCACAGTTTATTTGTCGCAAAACGTAGATATTTATTTACATTAATTAAGTCTGTCAACGGAAAGTATATAAGGGGAACTACCTGTGTTGTTGTTTCAGATATGGTATTGACCTACATACCTGTCAATGTTATAGTATACTTTCAATCAATCAATACGCTATTTAGAAATATACTAGCAAAATTCAATTACGAGTGTTTACATATAAAAAATCTAGAATAGACAAATAAAATTATTGCTTAATTTTGTAGAAAGCGGTCAAACTTTTCTGCATATTGGAGGCAACAAAACTATACACAAAAGTAAAGTAAATCCAAAACACAACTTGTATTATTTTGTATAGAATCACCGTATAATCGTTGGAAGTCTAAATAAATGTATGCCTTACAATATTAATTTTAATTTTAGTTTCTTGTACGAAATAATAAGTAAGGATAAAATACGGAAATATTTCGTTTGACCTTCCCTGAATCGACTCTGATTTTTGGAATGATATATGTCTATGTGTGTGTGTGTTCTACAGCCTAAATGGTTGAAGGTAAAATTATGAAATTTTAAACATATGCAAATATGAATTAAAATAAGCAATATATTGGAGAGTTTGTATGTATATGAAAGTTAGTTTTTGTTTCAATGTACTTATGAACTGTTGATAATTAAAGCCTAGAAATAATTATCAAAAAACTTAATAATCAAAAATATATTCTGTAATTTATTATAGAATCTTAAATACCGGGCTTGAGACCAGTAATGATGATCAACCGTTTTGTTTATTATAAGAACAGCTGCTGATAAAAATACTTACTTAACTTTTTGGCAAGAGTTGAACCAATTGTTTACGCTAGAAGCAGAAAAATTCAAACATAAACCTAGAAATAACATTGGGAACTATTTTCCTGTGTATATTATTGAGCCGTATTCATTAATTTTGCTCTATTTAAACTGGTACAACCCATATTACATTACGAGCTCACCTAAAATGTATAAATTAGCGACAAAAAAATATTTAAAAACATAATCGTGCTACAATTATAACTTACCAAAGGTTTTCCCTCTGTATCTTATTGGTAACTAATCGAAACCCCTCATATGATATTACGTTAGAGTGGTTAAAGAATCTTATACACCTTTATACAAATTTGAATAATTTATACGAATATTATGTTATGTATACAGAATTTTTGATAATTTTATTTCTATTTTAAGATTTAGAATAAATTTACATTACATATTATCCTATCTATATAACATCTAATCCAAACAAACTGTAGACATTTTTATTAAACTCTGTATATATTTAAATCTATATATTTAAATAATGATGAAATTTTCAACTAAATCTTGCAATTATAGTTCATTTTTAATAAATAATAAAACATTGTCTGTTTAATTAAAAATTTCAAAAACTGAGATATGAATTAATTTTTCAAATATATAATTTTCATTGTTATTATTGCAAAATTAATTAAAATACTTCAGACAAATATAAGTTATTTTTAATAAATAGCGCTAAATTTAATAATTTATCTCATTATCATTTTGACCTCAACTTCGTGAAACTGATATTGGCATTTTCCATTTATTCTATGTAAACATACATTAAATTAATTAATTATGAAGTATTTTTTCCCATATTCTTTATTATGGATTCGTTTAATTAACTGCCGTAAGTTAGCTTCCAGAAAAAAAATCTCCGTAATTATTTTCTCTTATACGATTAAGGTAGTACATAAATGGGAATTCAGTGCGGAACACTAGACATTTTAAGATGGTGATGAAGATGAAATTATGATGAATAATTTGCAGCGAGTGTAATATTATGGAAAAGTAACGATATTAAAAAAAACAACAAAACAGTAATTCAAAATGCATTTTTGAATGACTCCAAAAATGTTTGAAGATTTATTGATTAATTATGCACATTACGTTAAAATTATTTAATTTGTTTGTTACCATTTCAATGTTGTACATATCAACATTTGTAATTCCGCGCGAATTAAATGATGCCCTATTGAACTTAGTCTGGGAAGGTGGAATAAATATAATTGTATCTGAACGCAATTTAGATAATTTACTCCGACTAAAAGGCGTTTAGAGTTGCTCTTTGGGATAATCGTAGGCTCCTAAAATAGGTTTCGAAATCAGTAATGCTATACATTTATAATTGTCAAGATTCGTCGTAATAAGGAAGATAATTATGTAGATTAGGAAAATATGAAATAATAAATGATTGACAAATGTAAAAATATTTTAGAAATATCTAAAAGTTTATGATATTTCAATATGCTAGTCCGTCTCTGTGTGTCATGCGGAACAGTTACATGCATGCGCAATGTTTTATTTTTAACAATAATGGAATAGAAACGAACAATTTTTATCGTGCAGTCACATAAATAAAAATTACAAGGAGAAACCCAATTTGCACGTGTATTTACTTATATACAAAGTTTAATACATTTGTGCCGGCAGATGTGTTTTACAGTCTTGTTCACGGTGGCATTGGTGTATGTTAATTTTAAAATAGTATGGTGATTTCAATTTTTATGTAAATGTAAATAGAAAGTGTTATCAGTTGTTCACGGTCATTATACGGTCGTAATCACGAATTCAGTAGCTTAGCTAGTTTTATTACTTCAAATGTATTGAAAATATTGGATAATTTGTTGTTGCATAAAAGTGCTCATGATTCTCTCTCAGGTAAATTTTTTTTTGTTCTATTAATTTTGATTGACAGTTGATTTGCGCTTATGTCGAATGTGGACTGTCACGGTTGTTAACTAGAATAATCAAGCAACGCGCTTTTTTCGTTTCATTCAAGTTTTTCATACACTTGTATTCAGCGTGCTCGCAACTTATTTATCCCCTTATCCTGAGGACGGCCTAGCATTCTCACTCTATTCTACTCACCCATACAAATCGTTTTTGTCAATCTTTCATTCAATATGACCGTACCATCTCACATATTATACGTGTGACATTTTTTACAATTTTATGCTTTTCATCTTATGGAAGTAAATTTCGTGGTTTAACAGGCTACAATATTGAAAAACCGCGGTGTTTCACAATTATAGTTGCTTTATTTTAATACAGATTTATAAACTTACAATGGGAAATACTATTATTTGATCTTGGCCAAATTTTCAAAATAGTTACATATCACAAAATCTAATTTTTAGAAAAAATTGTTTTCTCCCGCATATTTGTTTATGAATTACTCTATTTGAAATAGAATTATCTATAAATTTTATGATAAATATACATAAAATAAACTTTCATTTTTGTAAAAGTTTTTTTTCCCTTAAAATATCAAATTCAAACAATGGATTTTTATAAAAACCTTGTAATTGATTTATATTGCAATAAATTAAAAATGTTTTTTAATTGTTAATTTAAATTTATGTGGTCTTAATTTAAATATAATGCAATAACACATATCCTCCTTACATTTAAATTGTATAAATTACTAAGAACTAACATCAAGCTATGGACAGGAAACTTATGAAAAGCTATAGTATTATCACGTTTAATACTTCTCGGAGAGACAATTGAAATCATAAAAATTGTTAGGGAAAATGTTTAGAGCTAAGACAATCACAATCATGCTACTTTTTTTATTCTTTTTTTTGATTAAATATTCTACTATTGTATTTGTCGAACATTGCATTGCAGAATAAATAATAATAATGTACCGACAATATTCTTACTCCTACCTATATACATATATGTAGGTATGTGTGAGCCTATCGGATTTAATGGGATTAATTTATTAATGAAATGTAATAATTGATGAAATAAATAATCTGCTAATTAATGTTTATCTAAAATCTAATCTTATCAATTCATACAGATTACAGAAAATTTGAAATATTTTATTCTGAAATAATTAGCGTACATTTACAACCATAATCCATTCTATAACGTGTATTTTAGTAACCAACATTAGAATTCGATGATAACCACCAATCACGCATCCAATAACAACATAACTGATAACATGAAAGAGGTTGTAGTAACCATTGCATAAGCAGTAGAGACTTATGCTGCGAGGACAGCCTGGCTGGTTAGGAGTTCCGACGTCACAAAGTCACACAATACAGATAGTAGACAGACTTCTACAGCTAAACAAGCCAGTTCTCTGCGATCGCTGGTGGAATCGGCAAGTAGAATTTCCTCTGTCTGGCTGGGTAGAAGGTAGTGTGGTGTTGCCTTGCGTGAACTCGTAGTTTTAGTGACGAAGTATTCGTTGTGTCAATTGTAATCGCCGACTGTCTGTGCGATGGCTACACCGGGCAAAGAAAGTGGAAACGGTGTGTATGAGTTTCCGTACATGCGACAAGTGGACAATCGCTCCGCATGGGAGAAATTCGGGACGAGTATTTGGAATGGGTCAGAGAATAAGTTCCTGGGTCGGAACGCTCGTAATTGGGGTGAGTTTAAACGCTTACATTGACATTTTCAATTAATGTAAATATATTAATTTACATGATTTAAAAAAAATAAAATTTTTATGTATTTAATATTCAAAATGAATATTATTCTAGAAATATAATCTGTTTGTTTCAAAATAAATAAATGTATGGTCTCATATTTACCCAAATTAAGTCTTGCAAAGTTCATCGGTAGTTTGATCTATATTTACCCTATGACCTGTGCTACCAGCAATATATCATGGGTTTTGCTTGTATAGTAATCGGGTAGCAAATAATATTTATTTTGCAAAACAAACATTGGCACATCTATAGTCAATACAGCTTGCAAGTATAGTTCAGTAACCTAAATAGGAAAATTGTAATATACCATACCACTTTGACCTTGAAAGTGAGCTTAATAAATTTTGAATAGAAACTATAAAGAATTCTTTTTCTAGAATCTCAAAAATGATAGCTTAGGACATTGAACTACCCTTAATCGATTAAATTGAATACAAACATTTTAGTAAATATTTCACTAGATAATATTTCAAGGTCATGTTGTGTATTTTACTCAAATTTATCTTTAGCTCTCCGTAATTTAGGTCGTGTTATATTTTTTGAATTATTATTTTTATATAGTGGTCTCTATGGTTTATAGAACATGTTCATCTACTTATAAACATCCTGGGAATTAATTAGTAGTTTATAGGTAAAAATGAGATAAAATCGTCATTTTTTTCGAATCGTTTAATTTATTTCAGTTTTAAACTAATTTTACCAACTAGTTACATCTAATAAATCATCTTAAGGGTAACTATAAGACAAAAGGTTACACATTTTGTTATAAATTTAACATATTTGTCAATTATAATAAAATAATTTATTAGATTTAAATTGACAATTTTTTTAAATATTTATTTATTGTGTTTTCGATTTTTTTTAAAATTTTATTCACATTTTACTTAATAATTTTATTATCGTATAAAGAATTTCATTGGAAAAAATGTCAAGTTGTAATATAAAAATGTTTGGTGTTTGTTTTATTTCTTTATTGATTAAAATAATATATTGTTGATGCATGTTACATTTCCTCGTACATGTGAATGTGTACAGGTTTTCTAGTTTGATTAGTGAGATCAAGCTACTACTTCATAGGCGCGTTATAATAGTTTTTTTTTTTAATAGGTATGTTTACCGAGGTTTTTTTTTAAATATTTGCTAAGCCGCTAAAATAAACATATATGTACATACTTAAAACTTATCTGTTAACATATAAATTCTTTCAAGATATATCGTTACTACTTCATCATATGGCAGTCTTCAAACTGTTTTATTTTATACAACAGGATCATGTCGAGTAACAAATGTGTGAACATGTGCATTGTCATTTTACACAATTAAAATTTTACGTTTGCGACATGCAAAGTAATGACAACACGAATAAATCAGTTAGTGATTACTTTTTTGTTTTAAATTAACTGAATACACCTTTTCATTTTATATTGTATGTACATTATTAACACAAAAACGATATATGTAGCTTAAATCATTTTATACACGGATTCCAAATAAATTAAACTCCCGTTTTTGACTTGTTGCAAATATATTTATAGTTTAACTCTCTTAATTTCATCTTAAACCGCTGTAGAGCGCTCACACACTTTTTGGCCTTCCCTGTATCGAGACTGACTATGTTTACACTGTAAATATGGTTAAAACAATTTTATTTAAAAATATCCTTTCAAAAACGTGTTACAAGAAAATTGCTACCAATATTTTAAATTTCTAATTTATGTTGACATAGTTACGTATATTTGGTATGGAAACTAATATTTAATGAATCATAAGAATTATGCCTGTCAATATATCGTTAATTTAAACTAATATTAAATAAATGTGCTTTTTTTTATGTGGTATGATAGATCGAGTGTTTTACGTAGCATCTTTATTTAGTCAATTCTATGTGATCTTCGGCCTGATGAGATTTCAATTATTTGCTAAGCATGCTAACGGTATTTTAGTGATAAGCGGGACCGTTATCTCGCTGTTGAAATATTACTAAATAAATCCTTGGGTCGTGTGTTTGTGCCTTACTACTACAACTACAGAAATGTTCTCGGCAATATTATCTAATCGTGTTTAATGAATATTATTATAAATTCGCTTGATTTTATTATTATTTTACTGCGAATATTATTTATATTCAATGACATGATTCATAATATATATGTATCTATATTCCAAATGACTGTATTTCACCCTCATGGGGAAGTAAAACAATAGTCACAGTTTGATACATCTAATATGTTGCGCGTGATGGTAAATTACCATAAGTTTATTTCATTTTGTTCATCTGTCAATGAACTTTTAAAAAAATTTATTTATTCACATTAAAACATCTACACTGTCTTATACGTAACAAGTATTTTTTATTTAGACGAAAGTATATTAAAAATTCAGAAAATTCAATGAAATAAAAATTTTCTATAGGCACATTTATAATGAATATGCTCTTTTTTTGTTTTCAATTATAAGAGCTCATTTTTTGATGTAGTTAATTTAATATAAATGTTTAATATGCAAATACACCTTTAGACATTCCCTGAGTCAAGTATAACTATTTTTAGAATGTTCGCACAACTTTTATTTGAAAAATGTGTGTGAGAGAGAGATAAACTGCCAAACTAAATCATGAAACTATAAATTTAAGATTTGTATAATATTCGTAAGAAAACTTTTGAAAGAGGTATTCGAACCGGAAATACATGTTTACTCTTGTAAATATTTGCGATTTCTGTAGTATCCCTGAAACGACTGCACTTTTAATTAAATTAAATTTTATTTATTAAATCGAACAACTCAAAAACGTTTCACCGATAATGAAATATGCAAGTGCATATATCCACTAATTAATTAGACAAACAAAATAATAATAGTTGTTTTTGACCTGTTTTATGCGTCAACAGAATATCGTTAAAAATTATAATTTATTCAGTGATTTTCAAGGTTTATGGAATATTTTATTTGTTGGTAAATAAATTAAGTGGCATTTTCCTACAATATATGTAGTATATCTAGCAGGATTTAGATGTTATGCAATTTCAATTTGTATAACATATACTCGTGAAAAAGTCTATGAGATTAATTTCAAAGCGTGGGTACTTCAGGTTAAATTAGTGCCTGATAACGTAGATAGATAACAAAAGCAATAATTTACACACAGATATTTTTTCCCAAATTCACGTAAATATATTACCGCGGAGGGTGAATTTTCAACGTATTTATATAAAAGTAGCAGATCGTAAATTGCTTATTGATTAACTGACAATGTGTGCCAATTATAAAGTATTCGTTGACCTTATATGGAAGGAAAACTTTACATAAATCATCTAGACAATTTACTTCATCAGTAAATTGTATATTATTTAAATATAAAACGTCTAGTCTCCAGTTTTTATCATTCTATGCATACATTTGAATGTTTAGTATATAATGGACAGAAATCAACAATATGTTCGATTAAGAATTTTGAAATATGGTGTAGTAAATATGACATTATTATTCAAGGCTACGTTCCATTAGAGTATTTTTTACATGCGTGCTACACATTTTGTGACACTGCTTAAATGATTTGCACATGTATCTTCTATAAAATTTAAAAGCTTTTCGCCAAATAATTCTCGAACGTAGCTTGTTTGGTCATATTTCAATTCGATCAATCGTTACAAAATATAAAGATACAAAATTACGTATAAGAGATTTGAACAGAAATATAATTATTCATTGCATGTTAGTAATTATTATTGTGAGTTGTTTGATACTTTTCAAATAAATTAAATACTTATAATACTACAATATATCACTAATATTTTAAACATTTTTCTCTTAATATATATTTTACTTAATCGAATCATAAATTTTTTTTGCCTATTTTGTTTTCCTGTTAATATATTGACAAGTGAAGAATTTTAGTATCTTTTCTATTCTTGTAAAAAAATCCAGTTCAGTACAATGCCGTTGTTTTTAATTTAATTTAAAATTACATGAATTTTAAGTATGATTGTGTTTTGTAAATGACGTAAGTCTACAATAATTTTTAGAGGTAATGAACATTAACAGTGACTTATATTTATAATTACGTAAAATATTCCTAATATATTATACAAAGCATGCAAAGTAGATTAATAGAAGAAAATGTAGCAAAAATGCATTATTATTAATATTTACTTCTATTTATTGCTTTTTTAACGATAAATAAAATTTATTACACAAAAGATATGCTATGCTAAATATAAGAATAACAATCAACTTATGCATACACATACATATGCTATATGAGTAAAAATATAAAAGGAAAATGAAAACATGCCGTTTTAACAGAAATGTTGCGCCAAAACATATTTAGAATTATAGAAATACTGTCTTCGTTCTTTACTCCATAGCAAAATTGTTACCATTTTGTAAATACGTTAACTAAAATAAATATTATATTTAAATTTCAAAAATATATTTAATATTGATTTGTTCGGATAATTTCAAAAAACGCGAAATAATTCTAGTTCAATGAACTTGCTAATCTGTTACTTAATTTTCTTTTCACTGATAGTTTTGTTGTATACGCTAACTGAATATTAATTGCATGCTTGCATGCATATGCAGAGAATATATAGTGTCATTGTTGGTATGATTGCCTGAGTGAATGCTGAGTGCGTGGAATCAGATAACATAAATATTAAATTAATCCTGGAGGTGGTGCAAAATTAATTTAATCGTTTAACACTGTCTGTCTGTGCGTATGATACCAAGTTGAATAGTTGTGATTTTTTAATTTAAATTTAAAATGAACTCATCATATCTTTTACTCACTTTAAAGAAGCGACTTGTTTCATTTGATTTTATTAAATTCAATTTAACTTCGTTTAGAATTAAACAGGAAAAAAGAAACTGTCGCGTCTTACAAAAGTGGCGTGAACGAAAGTTTCATTTATTTAATTACCTAATGTACTTTACGTATTACAAAAGCTGCATTTGTTATTCAAATTTAATGTCGCGAGTATGAAAATTTTCATTATTCTAAACATACCTATACTTCGTATAAGAAAGTAAGAATATATAAATCATTCCGAAATTTAAAGTATATCATATAAATATTAGAATATTTTCGACATTCATGTAAAACAATACTAAACTAAAACATTAATGCTTAGTCTTTACTACCTAGTAATTATTAATAAATCAAGGTTTTCTCTCGGTACTAATCGATAGCACGTGCTTTTAACAGAACAAACCTCGCAAATAGATTAAATAAATTAAAAATGCAGCTAATGGCATAATATATGTATACATTAAATCGCATGTAGTTGTAGTGGTTTAAACCAGATATGCGATAAAATTGCTAATAATGAGCTTAGTAAAATCAAAACAAACAAATAAAAAAGTGTTTGTATCGTCAGCGTATTAACAAATTTCTACCTGTGATAGCTCATTGGAAACTAGTATAAACCAGAAAATACTTCATCGGACCGGACTTATCCACCGAATCAGATATTTATACTTTCTCTGATGTAATAAATGCCGAACTGGTTTTTCTTTATGAGCCAGTGTTGAATAAAAAAAGTGTTATTTTTCTCAAAATTGTATAATACAAACAATTTAATCTTTCGGGGACGAAATGTTTATTAATGTCTCTCATAAATATATCAATGCCTCAATTTGTGAAAATATATATGCACTGAACTTTCTTATACGTATTTTGTTTAGATTGGTATATTAAAGTAGATATTTGAATAATTCTAAATAATTCTAAGTATTCATCATATTTTTTATATTTTGCTAACATTTTTTCTCTAAATATATTCCTAACAATAGATAATAATTGTTAAGTTACAAATTATTTGAGTCTATTTTGTTTTCCTGTTAAACAATTGACAGGCACAGTTGTTACAATTTACGTAATTACATTTTCTAAACCTACGTAAAAATGGAAATTGTCAATAGCGATTTTCTTATAACCGTTTCAGTTTCTGAAAAAAAATTCCAAACAAAAGTTATGCGAGATATTAATATCTATAATTTGTATTCTAACTATTTTTGCTGCAAGTGCAACCATTTTTGTGCTACTGCAAAAACCATAAAAAATGACTAGAGTAAACATGCACATCCAGTTCGAATATTATATATTCTTGTCAGGCACATACAAAGACATAATTCCAAAAATCGTCAGACTAGAAGGGAAGGCCAAAAGATTTATTGCTATTAAAATCTCGAGATCAATTTTTTTCTTGATTACAATACTTACTTATTAATTTGTATAAGAAAATAAAGAGTAAGATCTTATTTAGGAACTAATGCCGGTTTTGCACCACAAGAATTTACGCGTGTAGTAATTTAAAAACCTGTCTACTGTTTTATAAAAATTAAATCGCAGTAAATGTAATAAAGTAAAATTTAATAATATTAAATATTAATTTATGACATACTGAAGTATTTTTATTGCTTTATAAATCGGTAATATACAAACATAAATATTTAATCTGTACATATGTGAGCATGAAATATAATTAGTTTTGTTCTGATGAACTTCAATAATAAAATTATTGGTTTACCACACAAATTAAGCTTTTGTGTTTCAAAGCACATGAATCATATTTTTTTGTTACGTAATAACTATGCCTCGACACTCATTGAATAAGTTAAACATCATAATGAGAAAATTGATTCATTTCTCAGATAAACAAACATATCAATGCATATCTACCATTCATTAAAATAGACGTATTGTACTATAATTCAATAATTACGCTACTATTAGTTTTCTCTCTCTGTTTTCTTAAGAATTTGTTAAACCACATTTACGGAAATCTATTTTGACGTACCTAATTAGATATTTTGTAATTGTTTTAGTTGTGGCCGCGAGACTTACATGACACTTGGACAGTATCGTCTTGTCTCGTGCTTTTCTTCAATGTCCGGTTTCGTCTCGAAACAAAGACTTTGATATAAGTCTCGCCTACACCCTATTACTTATTTCTAGTCCCACACAAAAATTTCAGCTAACGCATTAAGCACTAAAAATGTGATATAATGCCACACTTTATTATTTTTTACAAAGTTATGTTGATAATTATGAAATTTTAAAGATGAGGATGTTTCAAAACAATTTGAGTTTTAATTAAAAATGTTCTCTTGAATTTCTTTGCAAACGCAAACGCTTAATAAAATTTAAATACTACAAAATGTCGATTTATGTTATTATGTCTGTTTTTTATATGGAAAATGTGTACTGCAAAAATACTTTAATATTTGAAAAATCATTTTTCTAACCCATATATGAATATTATAGATAAACAAATATTATAAAGATCAAAGAAAATATGTTGTAATCACTTTTAATGTTTACTTCAAAGCCTTAAACAAATTCAGATTATATTCATGTAAAATACATAGAATTGTTTATTAAAGAATTATCACATTTCATTTAGTATGTAATAAAACCGTGTCTGTACCATTATTATTTAATAGTTTAACGATATTTACGATTTACTTTATCGATAATTGCACTTGAAGAAATACTAGAGATACTCTTACACCTATAATAAAATTAAGTCTTATCTCACTGATCAACTCAGAAATATCGATAAAAAACCAGGCCGGAATAACATTTTGCAATCTTTTTTATCGGCTAAT
The DNA here is from genome assembly GCA_944738965.1 of Nebria brevicollis. NCBI lineage: Eukaryota > Metazoa > Arthropoda > Insecta > Coleoptera > Carabidae > Nebria > Nebria brevicollis. The sequence goes on from OX122907.1 coordinate 9,729,809, forward strand.
TTTTAAAATTAACATCGTTATTACATTTCAATTAGTACAAATACAATAATATATATTGATTATCTGTAAAAGATATTAAAAAATGTTTGATTACATTTTCGGAAATTTAATAATTTTTATAAATTATCTTTTATCGTAAATTCATTACGAATTCGCAGTGCTTCAGTTTTAAAAAATATATATAAATCAAATTTCACTTTAAAGGGTGTAAATATGTTTCTTCCATAGCATTATAAATTTACTTTGGTTTTCGAAAATAAAGAGTTAATCAAAAATTCTATTTATAAATACACATTCTTGAAATTTCACATAGAAACTGTTTTAATTAAACAAGTAAATATTTGATGTTCAAGGAATATAAAATGTGTGGATGATATTTATAATTTACATATACATGTATGTACATTTATAGAACATAAAGTCTTTGACAAATAAACTGGTAATAAACAAAAATGTAAATATTATATAATTGCTTTAATCTTAGAGGTCATTAGGAAGTACGTTTTTGTATTCATATAAAATATATAACATATATATGTATAGTTGATATATGTAGGTATAATATTTGGTTCCTGGGATAAATTCGGATTACCGATGAGCGTTTCTGAGAATCGGAAATGTAAGTCAAGTACATAGCCACAAGGTCAACTTTAGTCTTGAAATGATGTAGAACATGGCCATATTTTGTTACCAAAACAGTTTACACATCTGTGTTTTCTTATTTCACTAATTAAAATCCTAACCCGTACATTGATTTTATGGTTTTGTAGATTTGGTAAATGTACTGCAAGAAGATTTATGAATAACAAATCTACAATTCCTTGCACTGAACTCTCTTATACGTAATTATCACATATTGAATTTCTTGTAAAAGAAATTGAATAATATAATAAATCAAATTAGCAAACATTAACATAAAATTAAGAATTTTTCTTGACATAATAATATATATTTTTTATTGTTTTTGTTACAGGGCAAATTCTATCGTTCTACACAATATTTTACATAGTGTTAGCGGCATTATTCGCAATATGCATGCAAGGATTATTCCTCACCTTAGATGAAAATCGACCCAAATGGTTACTGGATAGTAGTATAATAGGCACAAATCCTGGCTTGGGATTCAGGCCCATCTCGGATCGAACCGAGGAAGGTTCGCTCATATGGTACGATGCGAAAAATGTCACAAGCATCAAAAAATGGACAGATATTATCGATAATTATTTAGAATGTAAGTATCATATTTTTATTTACAAAATATAATTCTATTCTCAACTAATGTTCATTAAAAATGTATACTTTAATTTAGTTTGACTATGAATACGCGCGGTATACCTTTTACGACCTTCTAAATATTTTAAGGTCTCTTAACTGTTAAGGCACCTTAAAATATTTTGACCAGTTAAAATGTTATTTTTATACTAATCTTATATCACTCTAATTTTTTATTTCCAGTATACTTAGATAGTAGTAAGTTACCTGGCGCTGGAAGAAATCAAGAAATTTGCAGCTTTGAGAAACGACCTAGTGAAGGAAAAGTGTGTGCTGTAGAAGTGAACAAATGGGGTCCGTGTTCCAGAGAAAATGGTTATGGCTACAATAATTCATCGCCATGTTTCTTCTTAAAGTTAAATAGGGTACGTCATACATTAGATTTAAGGCGATGTTCCAAATTTTTTTTTTTAATCGATTTTTTTTTGTTCAATAATTTTATACAAAAACATTTCAAAAATATATAAAAAAAATGTTAAGGTAAATTTCGAAACCGTTTCCAAGATATTTACATTCCCATAAGTAGTAACCGGGTAATAAATACACTAAAATTAAACTTTAAACACGTTTTTCTCGAAACTACATTTTTAAAAACGGTGTGCCCTCTAGCTCAAAAAATAATTAAGCTATTTACTCAAATCTTTTTTTATACTATTAAATAACTTATAATGCAGAACGCAAACCGACATTTTGACATAAATATACATTTGTTTCATTTTTATTCAATCCCAAAGGTCCAATTTTGTGTACAAAACATAGAACTTTTCTTAAAATCACTCTATTTTCTAGGTTTTTCTTAATTTTTAACTTTTTATTGGTTTACGGGGAAGGTAATTTTGTTCTTAATAAAACCCCGTTAGATTTTTTTGTTTTCGACATCCTGGACTGGCGTTATCGTGCACACCGCAAAACGCCTCATCTCCGCGGCCTCTACTATGTCACCTCCTATATAAGTAATTATGCATAAAAATAAAAAATAATTTTTTTTTGTATACTGCTTGAGTTACTTAATATTGTAAAATAAAATTTAGTTCTCTATCTAATAAAATAAGAAAGAAAAAATTATAAAAAATAGTCATTTATTAGTTATAAGTCATTTTACATTCACAAGCAATTTTTACGTTGTATTTAAGATTTGTTTCGTAAATACATAATTTAATTTAATTTTCTGAAATGAATCCATTTTTAAAGTTTAAATTGTTATTTATTGTGTTATGCTTATAATAATATGCATATCAAGGTATGTGATAATATGTGAATATAAAGTGAAATAATTAATTTGCGATGAAGAGCCAATTTGGCAAGGTGTTTTGTAGGAAACAATTGGGCAATAATATTATTTCCGGATCTTTTATATATAATGTTCAATATAATGTAAATAAGATCTCGCGCCAAAATAATTAATCACAATAAAGAGTAAAAAATTTATCTTAATTTCCTTATCTTGCCAATTTTTATGACTATAGGTCCTTATTAATATTCTATCATATTTATTTATATTATATAAGATGTTTAGAGCCTATAGTATTTGTAAATAAAATTGAAAATTTGAAAAGTTATTTATTTAGTGTAGTATTTTTATTAATTTATTTTATTTATTTTTTTTAGATATTCGGTTGGGAAGCTGAATACTACAACGACACGGAAAATCTTCCAAAAGACATGCCGGATGATTTAGTAAATCACATAAAACATTTACCAGAGAACGAAGTACGTATATTCTACATTACCAATAATCACAATATTTTAAAGTATGCTGGGCTGCATGTGTTGAAATTATATTAAAGCACTCAAATACAGTTGCGCAAATTTGTGATTAAAATAAATATATCTATTTGATACATGCCACAGTTATAAATAGTATTATGAGCACCAATCAATCTAGGTTGATAAAAATGCACTTTAAAGTTATAAAATGAATAATTTAATGTTGCGTCAAAAGTCAAAACTAATATAAATAACAAATTTATTTTTAGATATATTTGCAGTTTATATTACAAAATATGCAATCCAAAAAATATGAGGTGAAGTTGAAAATAACTAAATTTTATTCATTGGTTTTGATTTTTAACTCACTTAAATTAATTAAAAAATATTAAACAAAATATCGACTCTCTTATTCAACAACCAGTTTCATAATATAGTTAAACCAATTTAAAGATAAAATCTAAATGCATCCATACAATTTTAAAGTGTTTTTTTTGACAACTCCATCTAACGTTAAAATGTTGTGTAATAATTTAAAAAAAACGTTTTGTATTAATGCTTTTAAAATGTACTAGAATTTGATTACAACTTGCCTAAATGGAATACAATTGTAAGCGCATAGTAAATATTTTTTACATCTTGATGCCAGATGTGAAATAAAAGATAATATGCATAGTTCTTGTTCAAACCCTTTTTACATGATTTTTTACACCAAAGGTTAGATTTAATTGTTTAAATATGAGTCCTTAAATTCACACTGTCAAGTTAGGTCACACGTTTGTATTTATGACTGATTAATATATTAAAATAAGCCTCGCATAGATTTCAACAAATTTCAGAATGTTGATTACTTTGATACGCAAATGTGTCACTAGATGTAAATTTGAATACACTATACACTACCAATATTAATTTATTGCTAAACAATCACATCCATTCATCAACCATGGCACAAATACACCATTAATACAAATAAATAACAGTTGACCTACACCCTTGAATATCGTGAATATGCACGTTACATTCTCAATTATTATACCTACTTATAGTAACATTTACGGTACTTGGACATTCTTTACATTCCTTAGTCAGATATAAGTAACGACATAAAAATAATGTAGATGTCTTTTATATGTGCGATAGTGTCGTTTAAAGCTTATAGACGTACATCTTTCCTTAACGCAGACGTATTTATAACAACAAACGCAACCACGTTTATATACCATCATATTTCGTCATACTTCGTATATTATTGTTTTCATGTCACATTATTGTTTCACATTGTTAAAACGGGCCAAAAGCATGATTTTGAGTAGTTTGGCGTTATTTGAAGACGAGAAAAATAAAATTGAACTGTTATTTTCCTTGATTTTATTTAAATTTGCTCCGTTTAAAAGTGTTGTATAAACGAAGTGGGTGATTCATGCCAAAAAAATGGTTCAAGTTCCGTGAATCCGACTATACCTATAACTCAATAAACTTATTTCTCTAGTGTTATTATTTCTACTTATAAATTATATTGCATTTATTGTAAATTTGTAATTCTTATCTTGTTTGTTTCAGAGACGTCAAATATGGGTTAGCTGCGAAGGCGAAAATCCAGCTGACAAAGAAACGATAGGAGGCAATCTTGAATATGTTCCTACTAGAGGATTCCCAAGTTATTATTATCCTTATACAAATATTCAAGGATACTTAAGTCCTTTAGTTGCTGTTAAACTGTCTAGACCAAAAGGTAAGATTTTAAATAAAATTAAATATAAAACTATATTACTTGTTCTTACAACAAAATTCATACATCTTAAATTTAAGTTTTATCTATCACAATTAAAAGAACAATGACTATAATGTCTATATTTATATTAAATATATTTACAGGTAATGTACTGATAAACATTGAATGTCGAGCATGGGCGAAAAACATTATCTACAGAGGTGGCAACCAACAGCGTGAGGGTTCCATCCATTTAGAAGTGATGATCGACTAAAACCAATCACCTCTATATGTAGTTCAAACTATCAAAATAAATCATTCTAAATATGTTCGTATTGTTCATGTTTCATTCGCACAAGCCTGAACAAACGGCAGAGGTACTTAGGCGTCCATTTTATAATTAAAACGGTTGCCCTCAAAAACACGTACCCATTAAATCAACTCTTCTTACGCCCATGAACTGTGTTACCTCAATCAAATGCTTTCAAAAGCATACGCGTTTGTGTGAATTTAGTTCAATTTCATTTTTAAGTGACGATAAACAACAGATCGGACAATTCGTAGTTTTAAACAATAAAATCATTGATTCCGACTATCATAATATCATCATGAGGAATTCTAATGAAATTATGATTGTCTAGTATTATTTTTATGTAACTATTTATTTCAATCAAAATTATATAATTCTATTCTCAAATCATTAAAATGTGCCTTAAATTTTGAATTTGAATTTTGCGAAAATTATGTAAATATCTGTGACATCATTTATTTTACCATTTGTGTCTAAAATCCAAGAGTGACTTCGAAATGATATAAAACTGTAAATTAAAGCATCCCGAAAATCTGAATCAATGTACATAATATCATAGTTCGCGTGAATACCAATTTATTATTTGGTGAATAAGTCACCGGATAATATTAACCGTTCTAAAAAATTTTAATAAAATATTCCATATTTCATTGTTTAACAATTTGTAAATATTGTAATAAAGTTTATATATTATAGCTGTAAATCAACCATGTGAATTCATTACATATTATTTACAATAAGGAAGAAATGTAACTTAAACACACATTTAATATTTCCAACCTATTCAATTTCTATTTAAAAAAATGTGCCAAACATATTGTGACTTTGTGAATAAAAGTTTCAAATTTTAATGAATTCATTTTGGTTATACGATTTATTTTGTCAAACAATTGGTATTATATTTTAAATATAAACGCAATATTAAATATATAATACAAATGGTTCACACAAAACTTTAAAATCGTGTAACAATAGCTTTGTCTTTTTAAATAATATTGTTAAGTTTTATTTTGTAACATTAAGGATTATTTTCTGCTATTTATAGAAAACTGTACTGTAAATGTTAAACCATTCATAAACGTGCCACAAATATAAAATAGTTGTCATTTTACAATTATTAATACTAAAATCAAAATATATTATTAATTATTCTTCAAGCATTATCGCAGTGTATGTATTTTTTAAAATAATTTTTGCCCTATACGTTGTGATTAAACTTAACACACCTGTGTTACAATATTACACTAATTGATTTATTATTTATGTTATTGCAGAAACATCAAACATGCACTTCTAGTAAGAATATTCTTTTCTTGTCACATATGTGAAAATCTAAAGTGAGTTTCAACCATTTATGTTGTAAATTCATACACACACCAACAATTGTGTGGTTCGGCTTTTAAATATTCGTAACTACTTGCAGTACTTATTTGTAATGTGAGTAGCATAACTAGCGTATATGACTACTATTTTGCTGCAGGTTCAAGCTAGCTTATGTATTTGAATTTACCATTGTGTAATCTTAATAGAACTATCTATAGAAATTAATTATTTTTATTCAGTTCTTTATGTGATGTTTTGTGTTTCGTTGCGTGTGAAAGTGAAATATATGAAGTTGTCAATAAACTAATTGATATTCACTGGCAATTTTCAAACGAATTAATCCTAAGGTAATTAAAAAATGTTTCAGGTTTATTAAATATAACTGGAGTCGTGTTAATTGGAATGCTGAATTTACGAAATTCTACATTCAATTAATTTAAACGGTCAATTAGTTTTATGAAAATAATTATTTTTCAAACTGTCTTTAATATTCTTTGCAATATAGCATTTTGTAAAGTTTTAACTTATTATTTTTAACTTACTTCTTCGAAATATTACAACAGCAGTCGATTTGATTTTGTTGTTGCAATTATAATCATTTATATATTTACATCCTCTAGCACTATTATCACTTCCACTAGAAAGATGGAAATATATAAACCGATAAGCTAATTTTTGCTCGACACCAGCGATAGATTATTTTAGACTCACCAGTGCATATATTTTGCTCTATTGCTGAGGCTTTTTCCAAGCTTTCTTTAGTTAAGGAGAAATTGTTAAACGCGCAATTTTGAGGATCCTGTTTGATTTTTCTTTCCATGAACTTATTGACAGTGCAAAGCTATTTGAGTCTCTTCCTCATGAATGAATATATTCAGAGAAATAATAGTAAGAATAGTTACCAGTGGTGCAGTTAGGATCATATCGTTCATCCCAATTACACAAAGATAAGATAATCACTGTAGATAATTGATGCGTGAGATGTAAGTAATAAACCTGATCAGGTGCCTTCACACTATACATTCATAGAATTTGTTTTATTATAAGTGTGTACGTGTGACTTTAGATGACTTTGGGGAGTAAATTCTATGTTTACTCTAGAGTTCCTAGGCTTTGCTCTTATTATTGTACGTGAATAAATGCTCCTTATGTTATGTCTCTTTGTCAATTATTGAAAGAAAATGCTTTTAATACCATTTGTCAATGATGTGATATATAGTTTGTTATTATTTTGAAGAGAAGCTATCCTTGTTAGGTAATAATATTATTTTGAAATATTAAATTATATAAATATTCATATAAATTGAATTATTTAGATTGGTGTCTGGCAGACTGTTATTGTAAATGTATGAAGATTTTTTTGGAAAAACCCTAACAATATTTGCAAAATTATTTGTTATTTCGTATAAAATTATTTATAATTACAAGAACGGAACAAAAACGTGTCTACGTGCCAGATTGCAGATATTGAATTGGTGGGAATTTCTTCTTACGTTAAAAACAAAATATACGCAATGGCTTGCGCTGAACTTATACATATTTCGTTTTAGCAAAGAGCTATTTATAAACATATTCTCTTTGGTTTTAGGTAATAGGGATATTCAAATATTTTTATATTTTTCTACTTAATAATATTTTACCATTTTTTTAAAACATTTTATCACTTTTATATATTTTTAAAATGTAACTATTTACAAAATGCGCCTTTCTTACAAATCATACACTCTTTGAAAACATTCTTCAAACAAAAAGGAAATATTAATATCCTTTTATAAAAGTTTTTCGACTGGTGTTCGTAATTAAATAATAAAATATTTCAGGAATGTAGTCAGTTGATATTATATTAAAATGCTCAACGTTTCGACAAACACTGTTGTCTTCCTCAGGAGGATTTTAAGTTAAAATCCTCCTGAAATATTTTATTATTTAATTAATATCCTTGATTATTAATTTGATGTGTGCTGCAAGAGCAGCAATTTACTGCAAACCCTAGAAAAGTAAACATATTCATTCTTATAAATAAGTAATGTAGTTTTAAAACACGAGTAGTTACCTAAATTTGGTGCCTCAGACGGTTGCTCATATTGGTTATGCGAGATGGCTGCTCTGATTTTATTTTTTATTTTTAGAAATTATTGATAATTGTGAAATTACCAAATGCTTACATCATCATCACATTTAAGCTTCTAATCATTCGGTCAATTACTATCATTTTTTACATGTAATTATACATATATACATACATCTATATAAACATACATATCGCCATGCCTATTCCCGGCAATTTGGAGTCAAACCTCATTACATTCTGTAACTTCTTGACAATCTTATATATGGTATCGAATATGGCAAATTATAAATAAAAAACAAAATTTTCATTCAAATAGCACAATTTTTTTGAAATAAACTTATACTACCTATTTATAGTCAAGCGTTTAATTTTATTGAATAAAACGATCGATATGTATGCAGACATACTCTATCAAAACATATATTTTCGTTAAAACCACGATTATTGATTACATTGCATAAAAAAGTGAAAAACCATAGATTACAATATCTAGCTTCCTCTTGTCAACAAGCGAATACAATTCGATTTTGTAATTTACTTGTCAGAATTTCAATTTACGTAATTCACCAACAGGTGATATTTATAATTTTGTTATATCTCGCATTAAAATATAGATTTTTAAGGAATGATTTATATAATAAGAGCCTCATTTAAATATCAAAAACCAACTAATATAAAATAATTCTACTCATAAAAGAATATGTATATAATAGGAATTAACTCATAAATCAAAGCAGGAACACAAATTAGATATTTAATTAAATAGCAATTTGGAAATGACGCAATAATAATTACAGAAGTGCAAATATTGTTTCGTCTATATAATGACGAATGTAAACTTTATAATATGACGTTGGTTAGATACGTATATTATCCATTGTTAACTATGATGCGTTGCGTATGTTATAGATAGTAATTATATAATAAATTATAGATATTATGCAATATTTATGCGTTTGTATTTCGAAAATGTACGATTAATATTGTGTTATTAAAATCAATTTATTTGAATCTTATTGTACGGTAAATTTAATGCTAATACATATTCTGCAAATTTTGCTATCTGCTTTATTTGTTTGATACGAAATTTTAAATCTGCGGGTATATTGTTTTCGATGACGCAATATTTTGATTGATTGAAAAATGCGAAATATTCTGGAATGCTTTGTTAGTCATATGATGAAAGATATTTTAATACTCATGTTTTTGGATGACGAATTTATTAAATTAAAATGAAAAACTTAAAAGAGCATTTAATAATTTTATTTGAGCTTATGCAACTTATTACACGTAAATGTAATTCGTTTTCGCAAATCATTTAAATCATAATACACATAATTTTTATAACACTATTGGAAGATTGACAGGATTATTAAATATAAATTTAATTACATTTTATGAATTTGTTCTTAGAGAAATTATGTGTTATTGATAAAAATAGAAATTTTATAATTTAACATTCATAAATATGCATGAATATAAGTAACATTTATCCGGGTTTGTTAATTTTTACAAATAGTATTAATGCGATACGCGCTAGTAATTTTAAAAGACAACTACGCATGCGCGTATTTCACAACGCCACACTAAATATTGATCAATGTTGCTCATAAGATATAAAATAAAATCTACCAGTATAAGAATATATGTTATTTGCATATTAAATTTGTTAATGTAGTGTTTATTTGTATGTAGAGTCAATAATGGTTTATTTACATTTAGTTGCTGTTTTACAGTGGTAAATAAATAGTAGTTAAATAGTTATATATATTTTGGTTTCATTGGCAACACTGGTGGGATAATATCGAATAGAGCACGAGCGGTCACGTGTTTTTAGTTGATGAAAGGACATGGCATCTGCGCCAATCACATTGCTTTATTTGATGGGAGTGGTTTTTTTATGATGTGACTGTACTAGATCCGTTCGGCTTGCTTGACGTAGGCGAAACAATCCGGCAGTTTACAGAGACTGCTTGGTATAACACTTTAGAAAACGTTGAATAAAGTATTCATAAACATATCAGGGATATTGAGTATCAATTAAAATTTTGTCGTAACACACCTTGATTAACGAAGGTGAATTGATTGAGTATTTTGACGCAGGCGCATTACGTTCGACGGTATTTAATCGCACAGTTAGTAAATGAAAAGAGAAGTTACATTGTTTACGTTGTGAATTTCGTACTCAGGTTGTTGTGTAGTTGTACACATACAGTGTTGTGCATACTAAATACTAGTGTTTTGTTGCGTGCAATAATGTGTGTTTTATATGAAAAAGAAGAGTCTGTCAAGCAAAATTAATTCATTCAGTTTATGTAAGTATTTGCTTTGTAGGCTGTACTATGAAAAATCAGTGATATAAATATACTTAAAGACAAATATATTGTACAATAATTTGAACGCATTTATATATATAAATTTTTATTGCAAACAAGTTTGACACTAGTGTTTTATTTTCTGATGTATGTGTTAATATTCGGGAATGATGTTTGATGTGATTGGATGATCTGTAGTGGGATAAATGTAGTGATGGTGTAGGTAGATCGTTTAAATTATGCAATTTAATTGTATGCATACTGATTTTTAAGAATAATAATAGTGGGGGTGTGAATTATGTCACGATTGTAATTCAAAACAGACATGAATGTGGTCTGACGCATTATCTGATTAAAATCAAATTGACTGTCATTGTTCTAATTTACTTTATGTTAGCTTCATTAGATGTAATCTTTGGTCTTTAGATTTGTTATTACACCCATGGCCACGAATCAGCTGGTGTCAGGTCGGCCAGTGTTACCAGCCTATCCCACCCCAAAATATCTTTGACAGCTATTTTTGATTTCTGTTCATAACAACACTACACAACGAACGTCAGATGAAATTTTTGTGTACGTTTTTATAATTCGAGTGTGCCAATAAACTGACATTATACTCTTGAATAAATACGTTTGAAAATCACGTGCTTGAGATAATTATATATTGCTGTTATAACAAGACGATTTAAATAATGTTACATTTTTATAAATTCTCAAGGTTGTATTGTTTACATTTAAATTACTTTTGAAAAACTGATAAAATTATCTTCCTATCGTGAATCAATGTCACTGTATTTATCTATTATTATTGACGAAAAATCGTATTGTTCATTTTTAAAATAGTGTTTATTAAAGATTGTTTTGACCTATATACTACTTTACAATCAAATATTAATTTTATTATTTATATTTAATAACTGCAATCATCGTCTAATTTGTATTATTTATATTTTGCAACATTTTTAAATATATTATTTTAAAATTCATTCTTTTTTTTTTTTATATCTACTATTATTGAAATTATTGTTACGCAACTTATAGATTCTTTTGCAAAATATTGTCATTTTTACATCTTACAATCATATTTCTTTACTGTATTATCGCGCAACCCTAAAATTTTGAAAATGTTGATAATTTTGAAAATGTTTGAGTCTGTTTTACTTTTTGTTGTTGAACAATTGACAGGCGTAGTTGATACGATATATGTAAAATAAATAATATATGAACAAATTTCAGAAGTCATTTTTTTGTAAATAGTACCTTTTTTGAAAAATATTTTCAAATAAAAGTTATGCGAAATATTATTATCTTTTATTTTCATTCTCACTAATTTTGCTGTAAGTACTACCGTTTTTGAGTTATAGCAGAAACTGCAAAAACTGACTAGAGTAAACATGCACTTCCAGTTTCATTATTTTATCTTCAACTGTTTAGGCTGTAGACCGCACACACAAATCCACAGACTGACAGACACACACACACACAGACATTATTCCAAAAATAGTCAGATTCGATTCAGGGAAGGTCAAAAGATATATTTCCGTTAATATTTTGAGAACGATTTTTTTCATGATTACAATACTTATACTGCATGTAAGAAAGTAAAAACGGTTTTTGTAGAGTATACAGGTGACCAATAGGTGGCTATAGTATCGTGTCACGAAGGACATTGACCCGGTGGTATTGAATTATTTAACAACCCCTATTTCTATTTCATATGAGTTCAGTAAGCTCTTTGAACCTTCATAAGAAGCATAAAATAAAATGTGTTTAAAAAATAAAATTGTTGTTTTCAAATAAATATTTATAAATAAATATGCTATAGTGTCTGAATATAAGGTAATAATATGCATTGTCACAGTTGCGTGTACATTTATAGACATAGGATTATATTCAATATTTGTTCTTTTATTTATGATCTAGTTCTAAAATGTTTTTATTGCTTTTACTACAGTTTTGAGATAATGACTTTTTATTTAATCTAATATTAAATATAAGAATGTTTTTTCGCACATATATCGCTCATTGTGTGAGTAGTTGTGATATTTGCACAAAACTAGGTTAATATTTGGGATAGGTTAGGGATGACTGTTTTAAAATGGCGTCAATTCTAATTTACTGCGATGAGAATTCATTCAATGAAAATCTATTAAATACCCTAACCGCAATAAAACTACTGGTGTTTAACTTCTGTTTTATTAAAATCCATAGACTAGTCCCAGACAGTTTTTATTTATTTATTAGATAGCAGTATTAATTCTGCTTCAAGAATTCTTAGAAAACAATTTCATCTTTATTATATTAATTTAAAAATTGGAATAACTATGTGAATAACATTTGCACATAATTCGACATTAGATAAGTAGAGATTATCTACATATATTTTTTTATTTTCTCGGTAATATTTCAACCATTGTTTAATTTTACGATGCGGGTTTCGAGTAGTTTATCACAAAACATACCATTTTTAATAGTTTACAATTTATGCCTGATGATGATTTAATATTGAAACATACGTTGTGTAATAAAATAATTTGGTGCAAATTATGAAGCGTTTATGATTATGTTTTGAAAACAAATTATATGTAGTTGACCGACGGTCAACTATGTAAACTATTAATGAGATGAGCAATTGTTTCTGTACAAATTATAGGTATTAAAAATATATATAAATAAAATTATTTTCCGGCGTAGTTTTCATTTGTGAAGACCATATATGATAATTATATGAAGATATTTTTAGATGATTAAAAAATAAATTAAAGCCCCGTTGGTACCTTATTTGGGGGTCCAATAACTACGGAAATAAAGGACCTAGTGGTTTTAAAATGAGAGCGGCACGAGTTGAGTACTCATTGTTTATGTCTACCAAATTTGGTAGCAATCCGTTCATTATATTCAGAGGAGAAGCAGCGACAAATTTGGTCTTACGAGTGACTCCTAACATCTTTGGAGTCATAATTTATGGGTACACAATTCGTGGCGTTTGATTAACGCGATTGTAGTATATTTCTAAATAAAATACGTATAAGAAAGATCAGTGCAAATCACTGCGGGTATTTTATCACAATTTTTCGTGCCCTTTTCGTGTAGCATTGCTAAACAAAGCTACCACTCTATTAAATGTGCCTAGTAGTGGGGTGTCCTTTGTCTAGTGTCTGGCACTTCTATCTCACAATAAGATGAAGTTCGAATCCCGTCTAGGTCAAATGGTATTCTTCGTCTGTGATTTACATCGATGTAGCGGTACATCGTCAGGTTTTTCCGAATACTGTGATTCCCTTGCTGGGAAGTACACACATGTACACAACTTGATAATTTTAAAATTTCATACAGACAAATATAGGGAGTCAAAGCTCGGCCTACAATTCACAGTAACTATCGATCACACACACACAAACACACACAGACACACACACTTAAACTACCTAGTGAGTCATGATTAAAAACAAAATAAATAATTTGTTGATTTATGTCAGATCCCCATATTTTATAGTAATTATTTATTTTTTGTTTATGCCTATTGTTATTAATAAAAGATTAAAGTTGTTTTTTTTTTGTTCCAGACGATACAATGTTTCAAGATCTAACGTAAGTGTCTGCTCCTGTTCGAAGGATGCAAGTAGTGTCTGTGATTGTGCATACATAATCTTAACCTGGGGATAAGTGTGATCGTTCTTTCTATAGTGTGTGTGCGTGAGTGAGTGTATGAACATCCCGTGATGCCCACGATGTTATCAGGCATAGAGGAGGAATCGGACATGTACGAAGTATTTCCATCGCACGTGGACACCAGCGGCATCACCCTGAATGTCGACAGTCCTCCAGCGAAGAAACAACCTCTAAAAACTCTCGCGGATATCCAAAGCCTGCTGCAGCAAACTAAAAAACGCGATGTGAAACTGTTGCTGCGGGAAAACGCATGGCCGGTGAACAGCAACATTCGAAAGAGTTTGTGGCCGCTATTGTGCGCGCAACACCAACATGGCAAGTCGATGTGCATGGGTGATGGCTTTTATTGGGATATGGTCACCCAGGTCTTCGGATCGACTGATTTACCCGATAAACAGATAATGCTGCCTCCGTTCGTCGAGTCGTCGCATTGCTTGTCGTACCACCTGACGCGCAAAGGGCGTAATATTGGTGATCGCGTTGTGTCTGTGTTAGGTTATGCTCATCCCGACATCACATACAGCCCCAGTTTGTATCCGGTTTGTGCATTGCTACTTCATTTTATGTCTGGTGAGTCAACATTTATATCATTTTTTCAGCTTATTAGGTTTGTTCCAACTAATTTTCTTAATACGCATGCGTCGTACAGTTTCCTAACATTAATTGGAACAAACATATTTTTTCAATAAATTAGTGTTAGTGTAATTCTAAGCTTGTCTACATAAAATATTGGGCCCTCAAAAATAACAGTTTAAAATGTGTTTTTTTAAATATTAATTTTACTAAAAAAAATCACGAGAATTTTTTTTTACTAATATGTCATGTTTTCAATACTTTAGATATGAAATTGATATCTTAGATTGTATTACGTCATTTTTGGGTTGATTGTTCTTTTGGTAATTTTGTTTATTTAAACACAAATTCGATATATCATGTATTAGGCATTGGCGAAGCCAAAGTTTGTTTGTTTGTAAGTTGGTCAACTGCTATCGCATGACGTCAGTAATTTCTTATTTCGGTTCGAGCTTCGTACTGTTTATTTAAACCATCAGTGATAGATACGTTTACATTGGTAAATATACAGTGTGAAATTAGTAACGAATAACGAACATAATTAAGCGTGAAGAGTATATGGTTTAAAATTTCCGCACCTGACTATTATTTTTTTTGCGAATAGTCCATAGAAAGACCCAGAATTTTATTAATAGTGGTCGCGCTCAGTTTCATAAAAGATTGTTAAATTAAATAAGTAACAAACATAAGTAGCCCACATAGGATTAGCAGAGTGACATTTCCGGATAGTTCTCATATAGGAGAAGATACATTGCTGTCAAATGTATCACCTTGTTAAGCAATAATACATTGTTAAATTCTGACTTCCATTTATGTAGCCCAGCCATGAATGCAATAATTAGTAAATTAAGGAATGTTAGTGTTATTGGTTGAAATGTGGCTAAATAATGGTAAGGATTATGCGTAGTGAGTGTGGCAGGCAGCAGTGCAGGATATCACCAGTTGTCACATTAATTGTGGCCATTGTAGGAGTCCCTAAAAGCACTCTCACGTATCTATTTAGAATCACTCGTTGACCAAGTGCCTGCCGTGCCACCGCGCATATGAAATACGAAAGCCATCACTAACGTTATTAAAATGGATTACCCATCTAATAAGATCCTGTGTCTTTGATATGTATACGTTATTCTGTCTCTGTTATCCGGCTTTGCCTGCGTTTACATCTTCACTTTTCACTACTGATTAGAATGATAGTTTTTTGTAACTTCATGATTTTTTACTTCTTCTCAAATTGAGTATACTTCGAAACAAATGATCCATTCGTTCATTTCTTGCTGTCCTAAATTTTTCTTTTCAATACATTTTCGACACGTTACTCTTTGAATATCCTCATATATGAAGGCAAGTATCGCCTCTTATGCATTCGGTAGTGTGTCTGTATGTATTTCGAAATGAAAAAAAAATCACTAAATTTACGTCTTCTTGAAAAAAATCTGACTTCCGCAATTACATCATTTTCAAATGAGAATTTCCCTATACTAATTAGTTATTTGCAAATATAGACGAAACGTTATAATTTAAGGGATTTAGCTCTATATCCGATATTTGGCAGATAGGCTACTTTCGCGCTTCAAATATAATATAACAAGATAAATGCAAAATATGCCAATTGCCAATGAATGCGTAAAATTCCACAGTATATTTAATTAAAACGAATTTTAATTTATGCCCATATTTTCCGCTTCGATCAGCATTTTATAGGGTATATTAAATAAAATTATTTTTTTATGCAAATAATCGTGGAAATTTCCTTAACCATAGCGGAAATAGCAAAGTACTATTCATGATAGTTTGGCAAGCATCCTACTGATATTGGCATTTTGGCATACCTGGTGAAGTGACTTTATTTGTTAAGACAAACACCGTGCTATTTTTAGGCAAATATAAGTAATAAATGCAGTAAATATAAAATAGAATACACGTATAACTATTTTCTGAACTGTATGGTGGTATTAATAAGTCTTAATAATTACATTTAAGGAAACTATTCTAAATTAGTTATGGCGCTAGTTTCTGTTGAAAAATCAAATTTCGTCATTTAACTCTACACTTCTTTCGCTTCATTAAAATTCTTCATACACGTGCTTGTATTCCGCTTGCTCACTTTTCTTTCACGTAATTAATTCTCTATCATGTTTTTATGCACTTATTCCGAGAACGGCGTCGCATTCTAAAACTATTCATCTCGCCCACGTAAATCTTATTCGTCAATCTTTCATCCGACATTCTTTCAACATTTGAGTCTCACCTTGTCTACGACATATACCTTATTTTAATGCATTTAATATTCATTTAGAAATGAAACTGTTAAAAATTATCAATTATAAAATAATACATTAGTCGCATGATTATTGCGCGGTAATCAAACATATGTTTTTATATTAAAATGCAAGGAGCGATAGTGTTAAAAATAGAAGGTACATTGAAAAATATCTCATTTTATATGCTGATAAATTTGTTTGTGAAAAATTGGTGAAACATTAAATAATTGAGAATACGTTTTATCTAAGGGGCTATATTTCCCAATACAGCGGCATCGCTTGTAGGAAATTTAATTTCTGCGATACTTTAATGCTTTTTAATTCATTTAATTTGATATTTCTGCGCAATAAATGAGTGCAATTGCGAACTACGTGACTCGGGAATACCATTCAATAGTATCCAATACCATACAATAGAAAATAATATATTATGAAATATCATTTTCCCAAAAATGAACAACGCTGCCTTTATAGTATATAAAATATACAAAAGTATTTAACTCTGCTTTAAAGAAGATTTTCCTATAAATTTTCATATATAGATCTGTATTGTATAAAAACATCTGCAGTGTCATGCACCGAACTTCCTTATATGCTTTTGGGTTAAATCATCCTATTTTCATTATTTTTCTAATTTATAATATTTGTTCTAACCTTTGGGACACTTTTACGCTAAATATATTTCTTTGAATAAATATAAAATGTCAAACTTCAAATTATTTAAGTCTGTTTTGTTTATTTTTTTTTTATAAAAAATTGACAGGCGCAGATGATACGATTTATGTAAAATTAAATGTAATATGAAGAAATTTCAAGAGCCATTTTCTTGTTTCCGGTACCGTTTGGAAAAAAAAGTATCAAATAAAAGTTGTACAAAATGCTGATATCTATAATTTTTATTGTAACAATTTTTCTGTAACTGCAACTATTTTTGAGTAATTGCAGAAACTGGAAAAAATGACTAGAGTAAACATTCACTTCCGGTCGGAATATTGTTTTCAAAAATAGGAGGTTTTCTTGTCAGGAACTTACAAAACTTATGTTTAAAAGTTCATAATTTTCCCATTAGCCGTTTGGGCTGTAGAGCGCTTACATACACACAGACGGACGTCATTCCAAAAATAGTTGGAATCGATTCAGGGAAGGTCAAAACGTATATTTCCGTTAAAATCTCGAGATCGAAATTTTTCATGATTACAATACTTGTTTATACTGCGTATAAGAAAGTAAAAATTCATGGGAAAGGCATAAGGTATATTTTCGCTAAAATCTCGCGATTGAATATTTTCATGATTACAATACTTATTATTTCGTATAGGAAAGTGAAAAATACTCCATATACAAATAATTTCAGGAGTATAGGTAACCTGCCAAGTTGCATTTCAATAAGTAAACTGAACCGTCGTTTGTAATTTGTTTGTGAGGTATATTATGCAATGTTTACTCATAGAGATTTTTTTTCGATATTCCGTAACGTTAAGTATTCACGATAAAAATACTTTTTCAAGTTGGTATTTTATTTGCAGTGTTATCATTTAAGACATGCACTTACATCACCGATGCCAAAATAACTATACCGGCTATTTTTAGCATCATATTCCCTTGAGCTTGGTGTTTTTGAATAGTACATAAACATTTTATTTTATTACACTTGAACTTGCTTAACAGATCTGTTTATTTTACAAACGAAATGTGCCTTTTTATCTGTCTTTAAATGAAGATTTTCGGTTTTAATACTCCATTAAACATAAGCTTCTATTTTTAGCTCATACTGTGTACATGACTTACAAGAGCTTAAGTCATTACTCGTTAAGAATCGAATTTTTATTTGCATGCATCATAATTTGCGCCTATTTTCTTCTGATAGATGTCAAACAAATTTAATACAACCACATAAATGCATACAAATAAATAAGTGATGATAATACTAGCAAATTTTAAATTTTAATTATGAGGAATACTATTACAAAATTGTAAAAAGTAGTCCTAGTATAAATAGTGTGTCAAGTATTGTAATTAGTGATTATTTGATATCGAAATCAAATATGGATAAATATTTAAAGCTAGCTCATTCTAATGCTGATAAATCAGTATGTATTTATTTAATAAAATATTAACATTAGAAGAGATAACATTTTTAATCAGTACCTACTATAGATATTAATTTCTCTAAATAGTTTAGTATCTTTGTATTGGTTTTTCTTATGCTGCCTCGATAAACTTGTCTATGTAAATAAATCTATCAGCTCGCGTTTCCCCAAATTGTGGTTTGTATAAAGGTTCGGTGATTTGATATACATATTTTACGAAAATAGGAGTTATATTTCACTTCCTTTTTAATTCCCTCAATTTGGTGATACATTTTACACAACAGTTGTAAACATCTGCAGTGTCATGCACCGAACTTTCTTATACGCATTTGAGTTAAACCACATCGTAGTTTCATTATTTTTCTAATTTATATTATTTGTTCTAACCTTTAGATCGCTTTTACACTACATATATTTCTTAGAATAAATATTAAATGACAAACTTCAAATTATTTAAGTCTATTTTGTTAAACAATGGACAGGCGCAGATGAAACGATTTATGCAAAAATATATATAATAAGCAGAAATTTATTTTGAAACCAGTACTCTTTTTGGAAAATAAATTCAAACAAAAGTTGTGCTAAATATAAATACCTTTAATTTTTGTTCATGAAATTTTTCTGTAACAGTAACCATTTTTGAGTAATTGTAGAAACTGCAAAAAATGACTAGAATAAACAGGCACTTTCGCTTTGAATATTTTTTTCAAAAATAGGAGGTGCACACCTTAGGCATATAAGCACACACACACACACACACACACACACAATTTTTCATGATTACAATACTTACTTATACTGCGTATAAGAAAGGAAAAATTACGATATAATACAATGAAACATGGCGATAATGAAGAAATATATCGTAATGAGACTCAATTTGGCACCGTTTAAGATGTAATTATTAATACACCAATTGGATGCATCTTTCATACTATTTCGTTATATACAGGGTTAAGTATACAAATTCAAACTATTTAATAATTATAAAAACAATGATTGATGCAATACAACATACTAATAACAATATCTCGAACAATATCTAAATAAAATAATAGGTATTCTTCCCACACTTGATATTCTGAACAGTTATATTGTTCTTTCGTGTTTAAATTACCTGTTTTTTTCTACACCCTGTCACTCTTTTGCAAAATTAATTCAATGTGCAAAACAAATTGGAACGGTGCGCAATTGTCACCGTGAAATATTTAATTTAATAAAAAAACAACTCAAAGCAAAAGCATAGATAAACATTAAGTTGCATATGCCAAAAAAAGCATCGCACATGTTTATTAAAGTTGAGGCTGTTCATATGAGATATGTATTTTAGTAGTACGATTATTTTTAATAAAGTGTTTAAAATGTGTTATTTTTGATTATAATGCCAATGTTAATGTACGTGTAATTGTATTTAATTACTCTATTAAATTGTTTAAATGATTTAAGCTCTAATTAACACGTAATTACAACATTGACATTAATTATATGTACTATCAGGATGTATACCTACTTCCACTAGTCGTTATCATCGAAAAAAATAATCATACCAATATATTTTCTATATCAAAAAAAAAATCAGTGATACTTATCAATTTTGTATTTAGGTTAGATGTGTTTAAATCATGATTTGCAAGGTAAAGTAAAAGGAAAATAGCCTTATTGCTCATTAGATCTATCAATTAAAATAAATTGATTCATATTAACAATTTAGCAAATTATCGAGTATAATTAAAGAAATATTTTTTGAAAAATATCAAAAGATATGAAAAAGCAATTATTTTTCAAATAAAAACTAAATAGTTTTTACTTTCTTATACGCAGTATAAGTAAGTATTGTAATCATGAAAAAATTCGATCTCGAGATTTTAACGGATATATACGTTTTGACCTTCCCTGAATCGATTCCGGCTATTTTTGAAATGACGTCTGTCTATGTGTGTGTATGTTCTCTACAGCCTAAACGGTTGAAGCTAAAATTATGAAACTTTAAACTTAAGATTTGTATATTCTTGAAGTGT
This sequence comes from Nebria brevicollis, assembly GCA_944738965.1. Taxonomy (NCBI): domain Eukaryota; kingdom Metazoa; phylum Arthropoda; class Insecta; order Coleoptera; family Carabidae; genus Nebria; species Nebria brevicollis. The sequence continues at coordinate 9,751,135 of OX122907.1, forward strand.
GCAACTCCTATTTTTGAAAAAAATATTCAAAGCGGAAGTGCATATTTACTCTAGTCATTTTTTGCAGTTTCTGCAATTACTCAAAAATGGTTACAGTTACAGAAAAATTGCATGGACAAAAATTAAAGATATTTATATTTAGCACAACTTTTGTTTGAATTTTTTTCCAAAAGAAGTACTGGTTTCAAAATAAATTTCTGCTTATTATATTTATTTTTACATAAATCGTATCATCAGCGCCTGTCAATTGTTTAACAAAATAGCCTCTCATAATATGAAGTTTGACATTTAATATTTATTCAAAGAAATATATTTAGTGTAAAAGCAATCTAAAGGTTAGAACAAATATTATAAATTAGAAAAATAATGAAACTACGATATGGTTTAACCCAAATGCGTATAAGAAAGTTCGGTGCATGACACTGCAGATGTTTTTCTATAAACTTAAAAAACCTTGTTGTGTTTAAGATGGTTAGCTGTGTGCAAACAGTTATACATATGTAACTCAGTACATTAACCATTGCGAATAAATTACCGCTATAGTTATTCATTTTTTTTTTGATTAATTCAGTAGTATCTATGAATAATGATTATTCTAACTACCGTGTGAAGTCACCAACAAAGTATTCGCTGATATCTTAAATCGTATCGCATTTAGATGATGAATAAGAATTATAGCTGTGTTCTTCCTGTATAATTTTCTTGAGTGCAATAAAAAACGCTCGTCTTTTATTATAGCGCAGGTGGCCTTGTACATGCTAACTCAATTGATAAAATAAGTGATGTGTCTAAGTTTAATATACATCCAAAATAACTATAATGTTTTGATCTTAAAGTCTTGACAGCCTGTCTTCTCCCATTACTTACAAAATAAGTTAGACTACGATCTGAATATGTCTCAGAAGAAGGAAGATTTTGAAATAAGACAACATTTTCTATAAGTTCTATTAATTTTGCCTTGATAAACCGAAACATACGATATGACAATATTCTAATAATTTGTTTGTTGTTGTTTGCAGAAGAAGAATGTTACCATTGTATGTCCAATTTGGTGTGCGCAAAAGACAAAATGTTTATCACCCAGACAAAGCTGCTGTATGAAGTAACATGGAAGACTGTGATGCAAATTGCAAAAAAACATGTGGTAAGTCTCATAAACACTTTCATTTATTTGTTTGTTTATATTATTATTTCGTTTTGTTCGATTAACATCTATTAACATAGTCGTCACTCATCAATTAAATATTATAACGATACTCTGCGACCGCCACATATTTGTCATGTTGCACTTATACATTTAGATAATTGTTGGTATATTTTTATTCCGTCTAAAAATAAAAGGCCGTTATTTATTTCTTTATTAATGTCGTTTGCAAATGATTGGATTAACTGTAAATTTAAATTACATACTACAGGAACATAACTATTTATAGAAAGTATATAAACTGCGTATTATTTGCTTTCTTTTATTTATTCACGAATGTTCCATATTATTGCAAACTACAATTGAACTTGCATATCTACATATGTACATATATAATGTAGAATATTTAAATAACATCTGCACTGGATTTTATTATACCTAGTAGGTATATAAGCTTAGATAAGAAGGATAATCAAAATTTTTTTAATCAATCATTGACATAATTAATTAAATACGTATTATAATTTAGTAATTATTCGGGCCAGAAATTTGTCGGAAAGCGCGTAGGAAGCCGTTTGTTTCGAACGCAACGAGACCTACTAGTTACATGTTTGGCATTATTTGATTTATTTATAAATTCTTATCTTAATACATGATAGACTTAGTCGCTTATTTATTTATTTAAAAGTATAGATAACTACTATTTTAGACGTATCTGTTCATATCTTTCTGTATCAAATATTACATAAATATTTTAATTACCGACGATAAGCCACTTAAATATGTATGTACCTAGTGAAATATATAGAAAATAATTTTCCTACTAGGAAACACTGGGCGTGAGTATATCTGTGATTCATAGAAATCTTTTTCAGTCGACTTCCCATGAAAACCCTAGTATAGAATGTCTAATCTGTCGACACACTTAATTACCTTGTATGCATTTTATGTGCGCCATTCGGTCAGTAGCATTGTTTGCCTGTAGGTCTTACGTAGATAAATACTTGATTGTGTGCCATCATATACTATATATGCAGGTACTCATATAACAACTTCTACCCAATTTCATAATACCGCCAAACTTACATATGTACATATAAACACTATAAATAACGAACAAATAGTTAGTACGTCATAATTAAAAGAATCTCAGCGTTACTAAAAATATGGGATTCAATTAAATCTAAAAGTAGCCCTTTAGATTGATTATTATCTTTAATTAACTGTAACATCCACTAATATAAAGTAGTTACGTTATTTTGTGCTACATGCACGTTTGCATTAGGATTAAGCAGAGTTTAACTTTGGGTTTGCTTTTGATTTTGTTGCACCATGAAGTTAATCTAATCTTACGTGTTATCTTACGCGTTATGTTTAAATGTGAGGATGTAATGTGACAATGATTTAATATTAGATGATTAAACAAATCATTTGGAAAGCAGATAAAATTAGTGTCTATGTATGAGTGCAAAACACAGACAGACGTCATTCCAAAAATAGTCGGAATTAATGCAGGGAAGGTCAAAACGTATATATTCTTTAAAATCTCGAGATTGAAATTTTTCATGATTACAATACTAAGAAAGTTAAACATCTGCAGTGTCATGCACCGAACTTTCTTATACGCTTTTGGGTTAAATAACATCCTAATTTCGTTATTTTTCTAATTTATAATATTTGTTCTAACCTTTGGAACACTTTTACACTAAATATATTTCTTAGAATAAATATAAAATGTCAAACTTCAAATTATTTAAGTCGGTTTTATTTTGTTTTGATAAAACAATTGACAGGCGCGATGATACGATTTATGTAAAAATAAATATAATATGAAGAAATTTCAAGAGCCATTTTCTTGTTTCCGGTACCGTTTGGAAAAAAAAGTTTCGAATAAAAGTTGTACAATATGCTGATATCTATAATTTTTATTGTAACAATTTTTCTGTTACTGCAACCGTTTTTGAGTAATTGCAGAAATTGCAAAAAATGACTAGAGTAAACATGCACTTCAGGTCGGAATATTGTTTTTAAAAACAAGAGATTTTCTTGCCAGGAACATACAAATCTTAAGTTTCAAATTTCATAATTTTCCCTTTCGCCGTTTGGGCTGTAGAGCGCTCACATACACACACACACAGACGGACGTCATTCCAAAAATAGTTGGAATCGATTCAGGGAAGGTCAAAACGTATATTTCCGTTAAAATCTCGAGATCGAAATTTTTCATGATTACAATACTTACTTATACTGCATATAAGAAAGTAAAAATAACTCCTTTTACATTTAAAACAATATTAACTAACGTTAATCACATGATTGAGGATTTAAATCTAATTTAAGTACATGGAATCACAATGAAAAACAATTTTTAATAAAAAATACTTGGCATATTCATACGTATTTACGCCCAGTTACATGTTTGAGCGGTTCTCATGTTTTGTTGCCAAATTCTCGTACGATGCAATCTTGGCGTTCAGGTAATCGTTTATATAGGATTTGTTAGAAGTAAATAAAATCATATATTCGTAATTGATTGGTTGATGTGCACTTGATGAAATATAAATTTAATAAAATTTTAAATAAAACACTTGGATACGTTTCACGTTTGTTGTTTATTATTATTAACGATCGTTTCGACCTTTCGGTCTTCTTCAGGACGAATAAAATAGTATTGCTTTGGTTTCCAATGGATTCAGAATGTTTACTATAATTCGTTTAGTTACTTTATGTATCAAATTCGCTAGATATTTCTGCGCTGTTTTTGCCGATTCTCTTTTTTCGTTTATTGAGTATTTACGTCAATTTCTTGTTGTTGATGTACTGCTATAATGTGACACTAGCATTATGCTAATTGTTAACACTGAATCGCATTTTCAACCGTTAAGATGTAAGATAAATACTAGTTGTCAAGTGATAATTGTTTTTAGAACTATATGTATGTTATCATCTTTGTGTATAGTCCATGAAAGTGCACTGTTTACTTGCGTTTTAAAAAAAGTAAAGTTAGAATCGATATTTTGTGTCAATTGCCTCCGACCAGTCTGATCTGGTTTTTATTTAGTATCCCTATGTCAATTTTTCTAACATTCAAATGAACTTTGACTTAAATATGTTTATAAACAAATGAATCGAGGTGATTAACTTGACTGGAATTTGCTTAGAACAAGTCAAATTTTTAAAATTCATCCATATTTGTGAAATAGTTTTGTGAATAATGCAATAGTATCATATTAACTATAATATTTTTACCGCTAGCAACTTGACCTATTTAATATTACTACATTTTAATTTTCTTATACGAAGTAATAAGTATGTATTATAATCCTGGAATAATAATTCTATCTCGAGATGTTAACTCTCCACGGAAAGTGTGTGAGTGTAGTGTGTGTGAGTGAGTGTGTATGAATGAGTGAGAATGTCATTTCATGATTCAACTTATGAAAATTTTATCTGTGTATGGATATCTACATAACTATACTAAATTTATGTTGATATGTATGAATCAGATTGACGTAGCCTTGTACAAAAATAATATCCTGGCGTAGGTCACGAAATAAAAAATTATGTGAAAATAATGCAAATATGTTTAAGATCATATTTTAAAATTATTTCAATTCGGTTTTATTTATTTCTGCAGAAATCTCCCGAAATTGAGCACTACTTAATTATTTATATGAAAATTTATATAATTTAAAACTCTTCTTTCATCGAAATCTTGATGTTATAAAACATCCAACAATTTTTTAGCGTTTCAAATTACGGTATTCCAAATTAATGAAAAGCATAAATAAATGATTTTTTTGTTTATTTGCCAAAAATACAACATATTCATACATTCGTTAAAAGTATGTAATATGATTTTATTGTTGTGAAAATTGATAACAAACTAACGTTTTTAATTTTAAAGTAGGTATGTTTTGCATGTTGTTAATAACAAGACAGTATTGATATCTAGAGAATACACTTTTTATCAATCTAGATCGTCATTAAATGTAATTGAAAATAATTCGGTATTTATTGATAAGAAAGTGTGTTAATTATGATGAGTATTTTATCAAATGTTTACTTCTCTATTAGATATAAAGTTTCGCTGCAGTGTCCCGCATTGTTCCTTATACATAGTAGTAGTTCAGATAGGAAAGATTGTAAATTACTAAATTTTAATCCAATGGCATAAGAAGTTCGGTAGTTTTCAAATAATTTAAATTCCATCCAAAATATGTTCTTTAAAATGCTACAATATATTGAATATACCTTTTTAAGGCGATGTTCCAATTTTTTTTTTTTTTTTAAATCGATTTTTTTTTGTTCTATAATTTTATACAAAAACATTTCAATAATATATGAAAAAAAATTTAAGGTAAATTTCGAAACCGTTTCCAAGATATTTACATTTACATAAGTAGTAACCGGGTAATAAATGCACTAAAATTAAACTTTAAACACGTTTTTCTCGAAACTACATTTTAAAAAACGGTGTGCACTCTAGCTCAAAAAATAATTAAGCTATTGACTCAAATCTTTTTTTATTTTATTAAGTAACTTATAATGCAGAACGCAAACCGACATTTTGACATAAATATACATTTGTTCCATTTTTATTCAATCCCAAAGGTCCAATTTTGTGTACAAAACAGAACTTTTCTTAAACTCACTCTATTTTCTAGGTTTTTCTTAATTTTTTACTTTTTATTGGTTTACGGGTAAGGTAATTTTGTTCTTAATAAAACCCCGTTAGATTTTTTTGTTTTTGGCATCTTGGACTGGCGTTATCGTGCACACCGCAAAACCCCTCATCTCCGCGGCCTCTACTTTGTCACCTCCTATATAAGTGATTATGCATAAAAATAAAAAATAAATTTTTTTTTGTATACTGCATGAGTTACTTAATATTGTAAAATAAAATTTCTATCTAATAAAATAAGAGAGAGAAAAATTATAAAAAATAGTCATTTATTTGACCGAAAAATTGGAACATCGCCTTAAAAATATATCTCTTAATTTAATATGTACAATAGATTTCTAATCTTTCTATGCCTAGATAACTATGATAAATTTTAGAATATTGTTGTCATGAATTTTAGAATGTTGTTGCCATGAACCATCATTCTTTTGTTATTTGATAAATATTTTAATTATTGAAGCATGAGTTCTATATGCGAAAATGATAAGGATTGAAAAAGATTGTTGCTACGTAGATCGGAAATTTATCAACAACTGTTATAAATTACGTACATCCAACCATTTACTTTGTCCAATTCGCGCTTGGGAAGTTGATCCTCGGTTCAACTTGCTCTAGATGACTCGAATCGTATCCAGCAACTCGTTCCCGCGCATTTGTTCCGATAATCCACTTTGGGTGCTTTCCAGCAAGGGAACTTTGTCAAACAACGTCAGACATTCTCAAACACTGTGTCGATTGCTAGTTGGAACACTTTAGGAGTTACGTACTCTACCCAATAGAGTGCGCGAAAGTCATTTATCCCTAGATCCTGACAAATTCAATAAGAACCTATTAATAATGAATGATATTAATCAAATTCGAAGTGTGCAATTTAATTAAATATTTAACATATCAATCCAAGCCGAAAATGCACAAGTACAATATGGTTTTGTTGTAATTTACGCGGCACGCAGTGATACCATACATGTAAATTTTTTAAAAGTTGGTATGCGAATTACCAATACTGCACCAGACTTTGCTTTTTAGCAGAGTATGGCAGAGTCGAGTTGAGTCGTACTCTGGCGTAGTTGGAACGCAAGTATCATACACTGTGTTAACTTTGTACCTAGCTGGAAAGCACCCTTTATATATTCGGTATTCGGCTTAATCTAAATATACATATATAGTCGGATTCACGGAACTTGAACATTTTTTTTTTTTGCATGGATCACCCACTTCGTTTATACAACACTTTTAAACGGAGCAGATTTAAATAAAATCAAGGGAAATAACAGTTCAATTTTATTTTTCTCTTCTTCAAATAACGTCAAACTACTCAAAACCATGCTTTTGGCCCGTTTTAACAATGTGAAACAATAATGTGACATGAAAACAATAATATACGAAGTATGACGAAATATGATGGAATATAAACGTGGTTGCGTTTGCTGTTATTAATACGTCTGCGTTAAGTAAAGATGTACGTCTATAAGCTTTAAACGAACTGTCGTACATATTATAAAAGACATCTACATTATTTTTATGTCATTACTTATATCTGACTAAGGAATGTAAAGAATGTTCAAGTTCCGTGAATCCTACTATATGTATACCTATCGCAAAATGTATCGATCATTGTGTAGTAAAGAAAATTATTTGTAGCTTTTATTTAATGGTTTATTCTATCTTTTTTAGAAATCAGCGGCTGCACATTTAGCAAGACATTGTCCAAGCAATCGTGTGGAAAGGATTTACTTAGATTGGATGTGGTGGATATTACAAGGCCTACCATTCAATCATCTAGTCAGAATTATGGATTGTTTCTTTCACGAGGGCATAAAGGTATACAGTTGATTATTATAGTTACAATTTTATCACATGAGTCGAGAGAATATTCTTTAAAACATTCGAATTCTATTTTATGGCATTTATTTGAGTTTATTTCTTCGATTTTTACGGTTTGTAATTTTATAAACAATAGAATGTGCAGATGGAGTATTTTGCGTTGGAAGAAATCAAAAAGCACTTTAGCTGTAACATAATTAGAGCAACCAATAATCGCGCATTAAAATAAATTTAAATGTGTGCTGGTTTATTCATTTTCAGGTATTTTATAGAGTAGCAATGGCAGTTCTTGTACTTTTCTACAAGAGTTCATCATCGCAAAATTCCGAGTGGAATTCGGAGATTGTGAAAAACGGCGTTGAGACCGCATTGAACAAATTCTGCCGACAAATGCCGGTCTCACCGAGTAAAGTACTGCGGACAGCTTTCAGTATACGGGGCCTCAGTTCAGCATATATATCGCGCGTGTTTATTCGCACCGAAATGGTACTGAAAAGCCGGAGTGTCCTAATGACAAGTCATTCCAAACAGCTTAATCGATCACGTTCGAGTGAAAATCTACCAACGAGCCAATCACAGGTCAATATTCAGATGATGTCACATACGCTTACCATACGAGAGGTATTTAGTTTTGTTTTGATATTCTTTTTCATTTTATACATACTACAGGGTGTTAAATCAAAAATAGTCAAGAATTTACGAGTTTATTTAAAAAAAAAAACTATTCAAATCTGTCAATTACAAATTTACTATCGAATAATTCCAACAAATTTAAAGTATAAAATTCGCAAAAGACACTTTTTTACTCGCATTTTATACGAAACATCAAAAAGCCTTTGAAAACCATAAACACACACACTTGATAACTTTATGTATTTTAATCAAATTTTCTCTTATATTCTTGTGGCTATTATTTGAATTTACTTTCTGTTTTCCACTCCTATTTTATAAAAAAAAAATATTTTGGGTATAGCAACTGTTTTTTCTATTTTCCTTTTCACTTTAATTTTTTTTTTTTAATTTTGTTTACTGGTGGTATATTTGGTTTTGGAAATTTACTTCTTTAAATCTGTCTTTCCTATTTTGTTTCTTTTAACCCATTATTAGAAACATGCTCACAAATATTATAAACGAATGTGGAAAATTCAAGTGGAATTTATTGAAATAAGCTGATTTTGTGAACATGTTTCAATGTAAATACTGATTGTTGGTAAAGCATTAATTAGTTTATAAACTTGTTAGTTACCGAAATACTAATAAATATCCAAATTGAGAAAAAAAAACATAAGCGTAATAATCCACAGACTTTCACTGACATAACACAATAATCGAAAGATTTAGTTAGAGAACATTGCATTTCCATTTCAGAGATTATCCGAAGAGACGTGCAAACAAATGGTATTGTATTTGTTTTTATTTTCTGGAATTTGCAAGTATGCAGTGTTGTTCTGCCGTTCTTTGTTTTATCAACTATTATTACTAACGCCTAATAATTCATTCTGCTTTTTCTCATCATAACTGCATCGATATTCATCTTTATAACAGATTATAAATTAAAAAAATCATTTTAACTGATGTAGTTTATAAATTGATAAAATGAGATTTTCTTAAACGAATCAAAATATTTCCTAAATGCACAATTTTATATCTTAGCAGATTTTAACTACTGAATTATTTATTTTGTGAATTTATATTTCACTGATTCTTATCTCCAAGGTACTTAAAATTTAATTACTCATTTTTATTTGCTCAATATAAGTAGTATAGTTTAATTATTTGCTCGGTTTTATTCGCAATAGTTTACAATAACTATTCAAATGTAAACTACCATAAACAGTATTTATTTATGTGTTTGAATTAATTAAATAGTGTCGGCTTAGTTTTATTCTCAATGCAATAAACTAGTCGGCATATATTTTCAAAACAATTAAAAAATCTCTTACTTAGTATTTATTGAACAAATATAGATTAAGATGTTTATTTTTAAAATATCGTTGCAGTTTTAAAAGCATTCAAATAATTTTCATACCATCGATCGATATGCAGTTTTTCAATATCTCTTTTCATAATCCTAACTTTTATTTTGAATAATATATAAAATTGTACTATTGGTTCAAACATTTTCTATATTTATTTATTGTGAAAAAGGAAGACTTATTGTTGATAATTTCAGATAATATTAAATTGTAAATCAATATTTCATATATTCATCTTGAACAGACAAGCAGATAAAATCACAACTATTTTATTACTATTAATTAATCAAAAAGATTACAATAATTTTCATCATTTAATTATTACAATTTATAACTCTATACTACTCGGATTAAGAAGTATAATGCCACTTAATAGTATGTCCTACTTAAAAATAAATTAATAGAATTACGCATTTATATATTTGTAATTTGCGAATCAAAGTAAAATATTTAGCAAAGACAAATAATATATCTTAAAAATTAACAAATTCATTACTGTATGTATATGACATTTATTTATATTTATCTATATCTATCTATAATTTAACTCGTTTTAATTCCAATTTATTCAAAAAAAAAGTGAGAAACATGTGTTTTTGCCTTACATTACATATTATCTGGCAGTTAACCAAGATTTTAATACGTCATAGATTCACAGAGTAAAAGTTGTTTACAAAACAAAACTGAGCACTAGAAAAATTAATATTTCATTTATTGCTATCATTTGATTTATTTTGCGCATCCTGTTATATTGATGCATTTTCAGATCGCCATTTTAATGTTTAATATATACTCTAAAATGATAACTAATCTCATTTTATATACTATCATACATGACAAAATACATTTGTGCTATTTATTTCTTTTTTACGTGTTTATCATTATTTACATACGGTGTAATACAATAAAATACCATATAATATAATGGTTTATTCTAAGGGTGGCAAAACGTTCTTTTTCTTCTATTAAAATCAAAACTTTTTTTCTGTTAACAGTTGATAAAAAATAATTTTGTATTTGCTTGAAATGTCAAACTAAAGATCTATGTATGAATTCTATAATTGATTATGTTATCTGAAAATAGAAAACAAGGGGGTAATAAAAATTGAAAACTGCACAATTTTAGCTCTAAACATACTAAACATACATTCTTGTTTTATTGAGATTGATTACTATTTTCTGACAATAAAAATGAAACTGTATAATATATGATGTTGTGAATGTGTGTGTGTACTTTGTTGTGCTGCTAATAAATAAAAGGGAGCGCATTCGCCCGGACCTCGGGCACTGTCTATGGGTCTTTATCCCGTACAGACTCTAAAATCACAAATTCTTGATCAAGATGATGTAAGTACCCGAATACGCATGTTGAACACCAAATCATACTTTTATTTGTATGATATTATATGGCTGCGATTCACATTTACCCTTCATTTATTCGAAAGTTATATTTTTTTTTTTAATTTGCCACATATTAACAAAATTCAATTTACATTTTTTATAAAGTTGCAAAACAACATTCCGTTACATTTTTTTAGTTAAAGCTATAGTTCTTTTATGACACATTATATATTTAAGTAAGTCGGTATCTACTGTGCGGAAAAAATCGCGAAAATATCATTTTCGAATCATGGTTTTAGTGCAATTATATAAGTAAATGTGCCTTTCATAATCTTTGTCTAGCCGAATACAATTGTATATCCTTTATTGGCTTGTTTTTCCTCCCAGAATTAGATAGTATTTATTTTACTTATGTAATCAAGCTCATTTGTCTTTGCCCGCTTTTTATTAATGCTTAATTTACTAACACCGTATAATACTGTCTTGAGTTCTTGCGGTTATTTATTTAATTAATATTTTGTTAGATATATTGAAAGCATGCTCGTTTCGAATGAAAATTATGCATCTTCATGTTTTTAAAAGCACAGGTTGCTTGTATGGATTACACTCCATACTCATCGATTCACAACGAAATCAACTTTTGACTTTTCTTTAAACAATGTTATTTATTTGTAAATGAATATTAAAAAAATGTATAACTATGATTGTGAACAGTCAAAAGTTTGAATGATCCATTTGAATAATTTTGCTTTGATCGTACACTATTTCTAGTCGGAATTAATTGAACAGTGTGTAATGTGTGTTTTGTTTTTCTAGTTGTTGACCCTCTGGTCTTGGTTACCTGTACGTATCACCATGTACCAACCGATTTTGTTGTACACCACAGAGGAGCACGGTTGTTCACTTACCACGTTCTATGTTAGAGTTGAACAACATGAACCGACTTTATTAATGATCAAGACTTGCAACAACGAGGTAAGCCACACATTTACTATAACATAAGTAGAATACTAATATAATATCGAGTAAAAATTCAATCTTAGTTTTTTTGCTCTGCTTGAAAATCACACAATTCTAGTAGTAGCAACAATAAATCTTAATTATGTTACATTTAGCATTCCATTAATTCTATATTTAATGCTTGGTCGTATAAAGGCCAGTTAAAATTATTATACTAGTAAATAAGATATGATTTTGCGTTTAGGTATTTGGAGCTTATTGCTCCTCTCGCTGGTATGAGAGAAATTTAAAAGATGACCGTGGTCAAAGACAAGCATATTTTGGTACTGGAGAGACATTCCTATTCTCGCTATTTCCGGAACGCGCCAAATACCCATGGGTGGGAATGGACGGGGATAAACATTTGGGCCACGGGTCTGAATTGTTCATGGCAGCTGATTCAAAAATGATTACAATCGGTGGAGGGTAAGCTCGAACATTTTTTATTCATTTAAATTTTAATACATATTTCGAATTTGTTTTCTGTATAATTTATTATTTTAGTGAGGGCCAAGCAATATGGATGGACGAAAATATCAGGTATGGTAAAACAGATCGCTGTCAAACATTCAACAATCCACCGTTGTGTCCGAGTGGGGATTTCGAAATACGGGTGCTTGAAGTGTACGGATTTGCTGGCGCCTAAACAAGTACAATATATATATATATATATACACACACCACAAAAAGAGAAAACAGCACGCTACTTTAACGACTATAACAACGAGCAAATGGATGCACATGCATGAGCCGCAACGAAATAAAACGAAGAAAACAAACCTATCCAATCGTAAACCCATTTCATAATATCCTCTGTTTGTGAATTGTAGGCAATCAAACACAGAATAAATAAGGTAGCTGTCCTAGTTTTTTTTTTAGATTTATTAGAATTAGCAGAGTTTAAATTAAAATGGATAATATCCAACTATTGCCAAACATGCGGATGTGAAACGATAACGCCTCTCATTCAATCATCATCATCTTCATGATCATTCATAATTATTTAACGAGTAACATTATCCATTTATTATATTATTTATAGAAATAATGACAAAACTTGTTATGTTTAACCACACTAGTATTCTAGTCCAATGTTTAATATCCATTTGATTAAAGTCATTTTTTTTTAGTTAATAATTTTGCTTCGGTGCAATATTTAACTTTCAACAAATATATATTATTTTCGTACAATCCAATAAGAGTAATAAATATTATTAATAATGTATATATTTTAGTATAGTAACGTTTGTACGTGGTACATGTAAATAATTTTTTTTTTATTAATTGACTCGCCATGTATGGATTGGTTTATTTTTCTGTTTTTTTTTTCATGTTATGATGAATTAAAATTTTATTGAATTTTATATATATAGCTTTATTAGCATACACATTTAATAGTTTGATTCTATTATTATAATAAAAATTGTTCAAATTATAGAACAATTGCTGCAAATATTTTTAAATCCCAGTTTTCTTTTTTTTTTTATTATTCGTACAAATTGGTCAATAACCTAGCCAGTGATTCGTCGTTTATTCAGTGTTAAGTTTTCATTCATTATTAAAATAATAAATGTATAAATGATCCAGTAATTATAATCGTCAATGTCTTATTATTCAATGCGCATTCAAAACATATTCATTATAACGAGGCTGGTAGTGCGTCGAAACATAATCTTAAATATAAATAACGAATTAAGATAGATACAATATATCGAATATATTAAACAGTGTACACTATTTTTTCGACCTACAATTACTAAAAACCTGATTTATCTCAATATTTGATCTTATTAACAAGTCCTACATCTAGGTATAGATTGCCAAAATAAATGGTGGAGATCATATTTTGATAATGAGGGTTAAATTTTCTCTTTGAATTTATTCGCAAACCTGTCATTTTACAAAAGTGTTTTTTTTTAATTGCAAACAAATAGCAGAATTAATTTTATTTCATACTGTATTGCTTATTAAATATCAAGTGAACAATAAGCAGAATATGTTCTTATTTATGTTCACAATTCATATTAAAAGAAACTTGAATCGCGCACATTATTTCGCAACTTTCTATAAGAATAAAAATAAGCAAAATACGAGTTAAAATAAGGAGAAAATTTGTTATAATACGTACATAATTGTCATTAAAAGATAACTTTATGTTGAATAATAACATTATAATAGATAATATTTCAATATATGTGTTTAAGAGACAATATGGATGTATAATTTGTATCTGCAATATTATATAATGCAATATTTCTGAAAGCAACCATTTTGGCTATTTATGATTACAAAACATAATTACGTACGTAATGCAAACAAAATTGCAACAATAGTTACATTTCACTGGAAATAAAGCTAGATTTATAACATTGCACGTAATGATATTTTTATATGGAATACGCAAATATTCTTGTGATTATTCTTGCGACAAATTGCATAAATTCTTCTATAAAGAATCAGTCTTTATTAATAAGCAACCTACAATACTTTCTAGTAATATGTTTTATTCAAATTATATATTAACGATGATGAACAAAAATAAAAATATGTCCGATTTTCGTATTTAGAATAACGTAATAATTATGGAAATCAAAAATTGAACCAAATTTTGCATTATTGAGAAATGCCATTATATAGATATGTCATTTGAAAGCTATTAATATAGAGTATTTAATGGTAATTTGGCAAATTGGATGCTCACATGGTTGCATATCATTATAATTGTACTTCATCGTCACACATCATCAATAAATCGATCGAACGATAAATCACCACGTTAATAACGCCAGGGGCTTGAAAGCGAATAGGTTTTGATAACTAATATACTGAAATACGTACAAAATAATAGATGGCTTGACTTTATCAAGCTTTTCGCAGATAACTGAGATTGTGAACGCAAATAATTTAGTTGCGCCTTTTTGCGGGGATTCAATGTAAATATTCTATTTATCCTGTACACTAATTTTTATTTTTCTTTAATTACAAAATACATTACTTTGATTTGTTGAAAATTTATAGTTGTTTATTTTTACATTGTTTAACAGCATATATTGTTAATTATACTGTTTGTAGAATGATTACGCTAATATTTCTATAATAAGTTACAGTAAATGTATATCGGTAAGTTTGTTTGATTTTTTTGATAAAAGTGCAAATTTGTATCAAATTTGAATCACACTTCTGATAAATTATAAAATGACGGTTTTCACAAGAAACACATCGCTGTACTTAGTGTCGTTATTTTATGTTTTGTGTAGGAAACCTCATCTAATATGTTGCAACAATTTTTTAATTTCCATCAGATAAATAATGAATTGCACCATTAATTTCAATGCCGATTTAATTATTTAAATAACATTGCTATGCCGTATGAGGTAAGAATAACAGATAAAAAGAACTTTGCTACACTAAACAAATTATACTGTTATGGTATGGCCTGAATTTATTTTTAAAATTATGTAAACTTACTACGTCTTACGTTTACTTTAATAAATAAGCGATTGCTTTGTTGTGCATTGGTTATTATCAAAACTACGTATTGTTATTGTTGAGCTTTAATTTGTTATATTAATAATAATCATTTTGAAAATTGACGAACCCTACCCTAAGACTTGTTGGGTATATAAGTGTTGATGTGATATAGTTACCATGATATTATTCATACATGTGTTGTTTGTTATTCATGGAAAAGAAAACATGCATTCTTTGAGAATAGAAATATGTATTAATATTAAATTAAAATTGTTGTAGAATTCAATTGGCGCATGCAGAATAATATGATGGTTGTGAGGTGGTAAGCAATAAAGCAGTTATGTGATTTTTGTTAAAATTTATCAATAGTATGAACAAATCATTTTTATCTATTAATTCTTGTCTTATATATTGTAATATTATAATCGTAATACTTGGTGCAAATAAGTTCACTCAATTAAATTGTCATTGGAATGAGTTTTCAGTCAACATTTTATTTGTACTAATTATTATGTCCGATTGTATTATTATATTAGTTAATTAATTATGTTCATCGTAAATTTATTAATCATTGTTTATGTTATATTCATCTCAAATAATTGTCAGTAATAAAATGAAATAATAATTTACAAATAAGTATTTTATTTATTCCAAGCAACATTTTACTCTGGTTACTTTCTTATACGAAGTTATAAATAAGTATTGTAATTATGTAATCATCTGCAGTGTCATGCACCGAACTTTCTTATACGCTTTTAGGTTAAATCACATCCTATTTTCATTATTTTTCTAATTAATAATATCTGTACTAACCTTTGGAACACTTTCACAATAAATATATTTCTTAGAATAAATATAAAATGTCAAACTTCAAATTATTTAAGTCGGTTTTGTTTTTTTTTTTTTGATAACCAATTTACAGGCGGAAATGATACGATTTATGTTAAAATAAATATAATAACAAGAAATTTCAAGAGCCATTTTCTTGTTTCCGGTACCGTTTGGGAAAAGATGTTTAAAATAAAAAACTTGTGCAAAATGCTGATATCAATAACTTTTATTGTAACAATTTTTCTGTAACTGTATCTATTTTTGGGTAATTGCAGAAACTGCAAAAAATGACTAGAGTAAACATGCACTTCCGGTCGGAATATGGTTTTCAAAAATAGGAGGTTTTCTTGCCAGGCACATACAAATCTTAAGTTTAAAATTTCATAATATTCCCTTTAGCCGTTTGGGCTGTAGAGCGCTCACATACACACACACACACACAGATGGACGTCATTCCAAAAATAGTTGGAATCGATTCAGGGAAGGTCAAAACGTATTTTTCCGTTAATATCTCGAGATCGACATTTTTCATGATTACAATACTTACTTATACTGCGTATAAGAAAGTAAAAATTGATCTCGAGATTTTAATTAAAATTACTTTTTGACCTTCCGTGAATCGAGTCTGACTATTATTGGAATGTCGTCTGTGTTTGAACGCTCTACAGCCTAAACGGCAGCAAGTAAAATTATGAATCTTTTTAAACTTAATATTTGTATAATCCGAGCAACCTCCTATTTTTGAAACTCAAAACATAGTAGAGGGAATAAAAATTGAATATTGCGCCAGTAAAATTGGGCTCTTAATAAAGTGTTACAAACATTAGTAATATAAGAAAATAAATTAAAATTTTTATTGGTTAATAGAACTATACACGGGTAAATTTAAACTAGCAACAGCATATCATAATCTTGTGGTAGATATACATCCTGAAATCAATATAATATAATTTAATATCGAGCATAAAAGCTTGAGGCAAACCAAAAAAGAAAATTGTATAAGCCATCATAAATATTGTACGATAGACAGATTTATATTAGGTTGTCAGAACACATTTTAGTTGAAATATGTCAAAAATTTAGGCCCAGATATCTCAAAAGGCATATACATATTTGAATACAGTTGTTATTGGTTCTATTTTTTAAACAATTAAAGATCGTTTATCCTATTATAACATAAATAAAATAATTATATTCGCTGCAGATATAATTAATTATGTTTTCTATTCATATAATATAGTTCATCCAAACCACTGGCAAAATATATTTGTAAAATTTCTGCTAAATTCTTTATTAATATTTAACAAATAAAAATGTAGTCTCTACCGAGAGCTCTATAAAATAATTCTAAAATAAAATCACATAAATACACAATTGTAGCTAAGCTGCCTTTAATGTAGTAACCCTCTTGCAGTTACATACTGGAAATTCCCCTGGAAAATATATAATAATACAATAACTCTTAGTATATTTTGTGCGACGTCATTTACCCCAATGCCAAAATCCCATCCAGAACCAGCAGGATTTTCAGAGTTAACACCAGCACGACTGCATATGTATCCAGAGTTAGTAACTGCCCAAACAGCTGAACGGCCAACAGAAATATGACGGAAACCACTAGATGTGTTTGGATTTGATTCTATTTAGGAAAAACGTATGTAAAACAAATAATTAATATTTTGGAATTTTATACATATGTCTTTTTCTATAAATGATAAATATATATTGTAGTAGTTTTTTTTTTTTTATATTTGAGTAAGACTAATATTTAAAATTGTTTCTAACTTTTTTGAATTCAAGTCGTTTCAAGAGTTTGGTTTAAACCAAATAATGACCAACACAATTATAATTTTATTTTAACAAACCTGAAGTGGCAGGATCATTGATGATATGTTGCCAATGTGTACCTTCAGGAAATACATTAGCAATTTCTTTGCGGACATAGAGTCGGCCAGAGTTATCCAATGCCCAAACAACATTTGACCCTACTGAAATTTGTTTTAATTGGGCACCAGATGGTGGTTCGATAGTTTGCCAAAAATCACCTATAACAAAAAGATTAGAATTCTTACAAGCTTCCATCCATACTTCATTCTATTTTAACATTTTAAACGCGACAAACACACAATAGCATGCACACACATCCATCCACAGACACACAAGTTCGGAATGTTTGATAAATATACTACAATAATTACCTTCAGGTTTTTCTAAAGTAATTCCCGATCGTCTATAAGCCGACCCATTTTTTCCAACTGCCCAAATTCGATCCTCAGGCCCACAACTAATACTACAAAGTGGTTGGTCACAGGGCACATGTTCCCATACTGTGCCCTTTTGCAAAACATGTATTATATATTTTTAAAACAAAACAATCATTCTATATTAATACCTACAATAGGATTAGATTGAGATACATTTCGCCTGATAATAGCATCACCTCGCGCTGCTACAGCCCATAATGAAATTGCACAATCCGTACTGTCATTCGTAGGCTGAAATATTAGGTAAGTATATCTCAATTTCAGGCTTATATTACAACATATCATATTATAATTTTCTTCAAATCAAAAAACTGCAACGCATCAGCTAACTAGTATTTCTGAGTTCTAACCACATGACATTTTAATTAATTTTTGGAAAGTTATTAAATTACATTATTACACTTTTAATCAAATGATATGTATTTTTAAATCAGAATTCGAAATCAATATTAGTTATTTAATATATAATAAAATAATAGTTTAGAATTGACATAGAAATAATTTTAAATGTTTATTATATCGCTCACCTGCATTGAAACATCTAATATTTTTGTATTTCCTAGTTCATGCCATGGACCTGTAGTACTGATTGCACACCTTCTATACCATCTTCGTCTTCGAACATAATCGGTAAAATGTTTCTGAGCATGATAGGTGGCTGGAAAATCTACAGCATATTGCCAACCATCGCGATCAACTCCTCCAGGCGTATGAAAATCCACTATCCAATCAGATACCTGGAAAATATACGTACATTACATCAATAATAAGGTGAAAAAATTACATTCGTGTACATTATGTGATGATAAAAATATGAATAATAAATATATATTTATAAAATTCCTCAATTTAATTAATTTACTTCTAATGTTACTGTAATTATAGAATAATTATACAGCATTTATAATTTTAACTAACGTCTATTCATATTATATTCTTTCCTTCTTAAACATACCCAGTGCCAATGCATGGATAAGAGTTTCGCATGTTCCCTAGTTCGTTTATGTTTGCCAGTGACGTCACTCCACATGTATCTATCGGTTGGTAAACCTGTAGATGTGTAACCAGTCAGGGGATTCCATCGCTGATTCTCGTAAACTAAGTAGTCTTGTGTGTCAGTCATTGATTGGATGCCATCACTACTGCTTTCTAAACCTGAAAACAATATTTAATATTATATGAAATTGTCGAATATAATACAGGGTGTAACAGCGAAACGAGCTACCTCGAATAACTTCTATGTTATTAAAGATACAATAAAATAGTATAACACAATCTTATGCAGGACCAAGGGGGACATCCAACTATAAAAGAATATATTTTTTTAAACCAGTAGTTCTCAAGCAATAACACAAAGTTATGTTTTTTCAAATGAGATGCTATATATTTTTAAGCCCATTCGATAGAGTATTTTTTTCTGAATTCCATTATGTATTCGTTTTATACCCTTACATAAGTAAAATATTGAGAAAAATTCGGTTGAAAGTTAAAGAAATTTTATGTTTATAGTTACTTTTCAGTAGGCTATGAAACAAAATTGAGCTTAAATACATTAAATTATTTGTTATTTACTTTATAACACTATTTATAAAGTAAATAACAAATAATTTAAGGTATTTAATTTATGTTTCGTTGTATTTAAGCTCAATTTTGTTTCATAGCCTACTGAAAAGTAACTATAAAAATAAAATTTATTTAACTTTCAATCGCATTTTTCTCAATATTTTACTTATGTAAGGGTATAAAACGAATACATAATGGAATTCAGAAAAAAATACTCTATCGAATGGGCTTAAAAAATATATAGCATCTCATTTGAAAAAACATAACTTTGTGCTGTTGCTTGAGAACCACTGGTTTAAAAAAATATTTTCTTTTATAGTTGGATGTCCCCCTTGGTCCTGCATAAGATTGTCTTATACTATTTTATTGTATCTTTAATAACATAGAAGTTATTCGAGGTAGCTCGTTTCGCTGTTACACCCTGTATATACGTTTATATATTAGTTTAATCGGTACTACAAATTATTATAAATGACTGTGATGCCTTGGCTTAAATTGAAATGTAAACAGATATAAAATGTAATTTACCTTTTAAAAATGCGCCACCCCAGCCTCCTGTATATACCCATGCAGTGTGATCATATCCTATACCCCAAGTAACACCTTGATTGCATGTTTCAATTCTTCGTAAGTGACCGCCCATTTGGCGCCAAAACATTTCTAATGGTGAGATTATGACCTAACAAAACAATCATAAAACTGAATAAGGAAAAATATCACTAAATGAATGATACATATGATAATTCAGGAATGTCTTGACATAAATACCAAGGAAGTGCTTAAAATCCACATAAATTAAGTTTGAGTAATAAACTTACATCATTGCACTGATAAGTGATCTTAAACAGTTTGACTTTTCCAACCACTTCTAATTTATAAACCATCTGCATAGATATTCGATGGTTATAAAAAGTAAAAAAACTATTATTGATATAAATTTTATATCCATCCTCCTCACATTGGATACACATAGAGAATTCATGGCCAATGCTAAGGGGTAGACCACCTTCCCTTTCTTCAGTACCCCATTCATTTTCAATCAAGCTATTTCGTACGATAACATTCTCATCAAATCTTGGATTAAAATGAAACGGCACACATTTGATCTCTGAATGCGTTTTATGTCGAATCTTTAAGCCCGGATGCGCTACTAAATTAAACGATATTCTATCAGCATCATCGTGGACACATCCCGTGATATCTATAACAGTCCCTGGTTTGCAGCCGTTATATAAGTTGACTTCATATGGAGTTTCTTTTCCAATAACATCGAAATTCTGCACAAAGCCGTCATGGGTTTGTTGGTTAAACTCCATAGTGACGGGATCAAAAACGTAAACATCTCCAAGCGCTGTCGTTACCCACAATGAGCCATTTGAGGGATGACCTTGAACTTCATTTACTTGGCAGCATACTAGAGTAAAAACAATTGTACAGTGCAGCAATCATAGTAGATGCATACTGATTTGACAGAATGTATTAGACATGTTCTTCCCACCCACCGATCATGGATCAGAATATAAATTTACGAAAAATTATGTTTTTATATATTTGTAAAATATTATTCATTACCTGATGTAAGATTTGCCATCCAATTTTCCATATCTGTGTCGCAAGCAAATTGCAATTTTATCGGTTGAGAAGATAATCGTGGTGTGTGGATAGCTAAGCGAGGGTTACCGGGTTCACTACAGCAAACAACACATGTTACTTCTGATAAAGCGAATTGACTCTGAAATAAAAAATTAAATACATTATTTACATATTGTGAATGCAAAGTATCGCGGCGCACAGCCATCATATTGTCATTTCAACTATAGTGTATAATCTGTCTCCTATTTTACATTTAATGAGGCGGTTACATCCATATCTAAATGGATAAGTATTTATTTTAAATTGATCAAAATGAATAAGTGATATATTGTTCACGGTTACTCGCCCATATTGCTATTATAATTTAGCCATTTCATACGAAAAAAGTTTCCCAATGTGACTCTGTAGTTTATGAATTGAATCTACTATTCTAATGGTGATTACCCAAGCTAGCGGTACCGCGTATTGCATATCTGCGACCACGTATGAGTGCTACAATTTAAAAATGAATGCTTATACATTAAAAAAAACGTCGCTTTTGTGTGTTTATGCACACGGAATTTCAATGGTGACAAACTCATTCAAAATAAACTCGTTTTGAAGGATAAAAAGTGAATATTGACTTTTAATATAAAATAGTTATAATTGAATCAAAGCTGCACCTCGGATTAGGTTTTATAGTTAATCCTATTTTCGTCAATGTAATTTATTTATTAACTTTTCTTTAAATAAATGTAATAATTCCTTTCTAGTTTGTTAATACCTCGTTAAGCTTATTTTAAGCAATAATAAAATAATTATTATGAATTTATTATTAAATTCTTATAATTTGTTAATAAATTAAACCTAATAGTATTTATCTTCAAACCTGATGACATACAGCTGACGACAGGTTTGGCTGTACGATTAGATATCAATAGATAACACGACATATACCAATTTCTAGCGTACACGTACAATATCTATACTCGCGTATTGTCATTCGCTGCACATGATTGGATAGTTTCAAAAACACCGAACATTGAAATGCACAAACGCGAGCTTGAGTAATGACCATACATCGTACTTTAGTAGTTGCTCCATCAGGATTCAACATAGTGAACGTGCCACTATTACCAATCCACTCAAGTTGTAGAACGCAATCGTCATAAACTCCAGCTGGTATAGCGGTCACATTATTATTTGCGCCAGGTAATAGACACCTTGCTTCGCCAGTTCGGATCCACGATGAAGTTTCTACAGCCGTTTCATAACGTTCAAAATCGCAATTTGATGCAGGGGGTATGCGAGATCTCAATTCATCCAAAATAGCGATACGCCATGATTGATTGAGATCTGCTTGCGGAACACACCCAACGTCTATAAACCAGTTTGCAGGTTGCTGTGTGGGGTCAACTGTGCATGCTCCCGCTTCAACCCAGGACCACATCGCATCGAATTCAGCCCAATATAGTGTAGCTGCGTCTTCATCTTCTCCATAAACTCCAGAATCTCGTGTAAGGTCCGCGTCCCAGACACTACAATCGGTTTCTGGGTGAGCTTCTGTACCAACTACTGACCCTACACTCCGAACAGGACTCCAAGCTTTTGGATTTTTCAACGTTGTCTCAAAATGTTTGCCTGTAATTTCTTCAGTGGGTAGTAGAGTTTTATTAGATGTTACATCGTCATTTTCAGAACTTTCCGAAACGGAATCACGACTTTGTGAAGATTCATTGGCAAGTTTATTTGCACGTTCCCGTTCAGAACGAAGACGTAATGAAGTTGGAGTTGGAGCTGAACGAGATTGCTCTTCAAAATCCCGAGTTCCTAGACTAGATGGCTCATAGGTGCTATGAGGACGATTCTATATCCACAAACAAAATGCATCAAATGAAATATAAACATGTAACAAAAATTAGAAACATTATGAATATTTATGAAATTATAATTTAAAATGCCGTAGAAACTGTATCTTAATATCAGCCAGTACAATATCAAATTCAATATATAATTCAAAATCGTATTATACATCATGTCATACGGGCTTAAGTCGCAACCACAAAAAACGGATGGTTTTTATATTTGAATTACCGAATGTTAAAAAATAGTGCTTACTTTTTGCATTTATTCATCTTAAATAAGAAATCTTACCAAAGCTGTCCAACTTCGATGTTTATCTCTTGTTGAACCAGTTAAACTATGTCTATGTTGTGAATTATTCGAGGCTAAGCTAGCATTGCTGCTGGCTCGACTTAATTGCATAGCTGCTTGTACCATGCGCCATTTTTTGCCAGTTAGTTCAGAAGATGTGACTCCGGTTCGATAATAGATGCAACGATCTTCATTGCTAACAGCCCAAACCTGATCATTGGGCGCTACAGATACATAAGACATACTGCCCACCATTTCAACCCAACCAGAGCCCATTGCTAAATCTTCTGAGATGTTCGCTGCATCACCTCGGATACCTTTGCGAAACCAAACGCTTTTGTCATTGCTCACTGCCCAAACGGCATTAGTTCCAACTGATACGTGAACTAAGCGCAAGTTGTCGCTTGGTGGTCGGACTTCTAACCATGATTCACCTATTAACCAATTATCATATTAATTTTTTTTATTTCTATCATACTGATAGTTAATAAAATTACTCTCTCAATTATTGAGATGGGATTAGACGTGATGTTATGAATGTATGTAATTATACAGTAAACTCGGTAGCATCACGAAGTCTTTTTAATTTTACAGAGAAAATAAAATTTTGTACATTTTACTAATTCAAAGCAGAGAGAATTTAACTGGTAAATAGCGTTGATAACAAACCATTTAATAAATATAACAAACCTGTAGGTGCGTCTCTGCTAACTCCACTTCGTACCAAGGCCCTTCCGGTAAGAAGCAACGCCCAGACAAGACCAGTAGGACCCACACTGAGTTGATTAACTTCGCAACCTTGTGGAAGAGCGACAGCAGTCCATCGGAGACCTTCTGGTGACGTGGTAGTCACTCCAGTTCGATACATTACCTGGTTAGCAAGATGATTTACATTTAAAATACGAACGCATTGTAAAAGTTATGTGCTACATAATTGTTAAAAGTTTACCCAACCAATAAATTCATCCATATTATTTTTTTACAAAAAAAAAAAAAATCTTAGTATCAAATCTATTTTAATATAATAATATCTATGTCTCAGAAATAACATTGTAATCAGGTAAAAATAAATGTCGAGATTTTAACGGAAATATATCTTTTACCCTTCCCTGAAACTGAACTGATTTCAGAATTTAAAAAAATATATATATATATATATATATTTATAAAACGGAAGTGCAAGTTTACTTTATGTTTTTTTTTTGGTGTTTTTTATAAATAGTTGCATTTACAGCAAAAATAAATAGAATAAAAATTAGAAATATTACTAATTGTACAACATTTGTTAGAAAAATTTGTCATTTTATATATTTTTAAATATTTGACCTTAAAAGTGTAGTTATAAGAATGGATAGTACACATGGTCTGCAATGCGAAGAAAAAGAAGAAGATTTATGAGAAATACCCATAGAAAAAGAAGAATATATGTCTTTCTTTCTTAATAAACATAATCAACAAACGTAAGCAATATATATCATCTATTTTGAATAAAGAATAACAAAAATTTATCTCCAATAACACAACGTTCGCGTACTCGACGATTTTTATTTGAACTATTAAATGTCTCAAAGTTGCTTGGATATTGTAACGAGAACGCACTCGCAGTAAGGTTACTTTAAAGCAACTCCAAAATAAGTTAATAGTTTACGGGAAAGTAACTGTATTTTGCAGCGGTTAGTATTGTAACAACATACTCAAATAAAACATATATTTACCCTGCCTTGTGCCGTAACAGCCCAAACAAACATTGCTCCTGGGACCCCACCTGGAATAGTCTGTCCCCCGATTGAAACATGTATGAAAGGTTCCTGGAACACCTACATTGCAACACCTTACACTCATATCACTTTCATCTCAATCCATCTAACCTGCGTCGGATCTTTGTGCAGTGGAGCAATAGCACACCAAGAATTCATCGCGCTATACCGTCGATAACGAATCCATTTTCTTCTGCGAACACAACTTTTCCACTGCTTTTGAGCGTGATAATTCGCTGGAAAGTCAACCGCATAACTCCAACCGGTATGATCTAATGGTTGCCCGTCGAGAGTTGGATCAAGATGCCAATCACCTTCCCATTGCCAGGCCATAGATGGTAATCGTATTTTATCAATTGCTCGATCAATGAGTCCATCAATAGATGAGAAATGATATCGATCCGTTGGTAGTAAGCGAGAACTGAATCCTTCTAATGGCAGCCATCGCTGTAAATATTTAATAATTTTTAATATTATAAATATAATATATTAATGAGAATACTCGATAGAACATGGTATAGAAGCACCATATTCCGAGTGCGAAACAAATAAGTAATACCTCATTTTCGTATGATTCTTCTTTAACTCGTATAGGAATATCTAAGCCGTGCACGTACACATACACTTGATGATCACCTCCGACCGCCCATAAAAAATGTGGTACTGCCGATAATCTTTTAAATTCTTGCCCAACATACTGTAATTCACGCCACATCGAACCAGTGGTTGATAATGTATGAATGCGACCCTCATTGTTGATCGAAAACAACAATGAACTAGGCATTGTTGTAATTTCTAAAAATTTGCTTACGTTTGTATCGTTACTATATAATATATAAGAAACCAGTATGCATGAATAGATAAGATATAACTATTATTCGTATATAAATCACATTATATGTGTTATCATTTATTTATAAACACCACTGCAGCTGCGAAACGTCAGTTTTTAAGGTAACTAAAGAGTGAAAGAGAATAATGACATCATACCTGTAAACCTAGTCAACATATCTGTAAACTTAGCCAACATATCTAGATGACGCTACTATATTCAATTTTATACACTTGGAAAGTGTGACGTCACATCGGCCATTGTGTTAAGGTAGGTCGCGGTTCACTTTCCAAACAAGTTTTTAGTCTCGTTTGTTTTCCATTGCTCGCTAATATTATTCGTTTTTTTGTTTTAACTAAAAATAAATATCGATTTATTTTGAAGGTAAGTCAATATATAGATATAACTCTATTAACTTAAATAAGATTTACTTTATATTTTTAAGTTTAAAGGCATAAAATAGCAGTTTTACTGAATCGCAATTCTCGTACATCATATGACGCTCTGCATACAAAGGAAAATATCTAATTTCTAGACCTATGCTGCCGCGGAATGAAATACGCAGAATTTATTCAGGAATAACAAAAAATACGGGGTGCTATTATCTTATCTGGTCCTTTAGATTTAAAGAGTATAAGAAAATATGAACCGCGCTCTCCATATAACGCAATGCATTTCGTTTGAACATTTAGACAAACTATGGCGGCGTCAATCACAGACTGGGAAGCTATTGTCCACACTCTTATATATCTAGTCACTCTACTTCATATCATACCACTTATCAAATTTTATTTTCCAAATTAAGATAACATGAATTAAAACAAGTAATCAAATTTCTTTATTTTATAGGACAAGGATCGCTTGACCCTGGTACTGGGTACTAATGCATCGGGAGATTTGAAAATGAAACCAATGCTAATTTATCATTCGGAAAATTCAAGGGCCATTCAGGGTTTTTTCAAGTCTAATTTACCAGTAATACGGAAGTCTAACTGAAAGACCTAGGTAACAAAGGATCTATTTAATGATTGGTTTGTTAATAACTTTTGTATTAAAGTGCAACGGTATTGTCAACACTACAATTTAGAACCAAAAACGTTATTGCTACTAGATAATGTTTCTAGTCATTCAATAAATCTTAACGCACTGGAGACTTGTATTCCAGTTGAAGTCTTGTTCCTTCCACCGCACTCAACATCTATCATTCAACCCATGAATCAGGGCGTTATAGCAGCATTTAAAGCTCGTTTCCTCCGGCACACTTTTTCCAACTTAATTGAGTGTGGACAGGTAGCAAGTGTCAATAAAATAATTCTAGAAGAGTTACAACATAATGAATGTTATTGACAATATCCAACGATCTTGAGATGAAGTATCACAACACTGCAATTTGGAAGAAAGTAGGGCTCAATTTAGAAGAAGAATCGGAACTTGCTAATGACATCCAGAATAATAAACTTGTTGTTATGGGACACCAATTGCATTTGAATGAAGTTGACGCTGATGAATTCAGACATTACTACAGGATGACCACGACAATCCGCTAACAAATGATGAATTGCAAGGGCCGACAGAAGAAAATTTGGTAAGAGAAGTTGCCAATTCTGACATCGTTATAGAAGAGCCGCCGATTAAACTTTTAACAACAAAAATATTATCCGTTTGCCTGAGTCAGGTGTCTCATTCGATAGATATTTTGTCCGAAAATTACACAGATTTTGTGCTGTATAAAGAAATGTATTAAATGCCTTAACATGTTACAGTGAGCTATTACGAGAAACGAAGATACAAGCTACGCAATCGACCCTTGATTCGTTTTTGTCAAAAAAATAATAACGTCACAACATGTCAGTTTATTTACATATTACCGCTAATTTTGTATTACGTACATACATATTAATTTTAAACTTTAGTTGTTTTCAAGAAAAGCGGTTTTCTGTTGTTCTTATCTATTAATTAAAAAATAAAAGATGAAATAATGTATTTTTTTTCAATTTAGTAACTTATCCCTATTCTTCGAATGTTATTTCTTCCTCCGTTAACGTAGATTCGGTTAACGTAATGCTCATGAGGAACGCATCCCTAACGTTAAACGAGGTATTATTGTACCGAGAATAAAGGAAGGTGTTTCTATACTATTTAAAAGTATAAGATAACCACCTGTTTGAAAAGCGATATTTGAATTGACGCATTTTGTTTTTAAACTACGAATAGCAAATCAGGGTGTGCCCTGATATTTATTTATCAAATATGATATAAAAAACGTCGTTCCTCTTTGATTAATATTATGTTTCATTCTTTTTCAATGTCATTTCAAATGCGCATCTATTCCGATGCAGATTATTATATTTTGAAAACTGTGTGACTTTATATACATATTTTAACAATGGTAAGTGAAATATATATTTTTTGCAAATGCAGCGGTAACTTCGAAAATACATACATACATACATCTAAAATAGTTAACTACAGATTATTTGAAGCAATATTATTTTATTAAAAAACTGTAACATTTTGGTTTACATTAGCACCTTTCAAACACTTTTTCACTAAATATATTTCTTATAATTGCTATTAAATATAAAATTCTAAATTATTGGAGTCTAATTTCTTATTTTGTTAAACAATTGACAGGCATAGTTGCTACAATTTATGTATTATTTCCTGTTCCTATATCAACAAAATCACCAATAGCGAATTTTTTGTACCCAGTAATATTTTTAAAAAAACATTTCAAACAAAAATTGTGCAAAATATTAATATCGTTCTTTTTACTTTCTTATACGCAGTATAAGTAAGTATTGTAATCATGAAAAATTTCGATCTCGAGATTTCAACGGAAATATACGTTTTGACCTTCTCTGAATCGATTCCAACTATTTTTGGAATGACGTCTGTCTGTGTGTGTGTCTGTGTGTATGTGTGTATGTTCTCTACAGCCTAAACGGTTGAAGCTAAAATTATGAAACTTTAAACTTAAGATTTGCATATGCCTGGGGTGTGCACCTCCTATTTTTGAAAAAAATATTCAAACCGGAAGTGCCTGTTTACTCTAGTCATTTTTGGCAGTTTCTGCAATTACTCAAAAATGGTTAGAGTTACAGAAAAATGTTATGAACAAAAATTAAAGGTATTCATATTTAGCACAACTTTTGTTTGAATTTTTTTCCCAAAAAGTGTACTGGTTTCAAAATAAATTTCTGCCTTTTATATATATTTTTACATAAATCGTATCATCTGCGCCTGTCAATTGTTTAACAAAATAGACGTAAATAATTTGAAGTTTGACATTTAATATACATTCTAAGAAATATATTTAGTGTTAAAGCGATCTAAAGGTTAGAACAAATATTATAATTTAGAAAAATAATGTAACTACGATATGGTTTAACCCATATGCGGATAAGAAAGTTCGGTGCATGACACTGCAGATATTTTATTGTAACTATTTTACTACAAGTGCACGGTGATATTGTAAACACTGCAAAATAACGACTAAAGTAAATAAGTACTTCTGGTTTTAATATTCTTGTCACGCACACATACATAAAATAAAGGAAAATTATGTTATTTTATAATAGGTTTATGCGAAAAAATAAATGTCCATATGAAAAATATATGTTTATTTGGTTTCTATTTGAACTGCCTATACATATATTATGTATTTTTAAGCGCATGTAACCTTTTCGTATTCATAATTAGAATTCGTAAAAGGAAATGTAAACTACGCATTAAAAATTCAAGAGCTTTTTCGACGTCACAGGATAACTTGATATCATATCACTTATCAAATTTTATTTTCCAAATTAAGATAACATGGATTAAAACCAGTAATCAAATTTCTTTATTTTATAGGACAAGAAGAATCAACGTTGGATATTTTCAATAATATTTATTTGCATATCATTACCGATCCAAGTCTTCGGCAATTGCACAGTAACTGTTAGTGTCAATAATGAATGCAGTTGCGAGAATATGACACGTGAACAATTCAAAACAGAAATAAGTGATATTTCTATAACCTATCTAGTAGAAGTCTTAAAAATATCGCAAGTCAATTTAAATTTCATTGAAGATAGTCTTTTTGACAATGTTACACATATATCGACTTTAACTATAGAAATGTGCAACGTTAAGTCTGTTGAGAAAAATAGTTTTCAACATCTTTACCAACTAGCGCATTTAGTATTAAGTGGTAATGATATGGTATATTTTAACAGTGAGTTTATTAGTGTATTACCTCATTTAAAGATACTTAATGTATCAAATAACAATATTCAACGATTATCAATGAATTGCTATAACGGTAAATTAATTTGGTTAATTTTAAATAATAATAAAATCAGTGTGATTTCATCAAACACTTTTAATAATTGCGAGAATTTATTGTATTTAGAGATTTGTAACTCTAACGTAACAATAATTGGGGAACAATTTTTCAATAATTTTCAAAAGTTACAACAGCTAGATTTAAGTAAAAATCAATTAACTCATCTGAACTTCATAAATAGTAATATGGAGAA
This sequence comes from Nebria brevicollis, assembly GCA_944738965.1. Taxonomy (NCBI): domain Eukaryota; kingdom Metazoa; phylum Arthropoda; class Insecta; order Coleoptera; family Carabidae; genus Nebria; species Nebria brevicollis. The sequence continues at coordinate 9,782,070 of OX122907.1, forward strand.
TTTATATACGCTTAATATCAGTTACAATCATATCAATCAGTTTGATCTGAGTTCGTTACGATATTTTCATGAATTTTTAACATTGGATTTAAGTCATAATGATATTCCATCTATTGTGAAGTTTAACAACAATTATAGATACAATCTTGTTGAATATGATCATAATGGTTATTACCATTACAGCAGTCGCCTTCGACGTCTATACCTACAAAACAATCAAATTACAAGATTAGAAGATGAAAATTTTTATAGATTGTTTTATTTAAGAGAACTAAATTTGGATAACAATCCAATCAATACTCTTGAACCACTCAATTTAAAATATTTGCCTGAATTAAGAATTTGCAAATTTTCTAATACGAAATTAACAACAATTAGTCCCAACGTATTTGTTGATTTAATACATTTAGAAGAACTCTATTTGCAGAATAACAGCATTACTAAAATAAGTGCAGATATATTTACTGGTTTAGGCAGATTGAAAGTCCTTTCTCTGCAGAATAACAGTATTCCAAAGTTAAGTTCTACATTGTTTAAACAATTTATCAATTTACAAGAACTCTACTTACAGAATAACAAAATTGCTATACTCTCCTCAGACACTTTCAGCCAATTAAAGACATTAACTAAACTTAATTTGACAAATAATCCAATCATGTTTATTGAATCCGAGGCGTTTGTTGGTTTGTCTAGCGTCACTGACATTGATATTCGACATATTTTCAAAAACAATCAACTCAAAACAGATATGTTTACTGGTTTGTTTAGAGTAACCAAATTAGATTGTTCAGATTCTTCAATCCATTCTTTAGAAGAGTATACATTCCGAGGATTAAACAATTTAAAAACACTTTATTTACAAAATAACAACATTTCAATTTTAGTAGCAAATTCGTTTAATGGGCTAAGTAATTTACAAGAATTAAATTTAACAGGGAATCCTATTTCGGACATTAAAACAGAGGCGTTCATAGGTTTAAACAGTTTGACTTACCTCGATGCGCGGACATTTCAAATAACGCAATTAAAAGCGGAAATGTTCTCTGGACTACAATCATTAACCCATCTAAATCTAATAGAATTAAACATAGACCGCATTGAGGCAAATTCATTTATTGGCATACCCAAGCTGCGCACATTGTTACTAAACAACAATACTTTCGTCAAAATAAATAGTTCTATGTTTTCGAAACTTTATACGATCGAAGTTCTGAATTTATCTTATTCAAACATAGAAACGATAGAATCAAAAACATTTAATGATCTCCAAAATTTGAAAGTTTTGAATTTAGAAGGTAATCCATTGCGAACAATTGAAGATGATTCATTTTATGGATTGGATAGTTTGGAAATGTTTAACGCGAAAGTATTGTTCCGAAATACGAAATCAATACGTAGTTATCTATTTAATGGTTTGGCCGGATTGAGAGAGTTAGACTTGTCTGATTTGAATCTGGAAACAATTGAATCGAACGCTTTCAATGGTTTATCAGCGTTGCTAATGCTAGATTTGCAAAATAATAACATCACGAAACTGCAGTCAGATATTTTCAACGGAACACACTTGGTCAACGTTAATTTGGATGGAAATGATATAAAGACTATTCAATCCGGTGCATTTAATGGTTTGGATAGCATAGAGTCATTGCCCGTTGGTTCGCTATTTCATAATGTAAAAACTTTAGAAATTGGATTATTTAAAGGTCTTTCTGGTTTGAGGGAACTGAATTTATCGAGCAGACAAATAGAAAATATTAGACCAGGAGCATTTATAGAACTTGGAAATTTAAAATCATTATATTTAAACAATAATAATTTGCCGGTTATACATTCAAATCTCTTTAACAATTTGACTAATTTAGAAAATCTAGATTTATCTAACATGAATATAAGTTATATTGACGTCAACGCATTTAACGGGCTCAGCAAACTTAAGAGGTTGAATCTCGAAAAGAATAACATCATTCAAATAAGACCATACACATTTAACGTGACTCCAAACTTGACTTCATTAAAACTAGGGGACAATTATAATTTGAACTCTCATTGGGAAGCTAAAACATTTGCTGGACTATCAAGCATTGTTGAGTTAGATTTATCACGCATGAACATAGAAACAATGGATGTAAATTTATTTAGTGATATTTCCAATCTAAAACAGTTGCATTTATCTGGCAATAACATTCAGAATATATCATTTGATCTATTCACCAAAAACAAGCTTTTAAACAAACTATTTTTGGACAATAATCAAATCGAAGACATATCAATTAATGCATTTCAATCCTTGCCTATGTTAACTCATTTGTTCTTAGACAATAACAATTTAAGTTCTCTAAAAATCGGTACGTTTTCAGCCTTACTCAATCTGCAATATTTAGGTTTGTCTTACAACAACTTGAATTCTATAAAGCATATTATCTTGTATCCGCTGAATCGATTAAGGGAATTAGATATAAGCGGAAATAAATTTTCGTTTTTAAATCCAGCTTTGTTACTGGAACATACGCGGGTGACTCAAATGAGTATAATTGGAAACCCGTGGTCATGTCACAATCTCACATTCATTCTCAAGTATTTTCGCCAAAAACAAATACATCTAGATAATAATTTTCCAAATTATGAAAACGAAAACATCGAAGGTATTGACTGTAACAGTACAATAGATGAATTAGAATCAAATACTAAGGATTTAAATGATTCCAAAACATTAATTGATGTTTTGAAGAACATAACAAAAAATAGTGACAAATCGAACGATATCTATTTGAAAATATTGACGGAATTACAAAAACAAAATGAAATCAGCACGAAAAATGTAGATTATTTAAGCGTTAAAACGGTTGATAGTAACAGTACAAAAATACAACAAAACAAAGATTTAGAAAAAATCGGTGATATATTATATAATATGACAATAAATAGCAACAATATGAATGAAATAAATATTAAAATATTGACAGAACTACAAAAACAAAACGAAATTAGCGGTAAAAATACCGGAGACTATTTGGAGGATAAAATTAAAAAAATAGTTTCTAAATATGCTGATGAAAATCAGTTAAATATATCCAATGCCATGACAATGACAGACAAACAGATCGGTTATAAATTATATAATATGACAATAAATAGCAACAATGTCAATGAAATAAATTTTAAAATTTTGACAGAACTACAAAAACAAAACGAAATCAGCGGTAAAAATACCGGCGAATATTTGGAGGATAAAATAAAAAAAATTGTTTCTAAATATGTTGATGAAAATCAGTTGAATATATCCAATGCAATGACAATAACAAACAAACAGATCGCAACTAAAACTGTAGAAGAAACGTCTGGAAGCATAAATTTATTTTATATTTTAATATTAATGTTAGCCATAATTTATTTATGTTTTAAAATATCTTGCTTTGCCATTGAAAAATATAAAACCAATATGAACCACACACTTTTTCGTAGAAATAGACGTAACACTGAACTGGATGTCATTAATTCTGTAGATTCTGATGAAATCTAATTTTAAATTGTATTCTGCACTTATATTAATTTAATTAAATCAGATAATAGTAATATTGTTCTTAGTATATATATATTTACTTACTAACTAATCATATTGTAGTAGTATTACTAGTATATACATATTCAACATTTTATAAATAATTATTATAATATTTTCTTTTGTACTTCTAATGAATAAATCGAATTTTGTATGTTTATCAATTATGTAAATTTTTACCGGTTATTTCAATTCCAAATTTCGATCTCGAGATTTTAACCGAAATATATGTTTCGACCTTCTCTGAGTTGATATCGACTCTTTTTAGAATGACGTCTGTCTATGTGTGTGTATGTATATATGTGAGCGCTTTACATGAAAATTTATTTTTGAAAACAATATTCAAACCAGAAGTGCATGTTTACTCTAGTCATTTTTTTTTTGCGGTATTTCGCGCCCGCCATGACATCACTTTTGCTGTCCATAACTTTGCTTTAAAATATCTGCAGTGTCATGCACCGAACTTTCTTATCCGCATATGGATTAAACCATATCGTAGTTACATTATTTTTCTAATTTATAATATATGTTCTAACCTTTAGATCGCTTTTACACTAAATATGTTTCTTAGAATAAATATTAAATGTCAAACTTCAAATTATTTAAGTCTATTTTGTTAAACAATTGACAGGCGCAGATGATACGATTTATGTAACAATATATATAATAAGCAGACATTTATTTTGAAACCAGTACTTTTTTTGGAAAAAAGATTCAAACAAAACTTGTGCTAAATATAAATATCATTAATTTTTGTTCACAAAAATTTTCTGTAACTGTAACCATTTTTGAGTAATTGCAGAAACTGCAAAAAATGACTAGGGTAAACATGCACTTCCGGTCGGAATATGGTTTTCAAAAATAGGAGGTTTTCGTGCCAGGCACATACAAATCTTAAGTTTAAAATTTCATAATTTTCCCTTTAGCCGTTTGGGCTGTAGAGCGCTCACATACATACACACACACACACAGACGGACGTCATTCCAAAAATAGTTGGAATCGATTCAGGGAAGGCCAAAACGTATATTTCCGTTAAAATCTCGAGTTCGAAATTTTTCATGATTACAATACTTACTTATACTGCGTATAAGAAAGTAAAAACATGGTCGCTCCAAATATATGTCAACATCGTCAACATGAGTAGAAAAGGACAATTTGCTTGCCGGTGCTAGAGTGGTAACACTGGTTCCTTGCACATGCGCAAATCAGTTCGCCACGTTACCTTCTTATTTGTTGTCGCATACGTGTTTGACATTTTATAATATTTTTGCAATTTTAGTGAAAAACAGGCAAAATGGTATGTACATCACTTTATTTATATACATCTGAATCACATATGTATTCCCTTTATTCTGCATGCAAACAATACATTATTTTCGTAACATATAGGTTAAATGTCATTTAAATTGTATTATAGAAATTATTAATAGATACTTCTTTCAAATCAAAGCAACCGGTTACAAATAAAAATATATCAAACTTCTATAAATCTAATTGGGAATATAAATATAATTGAGAATCATTTTATGCCACAGTGTCGGCCAATGTTGTAACATTTGATTGAAAAATTATATCTATTCGTTTACTCGTTATTATTAATAATAAATACATATCGTCATGGCTATTCTGATCAATAAAGTGGCTTTCACATCTTGACAATCTTTAACAATTCAGCTCTATCCTTACTCACTTCTTTCGCTTCATTCAAATTCATCAGAGACAAAAAATATAATTATTCATTACACTAAATTAGGAATTGTTATGCTTAGATATTTTTTGTTTTCAAATTAACTAGCAAAATAAAATTAACGACCATATAAATAAATGTACTTTAAAATATGTTGAGATAAAAACTTTTCATGTCTTAATAAACGTTTACTGAATGATTTATTATTTATTTATTCACAATTGATAAAAATGATATGTTGCAAACACGATTCGACATTTGAACGAAGAAATTTGATGGATTTCACGTCTAGTGATTGGCATTTGTTGGAGAAGTTATGATATATTGAATTAGCAACTACATTCTTTTTCGAAAGTAATCAGTTTTGTTAGTTGAATTTAATTAGCTTTTTTTTATAAATCTAAGTGCTTAAAGACATGATAGCAAATCGATGTGGCTAGCTAACTATTAGATATGTATAAATAATACATTTTAAATTAATATATAAATAATTCATTTCAGCCGCTAAGATTAGATATAAAGCGCAAACTAACAGCCCGATCCGATAGGGTAAAATGCGTGGATATACATCCAACGGAGCCTTGGATGCTATGCTCGTTGTACAATGGCAATATAAATGTTTGGAACCATGAAAATCAACAATTGGTGAAAACATTTGAAGTATGTGATCTGCCGGTGCGAGCTGCTCGATTTGTGCTCCGCAAAAATTGGATTGTTACCGGATCTGATGATATGCAAATCAGAGTGTTCAATTATAACACTCTGGAAAGGGTTCACGCCTATGAGGCACATTCGGATTATGTTCGATGTATTGTTGTACATCCGACGCAACCGTACATATTAACTTGTAGCGGTAAGTTTTATTCATGTAGTATTTTTAGATCGCCATACTAAAAAGCTCTTTCGATCAGGTTCGTCTTTCATCGCTTATAAAACCAAATTTTGTTGCTTCTTCATATTGGATTCGCACAAATTTTAGTATATATATATACTAAATTTAGTATATATACAAGTAAATAATTGTATTCAATTCGTGATCTTTTTTTAGACTTGTTATTTTTTCAAATATCTAGAAATTTCCTATGTCAAATTTTGGTCGTTAGTACCATTTATGGTAAACTGCCTCGCTAAAAGTGAACTCTTAAGATTGATAAAGTCTGTTTAAATATATTGTTTTCTAACATATTTTAATTTAATTTTTATAGATGATATGTTGATTAAATTGTGGAACTGGGAGAAGCAATGGTCTTGTCAACAAGTTTTTGAAGGACATACTCACTATGTAATGCAAATTGTTATTAATCCGAAAGATAATAATACATTTGCCAGTGCTTCTCTTGATCGAACAGTCAAAGTAAGTTATAATTTATTTTCTCGTTTACACATACGAATACTATGAATAGTATTCTCTAAAGTTTTACCTAACTGAGTTTTCTTTCTTATAATGCTTATAATTAATCCACAAATAACTTTCCTTTTTTAAATATGTTATTTATACTTTCTAGGTTTGGCAATTAGGTTCTTCTACTGCTAATTTCACGTTGGAGGGCCATGAAAAAGGTGTTAACTGCGTTGATTATTATCACGGCGGTGATAAACCTTACTTAATATCTGGAGCTGATGATCGACTAGTGAAAATATGGGATTATCAAAATAAAACATGTGTCCAAACCTTAGAAGGTGAGACACTTTTTCTTAGACAAATTAATGTTTTTGTCTTAATTTTTGAATAACATGTAAAATTTAATATACAACAATGCGAAAAGTTGGTATAAGATATAAAAATTGTGGTTAGGTCATGCGCAGAATGTGTCAGCCGTCAGTTTTCACCCAGAGCTGCCGATAGTTTTAACGGGTAGTGAAGACGGAACAGTCCGCATTTGGCATGCAGGCACCTATCGTTTGGAGAGCTCGTTAAATTACGGATTTGAGCGGGTATGGACTATTTCGTGTATGCATGGTTCCAACAACGTTGCTCTCGGTTATGATGAAGGTAGTATCATGGTCAAAGTAGGCCGAGAAGAGCCTGCAGTCTCCATGGATGTGAATGGCGGCAAAATTGTATGGGCCAAACACTCTGAAGTACAACAAGCAAATCTTAAAGCGTTACCCGAGGGCACTGAAATTAAAGATGGCGAACGGTAAGATTTTTTAGACAAGGCTCAAAACTTACAGAATATATGATTTAGGGCACTTTTTATTTAATTTTGTTTAATAAATATTTAGCATTCAAAAGTGATGCAATTTTAATTTTGGATTCGTTTAAATAGATTACCACTTGCAATTAAAGATATGGGAGCCTGTGAAATCTACCCACAAACTATTGCACACAATCCAAATGGAAGGTAAGCTTTCAATTGAATTAATTTTCGATAATATTAAATGCATGTAATTGTTTTCGGTTAGGTTTGTTGTAGTTTGCGGTGATGGCGAATACATAATCTACACAGCAATGGCTCTGCGTAATAAAGCATTTGGAAGCGCTCAAGAATTCGTCTGGGCGCAAGATTCGTCCGAATACGCAATCCGCGAAGGCAGCTCCACGGTGAAAGTATTCAAAAATTTCAAAGAGAAAAAATCATTCAAACCTGATTTCGGCGCTGATGGTATTATTTATTTATACATTTATATAAACCAAGCTAATATATTATATTTAAGGCATTTTTGGCGGGTATATGCTTGGAGTGAAAAGTGTCTCTGGATTGGCGTTTTACGACTGGGACTCACTAGAACTAGTACGACGTATTGAAATTCAACCGAGATCTATCTATTGGTCCGAAAGTGGTCATCTTGTTTGTCTTGCAACGGAAGAGAGTTACTTTATTTTACGATTTAATGCGGATACTGTTGCTAAAGCCAACGAAACTAAGGAAGGAATGACTGAAGATGGAGTTGAAGATGCATTTGATGTAAGAAATATTTCTTAGACATTTGAACATTTGTTTGAAGTAGATTTCTGTCTAGGTATTAGGAGAACTTCATGAAAGTGTAAAAACAGGATTATGGGTGGGTGATTGTTTTATTTACACAAATAGTGTTAATAGAATCAATTATTACGTCGGCGGTGAATTGGTCACTGTTTCTCATCTGGATCATACGATGTATTTGCTAGGTTATGTACCTAGAGATAACAGGTATGAAGTTTTTTTTTAATCTGTCGAATATAGTAATGTTTTAACATGAAAGAAGTTTAGAAGCAATGCAATTTAAAAATGAGCATAATTCGAGTGTGCTATGTTGAAAATAATATGCATCAATTTATTTTAGAATATCAAAAATTAATAATTATGTACATTTGAAATGTTAATAAAAATGACGTCACAGGAATTATTTTTTGTTTATAGATTGTATTTAGGAGATAAAGAATTGAATGTAGTGAGCTATTCGCTTCTGTTATCCGTTCTTGAATACCAAACAGCAGTCATGCGTAGAGACTTTGATACAGCCGATCGAGTATTACCAACCATACCAAAAGAGCACCGAACTCGCGTCGCTCATTTTCTCGAAAAACAAGGCTTCAAGAAACAGGCTCTTGCTGTCTCTTCGGATCCTGAACATCGCTTTGAACTTGCCCTACAATTAGGTGAGTCTATCTAAATGAAAGTGACGGAACGGAACTTAATGCTACAGTTTCACAAAATATAGAAACTATTTTATTAATTGATATTTTAATTACTTTGACGCTATTTTCTGTTTTTCTTTGTATAGGTGAATTGAATGTGGCACAACAACTTGCACACGAGGCGAATTCACAGCAAAAATGGCGACAACTTGCCGAATTAGCGACAACAAAAAATAATTTTATTCTGGCGCAAGAATGTTTGCAGAAAGCTCAAGATTATGGTGGCCTATTATTACTTGCAACTAGTTCAGGTATGGAGTATGTTTATAATCTAAATAAAAGTTCATTTGCAAATCGAATATTCATTTTCTTAGTTATTATAAACCTGGATAATTTAAATTGCTTAATATTTCTATTTAGGAAATGCCGATATGGTAAAACAACTTGGCGATATGTCCGATAAAGAAGGCAAAAACAATATATCTTTCATCTCTTACTTTATGTTGGGTGATCTAGCTAAATGCTTAGACATTTTAATATCGACTGACCGATTGCCAGAAGCTGCATTTTTCGTGAGGTAAGATTCTCGCAATTATCAAACTGGAATAAAATTATGATTAAAATTGTTGGATTTTAGATCGTATATGCCCGATAAAATTTCATTTGTTGTGGAGAAATGGCGGGAACAACTTTCTGCAGTGAATCAAAAGGCTGGTCAAAGCTTAGCTGATCCAAAAGATTACGAAAACTTGTTCCCTGGTTTGCAGGACGCTCTCAAAACTCAACAGTACCTCGAGGAAGAACGAAGTAGTTTAGCGCCTTCAGTAGCTGCTGCGACCATTACACCAAACTACGAACGCACTCCCGTGCTAGAAATGAAAGCCGCTGAAGCAGCAGGATCGTTTTTTTTCAACGCACCTACTTCTGGAGTACCAATTGATACAATTGAAGATGACTCAAGGTATTTTGGATATTTTTACTTTGAAATTAAACCTACAAATTTAAATTTTTCAGGACATCGGCTGATTTGTTGTCCGGTTTCACATCTTCAACAAGTAGTACAGTCTTAACGCCAAATTATATACCCTCCATCCCACATTCTACACCGCTTGTACCCTTTCAATCCACTTCACAGATACAAGCTGACGATATCGATGATCTGGATTTGGACCTAGATGGCATAAACATCGATGAGAACATAGACACATCGGTGAGTGAAATTTGTTATTTTCCATTAATAATAAATACATAATTACATACATAATTTTGTTAACTTGCACAATGCAAAGATGGCGCTGTAAAGTCAATGTCCATCCTTATTGATATTTCAGTTTTAGTATTACAGTAATAAACTAGTATTTTAATGCCTTTTGAAATAAAATAAAATCGACTCACTATATTCCCTTCTCTTTCGTTAGCTTTCATTTTATTTCCAGAATTTTAAATTACTCATACCCTAATATTTTTTATGTATATGTAATTTTCTAAAAATATATATATTTTAATTGTGAATAATTTATAAAATCAGTAAACAATACTCATCATATCGTAAGATATAATTATGTGGTCCTGGTACTGGTCGAAAAAAACACGAGAAGAGAGTTGCAATGTAAAGGTCTCCTTTAATTGTAAACAATTGTGAACATCCTCTGGATGTATGGAATACAAAACGCGTTATGAGACATTTTGGTCATAACCACGGTTCAAACTCTTATTTTGGTTATGAAAGAGTGGAGATGGCAAATTTCGTTAGTTTTGACTTTTGGTTGTACAAACTCTACATATATAATATTTGATAATAATTAAACAGTCAAAGCAGAGCTGAATGATAATTCCAGAGCTATCTACATTAACTGTTGAAATTTTTCTCACTACTATTTTATCTCTTATATCCATATAAAACAATTTTTTTAACGGTAATATACCTTTTGACCTTCCCTGAATCGAGTCTGACTATTTTTGGAATCTGTCATATATTTCCGTAAAAATCTCGAGATCAATTTTTTTCATGATAATACTTCGTATAAGAAAGTAAAAAAGTTATATAAAGAAAATATTAGGAACTTTTTTCAACTGACGGTTAAAGGCTTTTTATTTTATTATAAATGTTCATTTAACAACAGTTATTAAAATAGTAATATTCAAAAGTTTCAAAAAACACTTGATTTTTAAAAGTTATTTGACATAAAAAATCATGATAAATGAAATTCTATTTTAGTGAATAGTGGTGAATGCGATCCTGTATGATACCCGCGGCATGTTTTTAAACATCATTTTGTCTTTCAAAATATTTTCCCATTATCTCTAAACACAGGGTAGTAAATAATGGGTGTTTATAGTTCGCTGCTTGTAATATGAGAATTTATTTGCAGTAGGTATTTATTTTTATGTCATTAACAAGTAGCCAGTTTTGCTTTTTAACATACTATGCTAGGCGTTCCAACCATTGTATTTTGTGAGGGCTATTTTAATAGCTACTATAATATTTCAGACACAATTCTCATGTTCTATTGTTTTTTTCGAAAATATATTTTTTTTCTTTCGTCTTTTCACTGCAACTCGTCTATAAAATAAATTTGGAAGCTAAGTGAATACTATTTGAAATAGTCTTTAAATAGAATAGCGTTCTTTTATTTTACTCTGTGGTGAAAACTAAGAAAATACTAAAGTGTTTTGTTTTCCATTTAAGCACGAATTGAATTTTGAGAAACAACTCAAAGCGATATATTTATATGGTTTGGAATGTTAAATGTGTTATATTTGATGACTACAAAAATGACAATGTAAATAAACTTTGAAAATATATAAATATTCGCAATGGCATTGCCTATATTCTGGAAACGTTGCATTATCGATGCTTTAATATATTTTTTCTCTTTGCAGGATATCAATTTAGATGATGAACTTCTAACAGATTAGTCAAACAAATTCGTTAACGATTAAAGTGGATATTTTATATTAAGTATTAATGTGTTGATTTCATCATTCCTATTTGTAAGAGATACTATGTGAACATAAATAACATGATTTTGAAATATAGTATAAATCATTTTAAATAAATAAATATATGCATTCAAATATTTATCCTAACTGGTTAAACATTTATGGACCTTATTGCATTTTCCACTGACAACAAATGTCATAACTTGTACCAAATAAATAATAATAAAATATGAAAATTTTAAAATATAATTATATTACTTAGTAGAAGTCTAAAATGACCTATAAAGTAATATAAGAATTATCAACAACTTTATATAAATGACAAAAACAGATTATAGAATAAATTCCTAATTAAAATTAATATTGAATATACTTTAATAATTTAGACAGCGAAATAGTTATTATTTTATTTAAACAAATATAAATTAAAACGACGTTAAGTAGTGGGGCGATATGTTATATTTACATTTAAATATCGTACATGTTGTTATGCTATAAACATAGTGACAGCTAAAAATAATTCATATGTATTGCAGTTATAAATGAATTTTATAACCAATTTTGAAAAACAAAATTTGTGCGATCGTTCAACAAGAATATTTCGAACGATTTGAAAAGTTCTAGTTGCGGTCGTGACTTGGCATCATTTGAAATTCTTGGCACTCACATAAAAAGAGAATTAATTTCTTTTTCGAATAATAAAAAAAAAAGAAACTGAAGTGTTAAGATGATATTTTTTTAAACGTTTACAAATTGTTGTTGTGCTACAACGCTACAAATAACAATAATACATCTTGGTTAATAACTGTCATGACAAAATGAGTAAATTATCAACATGGAGACTTTTATTTTTCTTCCTAGTTACGAAGATTAGTTTTAACGGGAGCCACCGTTCCAGTTGACAGGTTTGTTAATAATTTTAGGCTAAATTTGTCTTAATTATGATCTTCATTTTTACTAGTATATGTTTTCTAATTGTGGGCTGTGTCCTTATATATTAGGTAGGTTTTAAGTTTATTTTAAAAATTATTTATTTTTTAACTATTCCAAATTTATATTTGAATATCCCTTTCATCTATCAAAATACGTATAAGAAAGTTCGGTGCAAGCCATTGCGGATATTAAATTATAACTTTGGTGTAAATGCCATTGCGTTTTTTTTATAAATTTATAACCGGCATTTTTATTTATAGACACAGTATAATTACGAGTTATATATTTATCAAATATGATGTTTAGAAATCTATAACTTACAAAAATATGCATCAACAAATTTGTCAAATTACTCGATAATATTTTTTTTCTTTATTTTAAACGAAATATCTTTCAAAAATAGATGATTTAAAACTGTTTAATACTATAAATGCAAGGGGTACCGCATACGAAATGAATGGCGAATGAACGCATGAGCAATCAAACACGTGTTACTGCAATTAAATCAATCATATTCACAACTAAAACAAGATTATTCACACGTAAAGCGAAATAGCAGTTTTCGTAACATACACTCGCTAATAAGGCTTTTTGTGTCTTCAATGACGTAATACCAAAAAGTATTGGTTCGTGTGTCGGTAAGTATCTTGGATTGAACAATGTCTTCTTTCGTCGTCCTCCAAATATATCCATACACTTGGTTGTCGCTCGCTCGCTCGTAAGACCAAACTTGTCGTTCCTTCTTCTCTGAAGATACTTAATGAATTAATATTAAATTTGGCATGCATAATCTATGGGTATATAATTCAGGCCGCTCGCATTTTAAATCCACTAGGCCTTTAATTTCCGGAGTTATTAAAACTTCGTTAAATATTACCTTACGAAAGTAGTTTCCTTTAAAATAGACTCTGTTTATTCATACAATAAAATATTACTTCAACAGATTTTACATTTATTAGATAATTAATAAAAAAAGCTTGGATATAATAATGCAGTTGTAATTGAAAATGGTAAATGACGGTAATAAATTTAGTTATTTACGCGGCAATTTATCTTTTCATATAACTGTACCATTACACTCTTAAAATATTTGAAGTAAAAGTTGTGTGTGGAAGAATAAGTGAATGTTATTTTTAAATGGTAAGACGATGTGCCTAATATGTGGTCTCGAAATTACATGGGACTAATAACGTGCAGACAAGTAGGTCCCTAAGGATTAAATGGGGAATGTTGAGAATTGCAATCGCTTTTTAAAATAGCGTCGGGCACTCGGGCGTGATGACGTACGTGCGACAGCTGAGCTGAACCGAAACCGAATTTCATTATTTTCTTTCTGTCTCGCTTGTGCGCACGGTGCGACGCGGCGCGTAGCTTCTATTTCACATGCTGTCACAGCTGTTTCACGCGAGAGAATTCCACTTCTGAAATATATCCGACTTGTTGAAAATCGGATACAGTTTGGTTACAAACTTATACAATTATTTACTAAATACACATGAAGTCAGATAAAATTTAGAAGTAAATCAGTTTGTCTCATAGTATTATTTTCTTAGCTTTGTCTATAAATTTGTATGGATGAGAGACAAAACTATTATAAAATGTGGCTTTTACAAAATTAGCATTGTTGAAGTTGTCCTTTATACGACTATCAATCATATTAGAAAACGCCTATAATTGGATACGATATATAATAGAAATAATAAAATATGTTTACGTTGTTCATTGTGACTTTCTCACGAATAATTTTCAGATCATAATTTTGTTTTAATATTTCTATTAACTACATCGTATCATCCCCAAGTGTTAGGTGGCGGTCCCTTTGGTCTGCTGAAGCAGCTGTTGTCACTCCATCCTGGAACACGATGTTTACAACACTTCTGTGTCTATCATGACATCCCTTATTTTCACTGTTTCCGTTTGCACACCACTTTACGTGGTTACATTTATACGTACTTTTCATATGTCGGTATGCAGAAAATTGTTAGAACAGGGTAGTATTAAGCCAGTCTACCACCATATAACACTTTATGATCAAATATAATTCACAACGCTAAAGATATTTGGTAGATTTTGTAATGATGTTTATTGAATAAATTTGCTAATTTATTATTTCCTTTTGTAAATAAATACATTTTAAAACAAAAACAATGGTTTAAAATTCAGCAAAAGCGAATTATTATTTTGTTTCTATAGAATCATTTCTGTATTATTGTCATTATTCGCCATTATCTACTGAAAAACGTGACGCATCATTACAATTTATATTTCAATTACCAATAATTACTGAGTCCTGCCATTTTTAATTAGATAAGAGGCATAAAACATATTTTACCGTGGCAAAAGCTTAGCTTATGCTCTCAAGTTTATTTCAAGTATGCGCGCATTGATTAATTAGCGGAATACTATTGATTGTACGCGAATTTGTCGTAGATGAATATACCTCAGTTAATAAATTAATTAAACTACTACGGCTCTGGTATAAGTGCTGTGAACCACTAATTGAGGGTTCTTGTTTGTGTAAAATATTTATTGGGCCGGAAACCGCGAGTGTCATGTAACATCCCTCAAGCAAAATTATAGGTTGTAGTAAATATTTATAAAAACATGCCATCTTAATAGCTCCTCATAAATCATAACCAATTCCAGATAACTAAAATAGCAGAATTGCTAAACTAAAGCAAATATTTTAAAATAGATAATTTAAATTTTTTTTATATATCGTAATATAATTGTTTATCATTATATATTTTAATAATTATATATAGGAGTATTAATTGATGAGAAAAAATATTTGCATGAATATTAGGTAATTGTATAATATTACAATGGATACTGGATGACATGTGTAATTTAATACATTTGTAAAATTAAACAAAATAAAATACCATATAAAATTTTCGATAATCTTGATTTATTTACCCAAATAAAAGTATATATTTTTCACAAATAACATAAAAATTAAAAATCGGACGGATATGATTTTAAAACATAAATAATAATAATAATAATCATGATACAATAATAAACATTTCACTTAAATTCATTATTTATTTTTTTTATTTCATAACACTTTATGTGTCGATTTATATTCAACAAAAACATATAATTATTTAAATAGAAAATTTTACTTAATTATAGCATATTCTGAAATTGAACCACAGTACCGCAATTTCCGTTATAATGAATTACAGCATATAGAATTTCAGTAGAACATTTTTGTCTTTAAAAAGTGATTATGTTATCGTTGAAGAGGAGAATTAAATAAAATGATCGGTAAACGCATACCGCTAAAGCAATTTAACTGTAGTTACTGTGGTTCAATTGCTGTCGTGTAGAATACATTTTTTTTTTGGACAGTGATTTAAATTTGACATGATCCACGTTTACAAATATAGCTTATATTAAAAGTAGTAAATTAAAACATGTTTCACATTTTTAATATTAAATATTAAGGTGCTTTTATTTAATTATGAAAAACAAAACAAATGTATAAAAAAATAAAAGTTTGTGATAATATGGACTAATAGATAAATTTAACTACGTACATATATACATATTTGTACAAGAAAAGAAAAAAAATAGTGACTCTAGTTGGAAGAAAAAAAGAAATATACTGAATACGTATACAAAATAAACCTAAAACTCTTATTCTCTTCATCACATACATATATTTTTATGACGCCAAATACTGAATACGTTTGTAATGACTTTATTTTTTCACGTTGGTAGATGAACATGGCTGTCATAAATAATACACTCATTAAGCCATTTTCTCAAAGCATGCATTATGTAATTTACACTAGGTGAGAATCACAATTATTTCAAAGTCTTTACATGATTTTTTTCTTTTATTTAAATATTCGTTGATTGAATGCTCACATAAAACATTTAGGAAAATTTGATGTTGAACCTGTTACTGAATTCTGAGTTGATTCTTCTTTTACACTTACTACTAGAAACATAAGGAGAATAATTAAGTATTGTGTATTTCGTAAATGTAAGGTATTATCATTATATAGTATAGAAATGTATAAGAAGTGACATACGGAATATAAATATGGTGATGTAGTCTTACCATCCGCTGGCCAATATGGCGGATAGCGCATAGAATCTGCTGTGACGTCACGTCGACTGCATGCCGAAAAACTGTTACCAAACGTGGATCCTGGACTTGTCGAACCAGCTAAATTAGAAAATTAATTAATTACGCATTAAATATTTATAAATTAATTTTCAAATGTACATTACTGTATATTTGAAAATAAAACTTACTTAATGTATTTGATAGTTGGCTATAGTTGTTCATATTCAAACTTTGAACGGGTTGTAAAGTTGGCTGCAACTGTAACATAATAATAGAGTTCACTGTATCTAGTACGAAAATCGCGTTGCAAGATAAATTTAATAGGTGTAATGTGATATAAAGTCTGGAGTTCAGTTTGCATTACGTGTATTACAATAGTAAATTGGTAACAAACCTGACTCTGGTGTAGTTGGGAATACGCTCCCAGTGTACCTTGGTGCGGATTTGTTGCGCCCCTCACAACTGCTTGGCATGAGGAGTAACTTAATTGGGGTGCCGGAGGTAGCCACGCGCTAAAAAATACAGAATTATTTTAGACTAGGTATTGATCAAAAATGAGAAATATTAATATCTTTGTAAAAATAACAACAAAGATTAGTAAATTTAATTTCTTTTCAGTTGTATCTAATGTTGATATTTTATTTCTGACCTATATACTTATAAAGCATGTCTGGTTTATAAAACGCAATTGAAATAAAATCTCAATATTAAATCATATATTTTATATCGTTACACTACCATAGTAAAATGAACAATAGTAAATGCAATTATGAACAAAATCGTGATATGAAATATATAAGTAAATAAGATTATTTATTTATTTTCTTGGCAATAATAGGTACGCATACAACCCACGAAGCCAAGATACAAGAAAATCATAAAACGAACGAGCAGAATGCGGATTTAAAACCATGGTGTTTCGCTGTATTGATCAGTTACTTGCTTATCATTTGATTGATTAAGTTTGATAAAACAACGGTTTAATGTTCAAATTAATCGAAAAATAAACTGTAGTTAGAGAATAGAGGAACAAATTGATAATTCCCTTGATTGTTTCTTAATAGATTGTGATACAAATCATATTAACCTACTCTCTTTAACAATTTTAATGCAAATTTTAAATAAATTAATATTAATAAAGAATACATAAATTTCGAAGTATTTAAATATTAGTATAAACATAATTATGAATATGTGTTATAAGAAAATCACATATTGATCTTGTTTGAAATTGGACGCCATTTTATATTACGACAAGATAAGATCGAAACACCTGGGGCAAGGGGCATGCGCAATTTGTACCAAGTTTATTATTGGTTCAGGTAGACACACCTGCACGCATGCCCACTATCATAAAGGATATACCAAAATACATTACACAAATAATAAGCACAAACATCCGCATTCATAGAAAACGAATACTAACTTTAAAATAATAACGAGTATAACATATTTAAAATATTTTACGTTTACTATTGAAATTGAAAAGGTGATTTCATTTAAACCATATGAATAGTATTGTTATTTCTTTTTAATATCCGTCGGAAAAATAAAAATTTTCTGCGGTTCTCATCAGTCTAAAAATAGCATAACAATTTTGTTTGCGTGTGTTTTTAAGGTTATGAACACCTATTCTCTCCCATCTTGTGAATCTGATGACGTTTTTGTTGTGTATGGTTACAATTTATAATATGTACACAAAAGCACGGGCCCCCTTTGGTGACGTAGGCCATCGTATGATTTGTGTATCTTCGGTTGTGTGGTGTATGTACGTGTGTTATGAAAGCGATATACTCGCGAAGAGGTCATGGGTGGCCTCGCGCACGATAGGGTCATACTTATTTACGGGATATGCAAAAACATCTTAAGTTTTATCTGCGAGAAGTGTGTGCCCGGTGATATTTTTTTCATGTTCTTAAAATATATCTACGGCACGGGTAAAAAATATATCAATGAATATTTTATTTTTCGGAGATATACTTTATTTAATTGACTTAATGAATGTTGAACGAATTTGACCACAAATAATTTAGAATTGTAAACTATAAAATATTTAAATATAATATTTTTATTATTATTTAAAAGTGTTTTTATTAATATCTCAAATATTTTCCAATTATTTTTTCTGTAAATACAACAGTTCTTGAATTATTACAAAAAGCGCGAAAAATGACTAGAGTAAACATGCACTACGGGTTTGAATATTCGTTTCAAAAATTAGAAGTTTTCTTGCTAAGCATATACAAATATAAAGTTTCATAATTTTACTTTTATTCCAATTCAGGGAAGGTCAAAAGGTATATTTCTATTAAAATCTCGAAATCGGATTTTTTCATGATTACAATACTTTCTTATTACTTCGTATAATCTGATATTGTAGACATTTTTGTTTCATTTAGTTTCATCAAGTCCTTCATAAACGCTCTTTATTTATCTACATCTTTCAAAGTAGACTCCATATTCTCACACTATTCATGTCACCCACGTAAATCTTATACGTCAATCTTTCATTCAGCATTCTTTCAACATGATCATATCATTTCATTTGGCTCTCACCTATTCTACGTACGACATTTTTTACAATATTGCACGCTAATACACCCACGCATTTCACTTCCTGTCTCAAATGAATCAAATACTACGCGCAAATCGTAGACTTATCTTGCATGTTAGACAGGAATGAGTCTACATTTCTTCTTCTCACAGAGACAAAAAATTGTCATTGCCCATTATTTAAATGCTTTGGAATTGAAAAATAAAAATAATAGGCAATTAATCTGGCATGAAAAGTATACGGTCTCGAGATTTTAATGTTAATACACCTTTTGATCTTCTCTGAATCGAGTCAGACTACTTTTGGATTGAAGTTTAATATAGTTTTTAGGAATATTATAAAAAATCAAACCATTTTCTATGTGATGATAAATAATTTGGGCTTACGGTTAACATGAATTTAAAAAAATAACATACGTGTGGTCATATCTGGAATAGCTCGGTGGATAAGACGGTGGCGTTCCAAATAAATTTCTTGTAGCTAGAGGCCCTAAATGTTGTCCCATGTGATGTCCACCACCAAACGTATCGCCGAATAAACCTTTCGGGTATGGAGCGGCTGATCTGTAATTTTATTTTAAAACATTTTTTTAGTCTTTTCAAACTTTTAATATACAGTATTTTTATTTGAATTTTATTTTCGCATAATAATGACGTGGATATAATATAATTTGAGATTGTACCTATACGGTCGTTTCATTCTTCGTCTTCTTCTGTAGTTGCCATTTTCAAACATATCTTCATATTGTGGATCTAATTAAAAATAAAAACGATGTAAGAAAATTGATTTTAAGAAGAAATATCCCAGTCATATGTTATTTATTTAAAATAATACTATTGTAGTAATTCTTTATGGTAAGTATGCTAAGAAGGATTGGCAAATTATGTTTAATCTTTTTTACGACATGTTTAAAAGTATAATATATACTTAAGTATTTTGTGAGCGCATATTGCCTGTTTATTAAGTGATGCAATTTAAATTGGATTTACCTAATGTCCAATAATTCCCTTTTCGTTCACCGCCGCCTTCTCGCGGCACTTTCACGAAGCACTCGTTCAAACTTAAATTATGTCGGATTGAATTTTGCCATCCTTTTTTGTTGCGTTCGAAGTAGGGGAATTTGCTGGTAATGTAGGCGTAAATTTCACTAAGGGTTGCGCGTTTTAGTTGGCTATTTTGGATGGCCATTGCGATCAAGGCAACATAGGAAAATGGCGGTTTGCCCGTGCCACTGGATGAACTGTTTCCCAACGTCGAACTACCCGCCGCTCCGCCTCCCGTCGTTCCGCTACCCGTCGTTGAACTCGATGATTGTGATGGCACATCTGATTGCGTTGTCGATGGCGTTACGCTATTTGTCGGGGTTGAGGACGCACTTATAACAAAAAATAATAATTCATTTTTACTTTCGCATACAAAATAATAAGAGTATTGCAGTCATAAAAAAAATTCGATCGCGAAATTTCAACGGAAATATACCTTTTGACTTTCCCTGAATCAAATCTGACTATTTTTGGAATAATGTATGTTTGTTTATGTGTGTGTGTGTGCACGCGCGAAATTATTATATTTAATAACGTATATAGCGATTTGTGAATTTTTTTTTTTTAATTTGTAAAATGTTATAATAAATTACTATAAATGAAAACTTCATAATTACTAATAATCACAATAATACTGATGATAACGTTTCTCTCATGTCAGTGTAAGTGTATTGATGAGAATGTTTATGTATTGCCAATAAACATGATGAGCAAATCGTATCGTATTACATGAATAAATTAATGAGTCGCTCGGTAAAGTAAATAAAAAAATTTGATAATGTTTGATGAGTGTTAAGTTTACTTTCTTCATGATATGTAATATGTTCCGTCGGAAGTTTCCAATAAAAAAAATAATTTCATGTAAAATAGTACCTGTTTGAACTATCTTTTTCGTGTTGATCTTGATGGACCATTGAATGGGTAAACGTCTGGCGAATTGGTAAAACTCTGGCTAGATGATGTTCTTCATTCTTCAGGGCATTTGTTGTCGACTGGGCCCCTCCACTGCCACTATCCGACACATAACTAGACACTGGAACCATAAATTATAGAACACTGTTAAAATTTGCTCAAAACTCTAATATTATTATAAAATAAAGGCTAATTATAAAACATACTCCATAAAAATGTGTCCCATTCCCAACGTGTAGCAGCGCTGTATAAGCGCATGTAGTCGTAGTCCTCGTAGTTCTCATCTTTTATTTCAGATTTTATTTGAATGTTCTCCATAATATTTTCCATTTTACCAGCACCATTCACCACACTCTGATACAAAGATCACGTTTTTATTTACTATTTGATATCTTTCACTAAATTTTTTTCTCACAATCGGAGCAAATTTGTCACATTTTTGGATTAAAATATTTGCGATTTAATTATTATGAAGTATAAAAATTAAGAAAATTTTATTCGAAACAAACAATATAATATTTAATTATTAATAAATAATTTATGAAATGATTAGAATTTCGTAAAAAATATCAAATATTAAATTGAGCTGCTATTACTTTATTCTTTAATATTATATATTTATTTATATATATAGGTATATAATATTAAAGAAATAAAGTTTCACTTGAATTTAGTTTAAACCTTTACATTTATAATTTCAGTTTCGATCATTTCAATGCAATAACACTTTATATACGAATTGTTTACATATATTTGTTGTTAAATAAAAGACTGTTTTCCGTATAATATTGTTTTGTCACTTATGCATGTATGAAATCAATTGATTTGTCAATTTGAATCACTTGGTTTTCAGTTGAAACTATTATGATGTCATTATCGACTAACCGGCGCTTGGAATACAAGCAAACTAAAAACACTA
This sequence comes from Nebria brevicollis, assembly GCA_944738965.1. Classification (NCBI taxonomy): domain Eukaryota; kingdom Metazoa; phylum Arthropoda; class Insecta; order Coleoptera; family Carabidae; genus Nebria; species Nebria brevicollis. The sequence continues at coordinate 9,804,267 of OX122907.1, forward strand.
CCAATGAAGTGAAGTAGCCCGTGGCTATTGTGATTACTGTAACAAAACACCGTCGCAAAGATTAACGACCAAATGAAACGGGGAGTTGTTACCGCCTTCTACTGGAACCCCGTCCCCCCAGAATGAAAAGGGAATCCCCCCACCGTGGAATTAATGGATAGGTGTGCGATTATTCAAAACAATGAGTTGATTTTTTTTCTTTTTTAATTCACTTTTTAAATATTATCTATTTACGACTTGCGTTTATGTATCAATTACATTTCTATGAAAATAGAATAAAACATTTTTTTTTTCGACAATAATGTAGTTTGATATGCCAGTTATTTTTTTAAGATATAATTTACAAAAAAATTAAGTGTAACTAGTTTGTGTTCCCCAAAATTGGTTATTGAAAAATAAATTAAAATGTTATGACACATGAAACAATTAAAAATAAATTAGATATATCCTGTTTATTTTTGTTCAGTTGTATGTTTATGATTCTTGATAATTATAATTTAATAATTGCATCGAATTTTATTGATATACGAGTCAAATTGAAAATTGATTGTTTCCGGTGTTTTATTGTTTTCTAGGTGTTGTATTACATGTTTCTTCTTATTTTTTGAAAATGTAAGAAACTAAAATGATATCCTAGTATTCTCAATTTCTTCCTACTTTATCAAATACATTATTTATGTACTACCGTAGAGTTAAACTTTTTTTTTTAGAATTTAGAGCATGTTTGTAGAAGTACAGCCTTTTAAACTAAAAGGATGTTGTTTTGTTTGGGAAGTGTTAACTCTTTTTTATTTAATATTTTTTATGTTGGATGTTGTTATTTTTATTTACAATTGATGAATAAAATAAGATTGATTTATGAATTATTGTTGTTTCAGTTAATGATGACAATCAAGAAATATTAATATTTATCCATATGTAAATCATTTATTAAGATATAAAATATCATATTATATATATTTTTTAAATATTTAAAGCTGAATATATTAAACTTTAATTGTTGGCAAAATGTATATATTTTAATATAATAAACATCGTGGTCGATAATTTTGTTATTAAAATCTAGTTATCCTTCAAATGAAAAATAAGATAATTATTGCAGTCATTGTGCATATTTCTAAAGTTACGTTTGCTTGTCACTGTTTAATATGGAACATTCACATCAACTCAAGTATTGAGCTTAATAAGAAAGGTAAAGCGCCAGTAACTTTTGGCAAAGTCCTACCGTTCGACGAAGGCGTGCGCACGAGACCAGTTTAATGTAAAAGCGATAAAATTCGATTTCTAAGGTAATTGTTGCGCTTGAGCTTCGTCTAAATTAATATAAATAACAAACATATATTAATGAAATATGTCAATGACATGATTATCTATATATTATATTAAAAAAATGGGGTGGTGCATTTTAGGAGGTTTAAATAATTTAGCTTGCGCCGTATGACTATTTTGGAAAATAAAAAGTTAGAAGTTCCCTTCTAAGGGTACTAAACAATTGCCACAGAATTATTTCAACCATTTTAAAACCTGCTTATCTGTTATATATTCGGGGTGGTTGATATTTGCAGGACTTATTTTTATGTTTAAAGAAATTATTGTGTTAATGAAAAATCCTGATCAACATTAAACTGTTCTCGCGCACGCTTACGGCGAACGGTAGGACTACGCCGCGCGATGCTGGCGCTTCGTCGATTCTGTTTATAAGAAGCCTTAAATAATGCCCAATTGTTGAGTGACGATTTTACCATGCATAATGTGAGAAGGATTTGTTTATACAGATTTATTTAATTTTCGCATATTTTCTAAATTTATACGTGTTGCTTATCATGACAACAAGTCAATTTGTTAGGTATTATTCAAATTTTTTATAAATGATGCTTATTTAATTTAATATATATCTTTTTCGTTGGGGACTAGCCTTGTAAGCTACCCTGACTTATCTTCTTCCTAATCAAAGCTTTTCCCTTTTATAATAAACTCTTGGCGTATACGAGATAGAGTAAAAGCAATAGAAAATTGCAAATTAGGTTTTGATTAAGCATGAATTGCATGAAAAATCTATTCTAACATTTTGAATCCACGTTTAAATAACTAGAAATTCCATACTTGAACCATATAACATTATATATGTAGTATGTATGTATGTATGTATGTATGTATGTATGTATGTATGTATGTATGTATGTATGTATGTATGTATGTATGTATGTATGTATGTATGTATGTATGTATGTATGTATGTATGTATGTATGTATGTATGTATGTATGTATGTATGTATGTATGTATGTATGTATGTATGTATGTATGTATGTATGTATGTATGTATGTATGTATGTATGTATGTATGTATGTATGTATGTATGTATGTATGTATGTATGTATGTATGTATGTATGTATGTATGTATGTATGTATGTATGTATGTATGTATGTATGTATGTATGTATGTATGTATGTATGTATGTATGTATGTATGTATGTATGTATGTATGTATGTATGTATGTATGTATGTATGTATGTATGTATGTATGTATGTATGTATGTATGTATGTATGTATGTATGTATGTATGTATGTATGTATGTATGTATGTATGTATGTATGTATGTATGTATGTATGTATGTATGTATGTATGTATGTATGTATGTATGTATGTATGTATGTATGTATGTATGTATGTATGTATGTATGTATGTATGTATGTATGTATGTATGTATATAATATATGCGCATAAAAACATAAAGTCTGTTGGAGTGAGCGAATGTATGCAGAATGTATAATGGCCGCTGAAGTCACGTACATGTTCCAGTTGCATTTACATGACGCGTTTCACAGTTTTTAATGGATCTACCTATATACGAACATACATACATACATACGCATTCTTATCGTATCACGCGGAGAGTGGGTGGGTGCGCAATTCACGTGGGCTGGTATCACACATTCTATCATCTCACTTTTTGTTCAACTATAATACTTATCTAATGTTGATTATATAAAATTTAAACAATAACAATAATTAGATTCAATTTCAATCGTTTATCAAAACAGCTGCATACTCCCCATATAGAGACAATCGGAAGCTTCGAAATTGACGCGACGCAGTCTTGCAAATTCTTACTTTCTTATACGTAGTAATAAATAAGTAATCATGAAAAAATTCGAACTCGTTATTTTATTTTATTTTAAAGGAAATATACCTTTTGATCTTCCCTGAATCGGTTCTGGCGATTTTAGGAATGAAATCTGTCCGTGTTTTTTTGAAAAAATATTCAAACCTGAAGTGCTAGTTTACTCTAGTCGTTTTGTTAATGTCTGTAATATATTGAGCTCGCCTACGGTATCGACAGAATACATATTTTATATGTATGTATATATTTATAAACAATCAATACAATAATCAAAACCACGATTGAAGCAATAATCAATACAATAATAATAAATTAACAATCAAAATAGATCAGGCGGCATAAAATATATTATTTGTTTAAAATGTTTAATAAATAATGCTGGTATAGTATTATAATATTATAAATTAGTAAAATAATAAAAATATGATGCGTACACGTATAAAAAAGTTCAATGTAAGACATTGCAGAAATTTAGGTATAACTGTCTGCTTTTTGAAGTATGGTCGGATTTAAAATGCTAAAGGATCTAATTTTACTATTATTAAAACATAAATTTAAATATATAAATGATATATTATCGAAATGACTGAGATGTGAAACTAATTTTAGTGACACGACTTCTATACCAAATAAGACGAGTTAAAAAAACACAAAATAGTGCACCCTACGAATAATTTTATGTTTTAAAAACGACTCAACTGGACTGTCCACACGAACTGGGTACAGTGACATCTTTAGTTGTTGCATTAGTAATTGAGTTAAAAATAGAGTACGAAATGTTAAAAAAATGTGAAAATAAATGTGCACTATCAGTTATCTTCTCATATGACAAATCACGGAAAAAAAATAGCAAATACCCCTTCGCAAAATGAAGACGGAAGGTGTGGTGACGTCAAGTGTGAAGTGATTGCTATCCTTCTCCAGCAATCAACATCGTTTTGCGTTTTGTTACGGTGAGTCATTCTGAGAAATGATCCATTTAAAATCGCGTTCAAGTCACGTACACGTAAAGTAAAGTCGACGTTCTTTAGTGTTTTTCACTTCTTTTGTTTTTATGGAGAATAAACGAAACGCCCGCGAGAATTCAAATGATGATTTTGTTGTTGCTGCAACGAAATATATGACTTCCGTTTGTTGAAGGATTAGAAATAAGTCATTTTCGTACATTGGCGACGTAAACAAAAACCTTCTTACATTAATAGAATTATTGTGCATGCATGACGCTTATTATATGTACATTCGCTTTAATTATAATGTTCCGCAATCCGTGGAGAATTGCCGATACCAATTCATCGTAAAATAACTAATCACAAGAAATTTTTATTTGATAAATTCATCAGGAAAACAATAATAGCGCTTAGAAAATATGTGTGTCTGACGATATTTTGTATATTATAAAAAGAAAATTAGAATGAATGGCTTTATGATCAATGTAGCACGACAATAATAGAATATTTAAATCTAGTTAGTTTGGCATATCATTGTTTGTTTGTAGATTGTTTTTGTTTCAGGCTTCATTAGCTTCACGTGTTCTAATAATTGTCTTGTTTAGATAAACACGTATCGTATTACCAACCGGCAACTGGTTTGAAATTTCACTAACTGTGAGTGTGTGATACGTTGAACTTTTGAATGCTACATACATATTATGTTCCTGATTTATTTACGAAAATATGCATCTAATGTTTTCGTTTTATAGTCCCAAATTAATGTGTTCTCGTTAGAAATTCTGATTTATCAAATTTGTCAGTGTTACACAATAAATATGTATATGTTTTGTTTCTATAGTTGTTGATCAATCTCCAAGTATGTTTCGCTATTATCTTGTCAACACATTTTCCTGGACTTCGTTGAATTTAAATTTATTAGATAGCTTTACTAATTTATTTGGCAGATGTAAATAAAATAATTATAGTTAGAGATACTAATAGTTGTTTGATTAATGCACACATTAGTATTAATAATAAAAAAATCCAAATATCACTAAAGCCAGAATAGTTCCGCGGCTCAATATTAGATTTGTATATACAATACGTTTAAACCTGCTTCCCTAAATGATTTAATGTTGTGGTTTTTAATATATCATGAAATGAAAATAAAATGAAGTAACTTACACAAATTCGAAATTTTATTAATTGGCGCAGGACGAATGTATGTAAAAAATAATAATGAAATGAGCAAATTTATACTAATTCACAAATATTCAGTTCTGTAGAACGACTGTTTGACATAACACTATATGTATAGCGTCGCTGATTCATAATAAATTGTGTTATCTTAAATAGCAAACACGGAAATTTATACTCAATTACATAATTGTAATTTTGCTTCCTTTTAAGTCAACGTTAAATTATAATTATTAATACAAAAAATTAAGTAATGCGTAGAAAACTGAATATAATAATTAAGAATTAAACTTAAACCCCGATTGACAGCTTACGAGTATGTTACCACGTTTAATTTTCCTCAGAGACACTCTTAAAATCAAAACGAATGTATAATAAAATATGTATAACTGCTATAAATATAAAGCAAAAATATATTTCATTTATTATTTTTCTTATAAGAAGTATAAGTACGTAATCATGAAACTCTAAGGGAAACAGACCTTTAAAAAAAAAGCAACTGGAAGTGCAAGTTTACTCTAATCATATTTTGCGGAATCTGTATTAATTCAAGTTGTATTAAGAACAAAATGAGCATAAGCAAGCAATTGCGGCTATTTTAAAACCAAGTTGAATTCATTTTTGAAAGATTAATAAATTTATCTAATACAACTAATTAAAAATTCTCATATGCAAACTTACGGCGCCGATTATCACCTATTTGTAAGAAACAAAGTGCAGATATTTTTTTTTAAAGTGTTTTATTTAATTTTCTCTAGGATTGTACCTCCTGAACTTAAATAATATTATTATAAATGTTATCACTAACATTCTTTGTTATTCAAATACCAGAAGGTAGTTCTAAACATGTTTTTTTTTATTACGCTAATTAGTATAAATTTGAGTGTTGATATTATATGTAATTATTGGAATAATTGATTGTTCATTTGAAATGTTAAAATTGCTTTATAAAATAATATCTTTATGAATAATGAGTGCAATATTGTTAGAAGACAGGTCATATGTAATATGCCCCAAAATCATCGTAAACTTAATATATATTCGAATTGCTTAAGTATATTTGATTGAAAATATAAAATGTTCAATATCAATTGAAAGCTGATCTTGGTGGTTGGTGGTGATATAATTATACGAAGCATACACAGACTATAAAAAATATTACCGAGCGAGAGGAAATGGTTACTAATACATCACGGCACGGCACGGCACGGTACGGTACGGCAAGGCAGGCACGACGCGACACATTTGTAGATGTATGTATAGAGCACGTCAAAAACCAATGAAAATGTCAAACGTCCGACAGCGACAGCGGTGTCGCAATATTTATTATTATTTGAACATGTTTTATTGTTCACATCATAAACTTATAAATTATGAATAATAACCCAGGCCATTAGGTACTCAAACACTTCTAGAACAATAAGCTAGCGGAAAAACGAAAAGAACTACACGTGCATGTTTAAATACTTTTTCTGTTATTTGTTTTGCCCACATGCTTTTTTTAAGTAAAATAAAAAGTTAGAAGTTTTATTTTTCTCAAATCTACTGTTATGGGTCAACTTATTTGATATGCATTTATAATATGTACATATTTTATTAGAATTTTAATTTTTTTTTTCTAATTAGCGCACAAAATAAATGTATTTACTAATACATATTGATTAAACGTAAAAATTCTACTATTTCATGTTATAAATTATCAAATCTTATCGAGTAAATTAAAAAGAAGACTAATGAAAATTAAATGAAACTTATACCAAGTGTAGTCAATTTATTTCATCCTAATTTTTGTATGTAGCGAGTATACCAATTTGCGATATTATGTAATACAATACTTGAGCTTGTCTACCGCCAACATGAGTAATACCTACTCCTAACAGAAATATGCTTCAGGTGCGTAAGGGATACTATGTAATAACAACTAAATAACCAGTTGTAGGAGTGGAGTCGAGGGTAAATCGTGAGTTCGCAGGTCAATTAGACTCGTAATTATAAAGTGTGCTTTAGGCTATAGCCGAGTAACGTACACCTTTAATACCGTTGATACCTTCTCCCTAAAAATATATTGCTGGCTTTTAATGGTGTCCACTTTACATCAATAAATGATCATACGTCTATACATTCTGCCTTATTTAACTTAGAATACTGTTAAAAACAAACTTGCGTATAAAATATTCAATAAAAATGCTGAATTTTACTCAAGTTTATACAGATTACTGTATAATTAATGCAATTCTACATGTTTACAGGGTTTGTTTACAGCTTTGTCCGTCAATTCATTTAAGGGGGAAACCTGATTTATAGGGTCAAAGTTTTCGTTTTTTTGTTTGCTTAATCAATAGTTAAACAATTCAAGATTATTTTCACAAAGTTTCAAAGTTCAATTCGAAGTATTCTAAAAGTTATACAAAAAATGGTTCGCAAATTTGGATTAATGACAAACAGTAAACTAGCTAATCAGTTGTGGTGTTCCCCGGTTTCTGATATATTATATAGTGGACATTTATTTGGGAATCACTAAACTATCAGGTTATTATAAAGCTGACATATATTAAGGCATTACTATAAAGAGCAATAGAGAATCCATTAAATTAAAAAGTAACATTTAAAATTTTTATCATTGGAAACATAACATATTTTTTAATCTTCCCGAATATTTCCTTTCCTTACTTAAATAAAATAAAATTCATCACTGAATCAAATAGTTTCATATTTTTGAAAATTGTGTCGGTAAAATAATATAAATAATATATTAAACAAAAACAAATACAAGCAATTACGGATATCCTATTAAACCTTTACAACTATAAACGATTGTCGCCTAACAAGTATAAACAATATCAGCAGTAAATCATAGATGGTTAAGTTCTAGGTGTACCTATTTTTTTCTAACAATCATTGTTTTGAATTCCTATTTATTATTTCAATATATCTAATCTGCGATATGCCAAATTAAAATATATTATTTATATATTTGTTTAATCAACGGACAAGTATTAGGTAAATATTTATGTTAATAAAATATAATAATTGATACAGCTTTATTAAACAAACTCTTATTTTTACTGATACCATTTGTATCTGAATCATTAATTTATACACCGAATTTTTTCATATGTTAATAATTCTAAAGTATTAGAAGTTCACAAATCATGTGGCGCCTGATCATGATATTGCTATCATTGTTTTTGTATCAAATGTTAATATTATTCAGAAGTAATTATGTGTAATTAATGGAACAATTAAATACTAAAATTATAAAAACATTAAATTTAATAATCGGTTAAAAACTGTTCGGAATGTATTTAATTTCAAAAGAAAATATTAGCAGCTTAATCTGTTCTTATATATTAGAAATGAATCAAATTAAAGTATAAATCGTGTTTTTTCCGCGCCAAAAAAGAGAATTTTAATTATAGTAATATTTCTTTTTTTTTTAATATATTTATTTTATGACAAGCTTATAGTTTTACTTCTTATTTATTAATATTTTTTGTTTCCTTTGTCTCTTTTTAGACTGATTGTGTTATAAAGTAAAGTGATATTCTTTTGATTTCATTTCTAAATATATGGATTAAGATAATATGATAAACGTGTGTAATGTACGTAGTGCGTTGTTTGCGTGTGCGCACTTGACGTCACGGGAGCTCAGGGGCCTTGTTTGTCCCGGTGACCCATGACTCGTGTGGAGGGCACACTGCCCGAGCTTATCGGATTTATAATGTTCGTTTGCGATATCGTTCTTACATTTTTTTTTTTTCGCCTCTTCTTAATCAAAGTTACGCATGCAATTTTTAAATACATGTATGATATTCTCAAGAATTTTGATTTAGACGAAAATTTAATGCGAACTTTACCAATTATAAACAAATTTATGTTGAATATATGAAATTTAGAAATGGATATAATTGACGAAAGACGAAGCAACATATTGAAAGCATAAAAATAAATTTAGTACTTCGGTAATCCAAATACAATCACAGTTTGACCTACCAACGGAGGATGTGTTGATCAGTAAAAGAATTTGAAGTCGTCTCGTTCTAGAAAATGTTTAAGTTTAAGAAAATTGCTATTGCCATTTTTTATTTTCTTTATATTGCCATAGTTACGTAGGTTCAGGTAATTTTGTTACCTATATCGTACTTATTGTACAAAATAAGAAAATGGACCAAAATAATTTGGCATTTGGCCTTTAATATCTATTGTATTTTCTTAAATTATTCAAAATTTGTATTTAAATATCCATACTATTTAAGAAATAAAAAGTATGGGAAAGTTCAACGCAACACATTATAAAGTAAATGAGAAATGACTAATATTTATGATAATCAAGTTTGTGATTATGATATATATGTTGTTAACCATAAGACAAAAGCTTGACGCATGCTTAATATATTTAATATTTGCAAAAATTCTATAACATAGTCCTACTGTATTAAATGGTTATTTTTGATGTAAGCGCACAGTGATTAGTGACGAAAATTGTGTTTGGTATTATATATTTGAAATCTATATTTAAATAGTGTTAAAATTCACAAATTAATATTTATATAGTAAAGAAAAACATATATTCTCATTTGCAAAATGTTATAATAACAAGCAAATCTGTAAAATGTAAATATAACAAAATAATATAAATGTTTTGAAAAACATCTCGTAAATAAATGTCCGACAATTTTTTTTTCTCTAAATATTTTCAAAAATACATTTTCAAAACACAAATTACACAAACGGTTATTTATAAACAAGCAACAGTCAATTTGCCATCATGTTGTAAACATAATCTTTAATAAATGAATCAAAATGATTCTTTTATTTTTACTCAGATTATCCTACTCGGCTTAATGTATGAACGTCATAAGAGAACTTGGAAAAGAACAGCAAAATAGATCAAAAACAACAACACAAACAAACAAAAAATCAATATACCCGATAAGTATAAAGTAAATAATAGTAAACATTATTACAAAATTACTCATTTATTAATTATATTGCAAATCAAATGTTTGTTTTTTTTTTTTTTTTCATGGAAAAGATAACTTAATATCCATTAAATTGTTTATATAATTCAACTCTAATTTAAAACAAAATTAATTTACTTTAATTAATTTTCAAATCTATATTTTTATAGCTTTCACGTTAATAATGGGTTTATGATTAACAAACGTAAGAAAAAATTGAATCTATAAGTGATTATGCATTATCAATTAACGTAAAAAAATCTATCAAGTGTTTCGTGGTTAGCATAACAAACAATTATTTACACATGCGCCAAATATAGTAAAATAATAAAATAATGTTCCAAGTTATGTTAAATGTCGGTTTGAAACTGTATGACGCATGCGCATTATGAAAATAGTGTTCCGTGTTGGGTTTTTAATGTTAAGTTAATTGTTAAATTTTCGTCGGAAACCCCACTGTTAAAATATAATTTTAATATATTGAAGTAAATTATTTATTTTGTTGTATATTTAACGCCACCTTTTGTATATAAATAATATTTTATTGAACAGTTACTTATCTATCAATATTTTGACTTTTGACTCTGATAGTGGGTTTATACAGAAAAAATTAACGCTACATTTAACATTAGCGCTACATTTAAGGCTAAGAAAAAGATAAACACCATGTTAACCAATGTTGTCGTTTATACAGAATTTAAGACTACATTTCTTTTTAACGCTAAGCTAACAAGTTGGCCAACTTTTATCTTTCTTACTAAGAGAGATGAACAAAACGTCGTTCTTTCTTTGCCTAAGATCAGTTCAGTTTGAAAAAGGCATCTGCGCAAGCGTGACCGGGTGCACATGTGTTGACAAGCACAACATGTCAGAACAGTTTCGTGCTCTTTTTGCATTGACTTTTGTTTACCTGCTATATTGTTGTATATTATTGTTATTTTAACATAAAGGACGGTGAATTGATTGATAGTGTCGAAAAATACGCTATATTGTATGATAAACGAAGTGTAGGCTTCCGCAATAAAACTAGTAAAGAAAATACATGGAGAAGTGTTTCCGAAGTCATGGGGCTAAAAGGTATGTGATATGCAACTATATTTTAAAATTGGACGATGTTGTAATTTTAAATATATTCTAGTTCCAGAGTGTGAATCCCGGTGGGTGACTGCGGTCTCACTATGCGACTGAGAGGAATAAACTGTCCGAGTCATCTGCAGATGCAAGCATCGAAGGTGCATATCTATCGTTGGCAGAATACTATAGTGCCAAAAGGACCGAAGAGGACCCCGATATATTTGGGAAAAACGTTGGCGTATTAATGAAAAATGTGTCGCCAACCGCGAAGAAACGTAGACAAAAGAAGAATATGGATATAGTTTTTGGGTTGGACAGCGAGTAAATTATATAAATATATTAGTTAAATAATTTTTATTATATTGTTTTATTTAAAAATACTTCCAGTTTCTTTTCCTATTTTCCGCAAACACTATTCACATTTGTTATATACGATTTTGGTAGGTACCGAGGTTAACATAAGTTGAAATAACTTGTAAATCAACTATAATAGTGTATTGAACCGAAATAATATAACTAAAATACAAAATCATTTCAATTTAATAGTCTTTCGACATAGAACCTTTTTCGATAAGAGATTTTTGCCATGGTACTCAACCAAAATAATTAGCCAAATGTTCTCTGTAATCATGTTCCGAATCCATTTTTATTTAAAAGAAATGAAAACCACTATATGTATCGCAAAAGGAAAAATGTTTTCGCAAATCATAAAAATATAGCCTCAAAAAACAAGTTGACACTTGCAAATGTCAAACACGGAAACCAGTATGCGCATGCGTTAATTTTGTTAACTTAGCTGTATAAACGCAAGTTTTTCTTGTTAGTAAAATGCAGCGTTAAATGTAGCGCTAATGTTAAATGTAGCGTTAATTTTTTCTGTATAAACCCACTATGAGAATGACCCATTGCAAAATTATATATTTTTTTTAATGTACTTGAACTAAAATAATACTAATGTTTACGATAACGCTTTATATATTTTTACATATATTTATGTATATATATATAAATCGTAATATAAAGAACAGTAAAGGTATTTGAATAATTTTAATTGCTAAAAGCTATCCAATGATACGTTAATTTATTGAGACCAAACTTTTATGAATAATTCAAGAATATTTAAATTATGCATTTTGTTCTATGATTAACGTGTTAAAATATAATAAAATCCTACCTACAATTGACTGAATTCGGTAAACAAAGCTTTATATATTTATTATTTTAAATAAGATCAAGTCAAGTTCAGATATGCACGCAAATATACATTTATAATAAATCAGATAAAAAGAATGACGTATTTGACGTGTGTGACATTACAATCATGAACCGATATGAGACTGGCTTCTCAAAATACAAAAGTACGTTTATTTATTATGAGCGAAACATTAGAACGTTTTGTTGATTGTAAACATACATACATACATACATACATACATACATACATACATACATACATACATACATACATACATACATACATACATACATACATACATACATACATACATACATACATACATACATACATACATACATACATACATACATACATACATACATACATACATACATACATACATACATACATACATACATACATACATACATACATACATACATACATACATACATACATACATACATACATACATACATACATACATACATACATACATACATACATACATACATACATACATACATACATACATACATACATACATACATACATACATACATACATACATACATACATACATACATACATACATACATACATACATACATACATACATACATACATACATACATACATACATACATACATACATACATACATACATACATACATACATACATACATACATACATACATACATACATACATACATACATACATACATACATACATACATACATACATACATACATACATACATACATACATACATACATACATACATACATACATACATACATACATACATACATACATACATACATACATACATACATACATACATACATACATACATACATACATACATACATACATACATACATACATACATACATACATACATACATACATACATACATACATACATACATACATACATACATACATACATACATACATACATACATACATACATACATACATACATACATACATACATACATACATACATACATACATACATATAGCAATATTCCATGCGAACCTTATTTGCGATTATAAGCGAACTTAATGGCTCGTCGTACGTAGTATCTCGCATTAAATATTTTACTTTCTTCTTACAAATGGATATAAGGAAGTATAATAATCTCGAAATTTTAACAGAAATACACCATTCATCAGGGTGTTTGTGTGGAAATGATCCGAAGCCAAAACTGTCTGTCTGTGTGTGAGTTTGCTTATTTTAATTTTAAGTAAAACATTATGCTTTTCTGCTGCCGAAGAACCAACATTAATCATATATATAGTAATATATTAGAATTGTATATTATAAATTTGATGACAATGAAAATATAACAACTCTAAAAATGGGTTAAAAATTGAGAGCACGTTCTACTTAATTTTGCTGACCATATAATTAATATTAGGTAAGACAAATTTGTTTGTAAAATAATGCATACATTTTTGATTCCGTGTGTCACTATTACTAGTGACACACTTTGAGCTTATGGTATGTTAACTATCTGTAATGACGTCATTTTGCAATAGATGAATACACATATCGTCACCAAGTATATATGTATAATTTCATAAACCAAGTTTAAAACGGTATAAAAGTACTGGTTGCTATTCTATTGTTGATACTCTCAACAAATGTTGAAATAGTAAAATAATAAATATTAGTTATTTTATTTTTTAAATATTTTTTATTACGGATAATTTAGTTGCATAATATAATAATATAACCAGTTTCAACCAATAACTTTACCATCTGCAGTGTAATTGCAGTGACGATTTTTTTTTTATTATATCTTCCTTTGAGTCTCATTTATGATCAGTCCGATTGGACTATAAATAAATTTGTAGTTATGATGCGGTCTTTGCTGAAGTAACCACCCGTTAACTTAACTTACTGTGTTTGCACATTGACTGCTCGATACCATTTTTGTTATCTGTCGATTAGGTTTAGGATAAGGTGTCTTTTTAACCTTCGAACTTCCTCACTGTTATCCAGGAGTCTGATGGCAAATTGGTTAGGATGGTTTTCCAGTTTTCTCTGGTATTTTTGGCTTAATCTGCTAATTTCTTGTGATAGTTGGCATGATTAGGTCTTGATGTATGGTAACATTAGGTTCATATATGCCAAGGCGCGTTATTGGTTGAAACCAGTCGATAAAATTATTTCTGCCGTCAAGGCCGTAACCAGGATATATTGGGGGAGAGGGTTAAAGATAAAATTCTAGAGTTTAAATTGTTAATCATTTAATATTAAATAATTTATTAATTGTGTGTTTAGCGAGATAGGTATTAATAAAACACAAATACGAAATATTCTAATAAAACTAAATTATATTCAATGTTTAATGTAGCTGAGTAAAAAAGTCAAATGAAACACAACTAGGTAAAAAATTTCAATAAGTGAATGTGTCGACATTTTAATGTAATTTTGTTTGCGTTTTGAAACATAGTGAGTAAAACTACGAAAAAGCATATTACACAGAGTTAAATCATTCGCTTGGTGTATTATTCGTATTGTATAGAGATGACAGAGCATTCTTTATGTGAAATGTGGTCGTGGTACATACATACATACATACAGCTAGCACCTCTCTGTAGACTGTGTCCTGTGCTAATGTATAGCTAAGTAATGGGTCTGGCGTGTTCGACTAATTTTGAAAACGCCTACCACTTTTCAACCAGCTTGTAATACACACTGAGATTGGATTTTCGAATCTTTTTACTTTCTTATACAAAGTATTGTAATCATAAAATAATTTGATCTCGAGATTTTAACGGAAATTTACGTTTGGCCTTCCCTGAACCTATTCTGACTATTTTTGGAATGACGTTTTTGTGTATGCGAGCATACTTAATATTTAGTTTAAATATAAATTAGTATATGAAACTCCTACCCTAACTTTCATTATATAAATAATATAGAAGAAATGTGATTTCGGTACAAAGATTCATATATAATTGTATAGTTTCTAGTTTCGCTGCAACAACTAACTAACGTAAAGGTATCAGTCGCCCACATTGGGCATTTTATGCTGACGCGTTTCGTTACAATATGCACAGTTCACCAAATATACTAAGTAGCGAGATTATGTCTAGAATATAGCTAGTTCTTAACATCAACATCATTGTACACTCTTACAACATTTTAACTAACAGAAGCTTGTTTTAGTTAGTAAGAATGCATATTTTACTTATTTAAGTATATCAATCAATATAATAATATTATTAAACTTAACTATTCTTGAACTTTAAGCAACTATTCAAAAAAAAAACAGAATTAGACCTCTTTAGAGAACACTAACAATGTGGATATTTTAAATTTGAAGAAATTAAAGGAATATTTAATACAAAATGTCCATTCAAGTTTCGTAGTTGTCGATTTCATAAAACGTGTCATTTTAACTTACAATTAGTGCCGAGTTATCTTAATGCATGTTTTGACAAATAAAGTTGACAAAAGCGTTATTAGCTTAGTTCAATTTTTTAACGTATTTACTTACAATTAGCAAAAAATAATATATTAATATTATTGCATTACCAATTTAAATAAATTGTTTACATATTGTATTATTTTTAAAATTCTAATACATATTCCGGAGATAAATTCGTTTTATGATGAGGCTAGGATATGCAACGCGAAGTTGTTGCAATTTGAACAAGAGGATGAATGGATCGGCGAATGCAATTGCAAGTTTATCATACGCACCGACGCTATATGGTCGAGTTGACACTTGAAATAGTGTGGACAGGTGCGCGGCTAATAGATTTATTAGACGCGATGCTAAATGTGTCTATTAACCTCCGAGACTGCTAGTTCGCATACGAACAGTGGCTATAAAACAGTGGTCTACTGTTTCCCGGCAGATTTACACAAATAGCAACATTATTCTCGTAAAAATAATAGCGTGAAATCAACAAAAACATTTCTAGCTTAGAAGAATATAACATTTAATTAATATTAAATAAGTTGTTGTTTTTTTTTTAAATTAATTACACATATCCTTTCATTAAAATAATTGATAATTTATAAATTAATTATCACTTATATAAACAGAAAATATATTTGATTCATGTGTTATTTGTAAAATATAATTTTCTATAAATTAGCAATATTTATTGATATATTTTTTTAAACAACGGAAGAGTACTATTAACTTTGTTATTTTTTTAATTTGTTTAATGAAAATGTTATTCAATTAAACGTTTTGTTAGTGTTACTATAGCAAACTTTTAAACTTAAAAGAGAATCTTTGGAAATATTAGAAATTTGCAATTTATAATTATGTAGTTACTCCATTTTAATTTTTGTTTATACGTAAACAACGAACCTTATAATGAAAGAAAATTTTTTGTTGTATTATTTATTTATTAAAAAAATATTAAGTGAGAAACATATTTAAAACTTCTGGAAACGTTTGGACGAGAATGTGATGTGGCCACAGAGATAGACGATGTGTGTTGTGTGCGCTATTAGTTTACAGTTTACACGCGCTGTTAGCGACACGTCTTCACGCACACGCTCCTAAATCACACGTCAAACTGCCGCGGCGTACGACGCAACGCGACATGTCATTCATGCCATGCACACTCGCGAAACAGCGCATCTTCCGACGGCACACACATGGCCTCAAATCATTCATTCAAGCCTGCACACTTACCATGCGATATTCCTGCAGAGGATAACTGCAACGGGAACACACTATCTGGCTCTATTTTCACTTTTGTTTGTAGTCCTGATAAATTTTCTGCGCCCAAATCCTAAAATTCAAACACAAATAAATCAACAGATGATACAAATTTTATTATATATTATTTAAACAGCTTTAAGAGAATTTACAACAAAATCAAATTAGGTTCACAAAATTCTTTATTTGAACCGAGTATTAAACCATCTTTAGTTCTAAAAATTGTAAATAAAAAGCGCAGTTTGAGAATAAGAAATCACTCGGAACAGTTGTCAAGTATGGGTGTTTTGTTGTATAAGCAAAAGACAACGCGTGGTGTCGTTGTGTATAGTTAAATCATAGTTTAAACATCCATAAAATATCTATAAACCCAGTCACAACATCTTCACGCAGTTTATTTGAAACATCTTTGCGTTTGTTTTGAAAACATTTCCCTACTGTTGAAAACAACGAATCTACTTTTATGATGTATCAGATTTGAGCCCACTCCATTTCATTTATGTATTTGACATCTTGTCGTGTATTCCTAGCCAGTATATTAAATAAACACCATCACCTATCCCCACATTTTCATAATTATCATCCTTATTGCAACGTACAACTTGTTTATTAAAACTGACTGGCCGATATTTTTTTTCCCACTTTGTTTATCTTAGTTTTTATATTATACACAATAAAAATGTCCATTCATTGAAATATATTAGAATGGCACTAAAAATAGTCTTAATCATAAATGTAATGGCGTCACACCGATGATAAAACTTATAATTTATTACGATTTATGTGTATGATAATGCCAAAAAAAATCTGTAATTATTTGATGCAATAACGAATGCAATTTAAACCTCAAAGAAATCTAATAAGTTCTTGATCCATCATATATAATTAACACTTTCGCAGCCACAAATATTATGCTTCAAGTAACGTAATGGTGCAAGGTCCATGGTCAGATCTTTGTTTTATGGAACATTAACTAGCGAAAAGTATGGATACAATTATCTACATATTATAATTTTGTTTATTATTAACTTTAATAAAAATAATCTTTCTATAAATATAATACTATTATTAGCGTATCAACCGTTAGATGATCCACAACATTTTGAAAGTTAGATATATCTTGAAAATGACTATATTTATTTATATAGTGGAACAAATCCGAAATATTAAACATGAAATAACAGATTTATTTATAATAAATTGCTGTTAATCCAACCTGCTACATGGATCATAATGGTCTTAAACCGTGAATGGACATGGTCAATCCTCTTTGTAGTTTAACAATAGAAAGAGAAGAGTGGACCACTTTGAGAAATTTAGTATAATCAATTACCGATACCAAACATTACTCAACATCCCTGATACGAATCGCACTTTACATTATTTAAAATAAAACGAAACTTTGCGTAGAAATTATCGGACGATAATAAATATCGCTCTAATTTTAACATTTATGAATACTTCGTGTCAATGTCACTATGCCAAGACAATGCGCGTAAAAAATTATATTTATGTCATTTTTGATGATGTGTGCCTAATGGTAAAATGAGCTTCAAAGTGAAAACTGCTTCAAAGTAAACAATATATAGTAATACGTTGAAAATAATTCGGAAACTTAAATTATTTCATATATAAAACCGCCTGTTTAAGATTTTGAGAATATAACTTTTAGGGTGCTATTAATTATACTAATAATCCATAATTTTATGAAAATTATTAAATTAATTACATCTCTTGTCTAGTTGTACACGAATTAAAAAGAGGATAGAAATTTAGTATTACTTTAGTATATTTATTTTCTCTATATACATACGCACGTTAGTGTAAATGAAACAATGGTTATTAGACTTAAATTATAATTATTAATAAACTTAACAATGGTTAACGTGTGTGTAGGTATTGATGTTTAAATTCAGCTAGTTTATTAGATTACTTATTAAATGTATGGTCATTTAGATAGGCCTCTATTTTGAACAATTGACAAAACTAATAATAAGCTAGAAAATGCCGAATAATATGTAATATCAGAAGGTCGAATAGCGGCCATACTGTAAATAACAACATTATTCTATTTGTTATATTCTTGACCTATTAATATCTGCAATAAATAATAATACACGATAGTAATAGGTTTTGAATTACTTTATACTATTTATTCTGTTATTCTTAAGTTTTCCGTTATGTAAAAGGGCAGTTTTTATTTTTCATAATTTGTCGCGGTTTTAAACGAAACTTATGCGATTCAAGTATGAATGTAATTTTATTGACCTAATAATACGCGAAAATGTTTATATATTTTCAATATTTGTATTATCAGTTATGATTAGTGACTAGATAAATATATTGCGCTATGATCAATGCAAGGACTTAACCCAATTATTAAGTTTGCTAAATAATCACGCATAAAGTTAAATAAATCATGATTAAAACACCTTTGATTAAAAATCATTATTCAAAAAATTTGTTACATACATATTATACTAAAAATAAATATTTGCCTGGAAGACTAGACCCTATGGCAAGTATGGAAAATAAGCCTATGATTCGCGCGTAATATTTGAGGCGGCGCTTTAATTCTTACTTACATTTTAATAACATGTAACATTACACAATGCCTATGATTTGGAATAAACACTTACTAAGCAAAAATTAAAATTGTCTAACTGGCACCGCGCCGTCGGATAAGTGAAATTGTTGGATATAATTTATTTATTTATATCTTTTATTGAACTTTAAAAACTAAAAATAATTATTTGCACCCTCTTAACCAGAGCTATCTTAGATTTTGAAACCGACTATATATTTAACATTTATGGAATATTGTATCAAACCACTCATAAGCATTTTTTAAAAAATTACAAATTGCCGAGAAATTAATATTTACGCAAAACTAAAAAAAAGCAATAACGAAAATTCGGTGCCGTTGTTTAATGAAATATATATTTAATTACAGCTATTAAATCGTAAGAATAAATTATTCTATATAATAAAATACGTAAATATTAATTTTACGCAAGTAAACCATTCTCTCAATGCTCATAATTCACATAAACTAATTTAATGCTTATCGCGCATATTTTCACGGATAAAATGATTAAAAAAAAATCTTATTCTCCAAGCTTTAGATAAACATAAATGTGAATTCTTTTATGACCCGTTGAATTAAACTATCGCAAACATTGTTACGCAGCGACGCAAACAAACCTGAGATATTTAATAACTTATAAATATTAAGAAAATGAATCTTTGTAGATAAACACGCCAAAATATCAGTTCAATTTAAATTGGTGCAAATTTAGAGATATTATGGAATTTGAACAAAAGATAAATTTCATAAATTAATAACGATTTATTTGTTTTATTTTTTCAATATATCAGTTTATTTTATTAAGATGTTTTAAAATGTTGTACATACATTGCTTAGTTGTAGCAATGTTAAATAAATACAAATTTAACACACGTAAACAACATAACATCTATTCTGTAAAGATGCGCACTCATAAATCTGTATGCATCGGTTATATCCGAACCATTGCAATTTTGTTTGCTTTCTACGGTCATAAATCACTGAATTGAGTAAAACATAGGTTTTTTTTGAAATGTAAGTTCAAATATTAAGACCTGTCCCCAATATCAGTTAAATTTATGTCTCATTGTTCGTTGAAATAAATAATATCAAAACAAACTAATATTTTTAAAGGAAAAGTAGTTGTATTTTATTATTGTTTAATTAAGGAATAAAATTAACTTTTATTGGTGAAATTGGATTATTTATATCAAATAATCATTTCATTTTCGGAAGCTCTTTACTAAAATAAATGTGCAAATAAAACTGATCTAATCTGATAATATATGTGTATATTAATATATCGTCGCCATTTTGTATTATTTCTTTTAAAAAATTGATCATAATTAATGAATGAAAACATTAAAATGTTCCTAGCGCAATTATGTAGTGTCTTTAAATATAAATAGCATTTTGATAAAACATTTTATGGTATAGAAGTTTAAAAGGTGTTTTCGAAAAAACGGTAACAATTTCCGAATAAATGTATGGTATAAACTTACCGTGCCCATAATATGCGATATCATTCTCGGTCGATTCTCGGAAAAATTGATAGCTTCTGTGATGTCATTCATTTCATAACGCATTCGAATCGTTTCTTATTTCAATAACACAATATCAACACTCAACAATAACAACAGCACGAATATATTCCCGCACGCGTAAAACAATTCGATGACTGCAACCGCACTAGCAATGCCCAACAAACAACTCAACGATCAACGCTCAACAGTGATAACTCGGGTTACATACATAGGTACTTGTTTCCAAACACATCACAAATTTTTATTCGCACTCGGATCAAACACTTGAAATATTTTTAACTTTTCTAATTGTACTTGCACCGGTTTGAATTTTACTTATCGTCGCGTTTTATTTATTTTATACCAACAAGTTCAACTACCTTGGTTAGAAATAAAAATTGTTATATTATACCCTTGTTTACTAATTCATCAACTAACTCGAATAATAAAATAACTACTGACGTTTATGGCTTTAAAAACTAAACAGTAAACATCGGGAAAGTAAACATTGTTTCTTATTTTTTTTTTTATTTGTTTTCCCGTAATATTTAACACGAATTGCCGAAGATGTTGTTATCATAGCAAAGTACTACATGCGACTAAAAAGTATGTGGCGAACTGTTTCGACTTTGCGTTGCATTCTCGCCGCGAGTGTACTTTGGAGTAGGGATATTTCTCCGCTGTTTACACCGTCTTGACGGAGACAACACTATCAGCTACATGGTGCGACTAACGAGGATGGCGATAGCATGTTTCCATCTTGATATTTGACAGGTGGGAATTTCGAATGACACGTATAATACGGTGTGGAAATTGACAAATTATTTCATGATTGCATAATGATTAAATAGAAATGGTTTATTGTTTGGTTCGCATTATTTTTGTTTGCTTTGCAATGCTGGTGGTCTTGTTAGAGTATTTATTCATTGTTTTTTTTTTCATTTCAATTTTCTTATTGAGAGTTTAGGTTTCCAATTATTACGTTTATATTCTTTAATGACGTTCGTTTTGCCTGTAATAAAAACGAAAGAAAAGCACAATTAAATTTTTTTTTCTAAAACATAAATACATATTTGTAAGACAATTTTTCGCGATAACTAATAAACAGATTATAGTTATGATGCACATGTGACGTCATTGGTTCCAAAATTACAAGACAATGTAACCGATAGCACATGTGTCTTATTTGAAACTATTTATTGGGAATGTATTGTTAAAATTTGCTTATTATGCAAAAACTTAATAGTAACATAAGTTTTAAAAATTAGTCAAATGTACTCATTAAGACAATATATATTTCAATACATACATTGTTTTTTTTTTTGGAACTAAATGAGTAGATTTATGTATGTGTGTGTGTGTGTGTTGAAGAATATAAAGAGTTTTTTGCTACCCCATTTAATGAGAATAGGCATGATGTTTTATATGTATGTTTTCACTAAATATATTATTTAGTATATCTTATTTTTTCCGATAAAATCGTGTATCCGTAATTAGTTGAATTAATTTCAAGAAAGAAATATAGGATTTATTCCGAATTACGTAATGTAATATGTAGTCAAAATATCCAAATAAATCAAAGCACCGACATAAATACTACATGTACATACATACATTGTAAACATATCTATCATGTTAGGCAGACAAGCTTTTCATTTTTATTGCTTTTGAGGCAAAGATTTGTTATCGCACAATGGAATAAACCTTACCTAAGGCGTTTTTCTTTTGGTGATACACTGGTTTGAATACAGTTGAACTTGGTTTGAAGATACATATGTATGTATTTTAGCAATCGATTTTAAAACGGTCGAAGATACTGTTTTGAACTTGAATTCAATTGTTTCGTGTTTGAAAATTGACAATGCTTGATGTTAGCATATTTTATTAATGGTTCCAACTAACCCATTTTACCAAAACACTGATTAATTACATGTCTATGAAAATGGCTTAAATATAATACAATGAATTATAACCAAACTAGTACGTCCCCAGAAAAAACTTTCTTGTCTATCTTTTTAGTTTCTTATACGAATGTATAAGGAAGTATAGTGTCAAGAAGATTTTTGATCTCGTTATTTTAACAGAAGTAACCATTTTGACCTTCCCTGAATCAAATCTGACTATATTTGTCATGGTGTGTCTGCCTATCTGGACGCGTCTAAACTCTAAACATCAATATGGTTAATCTAAATAAGTATAAAGAAACCATTTGTATTAAATTACCTTCACAGTGGATACTCGATTTATAGTTTTCCACAACCGTTTACTCTGTAATTTCACATATTCTTTATGGTCTTATATTGAAATGAGTTAATAGAAAATATTTGTGTTACGGATCGTTAAAGAGACTATTTGATGAAAATGTAAATTGGCAATAATGTAGTTGCCAGCGCTTGTAGTCAATATTTTGTCAGCCAATCTGTTTAAATAAATAAAAATCAAAATCGTATTTTTACCGATCTATATAATATTTTAATATTACATAATAAATTAACACCTCTAATACAATGCAAAAGTGTACATGTTTATTATAAGATTTGTATTTAAATTGATGAAGTATAAATAACAAACTAATGAACTAGCTGTGCCATCTATTGAAATATCATAAAAATAAAATTTCCCTACCAGCGATACTGCCGCAACTGGCAATGTAGCCATAGTGAACACATACGTTTATTTAATGTTTATAATTCAACAACAATAAGCATGTTCTTTACATATGGATATGAATGAGTCTGATTTTTGTATTTTTCATTTTTATTCTCTTATAGGAAATAATAAGTACCTAATGTAATTATGAAAAAATTCAATCTCGAGATTTTAACGGATACATATCATTTGAACTTCCCTGAATCGAATCTAACTATTTTAAGAATGGCGTCTGTTTCCTGTCGATGAATATACTTGCTAAAAAGATTATTTGACGATGAACACAAGGAATGGTAGCATAATTTCGGCATCTTAATAATAACATAAAACATAAAAATAATAAAATAAACACAAGAGTTGTCTAGACTCAATTCAACCACACAGGAATAGTTTACTGCGCATACATATATGTATTCGTTCATCATGGGCGGAGTCTGGACAGATTCACATTGACGTTGCTTGAATTGCGGCGAGTATTATTAATTAGTGGAATTAACGAACCACCGCCTATTTAATATACTTTTTGTTTCACTGCAACAGGGGAAAGATGTGAGAAGTGAAATTTGAAAAAGACAATAAAGTCTTACAAGATTAGTAAGAGAATGCAATATTTATGTAATTAAGGGATTTATTGTAAAACTTTTTTAATTTTGTTAAATTTTAGAAATGATTGGAATACATGTATAGAAATTTAGTTTAATGTGTTAAATCAGTTGTATAAAAATAAAAAAAAAACAATAAAATAAACATTTCTCGTAGTCGGAAAACAATAAAATATTTCTATGTTAAATAAATCAATTAAAAGTCTGATAATAGTAATACCTTTGTATAAACATTCTAGTATTTTATTATTGTTATCGATATTTATATGTTTGCTATTGCAGGAACAAATAAAATTAATGTTTCCTGAACTAATAAATATACAATTCTTATGATTTAATAGTTGGCTAATTAATCAATTTGAATAATATACGTCATAAATTGTTTTCAACAGTAAATTACAACGCATATAAATGTTTAAAAGAATTTTAGTACTGTCATATTTTACACTTTTGTAACGAAATAATATTAGGTACCTACACGTGCAAACATTTTGTGTTCAAATAAACACATATGTATCTATAAATATCGATCATATTTTTGGCTAACAATAAGAAATCTCTATGCTTGCTTACTGATGATGTAGAATGCCATTTATTTATTATATTGGCCAATTGTTGTTCTTTATTCTTAAGAAAAAGAAACAAACATTTGTGAACAATAAATTATTGTGGATATGGGTATTTGCTGTTTAGAGATTATAATTGTTTTAAACTATTAGATTTATAATATTATTTTTTAGGTAAGGTCTCAATTAATTATGGTGGTAAAATAATAAATAAATATTACGCAAATAACAAAATATTGATTACCTAGTCAAGAAATAAAATTATACATCGAAATCTATATTTATAAAATAAAATTATACATCGTATCTTTATAAATAATTTAAAGCATCTTAAATTGCTCGCTTACAAGAATTGGTATATTTTAGTAAGACATTCATTCTACTTGAGAAAATAACAAATAAACAGCTGACAGATTTACAATTACCGACGTAATGTCCATTTTTATTTTCATCGGCACAGAACAAATAAGTATGAAACGCCATATAGGTACCTACATATGTATGTCGTCTATTTTGATGCGGAAAATAATATTTTGTGTTTTATTATAAATGTGTGTAAATAATTCTAATCATAGCCTCTTTGATCATTTAATTGAAAACCAATGCTATATATAGATGTGGATTTTTTTAAATCATGTTTCAAATGCATTGCTTGCACTTTTGCTATTTTATGAATTGTGTCCTAATTATCAAATGAATCATGACTTCAGCAAAATAAAAAGTGTACTAGTCATTTATTTTATTCGAATGACCTGATAACATACATTTTAAAATTATATCACTAATGAATGTCATTAGGTGTCTAATTGAATTATTTGTGGCGAGTTTCGTTTCTACTCCGAATACGAATACATACTACTAATGTGGATTTTTCTTGATGAAAATTCATCAAAATCTAATATTTATATATTTTTTTGTACATCTGTATTCCTTGCGTAAACTTTTTATTGATTGTTTGCCTATAATGTTTGTAATATTTTAGACAATACAATATGCATTTTGTTTATAATTCGAAAAGCAAAATTATTACAAATTGTAATATTTACGATTTTTACAATTTACCATTTCACATTTACCAATTATCATGTTTCATACAAGCTCATTTTTATGCATTTAAAGAGATTTCTTTCTGCTTCTCCATTTCATATAATAAAACTTATTTAAAAAAATATATATATAATCAAAAAAATGTAAGTGATACAATAAATAGAAGAACCAACACCATTGGGCATTCGTAGTCGTAGAACAATGCTAATAACCAAGTCAATGGCTTTCATTGGATTCAACCAATGGAAGATAATGGGCGTGGCAAGGCCGAATCGCAGTAGGTGGAGCTACTCAGTTATAGAGTGTATACCACGAGGAGGTACAGGTGAGATAAAAATGTTTCTGAACTATATCGCTAATTTGCTATTGTTATTAACCGCGGATCAATGGATACCTGATATTTCCCTATAAATAGTTGTAAATGTCCTGTAAATATCCTGAAACTATTGATTTAAAATAGAAAAGGAAAAATTATAATATTTTTATTCTGTGCAAAAAACTGCGGATATTTATTTTGATTGTAGTATTATTATTTACCTTATTTTATTTGTCACACAAGTACTTATGTCAAAAATAACAATTAAACAGACTTGTAATATTTAGATAATTAATCATTTCTTTATTTATAGTCAAAGCAAAATCTAATGAAAATGCATCTATTTTTTGGTAAAATATGTTATTGTTGTTTTGTTTTACGTTAGTCAAATATATCTAACACTAATTAAACATCAAATAACTACAAATATTTAGTAGATAAAATTTACTACTATTAGGTTTCAATAGTTAAATCAGTTGTTGTAGTACCAGCTTGCAAAATGTGCGTAAGAATTGATATTGTATGTGTAAGCTGTAGAGACACGCATGTTTATGCTTACTCAAAATACGTTCCGAACACGTACAAAACTCTTAAATTAAATTACGTAACTAAATGCAGTGACATATTTATAATTTCACCGTTGTAATCTTTCCTCACTTTCTTATAAATACAGACACCCACACACACACACACACATTCATAGACGTAATTTCAAAAATAGTCGGAATCGATTCAGGGAAGGTCAAAACGTATTTATTTGTTAAAATCTCAAGATAGAATTTTTTCCTGATTACAATACTACGTATAAGAAAGTAAAAAACACAAAAAGCGACTAGATTCAGAGGGACACCGATAATAGTGACACTTAGGAGATAAATTAAAATTTTGCATATATGCAATATTCTAAACAAATGCTTCGACCAAATGTATTATGTTGCAAAGCATGCAGATTTAAAAATACAAACCATGTGGTAAAACGTGTGCTACCTGATTCGCAAACGAGTTATTTGCTACTTCACATATTTATATTGTTTTTGTCACGTACTTATACTATTTTTCTAAATTACGTCATTTTTTAATATAAGAAGGACGTATACTCATAGAGCTCCTCTACAGATCAACTACTTCTTTATTCGATCACCATATATTATTATTTTATTTAAGACATAATTATTTTTTAATTTACGTGAAACAAATGAAAATTACAAACAAATTTATAAAATATATTTCAATAATAACGCGTTTGTTTTTATGCTTTTTTCATTTAATTTGCCCTGCCTGCTACTTTTACTAACTTTCTTTAAATTACAATTAAATATTTATATTAAATATTTGCGATTTATAATACATTAATTATTACATTTAAAAATGTCGTACATAGAAAGAATGTCGAATAAGAGATTGTAGAGCGCGAGATGAATGGTATGATAATATGAGGTTGTCCTCGGAATAAAGGGATAAATATGATTAACAATGAAGAATTTGAATGAAATGAAAGAAATATGTGAGGATCGTGAGGATATTCATTTGTTTTCTGTTTAAATACCACCTGTGCCATCTATCAACAAAGTTTATAAATATGTTATGGACGTTTCGATTTCATTTCAATTATTCCCGGCAAAACTATTTTTCCATTATTATATTCGAAGCATATATATACTATGAAAAGCATGTATATACTATAGGATGAAAAGCATTTATGTATATTATAGGAAAATATAATAAAAAAACCTTAAGTAAATGGTAATGGTAACATTGCTATAGCAGAGAAATAATTTTTCTAGTTTTGGCAAGTTTGTCTATACTTGACGTTTGATAATTTACAAAATATAACCTAGTGAAAAATAAGGTTTTATTATAAAATTATATACAAACACCAATTAAACTAATATTTAAAACAATAATCTTAAATGAATATAAAATAAGCGATTAAATGACTTGTTATATTTCAACAGCGAATAACATAAAATTAAAGCTAGGCACTGCTATAAGTAAACAGATTGCAAAAAATGGGTTTACTTAATTTTAATCATTTGTATGACTTGGCATTGAAAGTATATAGTTCTGGTGATAAATCAACGGTGAACATATGGCAATTTTTTATGTAATCTAAACTAAGTAGCTTTCACACTTATTAGTAAATGACCCATATTTATGCAAAAGAAAGTTTATTGCTAATATCAAGTAGTATCCGTGAAATAAGCATAGATTCGTGAAAAATTTCTGTTGAATTTAGTCAATAACAGTTCCTATATTTTTTTTTTTTGTTGAAAATGTATATAAAAATTAAGTCGTTGTGTTTTCGGTGGTCTTTCGTAGTACCAATATTATTTTATACTTGTTTTTGCGGTTTAATATGGACGTTAACCGTACCGTTAAAATCTAATATTCAAATAAGTTCGATAGAAAAATCACTCAAAGACGAATTTGATAAATCGCTTCGTGAATTACCAAACGTAAACATATATAATGAAAATTTTAATAACAAATTTGAAAGTAAATTCGATGAAAGTAAATTAGTAAAACCCAAAAATGAATACCTTATAAATATAAATGATAATGAATATGATAATAAAGAGCCTAAAGAAGTTTTAGAAGATGTCTTTCATAAGTAATTATTATTGATTTGAATCTGAAATATTTATCTTCTAATAAATTTGTTTATCTCATATTTTATTTATTACTTTATGATTTAAGGTTTATATTATTATTTCAATTATTTATCAAATATATATCAATATTTTTCTGTCGCTTTTTTGTTTATGATTTTTCGATTTTATTTGAATTTATGTTCCTATATTATAAATAAAAATTTTTTAAGCTTTACAATGTATAAAATTAGAAACTTTGAGAATTTTTCTCTTTAGTTATATTGCATAATATCCGGGAGAATAGTATTTTAAAATAAATGTTGTCTATTTTATTGTTATTTTCTTTTAATCTATTTGTTGGTAGCTAAATAATTTTTAAGAAGATGGATATCTTGGATTTATGTAAAATAAAAACTGGTTGCTAATTATATGTTTATAGGGCTGATACAGATAAAGATAATAAACTGAATCCTAGAGAATTAGCAAGATGGATCAACATGAAAATAATACAACATATTTCTGCAGCAGTAAGGGACAATTTCGGATTGTTTATGCAAATCGATATAAATCCTAGGAACGGTGTGATATCATGGACTGAGTATCATTCGTTTTTCTTGAAAAAACGAGGATTTGACAGTAAATACGTTGAAAATCATGATGAAAAACGGCACAAAGGTTTAGAACGAAATATAAAAGGTTAGTGTTTGTTTTACTTATACGAACTAACAAGTATTTTAATAACGAAAAAAAGGTTTCGAATTTGATGAATCTATTATAAACGAACGTTATTTTCATCTATTGCTATTTTTACAGAACAAATAATGCGAGATAAAGCATCATGGATGGAAGTGGCTCGTTCAGATCCAGATAGTTTAACTGTAGACGAATTCCTAGCATTTACACATCCGGAATCAAGTGCAGCAAATCTCTTAACTCTTGTCGATGAATTATATGATAGATTTGATCGTAATGGTGATG
The DNA here is from genome assembly GCA_944738965.1 of Nebria brevicollis. Lineage (NCBI taxonomy): Eukaryota > Metazoa > Arthropoda > Insecta > Coleoptera > Carabidae > Nebria > Nebria brevicollis. The sequence continues at coordinate 9,834,280 of OX122907.1, forward strand.
AAGTTCTTACAGAAGATGAATTTGCAGTACTACATACTGATGGTAAGTTTACATTATTAGATCAAGAAACATTTGAAACAATAAGCACATTAAAACTATTTGCCATTAAACATATTTAAGAGTGATACATGTTCTTATAATCGAAATTATTCCACCTATTGATTGGGTATCGTGTTTTTTTTTTAGGATTTTTTATTGTGTAATAATACATTTTGCTCGTCGAAATAAATGTTGTAGGTGGCGGTGAAGATGATTCTGTTGTAGTCCGACAAGGTGAAAAAGAGCGTAGAGAAGAATTCCGACATAGCGTAGACACAAACGGTGATGGCAAAGCAGACAGACGAGAATTATTACATTACGTAGCTCCACAGAGTCCAAGACATAGTGAACATGAAGCAGAAGCACTTTTAGCATTAGCTGACTCGGATAACGATCAAAATTTGTCGCTTTCGGAAATTCTGGCTCATCCAGACTTATTTTTAAGATCAAAAATGGTTGATACAGCTCGGAGTTTCCATGACGAATTTTAATATAGTGTTATTTTTCAAGAACATATATTTTTTAATTTATTTCGACTGATTTTTTGTAGCTAACTAGATTTTTATTTACTTATATGTACCGCATTTTATAATAATGCAAACGCCACTATGTATTACTGTAAACTGCATAAATAAAATGTCCATTGAATAATTTTTTTATATTAAATTAATAAAAATAAACAAAGTCAATTTACATTTTGTTTTATTAAAAAAACATTGTTTGTTTTGTTAAATAGGAATATTTCTTCAAAAAGTGTACCAATTGCAAGAAAATTTCTACTGAAATTCTTTAATATTTTTTTTATGTTACGTAAGTATGGAAATTTATTTTTATTAAATTATATCGAGTACGCCTGTCGATGTTTTAACAAGTAAACAATAGACTGAAATCATTTGATATTTGCCATCGATTTTGCAAAATAGTTTAAAAGAGAAGTATCCAAAGTAATAGTTATATATTTTAAATATATTCTCTAAAATAGTTCATTCCTTTTAAAACAAACAAATTTCCGTTTATACTAATTACTACTATATAATAAATAATTATATTTCCTTGAATTATTAAAATTTTACGTACTACGTATAAGAAAGGTCAGTGCAGGACAAAGCACACTTTTATATTTTGCGATTAATGAAATAACCGCTGATTTCCTGTATTTGTGGTTTAATTATATACCATTCTTACAATAGTTTAACATTTCTTCTTTAAAAGTATTTTTTTATTGTTTTGTAATGCTTTCATTTGTATAACATTTAAAAAATACAAAACTTGTATAACGTACTATTTATATGAAACACTTGATAAATGAAATAAATTTATATCTATTGGTTGTGTCGACTTATGTTAGGGACGGAAAAGATAATCAGTGTATAGAATGAGGTAGTGTGGAATGATCTTCTTTGGATGTAATATGCCTACTTAATGTTTATTTGTATTTTTATTTGTTGAGCAGCAATATTAATAAATTAAACATATAAAACACGCCTTATTATTTAAAACTTAAACGTAATAAAAATGTACACAGTAACATTTTTCATAGTTTCATTAATGGCCGTCTTTTTCATTGAATATGAAAAAACAAATGGAATTGTGTAAACCATTCGGTATTCGATGTACTAATTTGATTACATTCTGTAGCACACTTCTGCTAATAGAGAAGTAGAACTATATATTTTTAATATATATATACAATCAAAGTTATGGATTAAAGATATGTTGTAGTTAAGATTTTTTATATTTGTTATTTAATATAAAAATGTGGCAATATTGAACTTACTATAGTCACGTTCGGCGATGCCCAGCAGCTAATAAGATCGCGAGATAAAATTACTAAAAGTACATAATACAACTAAAGGTACATAAAACAAAGTGTAGACAAAGCACATATTGATTAATTTATCGTTTAAGTATATTAGGAAAATATTCTGTAAATTCGTTACTTTCTTATACGAAGTAATAAGTTTTGTTTAATATTATAAATGTGTTGCCTATTTCATTTTGAAATTCATTGTTTAATTATTTTTACAGATTTGACATTTTTATAACGAACAAATTATAAATTGTCAAATAATTTGTTTGGTATAGCCTTATACATATTCAAACGTTTGTTTCAAATCATATATGTACTGTGCAATGTAACACGTGATCAAAATGTAGCTCTAAATGATACATTTCGAATTTAATGAATTATAAATAAATGTCCTATTAGAGCTATAAAAAAACTGCTAAAAAGGCGGATTTTTTTTAACAATATATTATCATTCATTCTTCCACCTTATGAAATCAGATGGTTATGATTGTTCGATCGGTTATTTATTGATGTAATTTGATATTAATATTCTAATTGTCAATACAGTAGAAAATTATTATTTTAAAAATTAATTGATAGTAATGAATTATTAGACTTATGGCGTAATGTGTTGCCTTCTTTTAAATTAATAGCACATATTCGTCAGGTAAAACGAGCAATAGAAAAAGTATTATAATTAATTAATGAAAGTCTTGCGAGAAGAGTTGCGCTGAGATGATAAAATTACGAAATGGTCATTGTTAAAACTATGCATTTTAGAAGTGATTTGTAATTTGGCAATTTTAAATAAAAATATATATTATATATTGAATAGAGCGCAACTCTTTTCGCTTAGAAAATATATTTCCAAAAAATGTATAATAGGTACATATATACAACATAATTGAACGTAATATATTTTACTTTTTCTTACGATCGGCCGTGCACTTCGGACAATACCATTTACCTTTCGGCTTTGTTGTCAAACCAACGCATGCGAAATGGAACCATTCTATAGGACACTAAAAATAACAAAAATTAAAATCAGTTTAAAAGATCTATATATAATTCAAAATAAAATTTTCAATGATTCAGAATCAAATGTTTGGTTCTAAATCTAGGTTTAGAATGGTTTGAAAATAAGTAATACATTTGAAATGTTGTATTCTATTTGGATGTAAAAATGTATACGTACGTCTGGGTTATCACAGCCAATCATCTCGCCATATGAAACTTGATGGCAGAGACAGTAAGTTGGTTCGTTTGGATCCACAGGCATATCCAAAACGTCACTTGGATGTGCGATACCGGCTAAACCAGGCAAAACTGCTACTCCGTCAACACCTAAAACAAATAAATCAAAAATTATTTTATAACTCAACCAGATTGTAAATTGATTATACACAATAGGCAAAAAAAGTAAGCACGTGACCAAAGACGCGGGGTTCGAATTTGTTCGCATTCAACGCTGAGAGACATGTTAACCTTATGGCCAGAATCGGCGGCTCATTTATTTTGAGACATTACACTTGCATTTGTCGATGAATCAATGAAAAAAATTAATATGTTAGGGGCAATAGAATAACCTTTATGTTATAGTGTTTATGCAATTGCGAACATCTTTATTAAAGCTATATTTTCAAATTGCAAATGCATTTTATGTTAAATGCGCCTCTGCACATGCGCGGCCTGCGCAATATGCTGCGTTTGTTTGGATTTTTATATTTTCTACAACGAAGCCAAACAAACGCAGCATATTGCGCATGATCGCGCATGTGCAGAGGCGCATTTAACATAAAATGCATTTTCAATTTGAAAATATAGCTTTATTAAAGATGTTCGCAATTGCATAAACACTATAGCATAAAAGTTATTCTATTGCCCCTAGCATATTCATTTATTTCATTGATTCATCGACAAATACAAGTGTAATGTCTCAAAATAAATGAGCCGCCGATTCTGGCCATAAGGTTAACATGTCTCTCAGCGTTGAATGCGAACAAATTCGAAGCCCGTGTCTTTTGTCACGTGCTTACTTTTTTTGCCTATTATATTTTGAATACGGAATTTTAATTCAACAATTTTCAGTCGCCAACAATTTTCAAAACAGGCGAAAAAATTATTATTATTATTTTGCTGGTGTCAAAATGAGATAAAAAGTAAATATATACATATTTTTCATAACAATAATAAAGTGATTAAATTACTATCATATATAGCGATAATAAGTTAATATTACTTATTCACTCATGGGTTAGCAGAAATTCATTTATACCCATTCAAACGTTTATGCTTGGTTTGTCAAACCCAACAATCACTCTCATGCATCAAAGATGGCACTAGTAAATTTATTTTATAACTCAAACATGCGTTTTCATTTGATCTCAGAGAAACTAGTTATCATAGTAATGTTAGTAAAATTAATTGAAATGTGATTAAGTGTGAATGTAAAATGAATGATGAATGACACGAACCCTCACCTGCCCCAGCGGCAGAGCCACTGCCGGCGGTGTTGCCATTATTGCCAATGGAACCCACACCCTTTTTCTGTTTCTTTTTGCTACGACCAGTGCCGCCAGAATCTTCTTCACTGGAATTACCAGAACGCTTTTTCTTCTCACCCTTTTCTTTCATTTTTTTGCGACCTTCTACAACAAATAACATTTTATAATAATCAATATTTATTAGTTGTTAATAAATACACACTTTTCGTAGCATTTGTTTCATCCTGATTTCGCGAACTTAGAGCCTTATCCTGAATTTCGGATTCAAATCTTGCCAAATCTGAATCTAATCTTCGTATATGTTTGTCAACTAATTCATAAGTTTGTATCGCTAGTTGTACTTTATCGTCACCGTATTCCTATAAAAAAAATCATAAATTATCTATAGAAGCTATGCACTATTTAAAAATTGTTTACCTTTGCTTTGTTAAATAAATTTTGTATTTTATTTAGCTGCTCGCTCTTTTCATCGGAAGACAACGATTTTATATTTCTCAGATAATCGTCAGCCAATTGGTCTATATTTTTCATAAGAGTCTGGGCTCTAGCATCCAAATCTCTCATTAATGTGAAATTACGCTGTAGTTCTATCGGAAGATGTTCTAAACCTTAACAAAAACATGAAAATTACAAATTGAGGTTACTGGAATTCATGTTTATGCACTTACTATCCAGATAATGTTCTAAATACAATGCAGTCATATTTATTATTAAACAAATTAATTCAAACAATCGAATTTCGTTTATGCTATATATAAAAACTGTTTTTATTATTATTGCTATTTTTAATACAAACACCAAACGAACAAGTAACTCGATAAAAAATGTTCCCAACCTACTTCAAAAATAAATCCCTAATTACTTTTAAACTAATTTGCAACGAATGGGAACGATATGCTTCATAGTATTTTTAAAGAAATTTTGAAAATAAAACGTACAGCTTATTTGTTTTATAAATTGTATGTAGTTTCTTAATCGAAAAATATTTTTTCTTAAAACGGCAACATTGTGGGAAATGCCTCGTATCGAATAAAAATTCAACTAAAAATTCGCGGCTTTTTTAAATCAAATAATAAAACTTATTTTGCCAATAAAACCAGCGCAAAAGGTCGTCGATTGATTTGAACTTAGTATATATATATTTTATGAATTTTAACGATTTATTTTGTATGTGATATTTTTAATTTTGTAATAAATGATGAAATAATAAAATTACAAAACTGGTCACGGATCTTCAATGTTACCCCCTCTTGTTTATACCTGTAAGATGAGGCATCACAGGTGAAAGTAAAGTTCAATTACCGGTAGTCGAAATGTTATAGTCAGAATCATAGATAATTCAGAATAGTTTTACCTGTGCGTGTACTTGCTAATTAAAGTAGAGAGCGCAACTAGCACAAAAATGTTTGACTTAAATTTGCTGGATTTTCTTACGTCCAGATTTTTAGTAATAACTACGTTTTTCCTTATGGGAATTGTTAAATGTCATGGTATGTAATGGTACATTTTCAATATTAAGACTTGTTTAACTTTCCAGATTTAATTGAAATTAATGAGATTTTTTTTTTGAAATAATTTAGATGTTTGGGAACAGGATTTGAGTAAGGATATGCAAATAGGATTAGCTGATGGAGGATATGAGAAAGTGCGATTACGATGCGGTGCAGATTCAATGCAAGTAGAGTTGTTTACCGAAGAAGATTTCTCCGGTGTTATTTACACGCGGGGAAGTTTTCATAAGAAACAATTACCCTGTTTTCTGGATCCCAAAGAAGAGGGCCGATCGTTTTCTATGAAAATTCCACTAGAGCAATGCCAAACTTTACATGTAAGTTGGAAAATTTAATTTTTGAAATTTCTTCATTTTCGATCGATTTCAATTATTCGTTTTCAACATCACAAATGTTTTCGTTCGGAGTATATTTAACCGTTGCATAAAACTATATATTTGAACATATTTAATGTAGTTTTTTTTAATAAAATTTTTTTTATATTCCTGATTTTGAAATGTCTGCAATTCCGCTATAATTTACCCTTTAAAGCTGTTTACATTTTGTGTTCCATATTTTATAATTGTCGAAAATAAATTTATAAAATAACTCTGCAATATTTGTTATAGGAAAAAGATGTATACTCGAATGTTCTTGTAGTTCAGTACGATAAAGACCTTATAATGCCCGGTGATGCAGCATTCAATTTAGAATGTGATTTCAGCCAACCAAGAGACGTAACAGTTAATGCTAATTTGGAAGGAAAGAAAAAGTATGCTATTTCAAAAGTGGTAACGTTACTTTTATGTTTTATTACACTACGCTAGTTACTTAAAATCTAGACATTAATTATAGCATTATACATTTTCTCCTAGTTGCTGTATCACATTTGTTTATTTTAATTAAGAATGTTTTGTTGTTATTAGAAAAGTAACAGCTTCTAGAATCACTTTGACCGATGCTGATCCTGGTGCTGCAAATGTAGAGCGGCATAAGCGGTCTACCGTGGAGAGTTTGAACAGCACTGTTGAAATAACACCAGAAGATGTTAAACAAATCAAATTATTACGTAAGGATGAACTTTAAGATAGTGTAAAAAAAAGTTGCTTTTGCAAAATAAAAACGCTAAGATCCTCTATCGTTATCATTTTTAAAAGAAACTACTAAATTGTTGAACATTTAACACCTAGTACAAATATTATCAATATAATTTTATAAATTTATTTACAATCCTATTCACAAATGTGTTTTAATATTTAAACATCTTTTAACGTACTTTATAAATTTTTATTTCAAATAGAAAGCTTTAATAAATAAAATAATGCTGATGCATTCATATTTTAATCATCATGTAAATGTTTATCTATATGAAAAGTAAACCATGTATTTTTATACTGATATCTCTAGAATAAAATACTTATAAGAACACTATATGTAATCATTTATTTTTCTTTCAGGTTGATCTTCTATTTAGTATTTTTTATTTTGTTGTACCAACATATATTTCTATATATTGTAAACATTTTTATATGACATCCTTGAGAGTAATAGAACTTGAAAAAATAACAAATTTCCTTTTTATTTTACAAATATATTTATTTCACTAATAATAGAAAACATGTATAAGTTTAATTTTAAAAATCCTATTAAAACCAAACGAGTATTTTTATAGTTAAAATCAATAAGTGTGGCATAGCAATAGAATACAAGTTATGTTTTGGTTATTGTAAATTATTTTCCGTTCGCCAAGAAAACAACTTGTTACTAAATATATGCGGGTCGTGTTATTTCAGTTCTCTAATCGAAGTGTATTTGCTAGATTCTCAAATGCGTAACTAAAAACCGTTTCATATTACAGCAAAAATATGACACTTGCCAGACACAATCAAATTGTAAATACACATTTACGTAACTAAATCATGAACATTCATTATCGACAAAACTATTGAATTATTTAAGATGGTTGACAGCTTGAATAATCAGTGAGCATTTGTCAATTATTTCAATTATTTGTAGCATGATAACATTTTATACCCTATCTTATACTGCGTATAAGAAAGCCTAGTGTAAAACACTCCAAACTTTTTTCGTTATGGAAAATTTCGATATTATTTCTAAATAATTTCTATTAAAATGCAAAATAGTTACCAGTAATCTGTCATTATAATTTATTAGGCACATAAATAGTCCAAAATAAGTTTCTTACATTATAGGAAATATATTTCAAATTAGTTACCGCGACATGACTCAAGTGAATGTATCAAAAATATCAAATAAACTAACAAATGTAGGTTCATAAAAACAAACTTTATTCTTAAACATATTTTACTTGGATAACCACTATAGTATGCAAGTATTAAGTTACAATAGTAACGTCGTAATATTTATAAAGTAAACAAAAAAAAAAGAAAAACAGTAATATAAAAATCGCTGCTAAGTCCAACCAAGTACAGGCGGCTCGGAATAGCATGAATTGCGACCTCAATGTGCGACTGCCACCACCATTGTGCATACTATTAATTTTTCTCTTTCTTTTTTTTTGCGTATATAGGAATTCAAACTATTCCGAGTCGCCTGTATTTGTATTAAATGTAGACTTCTAAACAACGATATGATATAAATTAAAATATAAATATCAATGAAATGTTTAATAATATACGAATGACTTCATAATCCAAATATAACCTTACCCTACTAAACATTTTGTGGCGAATCCTGAGTAAGCATGGTGCATCTGTTGTAGTATATCGCACTAAATATTCCATTCGTACCGGCCCTAGATGAAAAATTCAACATAAATACAACACCAATAAATATTCATTTCATTTATTTGTACCAATTAAAATTTTAATGATTTTGCAAACAATGCGGCAGTTGCCTGTGTTTTATCTCCGTTGAAACGTCGCAATTCTGATACAACTTGTTCACGAGAAAATCCTAAAGATATCAGTTCTTTTACATCGGTTTCTGTAAATTTGTCTCCGGGCAGAACGTTTAGCGATGGATCCGCTGGTACGGCTCGACTTGTTGGTGCTGCAGAACTTCCGGCTTTTAAAACAGGTTTCAGATATTTTATTAGACAGTAATTGAACAACTGCAATCTTCGTAAGAAATGTCCAAACGGTTTGCGGTTAAATGCGTTTCACGGTATAATATATTTTCCCAATTTTCAAACCATTTGTTTAATAATCTGTAAGCTTGATTCAACATTTACCACCATACATCAACGATGACACAAAGATTACTAAAAAATTGTACAACCTCCACACACTCATCTCGCAATCATACTTTTCATCGATAAAGAATAACTTAAATAAACAAACTGTTAATTATATAATAAATAAATTATCTGTTCAGCTAATAATATCATTGTTGTGCAATAAATGATCACTATTTATTTATAAAATCGCGTAAAAAAACTGCTGGTTTAATTAGTTGGTAATCATGAATAAGTTTGTAATCGGTAATGAATCATCTTGTCATGTGAAACCAATTTTAACGTACGGCGAGCTAAACATATTTCTAAGTTTAATAATTCAAAAATTAGCGCATAAGTTATTTAGTTGCCCAAAAAAAATCACAAAACAATCCTAACCTATACTACAAAGCTTCATTATACATCGAAATTATTTATTTGTACTTCCATGAATGCGAGTTATGGGATATTTTAGTAATTCCGTTCAAAATAACTTGCAGGATTCTATAAATTGAAATTAATTAAATCTTAATTCGTTGAGACTTTTTCATATTGTTCCGTGATGTATTTTCTTGCCACCACCAGATTTATAATTTTTAACATACTTGAAATGAGGGTGTGTTAATTTAAAACAAATTTTCAAAACTACATTATTATAGTGTCAACATGATTAATTTAATAAGAACTGTAACTGCAAAATTTTCTGATGTCAAATATTTTACGCCCATGAGTAATTTTCTTTCGTTCAATATTTAAGTCTTTCTTTCTTAGACGATTTCTTTAATCTTTTACTTGAAGAGCTGTGGCTTTCGTCTATAAAATATAGGTATCACGGATTTGTTAAATGTTTGATGTGGTTTTTTGGCTTACCAGTGTTTGGATTCCTGCTATTTTCTAGGGCCCGTTGTAAATCGAGTTCTTCAGCTTGGCGAGCTGATTGCGACAGCATTTCCTCGTCGGAAAACGACGAGAGACGTGCACATTCAGGAAGATCGCGTTCGGATAAAAACGATGTTTCTGTACCGGTTGTACCTATTCTTAAAACATTCGTTCGGAGATCTATTGAGCACTATAATAAAATAAAGTAACAAAAATCAATAAAACACATCTATTGTATTATGAATAACTATTGGTAATAATTGAAAAAAAAAAACTCAAACAAAAGTTGTATAAAATATCTTAAATATTTACCTGATGTCTTTTTAGCATATCTAATCCAAGTAACATATCCATTGGCTGCTCCTCCAGCACCGAAAAACTAGTAGTAAGATAATCGTTTTCGATCTGTATCTGAACCATATGGATTCTTCCGATAATTTTCTGTACACCAACACCTTTAGCGATCCCCGCCCATCTGGTATCAACTAAACGATTAATATTACAGCGTTCTGCACATGCAGCAGACATAATCGTAGTTTGTGCTCCGGAATCTATAAAAGCTTTCACGGGAATCCCGTTCACATGGCAATTAATGTACAGCATTACAACGGTGCCAAATGTCTCTGGATTGTATTCCATCGCAGCTTCCATATTCGCTTCGATATTTTTCTGGCGGATTTCTTCAGCGATTAGACGTTGTGCTTCTGTGTCGAACGGATCTGCGTTCATCATGCGCAAACGTTGTTTTTCCCGTTCGGCGCGTGCGTTTACTTGTTCACGTAACACCGATGAGAATGTATCTGAATAAGCATTTTACCAGATTTTGGTCTAAGTACATATTAAATAGATCATTTTTCGTTTTGAGTTATATATTCATCTAAGAGGTTATCTTATTTATTTAAAAGCGTTTTTCGACACTTTACTGGCTTTAATTTTGGAAATTAAAATAAAATTTATATTATTTAAAAGATTTTAATCATGGACTTTTGTATTTTCTTTTATTTATATGCATATAAAATGTTGATTATTTGCTCAAATATATTTCAATGTTTGCGAAGTTTATAATGTAAGGAACATTCTAGTATATTGTATTGGGCTCACCGATATTTCCGCTTAACAAAGCATCTGCAAGCCGAGGATTATTTTGTTTTAACAGCGCCAGCTGATCGGGATTAGCGAGAAACATATCTCGAATCATGACTGGATCATCGTTAGCTGCAACCTCAACGGGCGGAAGCGGCGGCGACAGTGAAGTGTCTGGAGGCATACTTGCCTCCGTAGAACTTCTCGACGAACCTGGCACTTGAATACCGCTAAAGTCTAAAGTTGGTAAAGCTATAAAAATAATTGTAAAAATTCTCATAAATGTATGCTCTAAAATAAAAACTGTTCGGCAGCCAGCCAATACATCTTCAGGGCAGGTTTCATGCAAATAAACAATAATGTAAACAAATTTAAAATAAACTCTATGAACACCAAACTCCCCCTCCCTTCGGGATGAAACTAGTTATTTTTTTGAAGCAAGAGTTGTTTATAAGTGAAAAAAAATGTAAACAAGTAGGTGTATTTCTATATTTAGAAATAATGACATGCAGTTTTTATTTTTAAAGAACAATAGCCTATTTATGCATACCTTGTTCAATTCCTGCCGTAGACCCCGATTGCAACATATGCTGTAAGATGACCGCATCGCCGTCTCGAATGCCGTGGTCTTTTAATGATTTCTTATCGTCCATCAGTGGCCTGCCATTAAATGCAATAACAATTTCAGGCGCTGGGAAACCTGATTCAACCTCACAAAACGCTTTAAAATTCTCAAGTTCCAAGTCCTCCGATACATCCAATACAAATATGTAATCGGACAGTGTAGTTACGGTCACTTTCATTTTGCATTAATTAATACAACCACAACTTAAATTGTAAATATACACACTTGCGTAAAATTTTGATAGAATCACGCTCTAACCTGAAACGTCAAACGCTAAATATGAACTAGCGCCAAAATAGTATATATAAAGCGTCGAGAACTATAAACAGTAAATACTTAAAGGTACGTTTCCAACGCATAGAAATGCAAATAATTTGAAAAAATATTCTAATCGGAAGTGCATGTTTACTCTAGTAATTTGCTGATTTTATATATACCAGTAAATTTGTTTATTACTTCGTATAAGATAATCAAAAGGCACTAAATTTGCCATTCAAATAATGAGCCATTTTTCAAATAGCAAATGGACGGACTCTGTTTAATTTTAATTGAAACTAAATATTAAAAGACCAAACTTTAGGCTAATAATGTCAATATATTATTAATAATTTTGTAGTATTTCAAAAAAAAAGTATGTTTTGCCATATTTATTTGAAAAATACTAGAGTACTGCAATCGTATTTCGCGTCACCGTGATGACCTAGATGTCTCTAAATTTGTTTCAAACATAAAAAACACTTTTTCCTCGGACTGACAAAATATTTTGACGTTTGTTCAATTTTGACATATGATTTATAAATAACATTATATTTGAAATGTAACAAAAATTCGATTTTGAAATGGTATGCTACGAGGGAAAGATTTCGTTGTGGTGTTTTTTATCATGGGCATTTTTCATAAGCCTGCTTATATTACCGAATGTCGCATACGACTTGAAGCCAAAGTTGTGGGGGTCAATCTTCTTGGGCCCCTTGCTCTATTTCATATTTTTTAACGTAATACTTAACTACATATTCGAGAGCGATGCCTACCAAGTGAGTACAGCGAATATTTGTTTGGGTTTGTTATAAGAGCGCTCTTTTTATTTAGGTGGCTATTCGATCTTCCTTTCTGGGATTTGTATTCGCTTTAGGCGTATACATCTGGTTTCTAGGTTCGGAAGTTAGGATCTTTGGCATTTATATGGCTGTGATGGCAACGTTTCACTATACTGAGTATTTGACGATAGCATTGGCGAATCCGAGTTCGTTATCAATCGATTCGTTTGTGATAAATCATAGTTTGCAATATAATATCGCTGCGATTACGTCTTGGATAGAATTTGGTTTGGAAAGTTACTTCTGGCCGAGTAAGTGTATTTTAAGCATATTTAAATTTAATTCATTAGTTTTCATTTTTTGTATAGATTCAAAGACGTATTATTCAATTACATTTTTTGGACTGATTATTTGCGTACTCGGTGAATTACTGAGGAAAACATCAATGTTGTGGGCAAGCTCAAATTTTAACCATATAGTAAGTGAAACATTAATTAGAATAATTATTGTTTTGGGGAAAATTATTGCAAGAATTGAAACTAGTTTTTAAATGCTATATAAAGTACGAACGACTTGAAGTTAGGCACTAATTAAGTCGCCTGTTGCTGTCATAAATTTAATTGTACTTATTATTGTAGAATTTTAGTAATATTGGCGAGTTATTCGTGTTAATATATTTATATTTTGCGGATAAATAAATAAATTAAATTTACTTACCAGGTCCAAAGTGTAAAAGCCGATGATCATGTTCTTGTTACCGATGGTGTGTACAGGTTATGTAGGCACCCGAGTTATGTAGGCTGGTTTTATTGGTCTATTGGTACACAAGTAAGTCAACTTGGTGGCATAACTCATCAAAATACTCTCACGAGTTTATTACAATTTCAGATTATTTTATTGAATCCAATTTGTATCGTTGCATACGCATGCGCAAGTTGGTTATTCTTCCGCGACCGAGTGATCATTGAAGAGATCACACTTCTCAACTTTTTCGGGCAAAAGTACTGTGATTATCAACAGAAAGTACCTACTGGTTTACCATTTATACACGGCTACAAAATTGAACCCTAGTGTAACAAGTCTTCAAACAAAAAAAAAACACTACAGCATTAACAATCATCTTTTTATAATATATTTACTTATCGCTGTTTTAAAATTATTCACAAAAAAACGCATATTTAATGTAAAAAATAACAAAATCTCTTTTATCTAATATAATACATTATAGTTCACACTAAAAAAATGTACACTAATATTAGAGTACGTGCCATATAGAATTAACCGTGAGTGTAATTAAAAGTTTTCGTTAGTTTTGTTACACATTACTTATCAAGCATTTGGTAAAATAAATAATTGGTTCAGTAACTTGCGAGTTCATTTATTCAAAATATACTAAATTCAAATATGAATTTCTGTTCTTAAATTGATAAATACAATTTAAACCAGCGCCTTGCGTTTGAACTATAAATTAATGTGTAATATGTTCATTGCTAACGCAACGTTACTGAAAATTAAATAATATGTATTGTAAACGTGTCGAAATAAAATAGAACTAATTAAATAATAATATATTTAACTTGTTGTAAGATGACTGATGTATAAAACATAAAATAATAAATAAAATGAATTAAACATAAACTTTTAAATCATTCTTATTTCAATTTTCATAAACTTTTAATTTTGAATAATATAACGTGTGTTTTTTCGAAGACGAAACGTTTCTATAAACACGAAAATAAACCGGTTCTATAATAGATCCGAGAATTCATATACATATTTATTAAAATAAAGAAAACAATTCCATTAAAAGCTTTTATAATTTTATTGTATATATTATCGTATAAATTTATAAATATTTTAATACATAGAATCTACGTCATAGTTTTTGAATGGTGCGTAAAGTTGGTAATAAGCGTGAATGATACGTATTTCAATATACAAAAAAAAACCAAAACAAGAATATCGCTGGCTAAAGTGTAAAATCGGTGTATCTAATACAAAATTTAGATTATTTTACTTTGCATAAGTTATTGTTATAATCTAAACCATGAGTTTGCACTTTAGACAAAGATATATGTAATTTATAAAAATGTTATTATATATAAATATCACTTGCCATAAATCTATAATAGAAGTTTAGGAGTTTTTTTTTTATCAGTAGAAAAAATGTACAAATCAATGTTATCAGTCACAAATATATCAGATAGAGTGAAAACACAATATCGGTTAAGGATTTAAGTACTTGTCAATTTCTTTGTGTTGTTAATTATACCTAAATATAAAAATACACCAATAGTATAAAAAATAACTAATTTAGTGATATGTATGTTTCGTATATCAAAATTAGATTTGCGCAGAAACAAACTTTAAATTTAGATTACTCAATATTGGTTACCCCAGATACATTCATTTTTCAGTTATATTTGACAATACTGCCCCTTTATTATAAAGAATTTGTAATTACAACCTCTTGAAATGATAAATAAGTACGGCTTTGAATTAAGTTGCATATTGTATTTCTTTACTCTATTATTATGTTGGTATGATGCTATTATGCGTATGGTTATAAATATACTTAGATCAGAGCAAAATAACTTAAAGCGCATGCAGTACTCTAAGATTATTCAATTATGGGTGAATGTATTTTAAGGAGTTACATGGGTTTTGAACTGTCAAAAAAACATTTTGCGGGATTATTGTTAAAAAATAGTGAAATAATACCATTTTCATGTATTTAGAAAAACAACTAGCCAAATGAAGAATAAACGAATAGACATTTCGTTCTTGTGTTTATAGGAAAAATATAAGAACACAAGATACATATAGGTCAAAGGAAATACTAAAATTAGTAGTAAAAGTTTAATTTCAACATTAAACTTTAGGAGTTTTACTTATAAATTATATAGTTTTACCTAAAATAAAATAATCGGACAAATTTCACTATATTTCAAAATACCAACATACCTACTAATGGAAATGATATGTTTTATGAACACCAGAGGGTCTATACTGTATTTATTGCATGGTGCCAAATCATGCAAGTCATGCTACATTTTGAAAAAGTGAATTACGTTTAGCACCATGTGGATAAAGTTTAGGCTTTACAAAGGAGAAGTGTATAAAAATGTGGAAAGCTGTTGTACTCCTCTCCTACCTATTATGAGTTGCTATCGTTGCTAAAATACAGAATGAACTCCCAGTAGCATTAGCTGAAGAAAACATTGAATCAAATCTATAGCTGCACGTGCCTTGTTGGCATTTTGATAGTAATGGCATTTTACTGTATCGTTTGTATAATAATTCCATAATAACAAATTTTAAGGGTGAAACAAATAAATAAACAAATGATCTATATTTGCTAAACTGTGTTAAGTGGATTGGTAATTAATTCGACTATTCATATTCAGTATTGTTCATTTTAACTAGAGAATAAACATATGATGTAATACTTAAAAAAAAGTAAAACTTTTCAAATAAATAAATTATAAGTTTATAAATACTATTTAAAATGGTATTTCTAATAAACATATCTACTATTATATTTGTTGATATACCAGTCAATGTATATAGATGTAAACATAAAATTATTTTGAATATCTGTATAATGAAAGATTAAATTTTATACTTGTGTTATATCACCATCTTGTCGGGCTGCAACGACCCACCTTGCAGCGCGTCCCACATCCCATTGCGAAGTTTCCAGGGCTCCGTTACACGTGGGCAAATCAAGTGTAGGCTCCCCCGATGTGTCACGTATCACTTTCTGCAGCTTGGCTAGTTTTATCGCTTTATGAACGTCCCAATTCGAATAATCCAATGCGTTTAAACACTGTTCTTTAGACACCTGAAAACAAAACTATGAAATAGCAAATATACATTTACAGATAATTGTATTTAAGAATTACGGCGAGTTTCAAATCTTATAAAATATCATTATTTACGTATTTTAGTAGCAAAGAGCTCATTAAAATAATCAAAAGCTTAAAAAAATTATTCGGGCATTCACTTTATAAAGTTTAGAATAGAAATAAAATTCTCAATATGATTTCATTAAAAAGCTAAAACTAATATTCACATTTTTGTGTAAAATGTTACATTTGAAAATATTGTATAATACATTATTGCTATCGGTTGTCATTCTATAATTACAGATCATAAAAATTGCAAAATTATATAATTGTTGTATATAGGATATAAAACATCATCTTTATGAAAGAATACATATTAATTGATTTAACCGTCATGATTAACTTTGCATAGCTTTTTATGCATAATTATATAAATTATATTAGGCAAAAACCAAATAAAAACTTACCTCAGGTCCTAATACTTTGGACATAATTCTAACTTCATCTGAATCTTTTCCTCTGGCCCGAGAACTCGGTTTTACATCAGCGAATTCAAGTAAATCCTCACAACTTACATGGTCAGCACTATGCCTCAACATCACTTCTTCATCGGTGCATGTCTGACGCCTTTCTTCTCTGTTTCTTAAATCGACATTAGAATGTACTTGCCTAAATGCAGATCTACTCGATTTTTGTTCTGAATCATGCACAATATTCGACGGTAAAGAAATTTGCGTGTCTAAATCCTCACATGGAATCGCATCCAAAGCCGCCAGATCCAAATCTATCTGAGCTTCAAAATGTAACGATTCCGTATCAAAATCTCTTTCAGGTGTTTCTATAGATGTATCTGATCCCATAAATCGTTGATTGATGTAATATGGTTCCACTTTACTATCTGCAACAACTGTGATGTTGTTATCCATGAAATGGGTGTCCAGTGGATTCTGGATGATGTCTTCTGGAGTGACTACATTAACTTTTTCGAGAGTACGTTGAATACTTGACGCGGGAATAATGAGCGGATGTTTGCGGGTGTGACGCGGTTTAGAAGAGAGTAAAGTTTTATTACGATCACGAGGGGGAAGGGGTATAGGGTTATCATCTAAATTACTCGTTTGAGGATCATTTACGGTGGGTTCTGGAGAGTGGTTGATACCACAATCAGTTGTATCAACACTTTGATGTCTCGAGTTTTCTCGGAGATAATCGATATCGTCGCCTACATTTAAAAAAAATGGAATAATTTAGTGGATCATTATGCTATATGTAAATAAAATATCGATGTATCAAAACTGATTTGGACTTACCATTTGGAAAGTCTGTTTTTAAGCAGACATCAGATGTTGAAATCCGGTCAGATTTGGGTCGTTCTGGTCTTAACAATCGAAATTTCATAGACTGAGTACTGCCTTCGCTTAATACAGTTGTGTTCGTTCGGATTCGTGGTTTGATCATAGGTAAATTCCCTGAACGCAGCATGCGTAATGGATTATCTGGTAAACTGCCTTGTGTTGATCGGTGTCTTTGATTCGAAAACTATCGCAATAAAATTATTTTAATCCGTTACTGATATTCAATATATAAAATTTAAAATACCTGCGTTTGAGATGTGATGTCAGTTATAGGAGCTTCGATAAGACTTTCATACGCAAGTTGTGCTTCTTCCGTCAGTGTGGACTGTAACATTCGGATAAAAATGGTGGTAGGAGGGCGGAGTTAAATATAGGCGTGGCCATATTGGAGTTATAGGTCAGGTAATAAACAAATGATGTAAACGTAATAAAATAATGTACGTGTATCAAAAAAAAAAAATTGTTTAAATGTATTTACAGGTGCAAGTATGTACAAATTGTATATTTAGAATGGTAGAATAGGAAATTTTACAGATGAGAAATAAAGAAGTGATGGTAAATGAAAACAAGGGAACAAGTCGGAATACAATATAAATACCATGAATAAACACAGCAATATCAGAATAGTTTAAGATGATAAAAGTATAAATAGTTTTAGGAACAATGTTGGGATGGTAGTCATGGGAGAGAGTGGAGTAAAACAAAAATAAAAATTAAATAATGAAAATCATAAATATTCTAAAACTAGCGTAGAAGCCTACTGGATTAAGCGAACATGCAATATTTTTATAGAGTTATATAAAACCTTAGCTAATCTAATTTTAAATATGGGCGGAAATGTAAGTACAATTTTAGTAACATAGAACTATACATATATTACTAGTTACACGCACCGTGTAACTAGTAAAAGGATCGATAGCAAATTACATTAGTTCTCTTTTTAATTGCTATTAACAAATCTTTGATGTTCAAATCCATTTTTTAAATTGACTATTATCAAAATAAACGTTAAGTCAACCACTTTTGGAACCTCGCATTATCCTAGAAATTGTACTTCGAATTCCTTATTTTAAAATGTCCATGTATATACTCTGTTTTACAGTGGGAGATTTAATAATTTAGATTTTTTCGATAGGAAACAATTACCACTTTGTACACTTCGTTCGTCACTGCATGCAGCTTTATTAAGATTGCCATTCGCTTGTCGTTTATTTGAGATTGATGCTCTTTTGGCTTGATACTCATTTGAACTCGTATCTTATTTTGTAATAACACTCATTTGCGTTTGTCGAGCTATTTGTTTGTTTACTATATTGAGAAGCAGCGCATTAAATTCAGTTGTCTTTTTATGTCGCTCTTATAAGATATCGACGTTTTGTTTCGTTATTAAATGACAAAATATGATCTTTAATACAAAATTCGGATGTTGAAAATAACTTCTAACATATAATTTGGAAATGAAATGGTTAAATTATGCAAGAATGTATTATTCATCTAACATTAACAAGAACGTTTTGTCTGATATTAGATAAATTTGATTTTTGCAAGATTATTTGAATTTCCTTTACGAAAATTAATTTTTTATGACCTAGTTGACTTTAATATTAAAAAATGATCTCATATAATTATATAATATGAAAATACAAAGCAATAATAAGGAATCCGTAGCTACAATTTCATAGTATATTTTGTTTAAGTTTATATAATGTATTTATATATGAGTTAATATAAACAGTTTAACTGTAATCGCATTCCATTCTTTGGCGTCTATGATATAGTTTCGAAGTAGGATAGTAGGATTACTGTTTTTAGGAATATCAGTGTCTGAAAATGTTTTCGTAAATATTGCAGAATGATGCTCAAGTTCATAATTTACACGCTAGAATCTGAAGATGATTCAGACCCGTGTTGCCATCTAGCAGCCGTAGTTGGTGACAATCCACTAAGAGCACTTTGACTAGGTGGTGGTGATTTTCCCATTTTGATTGGTCCAGATAAATCTGGCCGCAAAAATTGATTCGTCTTAATTCGACTACACTTAATCTGAGCACGGGCATGACCAATCAATTCAGATCGAATTGAACTATTCGATGTTGATAATCTAGACGCAGCACTACTCGATGTACGTCTGCGTCTTCTTAATTCTATATCGGAATGTACAGCTGATCCAAGACTCGTACATTCGCTTTCCGATGAACTCGATTCGAACGTTCTCGGATTATAACTTTGTCGCCGCAGATTTCTATCGCGAATTGTCTTTCCGAATTTACGTGGAAATTCTAAGTTTTCTGTAAATGAGAGTGCACGGGGTCGGATTGTGTTATCGTGTATTTGATTGGTTACATGGTACATGTTTATATCTTGCGGATAAGATCCGCCATTTTCATAACCATAATTCTCGTGATATCCAGCTGTTATGAAAGGGGAGTCACAAAAAAAATTTTCATGCTCTTGATAGTTTTGCAAGTTTTGAAAAATTTGTTGTTGCTTTTGTGGTTTGTTGCGAAAAATCGATTTGTTATAATTAAAATTATCTGGATATATATGCTCCGTCCAATATGGTGGGCTTATTAAAGGGGAGCACATGAATTTACTTGTATCATGTAAAGAAGTGCGATTTCGTTCTAGTTTAAATCTATCTGGGAATGCTTTTTGAACATCCGGTGACAAAACTGCATAATTTGAGGTGTATATCTTTCGCGACATACTATCAGATTTAGTTAAAGTACGATCTCTGTATTGAGGCGAATAATGATATCGGTGTCCTTCATCCAAAGTTAAACCCAACAGTTTTTTTTCTAGAGTTTTTTGGTGCTGTTGGTATTTATTATTAATGATGATATTCGACATTTGATTTTGAACCGACATTGCGTTTATGTCTTTACAGGAATTGTGTGGTGCCGACGGACCTCTGCGGATATGAAGGCGAATTTTTTGAGGCGGAATACTTATTTGAGGTTTAGGATTATCGGTAAGAAACGGTTTACTCAGCAATTCCCGTGATTTAGCGAAACAAAATTCTGCTGATGCTCGATCCCATAGCGGTAAACGTAACGTAGAACTGGGTGAATCTTCTAAAGACGTTAGGGATGAACGTAATTTCTACTAGTGCCAAACATGAATAAAGCGTGCATTGAAAAATAATGAAAGATAATATTTAATAAAATATATTTTACGAAAAGAATACATGCAAAAAAATTTTAAATGAATTATTGTTCAATGGAATGATGGATATGGTGTAGGGTGTGAAGTTTAATATTAGTAAAGTATTAGTTTTTTATAAATGTAACATGATAAAAGAGCCAAGGGCCGCTAAAGCGTGTGCTGATTTCGATTGAAATCAAAAATAAAACACAAGAAATAAATTGGTGGGTAGAGGGATGCTTCGGCGTATGTGTTAGCAAAATGTATTTGATAGTTAACTACATATCTATTTCAAATCATTTTTGTATGATTAGTTTTCGTTTTATTTAGGATCGGTTTAACTTTTTTAATCAATTGACAAGTTTACTACAGAATTTATGTAAAGATGAATGTATACTTATTTAATTTAATGGACTCATTAAATGTACGCGAAATAATGATTCTAATAATATAATAGTCCAAATTTAAGGTTAACTTTTTAGTTTGGCAATCGTAATAATTAAGTTAATGAAGGCTTTTATTAAATAGAATTATGTAAATTGCATAAATATAATTGACGTTGGCGCAACTGAACCATATTAAAAATATAGGACACATATTTATATGAATATGCAAACTGATCAAAGAAAAATGATTTGAAATTAATTTTTTTTAATTTCTTGAGAAAATAATTGAAGCGTTTTGCCGAATAAAACCGTAATACAATTGTTTGTGTACAAGTAAATATTAACTGACACGACTGACGTGAAATTTAAGTGCAAACTGGTACGTCTTTATATTTCATCTTGTTTAAGCAATAATTACGATCATTATTAGTGTAAATACGTCTAGTTAGGAATTGCACGTGAGTTAATAAGGCTTTTAGACATGTTTATGGGCGGCTTTGAGTTGCATATTCACTACATAATTCTACTAATATTATTTCTTAGTGAAGATCTAATATTATTTATGTTGCAGCGCTTGGCAATATTTATTGACTTTCTATTTATTCGGCAAAGCCCTTATTACTATATTTCCCAAAATGGTCCCTTTTGTAAATACCTATATATACAATTTATTTATGCAGGTTGTTTTAGTTAAACTCAGACTTATTTTTTATTATTATTAACAACATAAAGAAATTTTGCACGGCAAAGCTATTTTAGAGGGAAAGAAGAATCTATTTGTCGCCAAAACAATATTTTTCAACCACTTTCCACTGTGTAACCACTGTTAAATATCGTCTTAGTTTTCATTTTATATTATTATTTTAAATCAACAGCCACAGACTCTTAATTAATTTGCTCTAATTTTTAGTAATTTATTTTTAACTTTTGTTGCATTTCCGTTAATAATTTTGTCATGCCGCTAAATACAGCTTTCCTATATACAACCTACACATTTATTTATTTATATATATATATATAAATAAATATATTATAGTTTAACTGAAACATCTTGAATATTAAACTATATTTATTTAGGCCCAGTTTCATCCATGCTAGTTAAACGTTAGTTAAAATAAAAATATCGATATTTTGTTAAAATAAGAAATAACTTAAACTAGCATAGTGAAATCAGGCCTTACATTAAAATATCGATTTCAAATATTCTCATAAAGTGTGTTACTTTTGTCAGAAGATTCGCTTACAGTTTTTAAGGATTCAACGTGTTTAATTATATCTTGATACTTTTCATGTTCTGTTAACTAATTTGACAAAGTCTTCGATAACGATAAAGCCATCTCATTAGATTTAGAATCTTTTCTATTTGATTTGATAACAGATTTAACATTTGAGTTTTCATATATTTCTTGAGATTTTTCTATACAATCCGGTAACTGATTTGATATTGAATTCATATCATTAGATTTAAAAATTTTATTTGTATTAGAAATATCTGAATCAGTAGTTTCATTTTCAAATTCCTGTTGCTGACGCAATTCACTTTCTGCATGCAATAATTCGTTAGTAACAATATCTAAATGATGTTCATTCAAAGTACTAATTTCACATTGGTTAGTTAAAATATTAGCTAAATTTTCATTATCAAGCCTTTTTACGGATGTATCAGAAGAGTTATTTGTCGTATCTTTTATGTCAGTGGTTAAACTGTTGTATTCTGGTGAATCTGATTTTAAATTATCAATTGTTTGTGTTAGTAATTCATCAGGAAAGGGCAAAGATATTTCAGAAGCGGAAATTCGTTTTTTATCGGAATTGTTACTATTCGATCGAAGCACATTTAAATACGAATGCCGAAATATATCCGATAATTTCCCAGGTATATTGAATTTAAATGGCGCTCTTAAAGTAACACTATTTTCAATTTGATTTTTATTTGACGTTGAATCAGAATTATTATTATCAATTTTTGAAATATTTCCCGTCGTTTTTAAAATCCCATTTGTAACAGTTTTCGGTGTTTTTTTGTTGAATTTCTTATTTGTATTGCTTTTGCTGTCTGTGATAAAATCGGACACTTTATAGTAGATATTTTGACCAAAAGTTACTGTTTTGGAATGGTTAGTATCTGGATCACGTACCTGTAGATCTGGGATAGATTGTGCTTCGTCGGAAAAATTACGCCGTTCCGTTTTCGAGTCGTGTTCATGGTTGTGACCACCAGTTGAAGGAAATCGGAAACTAAATTTGCGCTTAGTTGGCGAGACTGGCGTTGCTGGTGCTGGTTCTGTATCGAGATCATTCATTGATCTATTAAAGATAAAAAAAAAACAAAAATCATGTATTTATATCTACTGTACTAGGATACAAACAACAATAGCCTACTTCAACAACCAAAAAACGTTTCCATAGAAATATCACTCCGTTTTCTGCAATAGCCTGGCTCATATCTTCAATACATTAAAAGGTAATAAATATAGTAAATCAATTGCTTTTATTAACATGCCTCTTTAAAAACATAGCATTTACGTTGATTCAAGTAAACACTGTATTAATTCGGCTTTATTTACAGTTTCGGACATTAACATTCATCAAAAACAAATTTGAATTTTTCTAAAACTATTTACAAATATGAATTCGTCAACTTCTAACTCAACCAACCCTGAGCCAGGTAAAATAGCTATATATATTTATATAAAATAAACATTTTAATATATTTAACTAATAAAATAATTTATCGAATTTAATTTTCTCTGTGCAGCTACAAAATTGAAAAATGAAACAAACGCGTCACCAAATCGATCCTCGTTTTGGAATTTTTTCAAGAAATTCTCATTGCGAAAAAACACAGTCAAAGATAGAATTAAACGTTTCAAGCATTTCAAATCGTGTTCTTCTGTTACAAATTCAAGTGAAAATATTGACCTGATTGACTCGTATGCCTTGTTTGGCAATGCCTGGGTGAAACAGGCATTTTATCCCGGCGAGTGGCATATATATGCAAAAATGCAATATATATAAACTATAAGTGCGTGGTTATTCCAAATTAAACAATATATGAATTTGTTAACCCGCGACTGCCAGTGTTTTGTGAACTGATTTTGTGGCAATTGGATTTTTATTAATTACGAAGCTGCATCGTTAATTTTAATTTATTTCTTGTTATATGCATAGATTAATTTGTATTTTCGTTTATTCTATAATGTTAATTTGATTCGTTATAAACTTTTGTTTATTTATATTTAATTTTATACGGTTATAGTTATTTAAATGAAATAGAATAATTTTTCTTATTTCATTTGATTGTTTTATTGTTTAATATCATATAAGTTAAAATTAAAATAAGGAGAAAATGAATACTTGATAATTTATTATGCTTGAAATGTAAATGTCGAAAAATGATTCTAAAAGTAGATAACTTACATTGAGTAGCAATTTGCATACAAGAAAACAATATATTGTAAATTTTCAATTGATTATACTATCTAATAAAATTTGTGTTTCATTTGGGATTTTGGGTTTGCAAATAAAAAAGTTTCATCTAGGATTTTTACTAAATATGTAAAAATAATGTGATTTGCTTACCGAGCTGTGATTTCATTAGCAAGAGCGATAGCAGAATCCAAGGTTTTCTGATCAGACGCTGAGATAGGTTTGACAGTTGCCTGTTTTCGATGTTTACTAGTCGTAGATAGACGTGACGTTAGCTCACGTAGTTCATTGCATTTATTGGCACCTTCATGATCCGCCGCTGACGCCGAACTACTGTTTGGAATCGGAGAATTTAAATTGAACATTGATTCCATTTCATCCATTAATGAAGGACCCAAATCGAATGTCTGCATAAATACAAATAAAAAAGATACAAAACAATAATGAATAATAATATTATATCTACAAAAAATAAAAATATGTTCTTACCTCAACATCACCGACAAGACTTTCTTCATCACTGATTTCATGATATTCATGATCATTATCTGCAGTCGTTGGGGCAGGAGGAGGTACATCGTTATCCCAACGCACCTTACCATTACCATGAGTTGATCGCCTATCTATCGTATGCGAGTCCAAGGGAGAACGGAGCGACGACATGGTCATATGATCGCTTAAATGTAACGCTAACGATTCCGAACCGGTGTTTGCACCGCACAACAACGGTGATTCTTCCAAGTCATCTTGCGGCTTGTAGGGCGGGACAATCTGACGAGGAACCGAACTATACTGCAATCATTTTTTATCATTTTGTTTGTTAAACCTTAGTGCATGGCGGCCATTTAAGAAGACAGTGGCAAATTGTGATGTTAAAGATAAATATTTAATGAATGATATTTAATGACTGGATTAAAAATCAATAATTTATGGGATTGCATAGGTAATGCCGAAACAAGTTTAATTAAATAAATCAGTAAACCTTAACTACAATCCTATTAATTATTTCTCTGTAAATATTTTATTTATTATCAAAATAAATTAATAAAACATTTATTATATCGTCGAACAAAAAGTATAAGTTTAAAATATGTAGTAACTATATTCAAAATGCCGTAGCTTTAAGTATACGGCATTAAGAATGACTCAATTCAATACAATAGCTATATTTATTCTTTGTAAGAAATATCAGTACATCTATACAGGGTGTAACAGCGAAACGAGCTACCTCGAATAACTTCTATGTTATTAAAGATACAATAAAATAGTATAAGACAATCTTATGCAGGACCAAGGGGGACATCCAACTATAAAAGAAAATATTTTTTTAAACCAGTAGTTCTCAAGCAACAACACAAAGTTATGTTTTTTCAAATGAGATGCTATATATTTTTAAGCCCATTCGATAGTTTTTTTTTTTTGAATTCCATTATATATTCTTTTTATACCCTTACATAAGTAAAATATTGAGAAAAATGCGATTGAAAGTTAAATAAATTTTATGTTTATAGTTACTTTTCAGTAGGCTATGAAACAAAATTGAGCTTAAATACAACGAAACATAAATAAAATACCTTAAATTATTTGTTATTTACTTTATAAATAGTGTTATAAAGTAAATAACAAATAATTTAATGTATTTAAGCTCAATTTTGTTTCATAGCCTACTGAAAAGTAACTATAAACATAAAATTTATTTAACTTTCAATCGAATTTTTCTCAATATTTTACTTATGTAAGGGTATAAAATGAATATATAATGGACTTCAGAAAATAATACTCTATCGAATGGGCTTAAAAAATATATAGCATCTCATTTGAAAAAACATAACTTTGTGTTGTTGCTTGAGAACTACTGGTTTAAAAAATATTTTCTTTTATAGTTGGATGTCCCCCTTGGTCCTGCATAAGATTGTGTTATACTATTTTATTGTATCTTTAATAACATAGAAGTTATTTGAGGTAGCTCGTTTCGCTGTTACACCCTGTATAACAACTATATTGCATGTAACATAATCAAGAGATGAAATTTATCAAAACCTAAACTAAACCTCTCACTAGATGAGTTCGACTAAACATAATGCTACATTTTGAATGACAACTATTACGAGCAAAAATGACTCAAAAACTTACGGAATTTGAACAATTCTTCGGTAACTTTTGAATTAGCAAATAATATAACAATTATTTTATAAATAAAGCAAATAATAAAATATAAATACTTACATCACTTTTCGAATATCCTAGGAAGCTTAAATCACCAAAATATGCGCCATCTAATCCGACATGTCCTGAACGGAAAATCACACAGTTAGTCATAACTTTAGTCATTCAATTGTCACGTAATACCTGTATGTTTAAAATCGCCTTGCGGACCACTAATCATCGTAGTATTCAATTTTCTTCTACTCGAGGTCTTCAAATCATTTCTTATAAACGATTCTGGTCTCATTGTCGGTAAATAATTTCCGATATAGGCAACGACATTCGCAGGGTTAAATAACCCAGTTTTACCATTTTGTAAGACGCCTTTCCATAAATGATCATTATTACTGAAACAAAAATGATGCTTATTTCATACTGAAGTTATACATTTTATATAATTTAATTTTTGAATAAAATTCATTATGGATTAAAAAATGGCAACTTCAAATTTGAATGGGAATAATAATAAAACATATGGAATCATTTATTTGACAACGATCCTAAAATGTATGTAAGGCATATAATAACGTTTGAATTAAAAAATTCCGCTTACTGTTTATCAAGAACTGTAATGATATCTTCAACTCGATGTGTTAACAAATGTGGTACGTCTGTGTTGGCGATTTTGGCTTGGACTTGTTCTGGTCTACAGTCTGCTAAGCGAGTGGCTAAATCACGAAATGGGGGTCGTTGGGTAGGTTCATGTTTCCAACAATCTAGCATTACTTTGTAGTGATCGGTTGGGCAGCAATCGGGTTGCTCTAGGCGTTGAAAATTAGGTTCATCAATTGCTTCTAATATCTGATGTCCTGAAAGATATTTACGATTTATTTCATATGAAATAAACTGACGGCAATGCTATTTTCTCATTTGCCATAAGAAATGTTATTTTGATTTTGTTATTTGTGAGCAGGAATAAATTGACAATATTTGTTTGTATTACACACAACAATAAATTGCGCAAAAAATTACTCTATTTATTGCATTGTGTAAAACAGGCATATGAAATCAACTATAGGTAACCTTGATCTACTTAGTTACCTGTAAGAGCTGCCCAAGGTTGAAATCCATACGAAAACATTTCCCATAACGTAACACCATAAGCCCAAACGTCACTAGCCGTTGTAAATCTCAAATAGCTTATACATTCTGGAGCACACCTGAAATAAAGAAATCAAACCATATTAGTGACACAAAAAAAAAAACCTAAGAGATTCTCTTCTACTTTATTTAATGAATATAAAATAGTTTAATTAAAAATTTACATCGATATGTTTATACAAATTTAATAATCTTAATAAATTACAACAAAGTACTCAAAATATCTACATTTAAGTATGTAAAACGATGAAATCAATTATAAATGTATACATTTTATTATACATAACCATAACAAATATTAAATTTGATTTTTCCTAGCGAGTCCAATATCACAACTTATATATATTTTTAATAACACAAATTAAACTTACCATGCAATAGGTAATTTTAAATTGACATTAAAATTTGTCTGATAATAATCTTTGCCTTGTCCTAACGCTCGACTCAGACCAAAATCAGAGATTTTCACTTTGTTCTTTGAAAAAACTAAAATATTACGGGCTGCAAGGTCTCTGCAAATTATAAAAAAAAAACATTTATTACAAATATGTGAACATAAGCAATTATTAGATATATTTTCACATATACAAGAATATATGTAGACTTTTAGTAGAGAATTATTATTTTAATAAAACATGAATACGGAAAAGTATTTCTTAATTGAATGGAAAATAGAATAGATTTATATTTGACGGTATATGTCGTGAATACAGGAACCTACAAATTAACCAAGGTGATATGTTGTGTTAAATTACCTGTGAATCAGTCGTTTTGCTTCTAAATATTGCATACCATCACAAACTTGCATCGCGAAATCACAGAGGGTTAAAACAGGAAAACTTGAGCGTAATGATGGTTCTTTGAGGCACTCTAGTAGTGACCGAAGAGGAGCTAATTCAGTTACCTAGAATTTTATTTCATGCTATAGTACATATAGATTTACGGCAGCGCCATTAAATGCAGTAGAATTGTGATATGAGAGAAAAGATTTAAACAAATTTAATACAAATACCATTCTCAGATATTCTACTATAGGTGGGGAAAAACATACCAACATTAGACTATCTGTGTCAAGAACAACACCGTATAATCGTACAATATGCGCATGATCAATGGAGTGCATAATGGCTGCTTCCTTTAAAAATTCGATCGGGTTATTTTGCATTCGTTCTCGCGCCAAACATTTAATTGCCACTTGGATCTAAAACAAAAGAACTCATGGTTATAATCACTGACGGAACGCTGGCAAATTAAGCTTAAACCGTAACAAAAAAAAACTATAAAAACATATTTTTAATATTACATTTTAATTAGCATATACGTAAAAAATCAGATAATATATAGTATATATGTAGCTGAATAATGTAATAATATATGGAATCCGTGTTTTTATTTGTATATATATATTTTTTTTATAGCGTAGTGCTCTGTTTCAGGCCACTGGGGCCTCTTCAGAGTGTATGTGTTAGTGTAGTGCAGTGTACCTAACCGAAGTGTTGTATTTGTGTTTCCGTGTTTTTGCCACAGGCGCTAGCGTCAGTATGGTTGGTGTACCTGGACAGGGGAAACCGGAGAACCCGGGGGAAACCTGCCGTTCACTAGTGTTGCCACTAGTGAACCCTACCGGCGGGCTGCTCCACTTGAACGGTCACCCATCCAAGCTCACACAGCACGGCGCGTCGCTTAACTTACTTATCTCGCGACAAGCAAGCTACCAACGAACCAGTCCACCGGCTTATTTGTATATAACACAATAACTAGTTAGATAATAGAATGAAACTTACTCTTTCGCCATCATTAGTCCAAACTCCTTGCTGAACAACCCCAAATTCACCGATGCCTAATTCCTTATTGACTGTAATACTGTCAGAGCTAATGATATGTTTACTCGGCACTTTTGGACCCTGGGATCGTTCTCCATTTCTTTTTTCGTCCCCTGCACCTAAAACATATTATTAAATTCACACATTTAGTTATACATTGATCATTACGCCCAATATTTTAGTTATTGCGCCTTTAACTGTTTCTTATCTCCGACGGTTCTAACCATAATACATCCGTATTATATCTGAGTGATATTTATGTGTAGAATACGAGCATTCGGTCAATTTAGTTTACCTGATACTCCAATATTAATGTTTCCGCCAGCTTGAAGCAGACTGTCGTCTCGTTTGACCGACAACAGCCGTTTGAATTTGCTGAGATAATTTTGCGTAAAATGTCTATTGTAGAATTTCTTTAATCTTCTTTGTTCAGGCTTTGACATGCCCAGCTGGCTGAGATCTTCATCAGTGACATATTTTAGTTGTGCAGCACTGGAGACTTTCAGATCACTCCTAAATTATAAATAAATATACAAATGTAATATACGACGGTAGTATGAGTTGATGGTAGATTGAGAGATATTGAAATAAGTTATTTAATATATATACATGAATGTATCTGCCGGTTGTGAGATTTTAACATTTCTCAACTTTTTTTAATGAAATTTATTATAAATTGACAGTGCGGAAATTTCTTCAAATTGCAAAATACGTACTATATGCGATAGAAATCTAATTAGATATAAAACAAGGAAAATATTGTTATATGATTATCTAATCTTAAAATTTGTTTTGATTAAAGCAGAGTTTATTGAAAAACGTCCGAAATATATTAACATGATTTACAGCTTTCTATTAAATAAAATCATAATCGTTAATTTCAAACATTGTTACAGAATTATTGTAGATTGATAAGTGCTATACGTATATAAATATTTTGTAAATTACAGAAATAATTAATTAAAATTTTGCTGACTTTTAATAATATTTAAACGAATTTGTAATGCGAGCTGAAGGCTGCAATAATATAAACATAATAATGAATCATTTGTAATTGTTGACTTACTTTATGTTATTGTAATAATGCTGCAGTTCTGCTTCAATTAAAAATTCATAAAGACCAGGTCCTTTCATTACAGGTGCACTGGTTTCTAGACAAACAAAAATATTCAGTAAAAATTGTTGAAAACAATAAAAGCATTCACATGTAATAATAATCACAAATAAAAAGTGTGTGCAACGGAAGTCTAACACAGTAACACAAATATCTCACTATAAGATATTCATTTAGAAAAGAGTTATTTTGTTCACAAACTCTTAGATTTTTATACACGTTCACACTTTAAGATAAAAACAAATAAGCAAAAACAAAGATTATCACATACCCATCTTTTCTAATAGAATCTGTCACCGTAGTGCTGCTATTTAGGAATATTAGTGTAGCATACTATTAAATTGATATTTTATACAAAACATAATACTAATATGCCCAGTATATCACAATTAATAGTAAATCTTTATAATACTGTCAATAAAATAACAAGCGCCATATTAGTGTTATTTCTCTGATTGTCACTGACTGTCATATAGATGGGAAATCTAAAAGTGCGCCATACGTCTGAAAGGTCTAAAGTGAAACTACTAAATGGCGGTAAATATAAATTGAATTGTATGCATTGAATATATTTTATTTGTTTCTTATACGGATACTTATAAAATAATTAATTTATAAGATCACCCTTAATTTTAGTATGCTCATACTAATATCGTGTATTTATTAAATTTTATTAACGTATAATTCATTCAAAAAAATTTATTTTGTTTGGCGCCAATACTTCCCTTACTCCATTTCTAGGTTAAGGACAAGGAAGGCTTCCGGCTGCTCCTTGGTTGACTTTGATCAACATGTGTTATTTTCTGTGGTGGTATTATACAGCGAAATGGAAGTGTGCATTGTTTATATAAAGTTTAAATTATGATTGTTGTGTCTAAATGCAGGTAATAATATTCATTTAGTTGAACAGTTTATGTATGCTGGTTGTGTTGCTCATAAAGCCACAGGTTTCACGTTGATGGTGGTGCATTTCCAACAAAGTTATTCGTTGGTACTGAATTTGTTTTCTAATTATTTTTTTCACGTTATCTAAACTTCATACTATTATTTTCAATGTGACTTATTATAATTTATTGTAATTGTTCATATGAGTTTTTTTGTTCATAATAAGTACTTTAATATGTATTATATAATATATATGTTCACTAAAGATTGCTGAATTTTTCTGGACTGATTTCTTGGCATTTCTTTTCGAAGGGTGCGTCAGTTTCGTCATTGAGCAAAAGGAACATTGAGTGCGGTATGATCATTTTCAAATAATCTTTAGTAGGAGCTTTGAATATATATTTTAATAAGAATAGCAACCAAGCGAGAGTTATTGTAACACCATTTTCAAGATTAGTAAGTGCTGTTCCTAGCGAGATTCTTAGGAACCACAATAAAAAACAGAGAACGAGTAGGGTAAAACGACCAGTTGTGGCACAGTTAAGAAAATTCTCTACTCTTTTGAGGATTAAAAAAAATATGGATAATATATTTATATAATAATTGAAAATTTTTAAAGTTTAAGTGTTTTATAAAGTTAAAAAAAAAAATTAAATTGTTTATTGATGTTTTAGGTAATTTTGTTCACAATTTATAATTCGATGTTAAAATGCCAGTTTTTAGACGGTGGTTGCCTTTTAGCGCACAGTCCTTTCTAGTAATAGCACGGCAAATATAGTTATAAATTTATATATTTTAGCTTGGATTTCCTAAAATTTAGGTATATATTTATAAAAAAACACTTGCAGTAGCTTTATTTTATAAATTTTTAAATTATAGAGGTAGGTACTATACCTATCTAAAGCTAAATTTAATATTTATAAAGTTCTAAATTATAAATGTAGACAACAATATTATTCTTTATCTATAATGCAAATGATATTTTAATTAAATAATAATTTTTAATCGAAATATTAAAATTACTTATAAATAGGTATATTACATCAAAATTTTTAATACTTTTCTTGCATTAAAATTTTGTGAACAATGAAAAATTGAAATCTTTTCTAGTTAGTTATTTTTTTAGATAAGAATACTTTTCATCTTGTAATTTCAGATAAAAGTATTTTTTCAAGTGTACCGGGTGGGGCAAAACAACCTCCCTAGTTTTGCAAGTGAATTAAAGAAAAAGGAGTCGAGATACAAAAAATTTATTTCAATAAAATAAAGTAGTTACATGGCCAGTTTTATCTTATGTAGTTTTAAAAATCATATCGGCCAAGTGTTGTCCTTCATTGTCTACACACTGCTGCAAGCGACTTTTGAAGTTTTGCATAACCCTTTCAAGCATTTCTTCAGGTATACGGCGAATTTCCGTGCGGATTGTCTCCTCTCAGGGAGGGACAAAGCA
Organism: Nebria brevicollis; assembly: GCA_944738965.1. Taxonomy (NCBI): domain Eukaryota; kingdom Metazoa; phylum Arthropoda; class Insecta; order Coleoptera; family Carabidae; genus Nebria; species Nebria brevicollis. The sequence goes on from OX122907.1 coordinate 9,867,662, forward strand.
CGCGGGGAACATTTCCTTCAAAACCAGCATTGATGCCCGCGCTGTGTGGGCTGTGGCTTCCCCCCCGTCCTGCTGAAACCAGACATTCTCGAGACCAAGTTCTTTAAGAGCAGGGGCAAAAAAATTCTGGAGCATGTTCATATAGCGCCCAGAATTGACGGTAACTGCCCAATTTCTTTCCTGTAGTAAAAGTAAGGCCCGATAATCCCTATTCGGGAAACTGCGCACCAAACTGTGACACGATCACTATGCAGAGGCTTCTCGTGGATCACCCTCAGATTGTTTTCGCACCAATATCGAACATTTTGTTTATTTACACCGCCAGAAAGATGGAAATGTGCTGGGCGGCGATTACAGACTCCTTTTCGCGTATGTATGCTTCCACGGCAAAAGCGCGCTGCTCGTTCGTCCACATTGTGTTTACGACTGAATACTTTTGTAACACATACACACGGCATATCTTTCTGTCGCCATTCACGCCATTCCTACCCTGTTACGACCTCTGCTAGCTTCACAATTCTCTGTTGAAACTAGGGAGGTTGTTTAGCCCCACCTGTATAAGAGGTTTTGGTTCTAATTCTTGATTTTTCACACTTCTTTTTACCCTTTTTATTAACGGTGTCATTGTTTTTACCAGTTTTCACTAAAATAAAAATAATTTATTCAAACGAATACAAAAATAAATTAAATAGGTCATGTTTTAGATTTTTATTTTTTATGAGATAAACAATAAAATTTCAGTGTACGTATAATGTAAATAATAACTGATACATACCTTTTAAAGAATTATTTATCTGTAGTTAAAATTTGTTCTTGTTATAAGAAATATGTAAAAACATTAATATTCTAACCTCACTTGATTACTGTCAGAGAGTCTCTGTTTACCGTTCCACATATAGCAGCAGCGGCGCCAATATTAAAGCGCTGTAAGCATAAAGTGCTTTTATAATTGGCGCGCTCTTCAAATTTCATACTAATTAAAGAACACGTGTTTTTAATATTAAAAAATAAAAAAAAGTCAATATTCAACATTTGAAATGTTTCGATGAACTATTCATTTAGTTTATTTAACCAGGTACATATTAAAAAAATACGTTTTTCTAGTAAATATGATTGTAATTGCTTAAGCTATGGTAACCGTAAACTAACTAGAAATGGCTGTGAAAAGTACAATTTTGATATCGCTAAACAATATTCGTTTTTTTTTTAATTAATAATTTTTAAATGGACGTTCTAAAGGTTTTTTCTTGTTTAAAACTATATATAAATATTTAAATCGTTGTTATACCTACGCATTTGCACAGTTTTAAACGTATAAAACCAAGTTTTTGATACCTGTGCCATTACTAGCGCTGTGCCGAAACTGGTCGTTTTACCCTATGTTATCTCTTTTTGGCAAAACTTTCCTGCATGCATGATTCGTATTTTATGTTATCAACAGAGAAAGAAAGTATCGGCATTTTAAAGTTCAAGTAGGAATTAAAGTTTGGATAAAAAAATGTTGTGAACATAATTTTAAGAGTATGTATGTACATACATACATACATTCTTACGTGTATAATAAAATTTTCATTTTTCTATCATAACATTTAGTTTCTCGAGCAAATCTTAATGTTTTCGATTCTAATAATAACATTTTGTGTATTTTACTTTTTCCCAACAGCTCTATCATATACATTTTGTGAGGCAAACAATCTTCAATATCCGAAAGCCAATCGGGAAACTTATTATTAATTTCTAACACTATTTGAGTAATCAATTTCTGCTTAAATCCGGCGCATACTCTAACTGCCCGGCGGTTGGTGTCACAAATCATTGGACTGTCAAATCGTATAGTCATCCTGCCCGAATTTAAATTTTAAGAAATCCGCATTTTAGAAGGTAGATTCACAAAGGCAAAAAATAAGAAGAATAAAAAATTCTTCGATATTTTATTTAAATGTATAAATATAAAATTATTTTATTTATTATTATTGGACCATGATAATCAACTTTAAACTAAACTGTATTTTCCCTATTGATACATTGTTACCTGTAATAATAATTTCGTAGAAATGTACCAATTTCTAATCTTCCTGTTTAATACGTACTTCTCGTAAAACTAGGCAATTTAAGAGGGTTAGTGAACCTTTTTTTATTACCGATGGTTCGGGCAAAATGAAAGGTCAAAAAAGGTACAAACCCAACCGCCGGGCAATTTGAGTATGCGCCTTAAATCCTATTACATGTTTTTTCGATTCATAAAAATTATTAATAATAAACAAACAATCTTTCATAATGTTCACAACTATATCTGTTGGTCTACACAAATAGTCTATTTGATTTGATTCACCATAATCTCGTAAAACAGTTAATATTTCTGATTTATCATACAGAGCATCTTCTGTCGCAGGTTTTCGCAAAGTGGTCTCACAAATTTCACAGTTAAATTTAGTCACACATTTGAAAACTACACAGAAAAAAAAGATTTGAAAAATCTCCTAATACTCTAGATAATTTATCTAATGTTCGTCATTGATTTTCAGCCATCTAATTACAATAGTTGATTTATCTAATTAGGAATAGTCAACTCATCTAATATATACATATACCATATTATCTACTTAACTAGTCGAATTATAAAATAGAAATAGTTAGTTTATCGAATGATGATTTGTTATTTTAACAAAAACAGTACGTAAATTAACTATTTAGTTTAGATGAATAAACTAAAAATAACAGAAAATTTATCTATTTAAAATAGATACAAAATCCTTTTAAATATTTAAATTGTCTAATGTTATTAGATACTTTAAATAATTGGAATATATTAATCAACTAATAATGTTAGATGTTTTCAATATAAATAAATATATGAATTATCTAATTATATTGGTTTATAAAATAATCTAAAACATATAAATTTAGTAAAAAAAATTATTTAAATAATAAAAAATTACATAATAGTTACATATACTGTTACAAAAATGGTGGTTTAACTTAATTATATGTGCACAATAATTAATTCTTTTACAACATCTGGAACGAAACCTTACAAATGCATCTGACGAGGTTCGTTCGGATTTCTAATAGAAATTGGAAGGGACTCAACCCACCTTTGAACTGTATTTACTTTTCTTGTGGCTAATGTGTTTCAAAACCCTAAAATGGATTAGTTTCATTAATTATATACATAAATATATAGTACATAAATATATAAAAACGTGTCAGAATCCTTTATTTTGACAAACATTCTTAGGTTATATTTTATCACAAAATCAACTTTAACTTACCTTTGAAATCAGGTATCAGGGCATCTAACATCCAAAGAATAAGAAGTCGTTCCCACTCACTAATGCCTTGACCCTCACTCATTATGTTCAAAATATGTTTGGTGCACAGACAACGCGAATATGATATACATATATGTTGCACAATATTATTACATTGTAGTTTACTAAACTACCCAGTTAAATAAGCAACGTATTCAAATTGATCTAATTCTTTAGATATATTATCTATTTGCATTAGGTAAAACCACCAATAATATTCTTCAACTTACTCATTCCTTCTTTATCAGTTCCATATATTTTAAATAGCCGAATCATCAACAACTATAGACGAATCATCAAAATTTCAGTATTTGAAACAACTATATATATTAGCTGAAAGACCATTTTAATTTGTTCTCAGAAACATATATTTTAAGTAGATAAAACATCTATGTATATTTTTAGTTGCACAGCAAAAACGAACATTAGATAATTGATCTATTTTGTAGAATAGCCAACTAAAGTTTTAAATGCTCTAATTTTTTAGGGAAAACAGCTAATGTATTAGGTCAAATAACTATTGTTTTATTTGAACGACCTATATTTTTAACTAAAAATATCATATATTCTTCATTAGATAATTCATCTATTCAACTTTAGTTGTTCTAACTAATATTATAGATATTTTAGCTAATGTAAAAACAACTAATTGCAATTAGTCAAATTCTCTAAAGTTTTTCTTTCTGTGTATATACCCTACATAATATACAATACTATTCATTTCAAACATAGAAATGTCTGGCATATTGTCATCGGGTTCTAAATTATTATCTGTTGTTACAATATTTACATTGTCAGTTGTATTTCCATCACTATCTATAAAGGAATATCTTCCGAAAATTCGTCGTTAGAAATTGCGGTAACACTTTCAGCAGTTTCAGATAAAATTAATGTTTCGTCGGTATCTATTTCACAATTACCGGTACCTACAGCATCAAGCATTCGTATAAACATATTTTGTTGTAAAGCTTGTCGAAAAGATCTGGTAGTTGGATTACCACTATATCCTCCTCGGTTTCTTATAACTGAGAATAAGTTCTCCAGCGGATCCTGTTAAAAGAAAAAATTTTCCGTCATTGAAATCTTCAAATAATTTTAATATCCCTGATATTGTCTGGAGGAAACCATTATAGCAGTAAATGTTATGTCTTTCATTGTTGCTTTTATTATAGACTTTTACTGATTGAAAATATTCTATAGCATCCGTCAATGTTTTTTTTACCAATAAATTGCTGTTTGATAATGCGCTCCGATATGGATTTCTATCTCGCAGAACCTGACTGTTTAATGAATCAAATATATCATTGACTCTTCTTAAAAATGTCGCAGTGCTTTCTGCTGAAGTAGATTTTAGACTTCCGATTTGTACAGCCGTCATTATTGAAGAGGACATTTTTCTACTTATCACCTGTGTTGCTAATTTTACAGACATTTTGTCAAACGCTTTAGGATCAACATGTCTTTCGGTGATTTGCGTGATTGCTGGTCCATATTGTACGTTGTTCGCACATCATTCCAAGATACCCGGTGACCATCCACAAAAATATCTGTCGAGACAAGATTGTTTCTAATGGATTTTATTAAATGTGGTGTGTCATACAATGCCTATATATTTTTCTAGAATTAAATGTAAAAAATTGTTTATCTTTGGAGACACTAAGCAATGTATATGCTTTTCGATTATTTGTTCCCTGGTCGCACACAATAGCAGCTACATTTAATTCAATTTTTGTGCATTTTAAAATATGTTCTTCTAATAACTTTTTTTAAAATAACTCCTTTCATCGGACCACATGAAACATAGTAAGATAATGGTTGTTTCCATCGAGCTAGTAAACCGCGAGCCATAAATACGAGTCCATGGTTCGCTATATCCTGAGTTCTGCCCAAATCACCAACATCTTGGTATCCGTCCATCAAATCCTGTGTTCCATTGCATTCCAGTGCTCTTTTAATACTTAATTCATCAAACAGAAGAACACAATGTCGTTCTGCAGGTTCCAAAATTTAAACTTTATGTTCAAATTTTTTTTTAAAGAGATGTGTTGAAGCCGGTATTTAATTGAAATACTTTTAGCCACTTTCTAATTGTACGTGTGGCTGGAAAAGGTAATTTAGATTTTTCGCGCATATGTTTATAAAGTGACGGAGATTTATAAAAGTGCGACAAAGCTAATTTTTTTTCATCCTCAGTCCATCTTGTCCTTGGTTTATGGTTTATCACCATATTTGTAATTGTTATTGCATCTTCAGATTTATTTATTAATTTACTCTTAAGCACATCACCTGTAGATTTATTAAGTTGTTTTCGTAATCTAAAACGTTGAACTCTTTTCATCGCCAATAATCGTGACTGTTTTCTTAATTCTCTTACAATATTTATTTTCGGTTAGTCTAATTAATTTTGGTGGAGTTACTATTTGTAATAAAACTGGTGTATTTGATGCAAGTGGTATCGAACAACTTCGTTTGGGTGGTGTGATATAATGTACCTCGGAGATGGAGATCGCTGTCGTTTTTCAATTAAATTAAATTTATTTGAATAGACATTTGTTATTGGTTGTTTCATGAAGATCGATGGATATTGCAGCTGCACTCGTAGATCGTGATGTTTCAGCAAATAATGACATATAATTATAGGGCACAGAATGTTTTACGAGTCTCTTTTTTTTGCCACTTGAACCACTTAATATAAACTCGGGTTTAAAATGATTTTCACAAATAATTTTGGACACTAATTTTTCGTTTTCTAAATCTAATAAATTCACATTGCCACTATTTTCAATCCATATACCCAATCGCTTTTCATCAGCCGTTGGAAATGTAAAGAAAGATAATGTAGGATTATTTTTTCTACTATTTGGGCAATTTAAAAATAAACACAACAATGCGATGCCGTTGTCATGTTCACTGGTGAATTATAACATTTCAGTCATGAGAACAACAATACCGTAGTTGCTTGATATCATGTAATATTAATTTTTTTTTTTTTTGCTTGTATGTATATGTCGATTTGCACTGCCACGTATTTATGATCAGGTTAAATTGAATTTATAAGAAAGGGTTGGTTTGTTAATTGATCGTATGAGATCTAAGCTGAGACTGACTCTTCCTGTTCGTTCCCAGTATTTATAAAGTTAGTTTGATACTGTAGATCGTGGAATTTGCTAGTCAGTGCTTTATTTAAGCTGAGTTACCAGTTTGATAAACAACGTTCATCAAAAGTGTTCTAAAAATGCTTACTAGGTTGCACGTATATATCGGCATCAATCAAGATTAAATTAAGTGCGGAAATGATTATCATACAAAAATATTATTACAAGATCTGTTATTTTTCTAACTAGATCGATGATATATAACAATCAACTAACAATGCTTACGCCGGAAATAATATAACCCAACAATAAATTAATCTTTAATAGCCAAAAAAAAGTGGGTACGGCACTATCTGCAAAAACAACGCGGCAATAAGGGTGTTCGAATAATAACAGTGTTTGCAATAACAATTTTGTATAATAATCATTTCATTCATTCAATTTAATCTGTTGTACATACACACCGATATACACATGCAAACTAGTAATCATTATCATAACACTTTAGAAGAATTTTGTTTATAAAAATGACACCTCAGCTTAAATAATGCACTGACTTGCAAATTCCAGGATCTACGGTGAAACTAATTTTATAAATACTGGGGACGACCAGAAAAAGTCATGTGGATCTCATACGGTAATAAATTCAATGGCAATGCAAATCGACATATATATTTAAATATATATACATGCATATATCGATAAAAAATTTAATAAAAAGGAAATATTTTACTCGTTGGTTTTATTTATTTAAAACCAAAGGGAAAATGGAAATATACACGGTCAACGCTGAGAGATGTGTTTTCTTATGGCGAGAATCGGTGGTGCATATATTTTGAGGCATTACGCCTATATGTGGGGCTTAATCAAAAACCAAAATAAATCAGCTAATGGCAATTGAATAAGCTTCGTGATATTGTGTGTGAATAATGGCAAAAATAATTAACCTAGGATCGGTTGCGCTGTTAGAAATAATCTAACAATCTTTGTAACTTGAATTTTTTTTCTTTTTTTATGCTAAATATTTCTGAATTTTTTTAAATAATTACATTTTAATTTTGTTTAAAACGTCTGTGTAATTAAATAAAGAGTTATATAGTATAATAATAAGTTTTAGTCTGTTTATTAATCTTACAATTAGATAAAGCGCGACCGATCCCTTTTCAATCACTCACATGCGCAGTGAGTTAAAGAAATTGTCATAATAGTTCAATGTACTGGCGGATAGATGGCTGTGTACGTTTCTATACATTTTTAGCGTTAACACGCGTTACATGTAGGTTGCCATTCTTATTAAGATATATGTTGAAGAAAACATTTATTTTAGTTTAGTTTGGTTCCGCCGTCCTCATGTATATTGTTTTTTAGTTAGTCTCCATAGTGATAAAATAAGAGTCTGTCAATTATATAAAAATATAATTGTCTATTGCCCAAAATTTAAATAAACCATATTAATAAGATTACTTACTTTCGTGTTTTATTGACTATCATTAATAATATATATTCAAAGGTAGGAGTTTGGAAAGAGTATATTGCTAATTTTTGATCTCTACAATGGGAATTTCTAAATAAATAATTTGTATTATAATTTTTTCGAATATGTTCTCTAATCTTGGTTTCAATGGGAATTTATTTTTCCCTAATTGCTCACTAATAATAGAAAATTCAGATAGTAATTAATTTGGGTAGATGATGGAATTAGAAAATGTGTTTAATTTAGAAAACTTGTTTGCCCAGAATTAGGAGAGTAGGCTGGGAGTCAATTGTTTTGTGAAATGATTTTATAATATAATACGAGATTTCCAGCTAATCTACTTTATTATTGTATAAACCACATGTACACCATTTTGTGTTTTGTCAACAACTACCAACTTAAAGAAGTGAACGCTGTCGAGTGATTCTCGACAGTTCTGTGATGCACAAAAAGTACGTAAGTACACAGATGAACATAAACATTGAGAACTTATTTATTCTTAATAAAATTGAATGTTTTTGCTTCTAATACAAACGATATAATTTGAAAGCTTGAAATAAATTAGTTACAGCAATGATGCAAAGGGTGAATCTGTAACAATGGGAGGTTTTCTTAGTTCCTCAATATGCATTATTTCTATTTTTTGAGCTTATAATTTCTATACGGTTTCTGAATATTCGTTGTAAAACAATTTTCGGATAAAAAATTCGTTAGAATCGGCGTTACTTATAAAGATAACTATTTTTCTTGAAGCTTGAGCAAATTTTGTGAATTACTATAGTTGGTGCATGCGTTTATGTAATTTGTTATAATTACCTACATGTTTCCCAATGTTAATTTCTTTGTAAATAATTGATCGTTTCGTTTATGCCACGGTGATTTGTTTTACCTTCGTGGAGATGTTTAATTAAAAGTATTTGTTCTTCTTTGTCGGCTACTGTATTTAGTTCCCTTTTCTTATTTAATTAATATAAATTCTCTATGGAAATTCGTTTGTTGATTAAATTGTTGCACATAAGGTGCAACTTGCAGTGGATTCGTTTATTATTTCTTATAATACTTTTAAATTACATTATTCAAATAATACAATAGACATAATTAAAGTAATAGTTTTATTTAAATACACGAATAATTAAAAAAAAATGGAATATTTTATTGCGATTTGATCCCATCGTCTTTGTTCGTCATTGTGTTTCGGCTCAATATCTTCTGTAGGAAAATTGTTCTAGTTCATCATTGTCATCTATTTCTGCTGGCCCTTTTTTGCATCATTTAAACCGTGATTCGGCTGTAGAGTATTTAGTAATATATTTCAATTCTTATTACTCAAAATTGCATACAATTCTCTTTTAATGATAAATACCTGACATATGTCTCGCTTCGAAAATGATTGAAGAAATCGTTTATTGTATAGCGGTGTTCGAAATAACCTTCGTTTCCCACAGGTGCATTGCGAGCTAAGTATATCTTCGAAAATATTATTAATTAGATGATCACCCATTGCTTGATTGTTCTCGAATCCATCATCAATTAGTTCATATTCTAGTACAGGGATGGCGAACCAATGGCACGCGTGCCATCAATGGCACGCGACACAATATTTTGGGCACGTCACTGATCACAAAATTCATTAAGATGCACTACGAAAAAGTGTGAAGTAGGTATTATATGACGAGTGAACGCGAGTGATCCCTACGCTGCGGAATTTTCGGGTGCGGTGCGCGGGTTGCAATACGCGGGGTACGGTGAGTAGATTGGTGGCTTTAGGTGGGGCAAGCGAGGCGCTCGCGAGTTTATATTGCTAATGACGCATAGTTTGCTTATGCAACATAATAGTGAATTTCGTTGATATAATTGTATTTTAAAGTTTATTTGAGTTTTATCTATGATTTTAACTGTTATTTAATATGGCTAGTTCAACAAAAAAACAAAAAGTGCAAGATAGTAAGAGTATCAGAGAATTTCAAACTTGGTGGACAGAGAAATATGGCATGATTAGTAAAGGTGACAAGGCGGTGTGTGTTTTATGTTCTGGAACAGTGGTATGTAGAACATCGTCTGTGAAACGGCATTTTGAAACAAATCACAAATCCTTTAGTCAAAAAAGCGAACCAGAGCAAAAAGAATTAATTGCAAGTGCATTGAAAGACAGAAATAAACAGTCAACATCTATGATTAAATATGTTCGCAAAAATTGTCATACGAGCGCAGCAAGTTACGCGGCTGCAAATGTCATTGCTCGGCATAGTAAACCTTTTCAAGAGGGAGAGTTTTTGAAGGAAGCTTGGTTAGCATGCGCGCCCTCTCTGTTTGATGATTTCGATAATAAAGATAAGATAATTCAGCGCATCAAAGATACTCCTCTGTCCAGAAACACAATAAAAGAAAGAATCTTAAAACTGGCCGAAAATGTAACAGATCAACAAAAAATTCACATTAGCTCTGCTTCTTTTATATCGCTATGTCTTGACGAAAGCACTGACGTCACTAAATCTGCACGTTTAGCTGTTTTTGCTCGATATTGCGTTGGAAACGTCATTAAGGAAGAATTAATAGCGATAAAATCGTTGCTAACAACTACAAAGGGCACTGATATTTGTACGGCTGTTAAAAATTCGCTTGCAGAAAAAGAAATTGATTTGAAAAAAATTGTTTCCGTAACAACTGATGGTGCTCCAAGTATGGTGGGTAAAATAAATGGTTTCATAAGTTTATTTCAAACAGACGTAGGGCATTCGATTCTTCAATTCCACTGCATCATTCACCAACAAGCCTTGTGTGCTAAGAGTGGTTTAACATCTCTTGATAATGTAATGGCGGTAGTCACAAAAATGGTCAACCTCATCTCGTCGCAGGCTTTAAACAAGCGAAAGTTCGATGCTTTGTTAGATGAAGTCAACTCAGTGTACAATGGCTTACTGATGTATAATAATGTTCGCTGGTTGAGTCGCGGGAACGTACTTCAAAGATTTGTTGATTGTTTGGAGGAAATCAGACTGTTTCTGCAAAATGAGGGAAAAGTTGAAGAATACCCACAGTTGTTGGATGTTATGTGGCTTTCAAAATTGATGTTTTTTACAGATATATGCCAACATTTAAATAACTTAAACATGAAGCTTCAAGGCATAAATAAAACAATTATCGTCATGATAGATCTCATTCGCGCTTTTGAGGCTAAACTGCAAGTTTCCAGGAACGATATTATCACAAGAAACTACAAGTATTTTCCAAATTTTAAAAAATATATCAACGATTTAGAAATACATGAGAAACCAGACGAAGACCAAGTTACTGAAGAATTTATTTCTGTGATTGATTCTTCAATCAAGGAATTTTCAGCGAGATTTTCTCAGTTCAAAGAATTATCGGAAATACTCAAGTTTATTATGTACCCTGATGTGACATCATTTGATAAACTGAATTTGTCCCAATTCGATTGGTTGGAAATTGAAGAATTTGAAATGCAGCTGATTGATTTCCAGTCTAGTTCAATATGGGTTCAAAAATTTATTGAAACAAGGAAAGAGTTAGAATTAATTGAAACAGAAAGATTGACAAGTAATATAAGTGAAAATTCTAATAACAAAATTTTGGAAACATGGAATGCGTTACCAGACACATTTATTGTTTTGAAGAAGCTGTCTCATGCTATTTTAACAATATTTTCATCAACCTATGCCTGCGAGTCATTGTTTTCAGAGATGAATAACATTAAAGACTCGGTTAGAAACCGTTTGACAGATGACTCCAGTTCAGCATGCATTCTGCTAAAAGTAACATCTTACAACCCTAACATATGTTATTTGTCATCTAATCTGCAACAACAGAAGTCTCACTAATTTTACTTTAATTTAAATTACGCGCATAATTGTAACATGGCAAAATGTTCCTATTTTTTGTAATAAATAAAGAGTTTTGAGTTGATAGAATTTATTATTATTATTTTCCCAATAATCACATAGTCAAAATTATTTGATGGCACGTCTATGACCTCATTAAACTTTTCTTTAGAAAAATGGCACGTTGATACGTAACGGTTCGCCATCCCTGTTCTAGTATGTCTATTAGCTCGTCTTCCATTTAAACCTATTCAAATTACAAAAATAAAAGGTACATAAATATGAATGTATAATTTGTGCAAAAATAAAAAACTTACCTTCTATGTGCCGGATCTCAACTGCTTTGGTCAGGTCAATGATTACACAATATAACAGATTGACCATTTAAAATTTCGTTCAATTGGTCAGGCCTATTCGACTTGTGTTTTTGACGCTCCTCTTCGTGACTGGAAAGTTGTAGATGGCACTGACAGACAGTCGTGCTATTGCTGTGTTCCTCTTTTGCGAATGGCCATGGATATAGGAAATAAGAAAATAATGTTCTCGGACTCGTCTAAATATATTTATATTTTGTATTTTAAAATTGAATGCTGTGACCAGAGGACGAACCGCTTCGCTTGACATGTACTCTAGTTCTGCATCTTAGAAGTAGCGATGATGAAATATTAAGATAAAAACCAAAGGTCGCTTGAGACAAAGGTCGTGAGATGAAAAGATCGCAATATAATTAAAATATGAAGAAATTCTATTTGGAGAGCTGATTTTTTTCTTCTTCAAATAGTAATAAAATACCCTCATTAAATTTCGATTGTTTAGACAGTCAAAAAGATTGTTCATTAATGAACTTGGCTGTATTTTCTGCAGAAGTACTTTTAATTTCTTTTGTATTTATACAAGCTTTTATGGCAGCAGCCATGGAATTACTCAAAACCTGGATTGCTAATTTTACACTCATTTTTTAAAATAAATTAGGAGCAATATGCGCATCCGTGATCTTCATTAATGCTTTACTTTTTTTTGTTTTTCTTGTCTATTTCGTAAACTTTTTTAATATCTTCAAAAGATATATAATTTTCATGTTAATAAAGTTCTTAAAACGGACAATCTCAGCCAAAAGGCGCAGTCATATGACATATAGAAATTTCATATCACGCTTTTAATATGGGAAAGGCTTCGCTTTGGGATAGTTATCTAATAATATCACTATTAAATAAAACTGCAACAGTACTTTACTTTATCTTAATTTACGTTTTATAATTTTCTTTCAAAAAAAAAAAAAAACTTCGGTATAACACATAGTGGATCAGCTAGAATCTCATCCTGTTACTAGCAATATAATTGTTATAATAGAATCACAATTTTGTTTCCCAAATTACATACCATCACTAATATACAGTCGGTACAAAAAGTATTTGCACACCTCGTTTTTATCAAATTATCCTTTGAAACAAAAGAAAATGTTTCATCTAATTTTTGTATTCCATAGCTTATCCTAAATATACTTAGTATCAGTACATGAAAATTCTTAGGAAACAAGGATAAAAAAAATGAGATAGTAATAACGAATATTTCGTAGCCAAATAAGTATTTGCACGCGAGGCATTCCATCGATAATATCTTGTTTATTCATAATTGGGATGCTTTGAGCAAAATGTATACATTGTAAATGTAACAACACGTCGGCAGAGAGGTTCCAGCAAGACGCTTAAATTTAGTTCCCAGTGAAAAGTTCCAAAGAAATTCGAATTATCGATATGCACGCGTGAAAACATCGTTTTACTCCGCAGCCAACAAGGTCTGAGTTACCGAAAAATCGGAGAAATATTAAATCTGAACTTTTCAACAGTACGATACGTGATAAAAAAGCAAGAAGAAACTGGTAGTACGGAAAATAAGCAACGATCAGGTCACCCGAAGAAGCTCAGTGCCAGAGATAAGCGACAAATTGTGAAACTCGTGAAAGATAAACCGTTCACAAGTGCTCAGAGTTTAGTGAATCACATCGCTACAACTTCGGGCAAGGTTGTTTGCACTCAAACTGTGAGAAATGTTCTCCATAATGTTGGACTACATGGCAGAACAGCGAGGAAGAAGCTCTTCATAAGTGAGGCCAACAGAGTGAAAAGACTAGCATTCGCTAAAGCGTATATAAACAAACCAACAGAGTTTTGGGAAAGATATTATTTTTTCTGACAAAAGTAAATTCAACCATTTCGGATCGGATGGTGAAAGATTTGTATGGCGAAGACCCAATACTGAGTTGCAGAAGAAACATTTGCACGTTACAATAAAACACGGCGGTGGTCACGTAATGGTTTGGGGCTGTATGGCATCTAATGGTGTCGGAAACTTAGCTTTCATCGAAAGAACAATGAAAGCAGTTGATTATATCAAGGTGTTGCGCGATAATTTATCTAGTAGTTCATCAAAATTGAGCATAAGTGATACATATCACTTCCAACACGACAACGATCCAAAACACAGCCAAAATAACTAAAGAATCACCAGATATAAACCCAATCGAGAACTTATGGCACCTGCTCGATTTAGAAGTGCGGAAAATGAAGATTTCCAATAAAAATGATTTGAAACATGCGATATTAGAAAAATGGCATCAAATCCCTACAGAGACAACAATAAACTTGGTGAAATCAATGCCAAGAAGATTGCAGGCAATCATTGATGCCAATGGAATGCATACAAAATATTAATGCTATTTATTTTGATACATTCATGAAATAATGTTGGATATATCAGTGAAGCGTTGATGTGCAAATACTTATTTGACTACGAATTTTTAGTGTTAATTTGGCTTTATTATTTATTCATGTTTTTCCAAGATTTTTGTTAACAAATAAAATATATATTTAGGATAAGCTATGGAATACAAAAATTAGATGAAACATTTTCTTTTCTTTCAAAGGAAAATTTGATTAGGATTAGGATTAAAATTTAAAGGCGTATCAGCCTCTTGGGCTATTCACGCCATAAACTAAATATTGAAATAAACGTTTATTTTAAAATATATGTAAAAATTATATTGTAAGCTAAAAATCTATTAAATGTAAAATGTTAATAAAGAGGAGGATTTAAAAATGTTTCTAAAAATGAATAAAATATACATGCTTAAAATTGTAAAAATAAAGCATATTGTAAAATATTATTGAATGTAAACAAAAATACGTGTATAAATAAAATTAAAGACAAAACTAGCACTTTTAAATAAAGGCAAATAGACTTGTATTCCTGAGGAACAGGACGACTCTGTCAATGAGTGTCGAATGGTCACCAAGGGCCACCGCCAAGTCAAGTGACAGACCCGCCCGGTTTCGCTGTTCGGTAAATTGGGAGCACTCCAACAAAACGTGCGCCACTGTCAAGGCAGTGTCACACGTTACGCACATCGGAGCCTCCTCACGGCGCAGAAGATGGCCATGCGTCAGTAGAGTAGTCAGCGGTTCTCGCGACAGACGCTGTCAGCCTTTGTTCTCTGAGATTTGATTGATGGCCTGGACCCTAATAAATATGTCAGATTCAAACAAAGGATGGGTCCCTTTCCCACGGTCGGGGTTCCTTTGTCGGCGGCAGGGGCCATTGTTATGTAGACCCTACCCTAATAAATATGCCATAATAAATATGTCAGTGTTACCTTGCACCTGTCCCTTTGTGCAGGTGCGCCCTTTGTCGGTGACCATTGTTACCTGTGCAGGTGCCCTTTGTGTCACAGACCTTTTTATGTAGACCCTAATAAATATGTCATTGTTTTTCTTTGTCTTGGTAAGGGACCATTGTTACCTTGCACCTGTGCAGGTACCCTTTGTTTCACAGACCCTTTTTTATGTAGACCCTAATAAATATGCCATAATAAACATGTCATTGTTTTTCTTTGTCGGCGTAGTGACCATTGTTACTTTGCACCTGCCCCTTTGTGCCGGTACCCTTTGTGTCACAGTCCCTTTTTTATGTAGACCCTAATAAATATGTCATTGTTTTCCTTTGTCGACGCAGTGACCACCTGCCCTGTTGTACAGGTGGCCCTTTGTATCACAGACCCTTTTTTTTATGTAGACCCTAATAAATATGTCAGGTGTAACAAAATATTTATGGGGGCCCACCTGCACCAGACCCTAATAAATAAGTCAATGATTTTCCTTTGTCGGCATTGACCATTGTTATGAGATATCACACCTGTGTGTGGCTGCCTTTTGTGTCAGACAAAAAAAAAATATCTTTACATTCCTACCGATATCGTGTTTGAACCTGTCCTTTACTGCAGGTACCCTTTGCGTCAGGCAAAAAAAAATGCCTTACTGAGATATCGTGTTTGAACCTGTCCTTTGGTGCAGCTGCACTTTGCGTCAGAAAAAAAAGTAATTATTCGATAGTATAGGAGTATTACTTGTAGTTAATATTGTGATTTGACCCTTTTACTTATGACGACATGTGTTATAAGTAGGGGATTTCGTATAAAAACCTTCGAAATATTAGAACATTTCATCAGTTCGACTGTGTATGCTGTAGCGACGATTTTAAGTTGTGGACCGGTTGTATACAAGTAAGTATTTTTATTGTTGATACATTTAGAAACTAAAGTTACAATAAAATCTGTATTATTGGTTTGTTTAGAAATGGAAATAGCAAATTTAGTAGGGGCTGTCAATGATCTGAAACCAGTAAGGAAACTACGAGAATTGAATATAAATGAAGAGAATGAAGTACTCGGCGTAAAAGCAGTAACCACAAAGTTTGGCAGGAAGATTCTTGTCGAACTATCGGAGTCAGTCGTATTTCTACCCCTTCGTTTTGCAAAGATGACCGATGATAATATAAACGAATTAAATAATAATATTAAGTCGGAAAAATTAGCTATTGTATATACAGGCACGAAACCATGTGGCAATGCAAAAGATGCCATATGTGTTGAGTTTGTTAAACTATCAATATAAATAAATAAATAAAGCGTACTTAAAAAAAAAAAAGTTATTTGTATTATTTCTGTTATCCCTTACCTGTTCTCTCGCCAACTTAGCGGTGAATAAAGTGGAAGCGCATGTATCCCCACTATTTTCTTTACCTGTTGCAATAGCGTAAATCCGATATGAAATTAAAAAAAAAGGTTGAGTCATTTGAAAAAATACTTTAAATAAGAGGGGTTTCAGGCGGGACAAACTAGTTGACTTGGTTTATCCGTCCGAATATTAGTGTCTTTGAAAAAAAAAAAACATTCGAAAATAGTTATGGAACGAGTGACGAGTACAGATGAATCGCAGAACTTTGACGGAGAAGAAAATTTCCAAAACTTCTTCAACATTTGCAACGACCTGTTAGAATCACTGGAACCTGCTGCCGGTGGTTTTGGCAGTGATCCGGAAGATAACAATGAAAATTATCTGAATTTTTTCAAAATTTGCGAAGGCATAATTGACGCGTCGACGATGAATGATGCTGCTGCTGCTACCACCAACACTCAGATTGGAAACGGTTTGAAGCGCTTCACCGTCATATGTGATGTGGAAAAAAGAGTGAAATTATTCAATATACTGGGACGTCGTTTAACCATCGCAATGACAGATCCTCCGGCGGACATTAATCCAGTTGCATGGTTTAAAGACAGTATGAAAGATCTTATTGATTATGTAACCGAGTCCATACCGCCAGAGGATTTTGTAGGCATGATTTTTCATACTACAAGATTGGAGTCTGGACCAGCTTGGCTAAGTTTTCGACGTGTTGACCAGATCCATTTAGACGTGGTATGGGATACCTTTTCTAGAATTCTGCAAAGCAACGCTGAAGTATTTTCAGACGGAGATTTCACTGTAGAAGTGACGAGAGTATCTATGCCCGTGGGCAGAGGGAAACCAAGATTACCCAGACACGGTTACACATTTTCAGAACTATGCAAACGCAAACATGGTATTGTAGAAATACAGAACGAGGACAATAATTGTTTACCACGAGCCCTAATTGTTGCAGAAGCATGGATCACAAAAAATCCAAGCTTTTGTGATATCGCTGCGGATCGTCGTGACATTCAGGGTATCATGGCTCGTGAGCTGCTTATCAAGGCGCGAGTTAATATTCCGATGTACGGAGGAGGTATTCCTGAAATTGAAGAATTTCAGCGGTATTTTCAGGAATACAATATTGTTGTGTACGAGTATCGTGGTTACGGTTCATTATTATACGAAGGAGCTCATGGAAAAAACCTTCCGCGACTTAAGCTTCTTCACAGCGACAATCATTTCTCTGCGATTAAAAGTTTGACAGCAGCATTTTCGTCAAACTATTTTTGCGAGCCATGTCATAAACCCTTCCATCAACGAGGACGTCATCGTTGCAGCAACATCTGTCCGCATTGTTTCTATTCTCCGGCATGCATAGGACCATCTATTCTGTGTAACAAATGCAATAGACGTTTTATGGGTCAGCTGTGCTATGATAAACACACTACATTGCTTTGTGCCCGTATGAATGCGTGCAGAAAATGTCTGAAAGTGTACAAGAAGAGCAGAATTCATGTGTGTGGTGAAACTTTTTGTTCGCTGTGTCAGTGCTACAAAGCTGCGAATCATAAATGCTTTATCAAAATAGATAAAGAACCAGCGAAGAAACAAAATGATTTGTTCATTTATTATGATTTTGAGACGCGTCAAGAGAAAGCTGTCGGGAGGGAAAAGGAACATGAAGTGAACTTGTGTGTCGTTCAACAGGTATGCCCTACCTGCAGAGATGTTGATGATTTGACCGTTTTATGTAGTATGTGCGGGGTGCGACAACATGTTTTCAAAGACAGCGCATTGTCGCGTTTTGTTGAATATGCACTGCTGCCACGTACTTACTTTTCATCGGTAATATGTATTGCACACAATGCGAAAAGTTTCGATGCCCAGTTTATACTGAAATATTTAACAGAAATAATGAATATGAAACCCAAATTAATACTAAATGGCTCAAAAATTTTATTAATGGAAATAAACTATAAAATTCGATTAATAGACTCAATCAACTATCTGCCCATGTCATTAGCATCGTTAAGCAAAGCCATGGATTTACCGCATTCTGTTAAAAAAGGGTATTTTCCACATTTATTTAATAAACTGGAAAACCAGTTCTATTCCGGACCTGTTCCGGCGGTTACGTATTACGGTGTCGATAGTATGAGAGCTGATGCTCGTACTTGTTTTCTAGAGTGGCACGCAAAACAACTGGAAGAAAATTATATTTTTTTGCATGCAAAGAGAAATTATTGAATACTGTGTCTCTGATGTGGATATACTTCGTCGGGCGTGTGAAAAATTTCGCAAAACTTTTATTGAAGACTGTAAAGTGTGTCCGTTTACTGAAGCTGTAACAATCGCTTCAGCATGTAATCGTGTGTTTCGGAGGCAATACCTTAAAAGGGATACCATCGGTATAATTCCGCGAAACGGTTACTGGTTTGGCGAAAATCACTCTAAAATCGCGGTACAATGGTTGATTAGTGAAGAGATTGCACGAGGCATTCGTATAGAGCACGTAGGTCATTGCCGAGAAACGGTACTCGAACCAGGCCTAAAAGTTGATGGCTATTATGCCCCGGAAAAACTGGTTTTCGAGTTTATGGGCTGTTTCTGGCACGGGTGCGACGTATGCTATCGTACAGATCGAGACAAAAGTCTATATAACAATACGCGTGAAACATTAAACCTTCGCTTTCAAAGAACCCATGAAAAGGTGCTTAGAATGCGTAATCGCGGATACACTGTTGTAGTTATTTGGGAGTGTGAGTTTAAACGACAGCTACAAAGAGATAAAGATCTGAAATTTGTTTTAGATAATCACGCGCTTATTGATAATTTGCCGTTAAAGCCGCGTGACGCATTCTTTGGCGGACGTACAGGAAACGTTTCTCTGTACAAGAAAACGGAAGGCGTGGAAAAAATTTGTAGTAGTCAGCGGTTCTTGCGACAGACGCTGTCAGCCTTTGTTCTCTGAGATTTGATTGATGGCCTGGACCCTAATAAATATTGTCACGGCCTGAGATACACACCATCTCAGCCAGCCACAAAACACACAAAACATACTTAAAACACTATATTGTAATTAACCCTAGTTAACATCGTCCAGCATGTAATGTATATTGTATACACAAGTCAGAAATGACATCAGCCACGAGAAGTGGTTGCACCACAAGTTGATAACGCCAGCTGCACAGAGCTTATAAAAGACACCGGGAGAGATGGGGACAGGGTCAGTCTTACAGTCTCATATAGTCAGTGACGAGTCTCAGATATTCAAGTCTCACACAATCTCCCAGGGTCTTTCCATAAGTCACTGCAAGAATACGATAACCAATATACACAGAATCAGTGTAAAGATGTGTACCATGAACGTAATGCTGTAAGTAACTTTATTTCAATAAACACCAAACTAAAACGTATAAATGTATAATTGTGTTATGACTTAGTAAACTCCCTACATATCCTCTCGTGCTTGACTCCTGATATGATATAAACCCTGCAGGAGTTACAGTCTTGGCTGGTACCTCAACTCAGTTATTAGAATCACGTCACAGCCAACCCCCAGCTCGTGACAATATGTCAGGTTCAAACAAAGGATGGGTCCCTTTCCCACGGTCGGGGTAATTGTTTTTTCCTTTGTCGGCAGGGGCCATTGTTATGTAGACCCTACCCTAATAAATAAGCCATAATAAATATGTCATTGTGTTTCTTTGTCGGCATTGTTACCTTGCACCTGTCCCTTTGTGCAGGTGCGCCCTTTGTCGGTGACCATTGTTACTTTGCACCTGTGCAGGTACCCTTTGTGTCACAGTCCCTTTTTTATGTAGACCCTAATAAATATGTCATTGTTTTTCTTTGTCGGCGCCCTTTGTGGACAGGGACCATTGTTACCTTGCACCTGTCCCTTTGTGCAGGTACCCTTTGTGTCACAGACCCTTTTTTTATGTAGACCCTAATAAATATGCCATAATAAATTTGTCGGCGTAGTGACCATTGTTACTTTGCACCTGTCCCTTTGTGCAGGTACCCTTTTTGTCTCAGTCCCTTTTTTATGTAGACCCTAATAAATATGTCATTGTTTTCCTTTGTCGGCGCAGTGACCATTGTTACTTTACACCTGCCCTGTTGTACAGGTGGCCCTTTGTGTCACAGACCCTTTTTTTATGTAGACCCTAATAAATATGTCAGGTGTAACAAAAGATTTATGGGGGCCCACCTGCACCAGACCGAGACCCTAATAAATAAGTCAATGATTTTCCTTTGTCGGCATTGACCATTGTTATTATCCCGCTGAGATATCACACCTGTGTGTGTAGCTGTCCTTTGTGTCAGACAAAAAAAATATCGTGTGTGAACCTGTCCTTTACTGCAGGTGCCCTTTGCGTCAGGCAAAAAGAAAAAAAAATGCCTTACTGAGATATCGTGTTTGAACCAGTCCCTAATAAATATGCGAATGTCTTAAAAATTCTAAAATAACTTTAGTGTAGTGGACTCTACGAGAGAGTCTTTACTATTTTCAAATACATTTGACCATTTATAACTTTGGTGGCATTGACCATTGTTACTGTGCTGCCGAGATATCGTGTTCGAACCTGTCCTTATGTACAGCGGCCCTTTGCGTCAGACAAAAATAAAAACACCTTTAGCCCAAAGGCATCAGGTTGTACCAGACCCTAATAAATATACGAATGTCTTAAAAATTCTAAAATAACTTTAGTGTAGTGGACTCTACGAGAGAGTCTTTACTATTTTCAAATACATTTGACCATATATAACTTTGGCGGCATTGACCATTGTTACTGTGCTGCCGAGATATCGTGTTCGCACCTGTCCTTATGTACAGCGGCAAGTATAACACCCGAAACCATGCAATATGTGTAGATTTTATAAAAAAAAAAAATCAATATAAATAAATGAAAGCAATTGAAGATTAAAAATAAATAACTTATTTGTATTATTGTTGATATACGATGGAACCAAAGGCTATGTTTAAAAGTTACCGAAAGAGCATAGAATATCATTTCTTTTGTTGCGAAACGTATATAAGCGGCCCGCATTTTAAGGGTAGGTACTCAGTGTTATTCGACCAGTAGACCAAAGATGAATCCGCAAAACAAACCGATGCAAGCTGTCCAGCCGTGTCGCATTCGACCAGTCCGGTAAATAAAATTTAATAATTTCAATGTTAAGATATATTTTTATTTTACATTGTTAGTATTTATTATGATTATTTATTTATTTTTCTTTTTTTTTTTACTTTGTTTATAAGAATCTTGGAGACGGTGTATGTCATAAGCGACAGCGAGGAGGAGGCCGAGGAGACCCCAGTCGAAGTAGTTGACGACGACGTCTCGATGGAGAGTCCGGCGTCCCCATCCGAATCTATGGAGTTTTCGGCTCCATCCACCACCGACGACGACGACGATGGCGATCACGCCCAACCCGATTTTACGGCACCGGGCGTGTGGGGTGATCGGGCAAGTCCCAGTACGGCGGACGTGGGAACGTTACCCGACGACGACGGCGTAGGTTCCGAAGTTGCCGTGGCGGCTTCAACGCCCGACAGGTTGCGGAACCTTGACTCGCCGACGGCTGACGCCCCCCCCCCCCCCAGCTAGATTCTATCTACCTTCATTTAGGGGGCTTGATGCAGACAAGTTGCTTCGTCGTGTTACGCTGCAAGTAACACTTACTTTATATATAATTGTAGGGATAAGTCCCTACAATGATATGAAATGTGAGGTGAGGCTTGCACGGGGACAGCAAATTATCTGCTTCAAGGACTGCCGTATACTAGCTGAGATGCTGCGGTTCTTGGGAGATTGCCTGAGGCAGGGTCTTGGGGCAGCGACTCCATTCTTCCAAGAGACATGCGGCATCGTCATGACGCTCATGGACCGCACCGGCATTGAGCTACGTAGGGACGGGCACCACATCCTCCTTGACGAGGAGGATGTTAAAATGTGCGAACTAGTGTTGTGTCATGCGGCGGTGGCGGAGGATAATTTAGTGTGTGGTGAAGACGCGTTTTTCACTGAATATCTTCGCTTCGTGCAGTACTGCGCACTGCACGAAGTAGGAACTGGTAGACAATGTAACGTGAGTGAAAGATTATGTGCTTTAGGGGGTGTGCAAGGATTTTTAAAGGATTTTTGGGACATGAATAGGTTATTTGGTGTTAAATTAAGTCTAGATATAAGGTTTGTGAAGCAGTTTATTAATAATACGAATAGGTTAGTTATTTAGATTTAGAATTAATTTTAAGACGTACATACCAAATATTTTATTAGATTTAGAATTAATTTTAAGGTAATAATAAAAATTTTATTAAGCATATTTTGACGCGTACTTTATTGATAAGTTTAAATTTTTATAACAGTTTACAGAAAAATAGCATTCGAATAATCCCTTAGCATACCTATCATTTTTCAACTTATTATTATTGCAAAACTTAAGACTGGATTTGAAGTCATCTGCGGTAAACCGTGGTCATATGCAAAACTAAAATAAATGTTTATTTATAATATAGATGGCCCAGTTTTGGTGTTTAGCTATATTTATTAGATAAAGATGGTGCTACCTACTTACAATAATAGGTTTGAGCCCACGGTGCATTACTCATCTTCGTGTTTTGCGAGGCCGTGTATACCGTGATAGTTTATCGTGTTTTACCAGTATTTCTAAAATAATTCAATAGTGCTAAATAGTGTTAAAGTGCTTCAAAACCCAAATCTTGTAAGTACTTTTGATGTGAGCTTATGTTTTACATTGTTGTAACAATAGCGTGAAATATATCATAAATATATATATATATATATATATATATATATATATATATATATATATATATATATATATATATATATTTAGAATTTTCAAATTAATATATTGTCGAGGCAATAACTTTGGAACAACAATGGGACGACAGAGGACTTGTCCGTCTAAAATATCACGACGTAACAAAAAGTCTATAGCTGCAAGGCAAAGAAAATTGTTTACTCTAGGGTATATTTTTATCTAACATTGAATTTATTTGTTGCAATATAATATTAATTATTTTAGTAAAAACGAAGCGATTTTAAATACTAATACTGATAAATCAAAGGACGTTTCAGTAAATGTCAGGTAAAAAATAAATACTTTTAAAAGGTAGATTAATCATTATTATGCAATAATCACTCAAATCTTTGCATACATAGAGAGATGCCTATAAGCAATCCAACAATGGAACAGCTTCCAACAAAATCTGCCGATGCAGGCGATATTAATATAATAGACAACTTATGGGGAAACAAGGAAGAATACGAAAAGTAATTTATATTTATAATAAATAATTTAAACATTTGGTTAAGTTTCACAGGTTTTATTTAAACGACAATTGTTGCGACTGTCATCTTCAGGTCTTAGACCAGTTTAAATTATTTATTATTATATAAATGTTTCACAAAACACCGACCACAACTTCCATGAATATAGTTTATATTGTATATACAACTTCTATAAGCTCACAATTCTTAAAATTATAGTATATGTATTAGTATTAGTTTCTTGTATAAGTATATTGTGCATTTCCGTTATAAATATTCTTTACGTAGAATTGCTAATCATCAATTGATATATGAGCGGGTGAAGAATACCGACCCTCCTAAATTCAGTGGTAATCGAATTATTGACATAAATTATGTCTTAAGCTGGGCTATTGATTTGCAATATAAGCATTCCAAGATATGCACAACTGGGAAATTAGAACCAATCGGCGAAGAAAGATATGGCTTAGGTCTGGTCAGTAAGATTACATTTAAATGTAATTTGTGTGAAAGAGAAATATCCCACATGACGGAAGATCCTAAAAAACCCAAATCTACAATAAATACTGGAGCTGTGTGGGGGACTTTAGCTACTGGTAGCACATTTGGGCATTTGGAAGAGTTTTTAAGTGTGATAGATATTCCTCCAATGTCATATTATATTTTTTCAAATATTGAAAAAGTATTGGGTGATGTATGTATTGTATATCAATAACTATATATTTCGGCAAATGCATGTTATTTTAGATATGGAAAGATTCGTTATGGACAGACATGGAGAAAGCCGGGAACGCAGAGCTTCAACTAGCGAAAGATAACAATCAGATTGATACTGACAATATTCCGTGGATCCGCGTAAATGTAGATGGTGGATGGAGTAAGCGTTCATATGGACACAATTACAATGCTGCGTCTGGCGTTGTTAGTATAAATTATTGAATAATTATCTGCATACAAGCGCACAGACACACACTCACTCACACACACGCGCGCGCGCGGGCGAGCTTGCATACATACACACACACACGAACATACAAATATATATTTAAATATATTTGGTAATTACAGGCTGTAGTAATTGGCCATGCAACCGGAAAATTGTTATACGTTGGTGTTCGTAACAAATATTGTAGTATATGTGCTAGAGCGGCTAATAAAAAAATGCCTGTGGGTCCGCATGTTTGCTTCCGAAACTGGTCTGGCTCTTCTTCTGCTATGGAAGCAGATATTATTGTGGAAGGATTCAATAGAAGCGAAGAAATGCATGGGTTGCGGTACAAGGAATTTATTGCGGATGGCGATTCTAGTGTATTTGCAAAAATAAAAGAAAAGGTGTCTTACGGACGTGAAGTAAGAAAACTAGAGTGTGCAAACCACTGCATTAAAAATTATGGCAAAGCCCTGTATAAAATAAAAGATGACACCACCATAAATTTGTTGGGACGCAAATGGCTAAGCAAAGAAAAAATTTTATCTTTGGAGAAAATTGCTCAGTTATCTCTGTACCATAATGCAAATGGTGATGTTGAGATTTTGAAAACAGATTTACAACTTGGTCAATTGCATGTTTTTGGTGATCACCTAAATTGTAAAACGTACTTTTGTAATCAAGTAGGACAAAGTACATCCAAAAGTAACGCACCAAACAATCCTATTTACATACATGTAACGGGTGCTCTAAACAATATATTAAAGAATTGTACTAAATTAATTGGCAACGAAACAAACAACAAGGCAGAATGTTTTATGTCAGTTCTTGCCAGATTTAATTCTGGAAAACGATTAAATCTAACCCAGAGAGGATCGTTTGAATCGCGAGCTTATTTGTCCGGTTTACGATACAACAAGAGTTTCGATTGGCATAGTTCACCTTGGAAAAAAGCTACTGAAGTAAGTCCTGGCGAAACGTTAAAAAGTTATATAACTAGCCAAGCTCATGCCAAAAACTTAAAAAGCGCGCGAAAATTAGATTTTACTGCCCGCAAACGTTCAACGGAAAAGCTACCAAACGTTGATTATGGACCGAAAGTACTACAGCCAGATCTATCAACAGAGGAATTGGAATCTGAAATGAACAGAATTTTGAACAAACTTAAAGTAAGTTCTTCAGAACAAAAAGAAATATTTGGTAATACTATCGGTCAGTTCGGCAATTCACGATATGAGTACGAAAAACGTAATAGACTGACAGCTTCCAATTTTGGAAATATTATTAGACGACGAACAAGTACTTCTTGTCATAACATCGTGAAACGGCTGTTGTTCGGACAAAAATTTTCAACTCCTGCTATGGAATACGGAAAAATTCGCGAGCCCGTAGCAATTCAAAAATTTGAATTAGAAGTTAGGGTGAAAGTAAACCCGAGTGGTTTATTTGTTGATGTAGACCATGGTTTTCTAGGAGCATCTCCTGATGGTATGATTACATAACATAATGAAAAAAAAGTTGAACAACTCGTATCTATTTCAGGCGTTATTGATGAAGATCACATAATAGAAATAAAATGTTTCTACAAATTATGTACATCTAAAATGTCGATAAGGGAAGCAGTGAAAGAAAATAATTATTCAAATATTTGTCTTCGGGAAGTAAGTGGAAAACTTGAACTGAAGAGAACACATAATTATTATTATCAGGTATTTTTACTAGAATTATATATCCAGATCAAAATAATCATTTATATAAAATTCTAGGTGCAAGGGCAGTTGAATATATCAAAAAGGCGATACTGTTATTTTATTGTATATGCAAATGACAACATTGATATGTTCATCGAAAAAATTGAGCGCGATGAGAATCTTTGGATTAATTTCATGCTTCCAAAGCTGGTTCAATTTTATAAATTGTGTATGCTGCCTGAAATTGCTGACAGCAGAATTAAAAGAGGACTGCTTTGCAGGGAACCGGAAACCTTTCCTTGTGTAAAAAAAATAAAGATAAAATAAAACATATTTGGTCTAAACGACTACCTTTTTTATTAATTTTTAGCGGTTTCTACAAAAACTTTACGATTGCGGAAAGTTTATCGCTGAACTTTCTTATACGCACTTTGGACACCATTTTCACTAAATATATTTCTTGGAATAAATATTAAATTTCAAATATATATCTATATATATATATATATATATATATATATATATATATATATATATATATATATATATATATATATATTTATATATATATATATATATATATATATATATATATATATATATTTATATATATATATATATATATATATAATGTTTGAATATTTTAATGAGTTTGAATGAAGTGAAAGAAGTGTGTAAGGATAGACTTGAATGGCGAAAGATTGTAAGGATGAGAATGTATGTAAAGATGAGGAAGAATCTAAAGGGTTTTCTGCCACACCATTTGATGAGATTAGGCATGATGATATGTATGTATGTATGAATGTATGTGTGTATGTATGTATGTATGTATGTAGGTAGGTATGTATGTAGGTAGGTAGGTATGTATGTATGTATGTATGTATGTATGTATGTATGTATGTATGTATGTATGTATGTATGTATGTATGTATGTATATTTCATGGCGTATTTATGATTGCGATGCCAAAGCTTGCACAGTATACCGTCTTATTCGTCAAAGTACATATTAAATGGTTGAACTATTTCTGCTATTTTGCGTTCCCCAAAATCTATTAATTTTATTTCTGATATAAATTCTGAACCAGAGCCTAATTATTCAATTATGACGTACATATGACAACTGTGGATAATATTCTAGGGAAATGGATACTTTCTATAATAAATAACATTACAATACTAATAGATAATAATACAATAATAATATTAAATAAATAATATAATAATAATGAGGAATAATAAACCAACAAAACCCTGGCTACGTTAGGAGCCAAGATGGTGGCTAGTAAAAATGTAAAAATTTAATTCTAATACCATTTCAAAACGTGAAGGTTTACAAAGGTTATTATTGCATATATGTAAAGCTCATATTTTAATCTAGGCAAATAGATAGTTCCAAATGTTATAAATAATATACAATGAGATATTAATTTGAAAAAGCTTATGAGAAATATTTATAGTTTTTCTAAGTAATTTCTGATAGTATATTATTTATAACATTTGGAACTATCTATTTGCCTAGATTTTAATATGTTCCTTACATATATGCCATAGTAACTTTTGTAAACCTTCACGTTCTTAAATCGTATCAGAATTAAATTTTTACTCTTTAATTAACCGCCATCTTGGCTTCTAACGCAGCTTGTGTTTTGTTATTTTATTATTCCTCGTTATTAATATTTATTTATTATTATTATTTTTTAATATCGATTATTTTTTTTATTATACGATTCTCAAAAAGAATATTTTACATAAAATAAAATCAGAGTTTATTTGTATTAGATATATCAATGAAGAATTATTATTATATTATTTATTTATTATTCTATTATTATTTATTATTTATTTATTAATTATTATTAAAATTATTATTCTTCTAAAAACCCCTTCTCTTTCATACAAAAACTTGTGAGAATTTGCCCGCATTATATTCTCAGTTTATGTGGCCTTGCCGTGTTACGCATCTATTATAGCGCTGTGTAGGGACGCCGGGTAATAGTTGAACTATTTCTGCATTTTGCGCTACCCAAAATCTATTCATTTTATTTCTAATATAATTTCTAAACCAGAGCCTAATTATGTAATTATGACATACAGATGACAACTGTAGACAATAATCTAGGGCAATGGGTACTTTATATTAATATTTATTAGACAAATCTATACTTTTTCAAAATAATTTCTCATAGTATATTATTTATAACATTTAAAACTATCTATTTGCCTAGATTTTAATATGTTTTTTACATATATGTAATAATAACTTTTGTAAACCTTCACGTTTTTAAATGGTATTAGAATAAAATTTTTACTTTTTTACTAGCCGCCATCTTGGCTTTTAACGCAGCCTTAAACAATTTTACGAATTCCTTAAGCGTATGTCCTTTTATTTTAAATAATAGAAATAATAAACAGTATTGGCCGCATACAGTGGAATACAAGTCTTGCAATAAAATTGAATTATACGTCCAGATTTGTGTGTTTCTCCTTATGAAATTCAAATGATGCACATTGCGAGGCGGTCTTCCATAACTGTCAAAATACACGCCTCTTCCTCCGCGATCGATAAAAATAGCGACCCAGTGCGATCCAGGTAGGGTGTCTGGATCTGTATTAACGATGATTGCACATGGGTAGTTCACTTTATGAGGCAGTCTATTGGCAGCATAGACTCCATAGTGTGCGATATGACATAGTTTTTTTTATCATAATCTTCTTATCGTAATTAGTTGTCTTACTACCTAGTCAGGTCTTTAGTGAGGTGTGTTTTATAACATATATAGCTAACCAAATTTAATTTATAAATTTATATCTTAATTTACTTATCCTAATTTACCCTATTTACTATACTTTAATTTTAATAATACATATTGGGTTTAGGTTATTGATAACATATATAGTGTTTAAACATATATTCTGTTCCAATATTAGTTTTGTTTATTATAAAGTAAAACATCAACATGTCTAAGAAAGGAAAATCTCAAGAGTTGGGGTTGGACTTGAGCTCAACCTATATGACATTCATTAAAGAAATTTCTGCAAATCTCAGTGAAATAATTTCAAGTGAGAAACCAGTTTAAATGGGCTAATGGCTATGAAGGTTTTTCTGCTTTAGGTCTTTTCAAAATCTTCCAAGATAAATGTGAAGACATAGACAAAGCTGAAAAATTTAAGCATCTTGTGACTTTATTAGGCATATTCCATGTCAGAGGACCAAACATTGGAAATATGAAGAAAGAAAATACTAAAGGTGGTCAGATTGCTTTTGAGAAAATACAAGCTCTCATAACTAGATTTAATATCAAATTAAAGAAACCTCACACCACTGATATAACATTGCCCAGACTTTCTATGGTTTTTCCTACTATTTCTTTCCATGTGTTTAATGAGCTCTATAGTGATCTAGAATCTTTTCCAGTGACAGCAAATGAGATAGGTATACAAGGATCTCAATTTTGTTTTCCTAACTATATACCTTGATTTCTTCTAAAGACATGATCATTCAGCCTTTAGCTTGTGTTTTCTTTATACATAACATTTATCAGTGCCATCTCTCATTTAAAACACAGAGACAAGATCCTAATAATAAAAATGCATCAAACAAATCTCATCCAAGTTTCTTTTTTAAGGATGCCACTAAATACTCTATCCTTGCTTACAATAACTCTCTAGTAACTCCTGAATTAGTTGTAAATATTTTAGATAAGTTAACAGCCGAAGCTATTGACAATAATATGGTGGAACAAACTGAGAAATTCATGAAGAGATTTTTTATAGACATAGATGCTACTTTATTAGAGGATATGCCAACAGTTTACCACATAGCATATAATACTGCTGTAAAGAGAGGTTGTCAGATAGATTCTGTAATAAATATAGTTGGAATGAGCTATAGTGATGCATTGAAAGCATATGAAACAGATTAATAATATTTTATCTTCTTTATTCATCTCTATATCTTATATTTTAATCAGCGAGTTGCCCATCCGAAATTTGCTTCTTTGGATGATTTAGCAATACGTAAATCATATTACGTTTGTGGGGGTCATTTTATTGATGTGTGCAAGAAACCGGGAAGCAAGCGTTTGAAAACTTATGCCTTGCCGACATTGCATTTGCCAGGTAATTAATTTTACATGTATTCATAACCTAACAAACAAACTAACCTAACTAACAAACAAATGGTAAAACGAAGACCGCAAAGTGGAAACATTTGGTGCAATTTTATGAGTTCGAAAAAAATAAAAATATGTATTACAAGACCTGCACCAAATTGACCGATAACCATATTTATGTGGACCAAATCAAGAAAATGAAGGTGTGCCCATTGCTGCACAAGTGATGAGCCACAGAGTTTCTTCGGTTATGCGAACATTGGCGCAATTGTCTGGTAAGCTTATTAATTATTTATATTAATCTAAAGTTAATTCTTACCATACATTTTAAATTTTCTATAAAATATATACATTTGTACGAAGGAAAGTTATAGTACTTACAACTTAATTTTAACATAGCCTTTTTTAAATCACTTCGCATCCTTTAAACGTAAATACAATTTATTTTTTAATTGCAGCTGGTTCCCATGATGATTGCGCTTTGGACCCTGCTGCAGAAGATACTGTAGATTACCTTCTATTCATTGACCGTCTGTTCGATAGCTGCAATGGTTCCTTAGAGATTCCTACCCCAGAAAAACCTCTGCATTGTGCAATTACACGAAATTCGTTGCACGAAGAGTTTTGGAAAGAGGCTATTGGCGTATTAGGTACCATGAAGTACATTTGTACAAAAAGAAAAAAAAATTGTCAGCCTTGACAATTGGCAAATGAATCTTAAAAAAATGATTTATTTAAAAAATAAATTATTTAATTTTAAGACAATACGAACAATAAATTTGAGAAATCTTAATCAAGATGCGGTTGAGAATTTCTTCGGGTGTATTCGAAGCCACGGCGTTAGAAATATAAATCCAACGCCTAACTTTTTTTTCAACCCACTCTGTTTCGTCAAACTGTGAAGAGGACAGTTCATCTGGTGCTCTTGACAATTTAACCAAATTCATCACCGACGATTTACCAATAGAAGAAGAAGTAGAATGCTCATTTACTTCTATACCAGGTAGAGAAGTAGAAGCTGAAGAAGAAATTTTAGACCAGGATGTAGAGAATGTTTTAACTTTCTATGGTTTTTCCTACTATTTCTTTTCATGTGTTTAATGAGCTCTATAGTGATCTAGAATCTTTTCCAGTCACAGCAAATGAAATAGGAATACAAGGATCTCAATTTTGTTTCCCAAACTATATACCATCCTTGATTTCTGCCAAAGACATGATAACTCAGCCTTTTGCTTGTGTTTTCTTTATACATAATATGTATCAGTGTCATCCTCCTTTAAAACACAGAGGCAAGATCCTAATAATAAAAATGCATCAAATAAAACTCATCCAAGTTTCTTCTTTAAGGATGCCACTAAATACTCTATTCTTGCTAGCAATAATTCTCTAGTCACTCCTGAATTAGTTGCAAATATTTTAGCTAAGCTAAAAGCTGGTGCTGAAAATAATCAACTTGTGGAACAAACAGAGAAATTTATGAAGAGATTTTTCATAGACATAGATGCAACTTTATTAGAAGACATGCCTACTGTGTATCATATTGCATATAATACTGCTGTTAAGAGAGGTTGCCAGATAGATTCTGTTATAAATGTTATCAGATGCAGGTGGCCTACAAATCAAACTTCAATTTGAATCTACCGCCAAAAGCACTGTTGATCTTTAGTTCAGAGATCCTACGCATCGCTGTGACGTCATGAAGACAGCCATATGCATTTTATGTTTTTGCCGGGAGTCGCCGGGCCCTGGTATAACTGAATCAATTCTCTTTTCCAAATCATATACTATTGAGGCAGATAGATTGTCGCGTGACATGGGAGCGAGCGGCTCAAGCCGGAAGCTAGCGCCACGCTCGACTCCTACCGGTCAAACAGTTGAAAACATTTAGATAAAAATAGTGTCTTTCTTGTTCTTGTTGCATGGAGTAAGTGCTTGGTTGTAATCGTGGACAAACGAATAAGTATTGTTTAATAATAAAATTGTAAAACTATTAAACGTGTATACTAAAACATCCTCTCAAATCCTTTTATCACAATAGACTGGAAAAGGGTAATAGCTCTAACATATACCATCTGGAATCTCAGCCAGTAACTAGTACTGAGATAGGTATAACTGAATCACAATTTCGCTGTTTCTAAATTAATAAACACAATCACAACACAAAAAATGTAAATCAAAAGGTAATAGAAAATACCATAATGTTTTAAACACAACGCAATATACTCATACACTGTCCTTGTGAGTAGGAGCTCTGATAAAACCAATCACGTGTTCCCACATTATTTAACTTTAACTAATGTTAAATTTTTACAAGCAGTGATAACGCACCAGAAAGCTAGCTTAAAATACAGAAACCAGTTGATTAAAAAGATTAATCTTCTCTAAAAAAAACATCCTAGTGCATTCTTTCTAGAAGCTACTAAGTATTCCGTGTTAGCCAGCAATAACTCCGCTGACACCGACGCCGGGCCCTGGCTAGCCAGAGTTTGTCACATCCCGTCAACCGAAAGGTCAGGAAAGCACACGACCAACTCTCAATACATAACCTCAACAATTCACCTTTCTGTCACCGCAAGGTCGGAAAGGAACATCAGCATTACACTCTCATAATATTTAACGTCAACATAAATACCAACAACATTTACACATATACATATCACATTGTCAACATATTCAGTAACCCACATCACACTTTTGTATATACTACATTAATATAAAAACAGCATCACTTCATATTAATCAACATGTCTCTGACAAACAAAACACATGTTATACAGCAAAAATGAGAGATTCGAAGAGATTAAGAAAATCCTACCGAAGACAATATCAAATAGAAAAACAATTCCTCATTTCCTGCATCCATCCCATCCGGCTAATTCCTATAGAAGTTCCGTATCCTCGACCACAAACAATAAATAGAAGCCGCATCCATCCAGCTGATCCCCGTCTACCTGGCATTTGTAAATACTATGTAACTCGACCAATAAATACATTTAATAAAGAGTGCGAATACATGTATATACTTTACCCCTGCTGTTTTATTGTCTTGCTGATTTTCACAAAACCACACGCAACCAAAAAAGTAATTCAAATTTGAAGTTGGTTTTGACATTTGTGTTTATACGTGTTTTTACTTTCTTATTTGTACATATTTAATTGTTATAATATACCAAAGAAAAAAAAATTGAAGAGAAAGTTAAGTGGACGAGAGGTGCAATTATGGCTCTTATAGAAGTGTATAAAAATAAGCCCTGTTTATATGATATAAAATCTCTGGCGTACAGGAACAGGGAGCGGGCACGAGATGCTCAAGAAGAAATGGTGAATGCTGTAAAACCATTTATTCCAGATATTACAAGTATACATTTTTATCACACATGTATAATATTATTAGTAATTTAAATCTGACATTTTAGTGGAAGACTTGTAGTGAATTCATTCACTCATCAAACATAGGCGGCTGTCAAATCAACTGACAGTCGCATATCAATGCGCAAAATTATGCGCATCTTTCATTATACAAACATAGGCGGCTGTCAAAACAATTGACAGTCGGATATTAATGCGCAAAATTATGCAGATACCCCCACTCTAGCTCAGCGGGCACGGCCACGGGTATATAAACCGGTGCGCCGTCGCAAGCTGGCCAGAGTGTGTCAGATCCCGATAACCGAAAGGTCAGGAGCAGCGCACGACAACTCTCACTACATAACCTCAACAAATACACTCTTCTGTAACCGAAAGGACAGAAAGAATTATCAGCAATACACTTTATTCATATTTCATATCAATAACATTTTCACTTTATTGGTTTTGTTCAGCAACCCTCATCACACTCTTGTATATATATACAACATCCGCGAAATATAAGAAAAGCAGTTTTCATTTTTATATTCAGCAACCTACATCACACTTTTGTATCTATTACACCTGACATCCACAAAACATAAACTTCATTTTTATCAACATGTCTTTGACAAATAGAACAAATGTTGTACAGCAAAATGAGAGTTTCGAAGAAGACAAGAGCAATGTATCGGAAGGAATTCTAATGTGAAAAGCAATTCCTAGAAAACTTTCCGAAGCTATTATCACCGCTACCTCAATCACCAGAACCATCTCATCCCAACAACGATCCTTCATTTCCTGTATCCATCCCGTACCACCTGACGCCCATAGAAGTTCCATATCCTAGACCACAGACCATTAACCGAAGTCGTGTCCATCCAGCTGATCCTCGTCTCCATACTATTTGTAAATTTAATATAGAAAGACCTGTAAACATATTTAATAAGGAGTGCGAATATATGTATATATTGTATCTCTGTCGTTGTTATTATTTTTATTAATTTACTGATCTTAAACAAACTACCCGCAACCAAAAGTTAATCCAATTTTAAACCCGACTGACTCTTGAATCTGATAGTAGAAATAATATCTAAAATAATAAATATAAATTCATATCAAGGGATTATGTTTTTATTTTCTTAATAATTTGACACAGTTTCCGTTCCTTCACAACTTAGGAAATAATAACAAATAATTATTCTTCATATGCTTCTTTAAAAATTTCCTATACCAACTGCATCATATTGCCAGGTCACTATGCCAGTAGTGTTAAAATACTCAGTGAAATTATCACGTACTGCACTTGCTGTGCCAGTGCAGCAATTTCCTCTCTGATTAGATATACTTGCAAGACCTGAATATGGATTGTCTGGGTTTTCTCCTCTGACTTGAGATGGAACATACCATACTCTACTTAACCTGTAATTAAAGATTCTTTTTTCTGGAGTCAAACCACGTTCTGGATAGGGTTTCATTAAATTTTGTTGAAGAGAAAATGCATCGTCTGCTACGATAGTATATGGCATTTTGTGACAAAAACCAGGTAAATGGTTGGGCTGAGGTAAATTAAGAGAATTTGACTTTAGTTTTATTCCCAATGGACTGTCTCGAAATACTGCAGAATCATGCATTCGCCCATTACGACCAATGTCAACGAATATAAACTTATACTCAGCATCTACAAGAGCAAGTAGAGCAATACTATTTGTACTCTTATAATTGCGATAAATTGATCCTTCCTTCCGTGGAGGTCGAAATGCAATATGTTTCCCGTCGAGAGCACCAATACAGTGTGGGAACTGCCAGTTTCTTTGGAACTGATCAGCTATGAGTTCCCAATCTCCAGCTGTTGTTGGAAACTTAATTACCTTTTCCTCAAGAATTTTAATAAATGCCAAACAAGTAGAATGCACAATTTGAGAAAGTGTATTTGGAGCAATTCGAGTTGCATACGCTAGGTCCTGGAAAGTATTTCCAGTTGCAAGATATCGAAGAGTTGCACTGAATCTCTCTGGGAGAAATAGCTTCTCTCATCACCGTGTTCTGCTTCTGGATATATGGTGTTAAGAGAACCAGTAATTCATTCAAATCATCTTCCGATATCCGAGTGTAGTTTACGAATGACATTGGATCCTCAATGCTGATGGAGACACATAATAAATGAGCGAAATCCAAATAGTTGAGGTCAAGATAACCTTAATTCGTTGAATAACATAGTTAATACACCTCGTCCCATGTCTCTTCGCTTCAGCAAGGACCGGCTCCACATTCTGCGTTTCGATTTATTATCATTGTTTTGCTTCAATAAACAAAAACCAGCGATAGCTGCTCGTCTTCTACGTACAATCTCTAGGACAACGGCGTCCATCTTTATTCAAGCAGCAAAACCAGCCTGTTCCCCAGCAGAGCAGCGAGCTCCGTTTGAAGTCAAACCTGCACCGCAGCCTGCTACACTCCGCGCAGCGCAGGCAGCCCAACTACCAGCACGTCAAAAAAGCAAGCGATCCAGCAACCAAAAATGCACCGTGTGCGCCGGGCTTTAATTTACTTTTTATAATTTTCTTTCAAAAAAAAAAACTTCGGTATAACACATAGTGGATCAGCTAGAATCTCATCCTGTTACTAGCAATAAAATTGTTATAATATAATCACAATTTTGTTTTCCAAATTATATACCATCACTAATATAGCTTGTAGCTTTATAGAAGCTACGAAATATTCTGTACTAGCAAGCAATAACTCTTTAGCAACCACTGTTTCTATTCTGTCATGTGTGGAGAAATTAAAATCTAAAGTTATAGTATTTAAACTTAAAGAGCAGATGGATAAGTGTATGCCTAGATTCTTCATAGATATAGGTGAGACACTGTTAGATCAAGTACCCTATTATCCCTTTTACAATTTTTAATACCATAATATATCATAGTAGATGCTATCTGAAATTTTTATGAAAAATCCTTCCGTATGCCCACCGCTAACGATATCCAGTAACAATGTGTAGTGATTTTATTCACTAGTCAAACATAGGCGGCTGTCAAAACAATTGACAGTCGCATTTCAATGCGCAGCCTCCACTTTAGCTTAGCATTTGTACGAAGGAAAGTTATAACACTTACAACTTAATTTTAACATAGCCTTTTTTAAAATCACTTCGCATCCTTTAAACGAATTACAATTTATTTTTTAATTGCAGCTGGTTCCCATGATGATTGCGCTTTGGACCCTGCTGCAGAAGATACTGTAGATTTCCTTCTATTCACTGACCGTCTGTTCGATAGCTGCAATGGTTCCTTAAAGATTTCTACCCCAGAAAAACCTCTGCATTGTGAAATTACACGAAATTCGTTGCACGAAGAGTTTTGGAAAGAGGCTATTGGCGTATTAGGTACCATGAAGTACATTTGTACAAAAAGAAAAAAAAATTGTCAGCCTTGACAATTGGCAAATGAATCTTAAAAAAATGATTTATTTAAAAAATAAAATATTTAATTTTAAGACAATACGAACAATAAATTTGAGAAATCTTAATCAAGATGCGGTTGAGAATTTCTTCGGGTGTATTCGAAGCCACGGCGTTAGAAATATAAATCCAACGCCTAACTTTTTTTCAACCCACTCTGTTTCGTCAAACTGTGAAGAGGACAGTTCATCTGGTGCTCTTGACAATTTAACCAAATTCATTTCTTTCCATGTGTTTAATGAGCTCTATAGTGATCTAGAATCTTTTCCAGTCACAGCAAATGAAATAGGAATACAAGGATCTCAATTTTGTTTCCCAAACTATATACCATCCTTGATTTCTGCCAAAGACATGATAACCCAGCCTTTTGCTTGTGTTTTCTTTATACATAATATGTATCAGTGTCATCCTCCTTTAAAACACAGAGGCAAGATCCTAATAATAAAAATGCATCAAATAAAACTCATCCAAGTTTCTTCTTTAAGGATGCCACTAAATACTCTATTCTTGCTAGCAATAATTCTCTAGTCACTCCTGAATTAGTTGCAAATATTTTAGCTAAGCTAAAAGCTGGTGCTGAAAATAATCAACTTGTGGAACAAACAGAGAAATTTATGAAGAGATTTTTCATAGACATAGATGCAACTTTATTAGAAGACATGCCTACTGTGTATCATATTGCATATAAAACTGCTGTTAAGAGAGGTTGC
The DNA here is from genome assembly GCA_944738965.1 of Nebria brevicollis. Taxonomy (NCBI): domain Eukaryota; kingdom Metazoa; phylum Arthropoda; class Insecta; order Coleoptera; family Carabidae; genus Nebria; species Nebria brevicollis. The sequence continues at coordinate 9,905,941 of OX122907.1, forward strand.
CAGATAGCAGGGGTCTGACACTTAAATGGGGATTTTGCACAAGCCACTTTTCGAGTGGAGGGGGACGTAGTGAAAGGTAGGAAATGTTAGATGGCTCTGAACGCATTAAAACTGTACTATCCCCACCTACACTATTATTTGGCAGTATTTGGGCAGTATAAAAACTGATAAAAACAGACAGCGTCCTTGAATGTTCCAGAAACTTCATCTGACTTCATCATTGTTCATCACTTTTGTTACCACGTTAATTTTAAAACAGATAGTTTGTGTTTTGTGTTTTCTAGTGTTTGTGCTATTATAATCTTGAAGGTAAGAGAATTCACTTATTGTATGTATACTTTGTTGTTGTTTTATATTTTTGGCTATTTTCAATAGTTAACGGCCTATTTGAGTTTTTTAATTTTTATACTTATAACTATGTGCTTTATATAGCAATTGTCTGTTTTTATAGCAATGGGTATGTACACATATTGTTTTGTACCGGAGTGTTCTTCAAGTACGAAGCAAAACCCAAAAGAATTATTTTATACCGTTCCGTATAACATGGATTTGCTACAAAAATGGGTTGCGAATATGGGATCTGAAGAATTATTACAAAAATCTGCAAGCTTTCTTAAAAACGTCAAGATTTGCTCGGTGCATTTTACAGAAAATTGTTTTCAAACCGAAGAAAAAAAGAAGCTAAATCGTGGTGCTGTGCCTACAATTATCGCTAGAACATCAGGTAAATATGTGGATTTGTTGCAAATTTTCCGGCATATTCAAATAAATTTTCATTTCACATTTTAATGCTCTTTTGTTTTGTTTAGCGAATGTACATCCCAGTATGGAAATTGTACCGGATCCTTCCGAGAACATGGTAGATAATGTCGCTGTGTTAATCCAGCCATTAGCTACGAACGGTAAGCACACTATTTATTACTCTTTAACGGTAAAATTGTGTATCGATCGTGGTGATGTGCCTCAAATTCTCGTCAGTACATCATGTATTTGATTAAATAAATATGTTGCAATCGGCATTTCACATTTTAATACTATTTTGTTTTGTTTAGTGAGTCCAAATCCTATTGTCCCCGAAATTATAAGAGATGAAGCAACACCGGGTCCTTCCAAGTACGCAGATGTTGCCGCTCTGCTAATCCGACCATTAGCGAGTACTTCTACGAAAGAACTTGTTTTGGAGACTCCAGGTATAAAGAAGGGTAAGCACACTATTTATTATATTTTAACGGTTACATCTCGAAATTACAGAATTCGGAGAAATCAATTCTTCTTAGGGACATATCTGTTTCGAGAACGATGTATATTTTTAAATTTCGGATTAGGATTAAATTAAAGGTGTATCAGCCTCTAGGGCTTTCCACATTTTAAATTTTGACATTTTAGTTATTATTGTATTTTGATTTGTGTATTAAATATTATTTTACAGACTTTATGAACTTTTTTAGTAATTGCTAATATTATGTAAGATTTATTTTGTAAATTTAAATAAATTTGAGCATAAGTTGATGATTTAACTTGTGTTGCTTTTTATCATGAAGTTATTTTTTATTATTATTTATTTCTTTTCTTTTTAGTTCGTCAACCGAATATACTAAGTGTAATTGGTGAGAAAAACGTGGACAATCTAACCCCGAAGAAACGAAAGTTATACGGGGAACTATTGAAGGCGAAGCGCCTTATTTATGATATAAAAAGAAGAGGAGGGTCGTGCGCTCGCAATCTATTTCAGTCGCCAAACGGTGACGTATTCAATAATAAATATCTGAAGAATATTGGCAAAATTGAGAAAATGTCAGCCATTATCCAACTATTTATTAAAAGCCAAGTAGGTTTATATAAGGTAAAACCGAAAAGTAGGCGGTATACGACTGAGGAGAAATCCTTTTATACTGCGTTGCAAAAGCATAGTCCGCGGGGATATAAGTTTTTGGCACAATTTCTTACAATGCCAACAACGCGAACCATTAACAGATCTTTAGCTAACATAGTCTTAAAACCAGGTGTTAATGAACATTTGTTTAACTTTTTAAACTTAAATTCTTCGAATTTGTCTGTCTCTGAAAGATATTGTATTTTAATGTTTGATGAGGTGTCATTAATGCCACATCTTTCGTATAACACTAAATATGATTTTGTGGAAGGTTTGGAATTTGTGGGCCAGGAAAGAACATTTTATATTGCCGATCACGCATTAACTTTCATGTTACGTGGAATATACAAACCATGGAAACAGGCAATAGCCTTTTATTTCGTGCAGTCTACTGCTAATAAGCACAAGTTGAAGCCGTGCATTGCTAGTATTATAAAAGCGGTCCACCAAAAAACTGGGTTTAATATTTTATGTTCAGTTAGCGATATGTGTAGCTGCAATCGCTCTGCTATAAAATTGTTGTCGGCTGATGCAGGCAGGGATGACTTCATTTATGAAATCGACGGGAAAAAAATAATTCACTTATTTGATGCGCCACATATACTAAAATGTATGAGAAATAATTTATTGACAAAAAATATAATTTACGACATTAACAAAATCGCCAAATGGGCAGACATACAAAAATTGTATGAAGTAGATGGTGTTAATGACGATGGCAAAGTTAGTAAATTAACAAAAGATCACATTCAACCCGACGGAAAAAAAAAAATGAAAGTCATCCTTGCTGCGCAGGTATTTAGCCGGTCTGTATATGCTATATTATCTATGCTAACTAGGTCTGGCTGCATGGAGGCCCAGGATACTGCTGACTTTGTTTTATTTATTAATAATGTTTTCGACAGTTTAAATTCAACGATGAATGGCACTGGCCGTTTTAATTGTGCATTAAAATCAAAAAGTGACCACCATTCTCTTTGGGCTGAGGCGAAAGTTCGTCTTAATAACTTGACTTTCGTAGAAAAAAATAAAAAAGTACCACAGCCGCCGTGTGTACCCTTTTGCGTTGTGACAATTAAAAATATACAGTCTTTATGGAGTTCTCTTAAGGATCTGGGTTTCGCATATTTGGCAACCAAATCACTAAACCAAGATCCTTTAGAGAACTTCTTTGCCGTCATCAGAGGGTTGTGCGGTTCCAATGATAATCCCTCGTGCGCACAGTTTGTTGCTGCATTTAAAATATGTTTAATTAATAATACTTTAAAAAATAATACAAAATCAAACTGTGCGGACGATGGGGAAGCATACCTCCTGGCTCTAAATAATCTCCTTGCCAAACCTGCCCCATGTCTCAATATTCCATTATCACCTATTCAGCCTCCATTTCTGCCTTCTTCATCCAACTTTCCATCCCAAACCAGAGCACAACTCTCTGAAGAGATGCATCAAATTTCGCAACGCATTCGGGTGCATACGAGCGCCCACATTGCGGAAATTCTATGCAAGAAAGTTATAAGGCATGATTGTCAGAAATGTCTGGATTTCTTTACGACAGAAAAGATAACTGACAGTCATGCCTTTATTACGATGAAAGCTGAAGGTACTAAAAATATATATCCGAAAGAGCAATTTATAGAGATGGTAAGGGTAGTCAAACAAAAAATTTATAAACAAATACCAGTAATATTAAATGTCGAGAATATTATTTCAAAGTTGGTAAAGTATGCAGAAGATGATTGGCATATACAGACCGATTGTATTCACAATGATACGATTAAAGATAAAACTATATTTATGTTGTGTAATTTAATGTTGACGAAGTTCTTACAAACAGTTAACAATAAGTTAAGAAAAAAAGACAGCCGACCAAATACCACTGTTGACAGGTATTTGTCAGTTTATGGCAAAAAATTTTTGTAAACCATTAAACCATTATTTAAATAAAATTTTTGTGTTTGTATATTGTTTCCCTTCTGTTTTGTTTGGCACGTTTTACACTCTCGCTTCTGATACAATTTTCGGATCAGAAAGTGAGAGTGTAAAATGAGCTTTGTAGGACTTTAAAAGTAATATTTATAAATATTCGAATGAAGCGCCATATTTAAAAAAGTAAATAAAAATGAAATCTATATATTTTGGATTGCAAATCTGGTGTTAGTATAGGCAGGAATTCATAGGTACCGCCACTAGACGTAACGTTCATTTAACATGGGACTGTCAGACCCCTGCCAGATAGATTCTGTTATAAATGTTATCAGATGCAGGTGGCCTACAAATCAAACTTCAATTTGAATCTACCGCCAAAAGCACTGTTGATCTTTAGTTCAGAGATCCTACGCATCGCTGTGACGTCATGAAGACAGCCATATGCATTTTATGTTTTTGCCGGGAGTCGCCGGGCCCTGGTATAACTGAATCAATTCTCTTTTCCAAATCATATACTATTGAGGCAGATAGTTTGTCGCGTCACATGGGAGCGAGCGGCTCAAGCCGGAAGCTAGCGCCACGCTCGACTCCTACCGGTCAAACAGTTGAAAACATTTAGATAAAAATAGTGTCTTTCTTGTTCTTGTTGCATGGAGTAAGTGCTTGGTTATAATCGTGGACAAGCGAATAAGTATTGTTTAATAATAAAATTGTAAAACTATTAAACGTGTATACTAAAACATCCTCTCAGATCCTTTTATCACAATAGACTGGAAAAGGGTAATAGCTCTAACATATACCATCTGGAATCTCAGCCAGTAACTAGTACTGAGATAGGTATAACTGAAACACAATTTCGCTGTTTCTAAATTATAAACACAATCACAACACAAAAAATGTAAATCAAAAGGTAATAGAAAATACCATAATGTTTTAAACACAACGCAATATACTCATACACTGTCCTTGTGAGTAGGAGCTCTGATAAAACCAATCAAGCGAATAAGTATTGTTTAATAATAAAATTGTAAAACTATTAAACGTGTATACTAAAACATCCTCTCAGATCCTTTTATCACAATAGACTGGAAAAGGGTAATAGCTCTAACATATACCATCTGGAATCTCAGCCAGTAACTAGTACTGAGATAGGTATAACTGAAACACAATTTCGCTGTTTCTAAATTATAAACACAATCACAACACAAAAAATGTAAATCAAAAGGTAATAGAAAATACCATAATGTTTTAAACACAACGCAATATACTCATACACTGTCCTTGTGAGTAGGAGCTCTGATAAAACCAATCACGTGTTCCCACATTATTTAACTTTAACTAATGTTAAATTTTTACAAGCAGTGATAACGCACCAGAAAGCTAGCTTAATTGGATATGGTTATGAGAGATTTTCTGCAGTTGGATTGTATTAAACTTTCAATCTAAATGCCAAGAAATTACTTTTGATCAAATAACTAAAGATTTAGTAACACTATTAAGCATCATTCATATTCGTGGACCAAATATGAAACGAGATAACACCAGAGGTGGTAGTGCAACTTTTGATCAATTACAGACATTGATTAATAAATATTTAATAAAACAAAGAAACTTGCAGCATCTGATATAACCTAAAATGGGTTTTTCATCTACCTTTTCCCATAAACACAATCCTAACACAAACGATGTATAAACCAATCATAACAATTACAATAACAAAATGTACTCAAGCAAACAACGCAATAACACTCATACACAGATATACACTCCCCCTGTGAGTAGGAGCTCTGACAAAACCAACCATGTTGTCCACACGTTATTATAATAAAATAATGTATATACAGTGAATCACATAATTATTGGGCCAAATATAAAATACGTTTAAAATCGCATAAATCTTCAGTTAATTTAGCGTTTTTTTTTTTAAATTAACTTATTTTTATTTGATACAATGTCTGCCAAATTAAAAATTACTTATGGCTCATATATGCACACCAAATACTTTTTATTGATATGTTTATACAAGTTGAACCAAATTGTACGCCGCAAAATTATTGGGCCAGAGCGTTGTTCATTCGCGTTAATTCGAGATAGCCATTATAGTGTAGTAGCGTTGATTGTAGAATACATATATGTTGTGATATTTGCGTTGTTTAGTATAAATGTTAACTATATAAAAAACATATAATTATAATTAGTTTGTAAAATGGGGCGAAAAAGCGCAAATACCACATTTGATCAGCGCCAATTGGTTATTTTTCATCATGCGAACGGAAAGTCGGAAAGAGTTATAGCTGAAATGTTGCACATACCTAGAAGTACAATTGGCAACATAATTAGACGCTTCAAAAATGAAAACCGCATTGATTCCAAGTCAAATTCAGGACGACCACCTTTACTTAACAATCGTACTAAGCGTTGGATCATGCAAAAGGTGAAGCAAAACCCCCGCTTAAGTGCTCCTAAACTGGCCACTGAATTATCAGTCTATTGCCAAATAGAAGTTCATCCAGAAACTATAAGACGTTGTATAAGAGAGAATGGATACAACGGCCGAGTAGCTAAAAAGAAACCATTCGTAAGTGAAATAAACAGAAAGAAAGGGATTGAGTTCGCTAAACAACACGTAGATAAAGACAAACTTTTGGAACAAAGTCATATTTACAGATGAAAGCAAGTTCAATGTATTTGGGTCAGATGGACGTGTCATGGTGTGGAGACAACAAAATACCGAACTCAAAAAGGAAAATCTCCGACCGGCAGTGAAACATGGTGGTGGATCTGTCATGGTGTGGGGATGTATGTCGGCAGCAGGTGTTGGGAAATTAGTATTTATAGATGGTGTTATGGACAAGATGGTCTATCTTAACATTTTAAAAGATAATTTGAAAGAATCTGCTGAAAAATTGGGTTTACTAGGCAATTTCCATTTTTACCAAGACAATGATCCGAAACACACTGCCCATATTGTGCGTGATTGGTTGCTATATAATAGTCCAAAAGTTATCAAAACGCCACCAGACCTTAACCCAATTGAGAATCTATGGGCCGAACTTGAACGAGGAATCAGAAAACATGACACCAGCAGCAAAACCGAATTAAAAAGGATTTTACAATTGGAATGGTCCAATATTGCTGCAACAGTGACTAAAAAACTTGTCGATTCAATGCCTAACAGACTAAAAGCCCTAAATAATAATAAAGGATATCCAACAAAATATTAAATTTAATTAAGAACTGCTAAAGTGTATACTTTTTTGTTGTTGGCCCAATATTTTTGTGACTTAATTTTCTTCGAAAATGTAGTAAATTATTATATTTGTACTTAATTATTAATATTTCTAAAAAAATTATCTTATTGTTTTCATTCAATTTAAGTATTAATACGTGTAGCACATAGAAACTTTATTATGTATCACAGTTATCGTTGTTATTTATCAATATATAAAAATATTAATACTGGCCCAATAATTATGTGACTCACTGTATATATAAACAAATAAAGTAATTTCAAAAAGAAACGGGATAGCAGAATCACAATTTCGCTTTCCAAATTATATTCCATCTCTCTTAAATTTCAAGGATTTGCATGATGCTAATATAGCATGTTTATTTTTCGTTCACAATGTCTACCAATGCTATTTATCTTTTAAAATACAGAAACCAGTTGATTAAGGGGGCAATCGTTTACTTTTGGTAAAAAAAATCGTTTTTTTTTTGCAGAATCGGACCCTTTGATGTGTTAACTATAGGTGGGCGAAGCCGTTTTTTTATATTCGAGTTGGAACAATGGGAAATATCGATTTTAAGAAACACTGTTTCGGCCCAAAAACCGGCGTTTCGGCGCGCGTCAATTCCCATGCGTATTTTAAGTTTCTGGTGGCAACAGTTTACTTTCAGACCTATTTCCATTGCTTAAACCCACCAAACACTCACTAGATGGCACTGTAGGTCGAAATAAGTTATCGACTGTCGGTAACTTTTCTACTACTTTTCGCTGAGTAAGGTGCACTCTCTCGGTGCAGTTTAGTCACAGGTAGTCAGTCAGACGTAAACACTGGCACGTGCGCGAGATGCCGCGAAATCCAGGCCGTGATCGTCGATCCATCGCGAAAAAACGGAAGTTTGCGAACAACCAGCATACCATTGAGGCCGAAACCGAGTTCGCGAGCACGTCCGCAAAGAAGTTGAAGGCCGCCGATTACGACGACGTTGAGATTGATCCCGCCAACTACTATGTCGTCCTGAACTTCTTGTTAGTCTTCAATTACTTGTCGCTATACTGAAGTGTAAGGTCTGCGACAGTAACGTGACGTTTACCCGTACCGCTGAACGAGGTGTCGGGTTCAAATTGATCGTCAAATGCCAATGTGGGAAAAACCAAGTTCAGTCGTCTCCAGAGGTGCGCGGCGCGTACGAGATCAATCGTCGTCTGGTGTTCACCATGAGGCTGCTGGGACAAGGATTGCAGGTAGGTTTACCAGTTTAGCGCATTTCCCGCTAGATTTTACACGCAACTATAGAAAATCCGCTACATTCCGCTACGTTTCTGGCAACGCTGATTGCAGGGGATCCAGACGTTTCTCAGACTCATGGATATTTCTATCAGATTCTCCAACACGATGTACTACTCATGCCTGAACAACATACACATCGCCGCCCAAGCTGTATTCAACATCATCCGTACGAGAGCAGTGGCTGAAGAAATGGACGGAAACAGAGAGCGAGGCGACGAACCGACCCATTTAGCAGTTTCGGGCGACGGGACGTGGAAGAAGCGCAGCTTTTCTTCGCTATTTGGTGTCACTTCTCTCATCGGCAAATATTCGCGGAAAGTTATCGATATTGTTGTCAAATCCTCGCATTGTCTTGCCTGCCTGAAGAAGAAACAGTCGGACCCGGAGAATTTTTACGAGTGGTTCGAGTCTCATGAAAATGTATGCTCGTCGAATCATACCGGAAGTGCGGGGAAAATGGAGGTCGACTGTGTTGCAGAAATGTTTTCAAGATCGGACAAATTACTCGGCGTGAAGTACAAATATTACATAGGGGACGGTGATTGTAAAACTTTTAAAGGCATTCTTGATTTGAACCCGTATGCTGATTTGACCGTCGAAAAAAAAAGAATGTATCGGACATGTCGAAAAACGTATGGGCACGCGACTTCGAAACGTGAAAAAGGCGAAGAAAGGGTTAGGCGGAAAAGGACGAGGAAAGCTCACGGACAAACTCATCAAGGACTTGACGGTCTATTACGGCTTGGCCATCAGGAGGCATTCGGATTCAGTGGACGACATGAAGAAGGCGATTTGGGCAACTTATTTCCACAAGTGTTCGACAAACGACCATCCACAACACCAGAACTGCCCGGCGGGAGAGAAGAGCTGGTGCAAATGGCAAGTCGCAGCGGCGGCCGGACAGTTGGACGATTTGGAGCACGAACCTCCGATCTCCAAAGACGTTCAGGACGCCATCAAACCGATCTACGAGGCTCTTTCTTCGGATGATCTGCTGGTCCGGTGCTTGGGGGGCAACGAGAGTTTGAATGCCTGCATTTGGCGATTGGCCATAAGTGCTGTTTCTGCTAAGAAAAAAAGATGACGTTATTCGCCGTAAAATAGTATATGTATAGTGAAAAATTATTGCGATCCGTTCGTATATTATATCAGCGTCTACAAGATGATAATTGTGATATAAATTGTTCTTTGACAACGTTACATTCAGTGCTTCATAAAATTGGTTTTCGATTTAAAAAAGTTGATAAGCGGCAAACGATAATGGAGAGCAGAAGAATTTGTGAATGGCGGCATAAATTTTTAGTTAATATTAAAAACAATCGTGCTGCGCTAATATGAGACAGGAAGAATTAATAGTGAAAATTGGGCTGCAAGTGTGCGACATGTAATAGATATAGAAAATAATTACATTGATATGAATAATATTGTTAATGATTTTATTATAAATGTTGGCGATTCTAGTGATGACAGCAATGACTTCGATAGTGAAGAAGAAATCACTGTTGATTAATTAATAATTCATATCAAAATGTTGTATTAAAAAAATTACAATACTTTGTTTATTGGTGCGAAAATGAAAATTAAACGTTTTTCAATTTAATTCAACTATTGATTATTATAATGTACGACCCTGTAAATTTTCCCCATAAATATATTTTAAACCACCTAATAGCCTTCATGCTGTGAGGGTCTAATAGGGCCCATAACCATTTATTTTTGAACACTCTATACACGTCACATTGTCAACATATACAACAACCCACATCACACTTTTGTATATACTACAAACGACATTCACTGAATATAAAAAACATCATCACTTCATATTAATCAACATGTCCTCTGACAAACAAAATACATATCCAGCAAAATGAGAAAATATGGCCGTCGCCAATATAAGATAGAAAAACAATTCCTCCTGGCAATACCAAGACTTATATCATCACTACCGCCTTCACCGGACCCATCCCATCCAAGAAACAATCCATCATTTCCTTCATCAATCCCATACCGGTTAATTCCCATAGAAGTTCCATATCCTAGGCCGCAAGCAATCAATAGAAGCCGCATCCATCCAGCTGATCCCCGTCTCACTGTCATATGCAAATATCATGTAAACCAACCTGCCAATATTTTTAACAAGGAATGTGAATATATGTATATACTATGTCTTATTGATTTTAACAAAACTACACGCAACCAAAAGTGATAACATTACAAATATGAATTCCTAATTGTTATTATAATGTCAAGATTCAGTTCATATATGTTTTCCAATTTACTTAGAACTATAATGAATAGTAGTTGCCAGTTTTAAATTATTTGTGATTTTATTGAAGTTATTGTATCATCATTGTTCCCGGTTGTGATTCACTCGGCACAGATTACCTGTATACGAACCGGAGATTTTTAATAAGTGGGTTGAACGTATTGCAAATCCTAAAATTGCAAACTTTGATGATTTATACGAATCATTTCGTATGTGTAGTGATCATTTTATCGAAGAATGTAAAAATGCTGGGACTACAAGACTGAAAAAGTTATCAGTACCGTCAATAAAATTGCCACATTAACACTGTATGTGAACCCCATGTGACACTAAACTGTATGTGAACCCCCGTGTGACGTTAAACTGTATGTGAACCCCATGTGACGTTAAACTGCATTTGGACCTGACAGTGAACTCGCCCTCCCCCCCTCGGACTCGTGAGCTACTGTTTCGCTGATCGCAAAAGCAAATAGTCGACTATCGAGATATCGACCCGGCAATTTAGTTTATTTTTTGTCTGATATCATTTATTTCTTTAGGTACAAAAATGGACGATAACATTCAGAAAACGGGCGCCGTGGCCAAGAAAAAGGTGGGGCGCCCTCGCAAGATGGCTACGGGCGGAGAGACGGCAAGTGTGCCCGATGACGTGTATATTTATTTAAGGCAGGATACCACCTTTGACTGTGATTTTCAAGGCATTTTTTTATGATTTTTTTTACATACGCAGATACAAATTTCTTTTTATTTGACGATACTGTCACGCACGTGCCACGCTAGAGCCAAATCTAATCCACCGTGGGATCCACGCTAGGTTCGCACCTAGGTCATCCACGTGTACGATTTCACAACTAGCTGGTCCATCGGGCTCGACAAGCATTTCGTAAACCTAATCAACAATAACGATTTCCCAATACTATCATACAACGACATTCCGAAACGTCATGATTATACTGATGTCATAAATCCAAGTGCAAGGCCAAGGTTACCTCCGCATACCACAAAACCCACACCCGGGATAATCCAATCTTATATAAAGGACCGGGAAGAGACAAGCTGGACAGTCTCAGACAGTCAGTCAGTCACACAGTCTCAGACAGTCAGTCAGTCACACATAATCTTTAACAGTCAATCTCACAGAGTCTTTCATAAGTCACTGCCAGATTACGATAAACGATATACGTAGAATCAGTGTAAAGATGCGTACCATAAACGCAATGCTGTAAGTAACTTTATTTCAATAAACACCAAACTAAAACGTATAAATGTATAATTGTGTTATGACTTAGTAAACTCCCTACATATCCTCTCGTGCTTGACTCCTGATATGATATAAACCCTGCAGGAGTTACAGTCTTGGCTGGTACCTCAACTCAGTTATTAGAATCACGTCACAGCCAACCCCCAGCTCGTGACAATACCATTGATGTACTGATGGGTGCTATATACCAATACCTTTAACCCAAAAATGCTTTTATGCTAGCAGTTTGCGACCATAAGCTACTATTTACTCATTGCTATATTGGGGAAGCAGGGTCAGTGCATGATACTAGTGTTTTAAAAAATAGTGAAGTATGAATGAGAGAACTGAAGATGTTTCCCGATGATACGCATCTGCTGGGCGCAACTTATGACTCCATTTAAAGACAATGGACACTTGAAATGTGCGCAAAAACGGTTTAATTATATATTAAGTTAGAGTAGGAGCGCCATCGATAGGTGTTTCGGATTACTAAAAAAACGATTCCGAATATGTAAATTTATGGATGTGCGGAGAATTGACTGGATACCGAAATATATCTTTGGTTGTTGTGTTCTGCATAATATTTGTGTTATGCTGAATGATTTATTCGACATTGAAATAGTAGAAGAACCGGTTGAAGCCCAAATTAAATCCCAAATTACATACCATCTCTAATAAATTACAGGCATTGGTTAATACATACTCAATTAAATCAAAGAAATCAACTGCATCACCTTACCAAGGTTGTCAATGGCATGGAAAAAATGTGATATAAAGTCATATTTAGTTAGAAAAGAAGTAAAATGTAGTGACGAACTTTTAAAAATGGTTATTGGATTTTTTAGTGCATTCTTTCTAGAAGCTACTAAATATTCAACAACCACTGATTCTGCTGTCATGTGTGGAGAAATTAGCATGTGTTTTATAATTTAAACTTAAGGAGCAAATGGATAAGTTTATGCCTAGATTCTTCATAGATATAGGTGAGACACTATTATATCAAGTTCCAACCGTATATCAAATTGCATACAATCTAGCAATCAAGAGAGGTACTACAAGAATTCACCAAAACTGCCGTTTTTTATAAATACTTTATAGATGTTCAATCGACCAGGAAAAAGAAAAATGTATTCAGAAATTCAAAAAGCAAGACAAATAATTTCAACAATGAAAAGAAGAGGCAACCAAGGTGTACGCAAACTTGTACACACGTATGGTAAACCGCTCATTATCTAACATAGTCTTAAACCCCGGCATTAATGATAACCCAACCTACTTCTAAGGTGGCAAAGTAATTAAGAAATAAATAAATATTTAAAAAAATTGATAATTTTTAAAATGCCATGCATTTAAATGGGGGTTTGTTGCCTCTTTCTCCATAAAAAACAATCACGACACAAAAAAATGTAGATCAAAATGTAACAGAAAATACCACAATGTTTTAAGCACAACGCAATAAACACTCATACACAGATATACACTGTCCTTGTGAGTAGGAGCTCTGACAAAACCAACCACGTGTCCCCACAATAAATACAATAAATACAATAAAAATATTTCAAAATAAATGAAATAATAATAATTTGGTAATATTAAGAAATATTATCGATCCGATTCAAAAATATATTTTAAAGATGCAATAACAGCATCGGTCGCAACAAAATTTTTGGAAAAAGGCGGTTACTGCTGATCAAGATGGTAATTCAGCAGAGACAGACTCGGCGTCGGATTCTTAATCATCTATAGATAGCATAAGTGTAAAACAAAAAAAAGCAGAAGTATCACAAAACATGAGTCTCCCTGTGCGCAGTACAAAATAAGATCAATTTGTAAAATGGGAGCAATTTTTCCTCATCTGCACAATCTTGCAGAAAAATATCTCGCCATAGTATATACAACTGTACCATGTGAACATTTGTTCCAAAATTTAAAAAAAAACCGCTGCACATAGTTTACGTATTGGTAATCCAAATCGCTAATTTGGTCGCTGTGAATCGCCCTTCAAAGATAATTACTTGCAAGTTGCACCTTATGTACAACAATTTAATATTAAGCGTCCAGTTTCTTAGGGCAGGTAATGCCGCTGCAGTGCACTCTACACCAACATGAAGTTGGCGATAACTAGCCAGCGACGAATTTGTGTCTTACAATTAGTAAAGCGGCATATTACCGTCGGCGACGAAACATTTCCAGAATATAATACGATATTTCATCATTTCCAAAAAAAAAACTCCCTATTTATATATTTTTTTATCAAAATCTTAATGGTAATTGTTGACATATATTTTAACTATGTATGCACAGTTATATAATGTATAATAGGAAGATTAAAAATAATTTCACTATTGTTAAAAAATTGTATATTACCCGAAAAATATTTTCTCTTAATCTTGATAATTTGTTATCTTGATGGAAAGATTAATCATATCACCAAAATAAATTATGGGAAGTTTACAGTTATAATTGAGTATTATATAAAACATAATTACGAATAAAATTTAAAATGTTGGTCAATTGTGTTGTGCAAATATTGTTGATAATATTGTGCATAAAAGGTAAATTTAATAATCGTTTATAACCATGTGATTTACTACAGATTGTAAATTGTTACGCGTAGAAATAGCACCAAATAGACTTGTAGGAGGTGGCGAGATACCAATATCCCAATGTCCATATCAGGTACGAAAATAAAACAACGAAATTAATCATTAATTATAAGCAAGAAAAATAACGTAGTATTGTTTATATATTAAAATATAGAAACAATACTACGTTATTTTTCTTGCTTCTAATCTATGAACTAAAATCGATTTAAAACATTCGAAAAGTCTGTATACATATTTCATATTTAAATAATGTCCGAATATGTATTTTTAAAATATATTTCTTAACCGTTTATTTAATTACGGTGCAAAATGCGAAAAGATTACTGAGCATCCAATTTCAGGCATCATTGATGAGAAACAACAAGCACTTTTGCGGCGCTGTTGTTATCGATAAAACATGGGCGCTTACTAGTGCAAATTGTGTTTATGGGTAAATAGTAAATCCCCAAATTTTAAAACAGAATGATTTATTACGGCTTTTAGTGTCCCACAAAAAGAACTAACAATTAGATCTGGTTCCTCTGCTCGCAGTACCGGTGGATCAATTCATAAAGTCAAAACAAATATAATACACGACTCATTTAGCAAAAATAGTAACGATTACGATATTGCGTTGCTGCAAATGGAGGAACCTTTCGATTTAAAAACAGCAAAACCGATCACTTTAGCCTCAAAAGGATCTGTGATTAAACCTGGGTCAGTTGTAACAGTCACCGGATGGGGCGCTTTGAAAGTAAGAGCAACATAAGTTCCTAAATATAATTTAAACAACATATTTTGTTCTAGTTGGGAAGTACATTATTTGCTGAGAAATTAGAAAAAATATCTGTACCGGTAGTCGAGAACAAAATATGTGAATCCATTTATGGGAAAAATAAATTTACTGATAGGTATATAATTTAACGATTTTACATCATATATCATTTAATATACTCCACAACAAGATTCTTAAATAAACACAAACAAAATCATAAACATCTCCAAACGTAGGGCAAATATCACATACGTGTTACAATGAAAACATTAAAAAATATTTAAATAATTTATAATGAATCGCCTTTAACGCAAAATTTGCGATAATACTCAAGAATAGTGTAAAAAAATGTATTAGGAAACAAATTCAGTTCAAACAAGTTACATGGTTCTTAATGTTATGCACGTGGTACGGTTTTTTGAACAAAAGAAACTGCGATCAAAAATATACAAACTATAAAACTAAATAAACAATATAAATACCTGCATTTAGACACACAACAAACGTATTTTCAATCAGATTTAGACACTTAAATACCCATTTTCACTTCACTGTAAAACGCACAACCCCACCCAAAGACCCACAAAGAGAAACGAAATACAAGCGAAGCCAAACAGGAACAGTCACACAAAGAAACAAAATGCTTACAACGCTACGCACCCGGAAACAGAAATAACGTAAATTATGTAGACAAGGATAGAAACTCAGCGCGGTACTTTTTGAATACATGTTAATATAGTTCTGGAAATAATTAATTAAATTTTATTCGGAAATTTGAATTTCATCTCTGATGACAAACAATAAAAATTGACAAACATATTTCTGAACAAAATAGAATTGGTGCAACTAATGTTTATTGGAAGACACTCATCAAATAAATTTAAATTACGCGTTGAAAAAAAAAAATATCCCCTTTTGATTAACAATTTGACATTACACTTTTTTTTCATAAATCAATTTTTCGAAAATATTAATTAATTTAGTTTACAAGCGATTACATTTTAAATAAAATAAAAATACGATTGCGGGGCTCGAGTGCAGTGAAACCTATGAAATCGCATTTATTTCTTAATAGCATATAAATTACTAAACTTCAAACTGAAATTAGTCAATATTCTACTAAAATGATGTTAGTTGCTTTATTAAGTATTTAAAAAAATGCGTATTGCCTCAAGATTAACATAAATCTCGCCAATCACCATATTAATTTATAATTATAATAAACCTTGCAGCTTTGACATGCCTAATACGTTTTAATGAATAAATATCAATAATGTCATGCTTAAATACTTCTTAATAGATAAATTTTCTACATATATTATCGCTACTGATTCAAGAAACTTATTTTTTTTAAAATATGTCAAAGATTTACAGCTATTTCAAAATGATATAAATAATATACTTGTAAAACATGTATTTTATAATGCACAATTTTATTTTGTTAGGATGTTTTGTGCGGGTTTAACTTCCGGCGGCAAAGATATTTGTACTGGAGATTTTGGGGGTCCAATGGTTTATGAAAATAAATTAATTGGAATTGCATCTTGGACTGAAGTTTGCGGTAAACCGGGAAAACTGGGCGTTTATACCAACATTGCGGCAGTCAGAAGTTGGATACAGACAAAATCAGGAATTTAAATTCATTTTTAATACATATGCGATAAGTCATATTTAAAAAAAGCGTACAAAGAAATAAAGTCCGTCAATTACTTACAAGATAAAAATGAAAAACTATTTTTAAATATAGTTAAATAAATTATTTATTGAAACTAAATTGAAAATGAATACAGTACATTACATGTAAATAATATATTGATATGTGTATGTGCAATAAAAAAATAAATAACAATTATGAAAAATATATAAAATTATAATTAATTATATGGAAATATAGCTGATGTAATTATTTCTTATTAGTTAAATAAAAATACATACAATAAACGACTAACAATAAGTGAAACATATCATTTGAGAAAAAACTTGGAATTTGTAAGGGACATTAATTTTGCACGTGCAAGATGTAAATCTAAACTAAACAACAATTGTTTGATTTCGTGTAATTTTATTCTTATTATTAAAAACGTTAAAGAAAAATGTTAGATTTTTTTTTTTTAAATCCATTAAGTATCACATAGGCCCTAAAGCATGGTGTTTAGTACATTGAATGCGATAAGGCCATTTTTGTATTTGGAAAATCTCTGGTTATAATAAGATTGTGTAATAGTACATTCAATTTACAATTTTAAATAGATAAAAGTTCCATATTTAATATTTAATGTTATATTGCTTGTATAGTTAAAATGGTCACATCAAAAATCGAATTTCTGCATTTTTAAAATAACTATAGAGTTAATAAAATTATTGAAAGCTATCAAATTAATACTAGTCCAGAAATGAAGAGTTATGTTCTATTGCTTTTGAATTATTATTTACTAAAATATACATATTTCACGCGTGCTATAAATAATCTAAACATTGACCATTTCAGTCAATAAAACTTAAATATAAATTAAAATACAATTATCGGAATTAATTAACGTTTAAGAATTGATATAGAAATAAAATTCGTTGTATATTCAGATTAATATTGGTCGATTGAATTAAAATGTCATTACTAGATTCGAATCATTGTTTTTTATTGGAAAACGTTTATTGAATAAAAACAAAATTGTGGATTTAAGACGATTATGCTTATAGATCCGTAAATGTTGGTAAACCGCTATATTCTTAACTATTGCAATAATAGAACATAATTTAAATATTAAGCATATAACTCTTTGTATAAGAATAAAATTTCATTTGTTGAATAATCGCCAATTTATAAGAATAAGCTGTAACTCTATAGATATGTTAAAATGCTTATTATGAACGTATTCTGAAATGGATAAAATGTATTTATAAAAGTGTAAAACATGTATACTAAGGAACTCCAAGCTGGGCCAGCAATCAAATAACAGCAATCCGAAGAATTATTTGTACTTTATCAAAACCATCCTCAGCACCACTCACAAACACCTGCTTAAACATTTCTTTAAAATATCTACTACAGATAAAATGTTTGAAATACTATAAACATGTTTTTTTTCTTCTAATATTTTTCAAAAACAAAATATACATATAGATATGCATATATATATATATCGTAATGTTTATACTTTTTCATAGATTTTTTTTTAAACACGTTTAAATAAAATACACAATTTGTTTTCATTAAAATATTCCAATTCATTAAAATAACAAATGGCACTAAAATGATCAGTATATTTCTTTATTTCACATGTAATACGAATTTATTAATTATTTATCACCTATTTTTTTGAACACGATAGATTTGTTTTTGGTCAGGAATTCTCCTGGAATTTGAGTGTAGTTTTTGGAATATTTCAGTCATGTTCTTCTCGGGAAATAGGGTACACAGAACGCCTTCAAGTAATACATACAATAATCTACGATTTAAAATTGGTCTTTGAAATAGTTCGAAAACAGTCAATAATCCTCGTCTTGTTGTTTCAGAACCGATTATATGTTTTAATTCATCTGTTAACAGTTTCATTATTATAATTACATGATCATATTTATATATATTGCATTTCAATATAAAACTGTTACATCTTAAAATTATTTAAAATAACACTAAAATATTAGCAAACCAAAATGTATCAAATAAGCACGACAAATAACCAACAACTAAAAATCGCATCATGTAGTATAAACAAATTGCAAATACCTGACATAGTGGAGAGTAGTGCTACTTTTGCCGCCACTCTGGTTCTACCTCGAACCGATTCGCCGCGGACTGGCTTTTTCTCTGCTTTCACTCCGTTCGGCCAAAATGAATGTCTATTTGAGAAATTCAAAACAATTTAGTTAATTCGTGATCGAAATTAACAACTCGCGGTGAAACTAAGTACTACAAAAATTGGTCATTACGCCCGGCATTAATGTACCAAACAGCTGTTTGTTTCACTAATGGCCAGCTGTCATTTTTTTATAAATATCCAAGGAACAAAATATCTATCATATTTGACGAAGTAAATTCTTCGGATAATTCACAAACACTTTGTAAATAACAGTTGCAATCAAAATACACGTTTAAAGAACACAAAATAAAAGATTCTGACTCCAAGAGTTATTCGTTTTGGCAAAGAACATTAATAATCAGTTCACTTTAACAGATATTTCACTTTACTGGCTTTCGCGTGTCCAATCATAGCCTCTATCTCAACTGTCAAATACGTTGGTCATTATGCCAGGCATTTTTATTAACGCTACTAGCGCCGCCAACGATAATTTCGATCACGAATTACATTTGTGATATTTTGATTAATTTAATAAATAATATTAAAAACTGATAGCAATGCACAAAATTCGACATAGATAATTTTAAACAATATTACTCTATTAATTCATATATCTTTTATGACAATATTATATGACATGAGGCACAGAAGCACATTTACAGCAATTTAAAACAGCACTAAAGACATTTGACATGTAAAATTACAATAAGAGGGTCTAAGACAAAACATAAGTACACTTACTTGAAACTGTGAAGGTAGTGAGCAACATTTTTCGGACTAGTAATGACTGATACATAATCCAATATCCTTCTATTAACAATATCACCGAACATCGTTCGGACGATTTGTCGTAATAATGTTACAATACGCCGGCGTAACCATTGATTACGTGATTTTAAATCAAATACTTCATCCATCAATAGCAGCATAATACGCAGTGGAATATTGTCATCCGTCTGCAAATATAAATCATTTATGTGACTGATTTAATTCTACATATTGGTGATTTTAAAAGTGATCGAACTATTTCGAAATAACTCACCTCGATATCAATACCAGCACCAACTTTACTCGCTTCAACAGGTCGCTCATGTTTCGAATGAAAAACTTTCGTCAGTCCTCCCACCACTTCATCCACAGTATTAATTAAATGTTCCGGCATATTTTTGATCGTTTTCATACCAGATTTCAACGTATCGATCTATAAACAAATTGTTAAATATTATATACAGATACCACTCATAATTTTTTTTTTTTTAAAGAATAGTATTTTAAATATTACTAGTAAAAAATCATATATATTTAAAGATATGAATTTTTAAAATTACTTGTTGATAGTGTTTTTTACATATTAAAGCAAATCAATATTAAACGTTATTGTCTAAAAGGAACAAAAGCAAAATATACGAATTAAATTGCGGTCTAATTATAATGTATAGGTTTATATTACATCTAATAAAAGTATGTATCAAAGCTATTAAAATCATAATTAAGAGTAAGCAAAAATTAACTAAAACAACTAACCGTTTGTGAGATACCACCACTAGTGGCTCGGTCATAGTCGCCCTGCTCAGTAAACGCTAACAAAAGCGGTTTGAGGCCTACATGTGAGTCAACCACTCCCCGCCTACATACTTCTTGCATATACGAATTGAGCATGCGCATTCGACGTTCAAGAACTATACGATCCATATTATGAAATGTTTTCTTACCAGGGAATTGTAATTTACTTAGATCTATAAACTGTAAAAGTATGATTTTGATAAAATTATTTTTTGCAATACAAAATTAATTATTGAGTATATTTATACCTTTTCTCTGACTTTTGTTTGTAAATCATGAAAATCGCTATACCGCCTATATATATGCCATTGCTCCAAAAAACCGGTATCGTATAGTTTTGTAACTTGCGTTGCATAAATACCGAAAGTCTTTCCCTTGTCTGACATTACTCCTAAAAATAAAATTTAATTGAATTAAAATTGAATGTCGTAAAATATAAATATCAGGAATCAATAAAGTATTTTATATAAGCAGAACAGTAAAGATAATCTAGACAGTAATGTTTATTCTTGTCCATTTTGAATATCGCCAATTTTGTAGTAAAAAATCGAAAAATTTACCTGCTTCAATAATATCAACCGAAAGTGTAAAATTTCCAACTTTCAATTTACTATAATCTTCTTCGATTTCCAATCCTTTTATATTGACCGTATCTTCATTATCTATAACATCGAATTGCTGATGTGACTCGGATTTATGCGGTTTAAAATCAGTGATAGTTTTTGACGCTGGCGCTATGTCTGTGATATCACTGTAAGATCGAGTATGTTTGCCGATTTTCTGAAAACTGTCCGAATGTTGAACGGTTAAATAATCTTTTTCTGATGTATCACTACTCGTCGGCGTGTTAAGTTCAGATAAACTAATTAACTTGTCACTATCACTCAGTAATTCAACCGTTTCTAAACTGCTCAAACTTATTTCGTCTTCTTCCAGATTTGCTTGACCTAAAAGATCTAGTTCAGCCAATAGCTTTAAGTAAGATGGACTGCGTTCAAAACCAGGCAAGAATTGGTCTTCAGACTGAAAATATTTATTATTTTAATCGCAATGTTAAATATGTGCACTTTACAAGAAAAAAGTCGAGTGTGTTTTAAATAGTATTCTCATTTGACTAATAATACACTATGAAAAAAAATTATTAAAAATCACATTACTTACTTTAAATTTTCCGTAAATATATTTTTGTATTTCATCGAACCAAAGTTCTGTTGGTTGATCTGTTAAGTTTTTTATTCGAAAGAACAATGTTTGCACCAAGGATGGATGAATTTGTAGTTTGTTTTGGCTTTTTTCGCTTAGGTATTGTTCGTAAATATTATAAGCGGTTTCGCGTAATTTATCATACACTAGATTTGCATTTTCGTTAATACCTTTCAGTTTGTTTAGTTCGTAATTTGAAATTTGTTGCTCGGCCGTTACTTTCCAACCTTTAAACAGACCATTTCAGTTTTGAGAATATGAATGAGACAATCATAGGTAGTAAGTACCTTCAACATTTAAGTAAAAGAATAAATATGCTTGCAGTCCAGCACCAGTGACGTAATCAATCAAATATGATAGCGCAACATTATTTTTAAGTATTGCATCCAGTGGTAATTTAATTGGTTTCCAATCACCCATTAACCTAGAGAATTCATGTTGACTCCACAGGCTAGAATGATGATCCATATCTTGTAATTTGGCCATTCGATTATCCATAACTTTTATTAAATAATTTAAACTACTCAGTTGCTGTTTTATTGCAGCATCGGATTCGCCACCAGAATCTCTCGATCTCTATATTTTATTTAAACAACAAATGAAAAACTAAAATAAAATAATGTCAAAGCTACGAAGCAAAGAAGTACAAATGCATTATCAAATTAATTACTAATTATCCTGATATATACGAAGACTTCAAATTATCTATAAACAATTTTAAAGTATTTTTAGCATTTACACTACTTTGTTCGAAAGCTTTAAAATAATTCGCCCATACCAATTGTTGTATTTCTTTCGAAACAATTTCTTTAGTATATTTTAACTCATCACAGTTATCTGTAATACGAAGCGTAGTTAAAAATATTTCACTAGGAAGTGTGGCATCTCGGAAGCACTAAAAATGTATTGTTTATAATTTTAACGACAATTTTATCAGTGATTATCATTGCTTATTTACCAGCCATATAACAGCCTGATTTATGTAATCAGGATCAGAAATCAAATTAAACAAAGGACGAACTAAACATGTCGCGAATATTTCGCGTAATATAAAACAAACAGGTTTACACTGAAAATCTTCATCGGGCAGTAATATATATAGTAATAATTCAGTCACTTCAGACAGAAATTCTAGAAAATTTATTTTTTTAAATATTGTTTTCATTGTTGAAAAATATAATAAATCAAACCTGTTTCTTTTTTAACGTCCATTGATACAACGTCTCTGCATATTAAATTATTTTCCATTTTACATTCTAAATCGAAGAAATGATCCTCAAGAGTAGTTAAATTAGTATTTTCTGGAACTATAAGAAACAATAATAAAATCAATTTAATTGTATAGTTACAAACGACAAAATCAAAAATAAGAAAGATGGAATTGATTTGACTCTTAATTAGAATACATAATCAGAATCAGGATTGCATTCCATAAGTAAAACAAACATCGAATGTAAACTTACCCTTTTTCTCGTCTCTCTTTGCTCCAAAATACCAGTTAACATCCGTCTCACTTTTATTTCGTTTATGTGCTCTCTTTGGCGATAACTTGATATCAGATCTTAGGGGTGAGCCACGTGGAGATTTTGGGTGTTCTATCGTTTTAATTTTGGCTCTTGCTTGGCGAAATAATCTTAAATGTGTCGCTACTTCATCAACGAGTCTTGTAGTTAAGTATGGCAACCAATCGATCTCTTTTACCCTATGGGTTTTAATCTTTATTTTATTCAAAATGTTTCACCAAGTGGCAATTATCCATTAATTGTAATTAAATATTTAAAATAAATATTTTGTTAGGTTTTAAGTTCATTTACACAACAAAATATGCCTACTACATATAAGTAAAATATATTGTTTATTTATTACTTTCTTATATTCCTGGCAAGAAAACCTCTTATTTTTGAAAACAATATTCCGATCGGAAGTGCAAGTTTACTCTAGTCATTTTTTTGCAGTTTCTGCAATTACTCAAAAATAGTTGCAGTTACAGAAAAATTGTTACAATAAAAATTATAGATATCAGCATTTTGTACAACTTTTATTTGAAGCTTTTTTTCCCAAACGGTACCGGAAACAAGAAAATATCTCTTGAAATTTCTTCTTATTATATTTATTTTTACATAAATCGTGGCAATTATCCATTAATTGTAATTAAATATTTAAAATAAATATTTTGTTAGGTTTTATGTTCATTTGCACAACAAAATATGCCTACTACATGTAAGTAAAATATATTGTTTATTTATTACTTTCTTATATTCCTGGCAAGAAAACCTCCTATTTTAGAAAACAATATTCCGACCGGAAGTGCAAGTTTACTCTAGTCATTTTTTGCAGTTTCTGCAATTACTCGAAAATAGTTGCAGTTACAGAAAAATTGTTACGATAAAAATTATAGATATCAGCATTTTGTACAACTTTTATTTGAAACTTTTTTTCCCAAACGGTACCGGAAACAAGAAAATGGCTCTTGAAATTTCTTATTATATTTATTTTTACATAAATCGTATCATCTGCGCCTGTCAATTGTTTATCAAAAAAAAACAAAACCGACATAATTCATTTGAAGTTTGACATTTTATATTTATTCTAAGAAATATATTTGGTGTAAAAGTGTTCCAAAGGTTAGAAAAAATATTATAAATTAGAAAAATAATGAAAATAGGATGTGATTTAACCCAAAAGCGTATAAGAAAGTTCGGTGTATGACACTGCAGATGTTTTATTAGAAACTTAAGATATGCTTACGATTATTTATTTACTGTATCATTTTATAGCAAACAATACTGTTATACTGTAAAACTTATAGAAGGACGTCAGTTATAACTGAATTCGAGTGTATTTTGATAGAAGTTGTTTGACTGAATGAATAAAATTTAAATTTTAGTCGTAATGCTTATATAAAATTAAACATAGAAAACCGTTTTCATTGAGAATTTCCTCATTTTAAATAAAATGTTTTTTTTTGTGTCACAGAATCATATATAAAATAATTAAAATTTTGTAAAGTAACAATTTAATGTAGTAAATATATACGTACAGTGTTAAATTGATTGATGTACGATTACATCCAAATATTACGTAAACTAGACTTTACATACCTGTTGGAAACGTTTATAGCTAACGTCTGTGCAGATTTTCTGATTCCACTCTCTAAAAACTCATCATTATTTGATATTAAACCATACCAAGGTTGAACATAATCCCGAATGATATATCCGAATATTTCTTGTAAGGAGCTATCTATTAGCTCACTACCCGTAACTCTTTGATCAGACTTTTTCGAATTATTTGGTTTTTTAACACAGTGCACTAACTATAAAATAAAACATATAAAAAAAATCACAGTTATGTAAAAGTAATAATAAATTACCTTGTCTAAACCGCCAACAGATGAATTCTGCACTGCCAAAGGATTCTCTGATAAACTAGTAAGAAAACAAGTCTCTTCTATGTTACCATTTTTAACATATAACAATGTTAATAATCTAAAATTACAAATAATTACGTGATGCTCAGTAATGAGGTATGGAATTAAAAACGAACCCAATAATAAATGACAAGAAACCGACTGTGAGTGCGACAACCCATGACGCCCCGAATGTTGAAACACAGAGTAGAAGTACAAGTCCGAGCCAACCTAATGCTGGGATATTCATCTAGAACAAGAACATCGCGTCTATATACGTGGATGATGGATTCAGGTTAATGTTTTGGGTGATTGTGTTTATGAAGTTATTTTTTATTTAATTGCACCAGTTGGTGAGGCAGTAGGGGATTAATTCAATGTAATACAGTACCATTAATAAATTAAACGAAGAAAAGCACACACGCGGCAAGTATCACATGATTTTTATTTGTTTTAGTTTCAACTTTTTAAGAAACGTCACCTGTCATTTTATGACGTTATGGTCGGTTTTGGTTTGTCTCGCTTAGTTTTAAATTTTCACACTAAAGCATTTCTAATAAGCTGTTACTTTCTTATACGAAGTAATAAAAAAGTATTGTAATCATGTAAATAATCATTTATATATGAATGGTATAATGTTGCAAAATCTAAATAAAAATTTTATTTCCGTAACTAAAACTGGCCTTAAGAGTAAATATAGTTTCGGTGAAAGAAAATAAGCCTAATTAAAAAAAATAATTATAATTTATTTATCGTCTTTATAAAATAATAATAATGAAATACAGAAAGAATGTATTGTAAACTTTTCAAACATTTGTCACAATTTTAAAACTTGCGATTATAATACTTACACTTGGGCGCCGAAGCTAGTTTTTATGGAAAATTAATTGATTTTAATTTTCTATTAAACAATTGGCAAGCACAGTTAATATGATTTGTCAAAATAAATAAAATCAGAACAAATTTAAATAGCCTGAATCTTTTTTGACAAAAAAAAAATCAAAGTTGTAGTTACAAATTATTAATAGGTTCACAAAAAATATAATTTGCCATTCTATTACTAGAACGGACTGTTCTATTAAAGGCAACCACAGTTCTATTACTGGTATTTTGGTTTCAAATTATAAATTGTGAACAAAATTACCTAAAACATCAATAAACAATTTAATTTTTTTTTAACTTTATAAAACACATAAATTTCGAATTTTTTCAATTATTATATAAATATATTAACCATATTTTTTTTTAATCCTCAAAAAAGTAGAGAATTTTCTTAACTGTTCTATTACTGGTCTACTTACCCTATCTATTTTTGCTGTAAGTGTAATTGAGTAATTTCACTTGTGAAACGGACATTCAAAATGAGTATTTATTCGCAATTTAAGTACGAAAATTATATATATATATATATATATATATATATATATATATATATATATATATATATATATATATATATATATTTCATAAACATAAACGTATATTTGGGGAAATATGATAGATAACATAAAATGTTACTTATAAATTGTTTTATTTTATATAAACAAAAAAAGTTTTATTCCAATCAACAAATCAGTCTTATTTGAATTTATTTTTTGATGTTCTTTAATACAGTTGTGTTAACAATACCGGGCGTTTGAGTATATTTCGTAGATTTTCCTGTGAGTGCAATAAATTGTTCGGATACTTCGATGGCCACACGGACTTGTGCTTCAGAAGTGCTTGCACCCAGATGCGGTGTTGCAACAACTTGCGGTAACTTTATCAATTGCTTGGTGATATCAGATGTAGGTGGTTCTTCTTCGTACACATCCAATGCAGCGCCGGCACATTTACCATTCTTTATCGCTGTTAACAGCGCTGACTCATCAATGATACCACCGCGTGCCACGTTGATTATTCTCAGATTTGGCTTACATACTTTGAATACATTATCACCGATTAAATCTACAAAAAATTTATATTATCAAATATTACGAAATAATAATTATAAGAAAGTAACCAATAGAACATTCATCACTTACTTCTTGTAGCTGGGATAAGTGGTGTATGTACTGTGATATAATCTGCAACAGGCCAAATCTTTTCTAATTCCATTGTTTCAACATTGAATTTTTTTGCTTCTGCAGCTGGTACCAGTGGATCAAAACCAATTGTCTAACAGAAACAAAATCATGATGTTAAATTAATTCATTTATGATATAAATATTTAAACTCACTAGCCTAAATTTGTTAGTAAATTGTGATTTAAAATTTACCTATTGACTTATTTACTGTTACTAATACATTATGTATGTGACTTAAGTTTTTGTAAATTATGTTTGCAACTCTATTTCATGACGTTATGTATATAATAAAGACTTACTGTCATTCCCCATGACTGCATACGAATAGCAACTTCGCGTCCAATTCTACCTAATCCAATAATAGCAAGTGTTTTTCCGTATAATTCGTGTCCCGCGTATAGTTTTCGGTCCCATCGGCCAGCACGCATTGATTCAGCGGCTTGAGCTACATTACGGGCTAAATTCGTAATTAGCGCGCAGGTCATCTCACATGCGCTAATTGCATTGCCTCCAGGAGTACTGTACATGAAACGGTACATTTTAAATTATAACCTGTTAATCTGTATACTTCTTAACAAAATAATTGCATACTTAAGTACAAGAATATTTTTGGCTGTCGCGGCATTTATGTCAATATTGTCTACTCCTGCACCGGCGCGACCAATAACTTTTAATCTTGTTGATGCTCCAATCACATCGGCTGTCACTTTTGTATCAGATCGGACTATTAATCCATCGTAATTCTGAAAATAAATAATTTACTAGTATATATTTCTTCAGTTCATTATTTTCTGATATTATTATTATTTAGTTAAATCCAGAAAATACATATAATAAAAATAAAATTGAGTTAAGAAAAAAATTATATATTATGATAAAAAAAGCTTAAATAATAGGCATGAATTTTTTCTTAATATATTTAATTTTTTTGTTTTTATTATGTTCGGAATAGATTTATTTAATATCCTTTAGTGATCACTCCTATCTAAGCAAAATACGTGTAAGACACTATAAATATTTTAATTAAAAATTGACTTAAATTATATCACATAAACAGAAAATTACATTAAAGAGGCGATGGAAAGTTTCAAAGTCCAAATACCACGGCCTAGGTCATTGTTAAAGAATTAAAAACCATTTAAAATTCAACCCAATCAATACATATACCAGTTACTCATAAAATTTAAGCTAAAATCTAAATTTCTATATCTCTATTTCTGGATTGTAGCTATCATAATCTATTAATTTTGATTTTCCATTTTATATGACAACAGTCGATGTTTAAAAATACTGAATTAGTGATATCGATTGAATCTGTATCCAAAAGTTTGTATTAGTGCCGCAATATTTAAATAACGCAATAACTGTTTCTAGGGTAATTTAAAAAAAATACGATAATTTATTTCTAAATATTTATCGTAAAGAAATATAATATTTTCACAATATTGTCGTTAAGCAGCTTATCTAATTTACAAAAATAAGAAAATTGTGCAAACAGATCACGCACAAATATTGATAGATTACTGCAAGGTCAACAAATACCCATTTTTTTTGTTTTGTTTTTCGAGATTCGAGAAACTGGTTCCGAACTCGTTCAAAAATAATTAAAACAAAACAAACTATTTGAAGGACATGATGCGTTCGTTTATATGTAAAAAAATGGTTCAATTCATTCAATTGGTTTACATTGAATAAATCAATTTATCAAACAATTGTTATTCTCATTCAAGGGCATATAATTTATTTCGTTACCTGTACTTGTTTGATGAGTTCTTCTTTACTTAGTTTGTATTTGCAGTCAACTTTGATTCCATTTTCTTCCAAAAGTTTAACACAAGCTTGATCAACTGCATCAGCAACAAGCACCGTTTTGATATCAATCATTTTAATAACTGGGAATACAGTCCAACCAAATAACAAACAGCACCGTCAGAAACTGGCGTGAGTTTCGTATGGTGCGATTCTTATATACGACTTTCAAAGATACCCCCACCTATCTATCTTATTAAGTATTAAAAGGTATTAATTTATTCCTTAACTATATGTACAGAACGTTTGCAAAAAAACTGCACTCATAGGAATTTATGAATTAATTTCAATTATATAGTCAGTACATTTTACAGTATACGTAAAAAAGTTGTTCTGAATAAAAACTTGTTTAAAATCTGTTTTTACTGCAATTTCAATAAAACAAATTGACTACTTTGTTGAATATATAAAATATCAATTTAATGAAGGTAAATTCATAATACGTCTACATACTTAATTACTTTTATTTTTATTGCCACTATAAGTTCAAAAGCGACTAAAATAAACAAGCATTTCCGGTTTGAATATCCTTTTCAAAAATAGGGTTTTCTGGCCTGGCATATACAAGTCTTAAGTTCATAGTTTTATAGCTTGACTTTCAACTTTTTAGGCTGTACACATACACATTTTTGAAACAAATATTCAAAATGCAAGTGCATGTTTACTCTAGTAAATTTTTGCAGTTTCTGCAAAATGTCCGAAACGGTTGCACTTTTAGTCAAAATTGTTAAAATTAAATAAAAAAAAATTCAAGCTATACCGAGTAACCTGTATTTGGATAAATATTTTATAGCTTAGAATCTAAATTGTTTTTTTATTTATCATTATATAATTCTGTATATGTTATCGTTTATTTGAAACTAATAAAATGTTGGTATCCGTTCAAGCATATAAGATATTATTTCATATGATAATATTGAAGTAATAAGTGCAAATGCACTATTTTTCCATGATGCTTATTCAAAAAAAAAAAATATATCTACGTTAAATTCCTGATAAGAGAGATGATGTTTATCTGAATAACTCTAGTTTTGAAAATATCTCTGTTATTTCTGTGATTATAGTTCTTAGAAAAAACCCGGTGATAATAGAAGGTTTTTTTATCAACATTATGAAACCAGATCATATAGTTCAACTGATAATGTATGAAGTAGTATTTAATTGTAATACGAGATGTAAATATGTATGTAAATTGCATAATTTTATATGAAACTATATATAAAATTACAACATGCACGTGGCATCATAATTCATAACGAAAATCAACAAATACTTATAGTTTTTAGTAATAATAGATATTCTATATCATATTTTTGTTGACTACTTTTAATTCCCAATGAGCCATCACGTTACTGGATGACGTCATTACCACATAGTAACTTTGGTTACAAAGGATGTATGTTTTAACCGTTCAAAGTGGAAACAAGAATAAAAGTGGTACAAACCAAATTCAATCGAAGACTAGTTACTAGTTCTCAAATTCTAAATTAGGCGCTCGATCAAATCTGTTATCTGGATTCGGTTTGTTGACCATCATATTAAATTCAGCAGATTTTGCGCCAATAATATAATATATACTTCACTTCCTTATATGTTAGAATTTTAACGGAAATACAAGTTTAGTCTGACTATTTTTCGAATTACGTCTGCCTGTGTGTGTGTGTGTAAGCATTCTACAGTCTAAATTGTTGAAGTTCATTTGAAAACTAAAAAACGTCCGACCATAATAATTTCTAATATGGTGTAAAGAATAATTAATTTATAAAAATGTGTATTTTAATATCCTAACTATCTGAACAAAATATATAAACCACTTATAAGAAAGTCCAGTGCGATACACTGCAAATATGTGTCCACTCAATGCCGATCGTAATTACGCCTGTGTGCAATTTAAATTTTATTATTACGAATAAGATTTATAATTGTAAGATAAATTATACCCTAATTTCGCAAATTTAACCTATTAGGATCACTTTTCTTTTTCGTTAAAATATAAAAAATAGGTTTGTTTCAATTAACGTTAGAATCGGTTTGAAACAACGCATGCACATTTGTTCCAATGGTACGGTAATAATGCTCATGCGTCGTTCAGTTTTAAACCGATACTAACATTAGTTGGAACAAATCTAATAAGTATTTAATGGAGAATTTATAAAAATAAATTGATTTGATATTAAAGGTTTTGGTATGCCCTAAACTGTATAAATTAGAAAAAAGGAACTAATATTACATATATTTATTATCAACTTAAACAAAATATCATGGCCGAACTAAGCTAAGGGTATATGTCGTAATTGAACTAATGCAACTGGTACAAAACATCAAAATACTTTCATCGCTTAAAATAGACACTTTATAAATAAAAAAAAAAATCTATAACCGGTAGTCGTTGTACAATTATAATTTCTTCATTACAAAAATTAATAATTATATTCACATATTGAACTTTGGTGATTTTCTAACTAGCAATAGGAACTATTGGGTTTTCTTTAGAACACTTATGATTCTAAGTAAAAAAATATGTAATAAACGGACATAAAAACACATGAATTATTAAAATATTTTATTCCAAAAGTTGTCTACTTTCAAATTTTTCAACATCATAAAAACCCGCTTTCACAGTGCGTCCACCAAAAAATCGACCATTCAAATCAACAACAGCTTTGATCGCGCTTTCGATGCGTTTGAACTCCACAAAAATTCGGACCGTTTCTTCCGCATGTACACCTTCCACCTCCCGTATAATAACGCGTACAACATCACCATACTTAGTGTTACACTCATCCTTAACCTCTGGTTCTAGGTCTTCATCAACTTCACCAGGTCCAACCATATTGCGCAATAAGACGATTTTACCAGGACTACGCATTATTTCAGTGATACTTGGTTCTGGTTTCGGAATATAATCGGGATTCAGAACAGGTGAACCGAGTCCCATACCGGCAAATGGAGGCGGTGGCATTATCTCTTTTTCGTGTATAATCCTACCACCTCGCTTAGAAGTTTTTTCAACTTGTAACGCCATGGCCATACCTTGTTCTTTTTTACCTAAACCTTGCCCTTCTTTAAACCCATATTTAGCCATTATACGTGCAGCAATTGAACTAGCACCATAGTTAGTATTACTAGGAGGTGTGGTGGGGGCAGTAGGTTCTATAACTGATGATTCTTGTAAACTCGGGGGTGGAGCAATCGCTGCACCTCCAGGCCGAGCAGCTTTAGTAGGTATTTCATGCCTTGGTTCTTCTTCTTCTGCTTCCCACCTACCAGCGAAACCACTTATAGATGGTGAGCTCAATTGAGGTGAAGTCGGTAAATTTGTATCATCACTATCTGCAAAACGACTCTTGCGTTTCCGATCCCGTTTTTTTTCTCGTTCATCCTGTTGCTTTTCGTTGTCTCGTTCGCGTTGTTCTCTTAACTCTTTTACAACTTTTTCGTACTCGTTTGGCCATAAAGGATCGTATTCGTTTACAACGTCCCAATCATAATCTGTCGATAAACCAGTTATTGATGGAATGATCGGTAGTTGAGGTTCGAATGTTAACGAAGTGCTGGGTTTTGGATTTGTGTAGATGTCTTCGTCTTTCTTCGATTTTAAATCTATTACTGGCGCTAGTGATGCCTTTCGGACTTGGTCGCGTTTCGGTTGTGTTGTGGCAGCTTTTTTCAGCTGCAGTTGAGATTGTAAAAGTTTTATGCCCGATGACCAACCGGCTACCTTT
This sequence comes from Nebria brevicollis, assembly GCA_944738965.1. Classification (NCBI taxonomy): domain Eukaryota; kingdom Metazoa; phylum Arthropoda; class Insecta; order Coleoptera; family Carabidae; genus Nebria; species Nebria brevicollis. The sequence continues at coordinate 9,938,707 of OX122907.1, forward strand.
TCTGTTCCTTTCGTTTTTATTGTATCCAAGTCATCATACAGTGACATTTTTCAGGTACACGTTAATTAATTGAACTTGAGCTTTTGTTTAGTTTCATTTATCATTCGCAAGAAAACATTTGAGATATTTGACATCTTCTTTATTTACTTCTATTTAGGAATTTACGATTTATGAATATACAAATATAAACCGAAAATATCCCCAATACTATCAACAACGAGAAACACTGGTGCCATGCTGACAACACTTACCGCCTGTGATGATGTATTGATTTTAATTTACCAGTACGTCAATAGATGGTGCGTGAAATAGAACAGAAGTTCCTACAGAGTTGCCATATCTACTTTCTTAGTATCAGCGAAGATGGAAATGTAGATATTTTGTAAATGTATGGATTTTTCTCAATTATTTCCAACAAGAATTCCACGCTGATTTGAATAAGTATGTGTTGAAAATACTTCGATTATAAAAAATGGAGCAGTTATTATGTGGAAAATTCGGGTAAGCTTACTACATACCTGTCAAATGATTCATTTATAAAATTAGGGTTATGTCATAACAAATTTTTGAACTTGTTCCTCACAAATCCTGATTTTATATTCCGAAATATCAATATATAAGTCCTAAAATCATATTCGTTTATAAGTACAGCTTTTGAATTTTTATATTTAAAAGCACATTTAACCGCTTGACATTTGCTATCGCAGATGTTTTAACTTCTCGTTGTGATATAAATGTATATTATACCTATATATGTATTTCAGACGTGTAGTTAGTACATTCTCTCACACTCCATTAAAGTATGGACCGCTTACATGGAATCGTGCTACGTATACGGTTTGGACTGGCAGAGCTCTTGAACGATCTCGCCCATTATTGAAAAACCGGCAACAGACGTTTCGTGCAAATCAGCGAAATTATGGAATGTTGGTTGTGCGCGCATTGCGTGGTGTACTTAAAATACGTTATTTATTACTTGGTGGAGCAGTGGGCGGTGGCGTCACTTTAAATAAGGTATACGAAGGAATTTTGCGGACGTTTTGGCAAAAATCTAATTTTTAAGTTTTTTTTTGTGTAGAAATATACGGAATGGAAAGATGGGTTACCGGATATGAAATGGTTGGAGGATGTTATGCCTGATAATGATAAATGGCAACAATGGAGAGGGTCGCTTATTACACTGCGGGACCAATTTGCAGACAATATTGAAATTGGTGAGTTGTTTGAATCGTTTTCTGCTTATTTAGATTAGCTTTGTAAATGCATTGTAGATATGTTAGATTGCTATATTATCAAATTTCCTTTTTACTTCTTTAATTAATAACAATTAGGAAATAAGTAAAGTTATTTCCAAATATTACATGAAAATAAGCAATACTACAAGAAATATCAAGCTAAAATAAGTAATACGTGATCACGTGATACGCAATCAAAGTTATAATAATTTAGTTAATCACTTCTTTATCCGTATGCATATATTGTAAAAATATATTTGTGTATAATCTATAATAAATTAAACTAATTAAAAGTTATTTTATTACGTGAACGCATTTTCATGTTTTGTTTCTGCAATATTAAACAAAATGTAAAATTTATTTTGTTTAAATATGCAAATATAATTATCATCAATTTGATTAGGTTTAATTTTACATGAAATTCTAATATTATGTTGACCTAAAGGAGTATGAAAGATTTTAAATTACTCATACTTCACAACCCTATGCCGCTATAAAAATGGTTTACAAAATGTTTTTATTTTTTCATCCGCTATATTTTCAATTAAAATTTTACGCCAAGAACGGATTATGGAATATGAAAATTTTATCATTTTCTTCGTTTTATTATATATATTTATATAGAAATAAATATTGCAGTTCTTTATGTTTATGTCATTAAATTATTATTATTTATTGAAGTGCTATTTATTTTGCCTCGTTTTATTTGTATATAACAATTTCATTATATTGATTTGATTACTTATAAAATAATGATTTTGAAAGATCCTAGACTCAAAGCATTGAGCGAGGCAAAATATACTCAGTTTAAAACCTGGTTCGATCAACGTCTAGACGATGCAATTGAAGCAGCTGAAAAAGGAAATAGTCAACTTCCTGAAGTTGCAGATGGTAAGTTCATAACTTAATTAATCAATGTGTATTCATTCTTTTAATGTTTAATTAAGATCCTGGGTACATTCTATCTATTGTTTGAGAACATACGTTTTTAAATTCGTTTTAAGCGCCAATTTAGACTGGAAAATGTTTAAGAATATACCCTGATCCTTTCACATTAGACACAAGCGTTTTGTTTGCGTTCGCAATACTTACTTACGTTCTTGAAAATTTCCAAATTAAAGTGTAATATATACGAAATTTGCTTTAATTGAAAATTGAAAAGATAAAAACCTCTTTTTCATTTTGAAAGTTATTATTATAATTAATTATTGATATATTCCATCCATAATCATAAATATGTTTGGAGCGTAAAAATTACGCTTATTTAAAATTTTTAATATCCGCAATGGCTTGCATTGAAGTTTCTTATACGTATTTTGTTTAGATAAATATATTTATTGTCTATTCTTGAGATTTGGAGCGACTATAATAACTGCTGTAATATTATTATATATAGCTCAAACTTTCGCGTATTTTCATTTTATTTAGATATTTCTTTATGGCGGTAATATTTTAGTTGATGCGAAATTAAACTATTTTTGTTTTGTTTAGGTGTGTTCGCTGGCCTATCAGGTTTTGTAGACAGATTGTACTCAGGTATGAACATTTCCCCTTTTCTCTATTAAAAGTAATTGCTTGTGCTTTTTGTTGCATGTATTATGCTTTAGTATTAAATTTTCTATTTTGTTTGTGTTATTTTTTATCATATAACGAAAAAGCTTTGGTGTGATTTATTTCTACTTGAACCAGGCTGCCGTAATACTTTCAAGTTCGCCATATAGTATTTTAATCTTGTTTATTTTGTGGTATTATTAATAATAGGTATATCGCATAAGTTGACTAAAAAGGCACGAGCCTAATACTTAATCAATTTAGAAATTTGGAATTATATTTTTCCTATAATTGGTAATAAATGTATGCCTCATTCTTGCCAGTGGAGTCAGCAAATTAATTGAAAACTGTAGTGGTTTATCCGCTACTAATTTCACCATAAACAAGCTGTGAGCATGCTTGATATATTAAATTTTTTAAGAACACTCATACGTAAACACGTCATTAAATCACAAATTGTAATTTAGTATAGTACTATAAACAGTTTTGATGAAATATCAATAATCCCAATTACTTTGCTATTATATATTTATTCATTATAGATACAAAACAAGAATTGGCAAAAAATAAAATTGCATACACGAGAGCGGCACAGCCTTTTGATGAGGATAAACGGAGAAATGGTAATTATTAATAACTAATTTAACTACTAACTGTTTTAGCCTGGAATACATAATATGGATGTATTGTACTCATTTTTTAATAAAGAAGGTGATTTAATAGAAAATTAATATGCAGGTTGTTTCTAAAATTATGAACATTTAAAAATAAATTTTGACGATTAAATTGGTTTTAAAATCTCTCAGAATTATAAACAAATTTATATAAAAGAAAGAAATGTTAACATCTCATAAAATTCATAGGTAACTAAAAGTATTTTTGCGAGTTTCTTATTTAACTCATATAGAACAATAATCGTTTCTCATTCGTTCTTTATCTTGTTTTTATATTTTCCCATTCTTTGCTTTCACACGCGCATTTCTTATAGCCACTGATATGCACTATTGCTCTGATTTCCAAAAACAATTTTTTTGTTAATATATTATTGCGATTTAAATTTAAAAAAATTAAAACCATGTTTCCATTTTTTTATGCGTATTTATAGCAAAAATTATATATATCACACTGAATCTTGTTTATAAACAATTATTTTATTTTTGGTCGGTTGTACTCGATTAATACTGTTAATCCAATGACGCAGTGTCCTAAAACTTTGCAAAATATGTATTTGGTTTAATCGCATAACGATGTTATAAAATTAACACAAAAAATTCATTAAAAAAACCAACATATTATTGATATAGAAGAATGTTTTCCCACTGTATGCAATTTATAGTAAAGTCTAGCGTTAATTATTAATTTTTAATTTTAGAAACTACTCAGTTGCGTTTGGAAAAACTCCAAGATGAAGTGATACAGGTTCAAATCAAATACCAAAAAGAAGTAGAACGACTAGAAAAAGAGAATAAAGAACTAAGGAAACAGAATTTACTGTTAAAAGGTGGCAGAAAACCTTCAAATCGACAGATAAAAGTAAGTAATCTTTCCGTTATAGGCGCTATTTATGATTGCATCATCTTTTATATCAAAAAGGGCAATTTTTTGTTCTTTTTCTATTTACAAATTGGATTTTTAAAGAATATATCTTTTTTTTAAACTTGCAATATATTTAGATGTTCATATTAATATTATTAGGCTACTCTAATAATATATATACTTTCGGTTATGGTTGACTATATTATTATTGTCTTTATAGAAATCACTGATTGATATGTATTCTGAAGTATTAGACGAACTCTCTGAATATGATACAGAATATAATACAGCTGATCATCTGCCAAGAGTTGTGGTGGTAGGTGATCAAAGTTCAGGAAAAACGTCGGTTTTGGAGATGATTGCGCAAGCACGAATTTTCCCTCGTGGTGCTGGAGAAATGATGACAAGGTATAAGTAGATTTATTATTTTCCAAATTTCTAAAATAAATAAATCGCTTTATTTGTTTTATTCTAGGGCTCCAGTGAAAGTGACATTGGCAGAAGGACCGTATCACGTCGCCCAATTTCGAGATTCCAGCCGTGAATTCGATCTGACAAAAGAAAGCGATCTTGCTGAATTACGTCGAGAAGTCGAATTGAGGATGCGAAATTCTGTCAAAGGCGGCAAAACTGTTTCGAATGAAGTTATTTCTATGTCAGTCAAAGGTAAATATTAAGCAAGAATTTATATTAAATCAAACATATTTTACGAATTTCGTTGAATTCTGAAAATAAATATGCAGAAAGGGGATAGACGCTGCTTCGTGGTATGCCTGCCACTATAGATTTTGGATTGGATAAGGAATTATTTAATTTTACTTTAAAGTGACGGTGTGTATAGTTTTAATAAGAATTGGAAGAGACCTATTAGCAATTCCTTACGAAACGTTTTTTCTTTGAGATTATTGAAAGGGCGATAAAAGTTGTTGATCCTGAAATCAAGCAAGAAAAAACGAGAAATATTGCTGAAACATTAAAATCACAAATTGATTGATCGATTTTTTCGAGTAATGCTAAATTGATTAAAATAAAATATCTTGCAAATTTGCTGTGATAAATAATGTAGAAAATGTCCTAAAAAGTAATAAAATCAATTAAAAAAATATATAAAATATTTCAGGTCCCGGCTTGCAAAGAATGGTCCTTGTAGATTTACCTGGAATAATATCAGTAAGTGTTCTATTGCCATTAGTTGATGGGCTGGACGGAAAAACAACGAAACATCTTGAGCGCTTTGTCATATAAATACCTTAAACGCGTAAGTTTCATTAAATGATTCTAGCTATATTTTAACTATCACTTTACTCAAATAACTAGATTTGCCGATTTACATAGTTTTTCCGTCCAGCTCTCAAATTAAATATAGCTCACTTTGAACGGTCTATTCTTTCTGAATATAATTATTTGATTCAGTATAATGGATTATGTTTGTTTTAGATGCAAATGTAATATTTGTTTCTGTTTAGACTGTTACTACTGATATGGCCGCGGATACTCGGGAAAGTATCAAACAAATGACACAAGCATACATGAGCAATCCAAATGCCATTATTTTATGTATACAAGATGGTTCTGTTGATGCCGAACGTAGTAACGTAACTGATATCGTGGCACAATGTGATCCAGCTGGGAAACGAACAATATTCGTTCTAACTAAAGTTGATATGGCCGAAGAGAATTTAGCAGATCCAAACAGGGTAATGTCTTAATTTTATGAAATACATTATTTTATATTGCACTTTCAGAAAAGTAATAAAATCATTAACTATGTTTACTATTAATTTACTTTAAAACGTAAATAGGTATGTTAATTTTATATTATTTACCTTTCCATGTATAGATACGAAAAATTTTATCCGGAAAGCTATTTCCAATGCGGGCATTAGGTTATTATGCAGTCGTTACTGGACGAGGTCGTAAAGATGATAGTATACAAACTATTAAAGATTACGAAGAAAATTTTTTCAGAAATTCGAAACTGTTCAAGTAATTATTTTGTTTGTCTTTTCCTTAGTTACTAGTTCTTAACTTTTAGTGGACCTTGGACTTTAGATATAAACATAAATTTAAGAATAAATTTTCTAGTATACCGTAAATTTTAAGCGTGTAGGTTCATTATAATGCAGTCACTAACATTAATTTAAGCTACATTTAAAGCTAAGATTAAGCGGTGCAAGTGGGAATTAGTGTTTATCTTTTTTAACTTTCACTTTATTCTGTATAGGGATGGACGAATCATGTCTGGACAGGTAACAACAAGAAATTTAAGTATGGCTGTTGCAGAATGTTTCTGGAAAATGGTCCGTGAAACTGTAGAACAACAAGCTGATGCTTTCAAAGCAACGCGTTTCAATTTAGAAACAGAATGGAAGAATAATTTTCCAAGGTTTGTCTATTTGGATTTATTGTTAAGAATATCTGTTTTCCCGGTTTTTGTTTTATTTAAGTATTATAATAAATACACCTATAATTATTTTTGCTTGAAAAAAGAAATTATGACTTGTTAAACTCAATTGGGAAATACATTTGGCATTTATATGCATGATTTATTTATTGTTTTTTTTGTTTATTTAGACTACGCGAATTGGATAGAGATGAGTTATTTGAAAAAGCGCGAGGTGAAATTTTGGATGAGATAATAAACTTATCTCAAGTATCACCCAAAAAATGGGAAGAATTATTGATGAATAAACTATGGGAGAAGGTTTCAAATCATGTCTTCGAGAATATTTACTTACCTGCAGCCCAAACTGGAACTTCTGGTAAGTAACTGTTCGCAGTAATATATCGGTTACCACTTTATAATCTATTGTGTTCTATTTTCTGCAACAGGCACTTTTAATACCACAGTAGATATAAAACTCCGACAGTGGGCTGAACAAGCTTTACCAGCCAAATCAGTTGAATCAGGTTGGGAAACATTGCAGACTGAATTCAAATTATTTATGCAACGAGCTAGAGAATCAACGGATCATGACGATATTTTTGACAACTTGAAAGCTTCGGTTGTTGACGATGCCATAAAACAACATAGTTGGGAAGATAAGGTAAAAGAAAACTACTTATATATTTCATGGCCATATTTTTGTAATATCAAATTTAATAGATATCTTTTTTTAAGTACGAAGTTTTCTAGAAAATAAGAATGGAAGGAAAATTATATAGTTTTTATTATTTTAGGCCTCAGAAATGCTGCGAGTAATCCAATTGAACACTCTTGAAGATCGTTCCGTAACGGATAAACGAGATTGGGATACCGCGGTGAAGTTTCTTGAATCATCCGTCAAAGAAAAGTTAAAACAAACTGATAGTATGCTGAAAGAAATGCTAGGACCATCCGCTAAAGATCGTTGGATGTATTGGAAGTATTTGTCGGCAGACCAATCAAAACGTGGATCAGTTAAATCGGAATTGGATAAGATATTATACTCAGATTATGTAAATATATATTTTCATAAGTGTTTTATATATTTTTATATAAGTAGATTTTTTTAATCAATAATATTAGAAATTAGATATGTAATAAACAATTAGTTAATTAGGTAAAAAGTTGAATTTACGTTATTAATATACATTTCAGAAACATCCCCCATCTTTAAGCTACGACGAATTGACAACAGTACGAAAAAATCTGCAACGCTGTAGTGTTGACGTTGATAACGAATACATTCGTGAAGTTTGGCATCCAGTTTATCGAAGACATTTTTTGAAACAGGCCCTAACTAGAGCGTATGATAGTCGTAAAGCATTTTATTTGTATCATCAGCAAGGCACTGACACAGAAGTAAGTTAAATCTATGATTTTCTGACTCCATCTTCACAATGTCATCATTTATTTTCTCTTCTATTTAGGTGGAATGCAGTGATGTTGTTCTATTTTGGAGAATTCAACAGATGATGAAAGTTACCTCAAACGCTTTAAGACAACAAGTCATGAATAGAGAAGCTCGTCGATTAGATAAAGAAATCAAAGAAGTGCTTGAAGATTACAGTCAAGATGGAGAGAAAAAGCAAAAACTACTAACAGGACGTCGAGTGACTTTAGCGGAAGAATTAAGTAAGTATTGTCATTTTTTTTTTAAATAAAATAATCTAACAATATTGTTTTTGTGTTACAGAACGTGTTCGACAGATCCAAGAAAAATTAGAAGAATTTATCCAAGCTTTAAATAAAGAAAAATAATTTTACACACTATTCTTACTGAATTATTATTATTTTCTTTTTTAATAAATTTTTGTAGATTTCGCGTGAGCCTTGATTTATATAACTTTATTTTAACTTATTCAATCATTGTTGTAAATAATTTGAAATCAAAATAAAGATGTTGCAGATTTTGTTAATATATTTATTTAATTTGATGCTTTCCATGAACTCACTTCCAGTATTTATCCATTACGATCATCACAGACACTATTCGCTACACTAAAAATATAATTTCGAAATATTTTTTCTCTAAACCACGCTCAGACGCATTCGGGGCATAGACAGAAATTATAAGCGAGCTTAATCAAAAATAGTCGGACTCGATCGAGGAGACGTTATATTTACATTACTTATTACTTCGTATAAGAAAGAAAAATGTACGATTTTAATTCTCTATACAAGTCAATCGCAATTTATTCACTTATTTGAAAATCACTATCAAATTTAATTTAAACCGTTTTCAAACCCAGGAAAACTTGATACCTAAAATGTCTATTTTTCTTTTTCCGATTAAAATTAATTGAAATTATCATCAATTTGCGTTACTATATTTTATTCTATAGAGCGTTTAAATATCAGGTGTGTATCGTGTTTGAACGTACATATATACAACAATTAGTTACAGTAATGCACAAATAATGTAACATATGTTGTATTTGCCTAATTAGAACTTATTTATGTCTCGAATCTTATTATAAACATATACTATCCAGTACGCTCTGATTATTAAAAGTTGTAATAAATTTTGATCAATTTATATGTTTTAAAGTATATAAGCTTAACTTGTAATCCAGAATAATTTTATTTTTACGTTTACCTACCAATTATAGTTAAAAGCAATTAATTTTGTGTTGCACTACTTGCACTGTTAACTTCTAAAATTCTTTATGTATATCCATTCATTTACAAACCATGAAAATAACTAATCAAGACACCCCAAACAAAAATTAAAATAATACCTCACACACACTATTTTTACTTTCTTATACGCAGTATAAGTAAGTATTGTAATCATGAAAAATTTCGATCTCGAGATTTTAACGGAAATATACGTTTTAACCTTCCCTGCATCGATTCCAACTATTTTTGGAATGACGTCTGTGTGTGTGTGTGTATGTATGTGAGCGCTCTACAGCCCAAACGGCTAAAGGGAAAATTATGAAATTTTAAACTTAAGATTTGTATATGCCTGGCAAGAAAACCTCTTATTTTTGAAAACAATATTTCGACCGGAAGTGCAAGTTTACTCTAGTCATTTTTTGTAGTTTCTGCAATTACTCAAAAACGGTTGCAGTTACAGAAAAATTGTTAAAGTAAAAATTATAGACATCGGCATTTTGTACAACTTTTATTTGAAACTTTTTTTCTCAAACGGTTCGGGAAACAAGAAAATGACTCTTGAAATTTCTTCATTTTACATTTAATTTTACATAAATCGTATCACAAAACAGACTTAAATAATTTGAAGTTTGACATTTAATATTTATTCAAAGAAATATATTTAGCGTAAAAGTGTTCCAAAGGTCAGAACAAATATTATACTTTAGAAAAAGAATGAAACTACGATGTGGTTTAACCCATATGCGTATAAGAAAGTTCGGTGCATGACACTGCAGATGTTTTTATTCTGTATTCATCTATTTTATATTATTAATTTTTTTTGAAACATGCATTAATAATATTTTTTAAGTATTAATAAATTAAGAAATAATTATATCAGTTTTGAAATTAATATATAAATATCCTCAACATTCCAATTATTTTATTAATATATATAATATATACATAATTAATAAAGGCATGAATGAAAAGCATGGCTATAATCTTCCCATTCGATATGCAGATAAATGCTCCTTTCTCCTCGTTATTCGAGAGATAGTTTATTAAATGATTATTGGCATTGCAACTTAAATTGAAGCTTGCAAAAATATGTAATATCATTTATTTACGCCCTATGATCTAATTAACTAGAAAAATACCTCTTGTACGTTCAATAATTAATATTCTCATTCAACGTCTCGGTAATATATTTCGTCAAATTTTCGACACTATCACCTGGGTGCAAATTACAAAAAAATTTATTCAAATAGAAAATAAGTTTAATATTCTACAAAATTAATGTACTTAATTAGGTTTTTAAATTTCTAATATAATAAAAAATTTAGATTTTTTAAATTTCAAGCATGTTACATTTAAATTAGCGTTATTTTAATTCACCTTTCAAAAATGTTGTTAATTGGGAAGGAACATGCTGAAAATATGAATAAACATTTTATATAAATTTAATTCTATTTTGCATCAATGATCCTAAAGGCATATACCGTAAAAATAAGGCCGTTTATATCGTAGAAGGGGCAATTGGGATAGTAAAGTGTTCGCGTATAAAAGGATTTGTTCTACTCGTTGCTAATCACAGTTCGCCTTGTTTTCTGAGGTAAACAATACAGTTTTATTTAGTATAGTGTGTAAAATTTTATTTGTGGTATACAAGCAAACAGTGTAGTTTTTATATTTAAATTACAATAAATAATATTTAAATAGTGTCAAAAATAGCGAAATTCTGAATTACTTCGTTCTATCGATATAAATAATCGGATACATTTTTATTGTTCATATTTATTGAAAAGTAAAACAATAAAAATTCCATTTTAAATTATTTGCTTCATATGCATTTTTAATTTTATTTCATTTCAAACGCACGAACATGAATTAAATTTATCGAAGATAATTTTTGTCGGGTTTTACTAATAAACTATTTACTAATTTATTAAATCTAATATTATTGAAAATGTTTGCTGGTTCAACTGTCCATTACACCCGTATTCATAAAATATTTTAATAGTGCGATTAATTACAATAATTTGTAAAATAACAATGATTAGGATAAACTCCAAATATTAGACATGAGATAAAAGCAAATAATTATTGTTTCATTGCAAATTTAAAGTGATTTTCACCGTGACTTTAAAATTCAATGAATGCGGATGTAATGTTTTATTTATTAGTTATTTGAAATGAATTACAACTATTTCCATTTGGTTTCATCTAGCTAGTAACCTTAATATACCATCACCACCAGTCCATCATGTGTGACGACGATGTTGCCGCTTTGGTTGTCGATAATGGTTCCGGCATGTGTAAGGCCGGTTTTGCTGGGGACGATGCGCCTAGAGCCGTCTTCCCTAGCATTGTGGGCCGTCCACGATACCAGGTACATACATACAACAAATTATCTCATTCCAATTTAGGCTCATGCGTACTTAAATTGTGAAACTTACCTGCATATTAGTCCTGATTGACGTAATTATTAATATAATTATGTAAACCTGGCAATGATTGGCACGTGTTGATTTTTATACATAATTTGGATTTGTTTATACGCGCTAGTAATCATTTAGTTATAGTTGTAGAACTATTACTAGCATATACGTAATTTAAAAGAACATTAATCAAATGTCTGGAGACTAAAGAACTAAGAAATGTAGAGTCTCAATAAAAAAATGTTTGCAGGGCATTATGGTAGGAATGGGCCAAAAAGATTCGTACGTCGGCGACGAAGCTCAGAGTAAACGAGGTATTCTGACTGTCAAGTATCCCATTGAACACGGGATTGTCACCAATTGGGACGATATGGAAAAGATCTGGCACCACACGTTCTACAACGAGTTACGTGTGGCGCCTGAAGAACATCCTGTTCTGTTAACCGAAGCACCACTGAACCCTAAAGCGAACCGTGAAAAGATGACGCAAATCATGTTTGAAACATTTAACACACCTGCTATGTATGTTGCGATCCAAGCTGTACTCTCACTGTATGCTAGTGGTAGAACCACTGGTATTGTACTGGATTCCGGCGATGGCGTGTCACATACTGTACCTATTTATGAAGGTAAATTAAGTCTAAAGTAAACTGTAGCAAATTAAATTTTATTCGACTAATTACTTATGAGAGGTTTCATAAGGAACAGTTTCTTCAAATCCAGACTTATTTATATATTCAACAGGATATGCGTTGCCCCATGCTATTTTACGACTGGATTTGGCTGGTCGTGATTTGACTGATTATTTAATGAAGATTTTAACCGAACGAGGATATTCGTTTACTACAACAGCGGAACGTGAAATTGTCCGTGACATCAAAGAAAAGTTATGCTACGTCGCTTTAGATTTTGAGCAAGAAATGTCCACCGCTGCTAATTCAAGCTCTTTAGAAAAATCGTACGAACTCCCCGATGGACAAGTAATAAAATATGCTTTTTATTAATATATACACCCATAAAATCAAAACATTTAAACATAAATCCGCATAATTTTAAACCAACTTTTATAGATCCGCTAAAAATGTATAATTACAGGTAATTACAATTGGAAATGAAAGATTCCGGTGTCCAGAATCTTTGTTCCAACCGTCATTCCTTGGAATGGAAGCAACGGGAATCCACGAAACAACATACAACTCTATAATGAAATGTGACGTGGACATTCGTAAAGATTTATACGCGAACACTGTGCTATCTGGCGGCACCACTATGTACCCAGGTATTGCCGATCGTATGCAAAAAGAAATAACCGCACTTGCACCATCAACAATGAAAATCAAGATCATTGCTCCTCCTGAGCGAAAATACTCCGTATGGATTGGAGGAAGTATTCTGGCTAGTTTAACCACCTTCCAACAAATGTGGATCTCGAAATTGGAATATGATGAATCCGGTCCTGGAATCGTGCACAGAAAATGTTTTTAATTTGATGGTGGTAAAATTGTTGATTTATTTTTAATAATTTATACGCACAATGTACATTCTGTTTTTTATTTATTTATAACAAGTGTTTGTTTTTGCATTTAAATAAACTTTTCTGTTTGACATTATACAATTATTATTATTTAATCCTACTATTATAATAATTATGTAATCCTAGAAATTTTACAACATAATTAGGTCTTCTTCGATTTAAAATATCACTATTTTAACTGTAATTGCAGGCATTTTACATTTTCAAAAACGACAAAAATGATTAGTTAACATGCATTTCCGGTTTGGATATTCTTTCATATCACAAGATTAGTCATCTTCTGTTATATTTGTGTTATTCCGGTAGTTTAATTTCATTCTAATTTTCTAATAAATCAATGGTACGAAAATTGTTCTTCATATTTCAAGTTAAGATCAAGTAAATCTCGTAAATAATAACAATTACTTAAATAGTTTAAATTAGATTGGGTTACAGATTTGTTTATAAGTTTTGTAAACCAGCTTTTAAAATCTATAAGGAATTAGGTTTGCAATTAGAAATAAAACACAGAATAATGATCAAATATTTATTGAATTTCTGATTCAGCAACACCCCACATTCCAGATAATAGTCTAGGTGCAGTGTCCGCAGTTTGGCGATTTGCTACAAATGTATCACGATCTGTACCGAAAACATACGGCAATCTTAGAACCCAGTAGGCTGATTGCGAAATATGAACAGGTCCATCGACTTTCGGAACAAAAATAGGAGCACCTGTAGATGGTTGAACCTTTAAACAAATAATAATTTAGAATTTCTATCTTCGATTCATCGCTACAAACATATATACTTATATAAAATCAATTATAAACTTACTTTTGGATTTAGTGTAACATAAACCGGCGCTTTAGGAGACACCACATGAATTCTCATCAACTGTGCAACCAATGGTTTATTTGGGCGACAGGGGCAATTATAGTAGAGCGGCATATCAGAATTTGTGATTTTATGACCAGTTTCTTTTACAATTCCTAAAAAAAAAACACATTTTCATTCTCAAAATCCAAACTTGCCTTGTAGATTTGGAAATCTTCGATAAATGAAGAACATATTATATTAAATATTATTACCAGAAGTAGCTCTTAGAACTTTATCTGGCGATGCTAGCATGAATCTATGTCCTCTTGGACACTCATATTCCACCCCAACAAATATTTTCACTACAAATTGCGACATATTACTTCCAGGTCGAGATCTTCGTGATCGCATCATGTTGGGTTGGAATTTTCGGGAATCATTCACCGCTGGCCAGTTTGGTTTACTATGTTCTAATCTAAATTTTTAAAAGTACAATCACTTTATAAGGCGCGTTCTAAAATATGACTTCGATAAAACAATTTCTTTATGCTCGATCAGTAATTTAAAAAAAAAAACAACGCGGTACGAAGAGACCGAAAACAACAAACTAGTATTTATTTACCACATTTGTCTACAGAAATTGCTATAGATAGGTATGATCTATTCCTGATCAAATAGGTATGATATTTGGTGTTGATTCACTTTGCAATTTATTTGTTCAACTATGATTTGATTGTTGCAGGTTTTAATTTAAATGTAAATCTTATACTGTTGTCCTGAACTTACCTTACAGTTACATCCCATGGTAGTAAGAAATTTGTCCCTGCCAAAAAACCAGGATGTTGATTTTCCGATAGACCTAAATTGTGACTATACAACGAACTCGCTCCCAAACAAACTAACGACCAACTAGGAAACTGTGGCAGTAAACTAGGCGGTGAAGTTGTAGTCAACATGCCTGGTAGATATTCAGTCGTACTTGGTTGCCGGACTAAATTTTTATCTGGAATATAAACGAAAACAAAATATTAAATATACGCAAAATATTTTTCATTTTATTCTAGAATCCAAGATGTAGTGAAGCTACTTGACAGTATGAAACTAACTAAATTAATTAATTAACTAAATCGGCGTTAAAACTAACCTTTTGTATCCTCTTCTTCTTCTAGGAGTTCGAGTACGATTTCATTATCTTGCGATGTGGCTTTATCTTGTGGTCCAGCAAGACTGAATCCAGATTTAGATGGGCCAAGCAAATCACTATCTTGCGACAAATCTGATCGGGGATCCGAGAGTTTATCAGAGTTGACTTGTTCTTGCGAACGAGCTGGTTTGGTAATTGCAGGTAAAATTCCAGCGAAAAGATTTGCAGCTCTAAATAGCAATGTAACAATTATATAGTTTTCAAAAATACACCTCAATAGGCATGTCTCAAGTTTAGGAGTCAAATTAAATTTATAATCAAATCAACAAAAAACAATAAACCTATATTCTTCGGTAGATGGTTGAAACACTGGAAATTTGACCTTCTCAACTTGAGTTTTACCACACAGGCAATCCATAGCAAGTGTTTGGTAAAACGTATGATTTGCTTGTCGGATACTATATGGATCATCACGTGATCCTTGTTTACGTCCACAATCGCATGAAGCAACGTAACGGACGCCACTGCAATGTTCTACATCACTGCAAAAATAATTCATTATTGTCTGAAATTGTTAAATTGTTAAACAGAGAAAATAGTTTACCTGTCATGTTTTGGATTTGTGCATGGATTACCGGTCAAACTTGGAAATTCACACAATTGATGACCGTTCTCAAAATGTTTATTGCATTTATCGGTTAATTCTTGGCTGTATTTCTCAAACATCGGACCACGAGCTTGCATCGCAAACACTCCAGATGCCATAGCTAGCTAAAAATACATTTAAATAAAAAGAAAACCACTAATATTTATTTATTAAACATGTATCAAATTCAATAAATGTATGTATAAATGTTAGATCACATTGTGACAAACTTGAATCTCGAAAATCATTGGTTGCATATGTTATTTAAATTATAATAAAAGTTCTTACTTTTGTTTCATGGTACGTTCGAGTATAGTGCGATGGTAAATTTTCCTGGTACCTCGCTAACGCTAAAGGTAGAACCTTTTGGCATCGTTGCTCTGAAAATTTGGTGTCAGTATACAGGGACGACAACAAATTCGGTTGTAAAGTTGGTGCAGAATCATCAATTGACTCGGCAGATTTAGGAATAAAAAATTGATGCAAAGCTGTTGCAACTTCGAACCATTGATCAATTGGTGGTACCTTACAAAAATCATAAATATTGTTTTTTCAATTGAGGTATTTTAGCAAATTGAGATACACAAAAAAAATTTTATCTTTAATAAATCTACATTTAAAATATTTTTAATGTACATAATATTTTCATTTAATTACCTCGAAATAAGCTGCAACGTGAGACCCATGTCGACCAGTTCCAATATTATCATCAAATCCTTTTGAGAACGCTAAATCAACATGCACCTTAAGGAACCTATGGAATGTTCGACCTTTGGTGTGCGCTTCCGTTTGGCATGAAAACGGAAAAGATAATTGTTCCTGAACACCTGGTTGGCATGATTTTATTAGATTTTGAACTGCGAATGATAAACGATCAACATTTGGTTCAACCGAATCATTCACGTAAACATATTCGTGGTTTACAGGGATTGCAAACAATGAATTACAACTAAGACAAATAAAAAATCATGTGTTTTGTACATTTATAGAATATATGAAATATATATATAATTACTTGGTATTGCCAACAATCCTAACTTTTCTTAGAATATGGTAAATCCGATCTTCAATTTCATGCTCCAATTTCTTGATATTAAAATGCGGATACTTTTGTGGATTTTTATACTGTTTTGGACATCGTTCGAAATAAAACACCAAACGAGGAGTACATGGTCTGCCGTTTGAAATCCATTCGGGATTCAATTTCGATACTGAACGAAGTATCTCAGTGATTTGGCTCATACATTTTTGCCTTAAATTTTCATAAATTAAACAAATCGAAACACAATAATTAATGAACACTTCTAGGAAATATCATACAATATCATAGCATTGAACTTATCTAAACGATGCATTTATTTATTTTATATCTTAATTTTAAAAAAACTCTCCTTCATATCTTTAAATATATATGATTTTCAACAATAAAATATAAATCAATACAGTAGTATAATTATATAAGAACTTTTTATAATTATTAAATTTTTTTTTTAAATCTTATACAATAAAAATACAAAATTGTATGATTCACAGTAAAGAACTTAATATTTCATAAATGTGATATTTAATGATTTCCTCGTAGTTTTCATATATAATAGTACCTGATATTTTCAAGCGATTTGAAAATTTGAACATAATTAATGTCGAAATCGAATGAATAACCAGGATGTGACAAAATAACAATATGTGAAATATGAAATAAAAGCAATAAAGCTCGAGCAAATGTACTCTTGATTTCATTATAAATGGTTAAGAAATCGGTATTTTTATTTTGGTCCTTGCAACGATTTGCTAAAGCCGTGTAATGTTCTATCAAGTTCGCTGTATCAAGTAAACTATACAAATGTAAATAAATTATTTGGTTCTCGTCATCGTACGATCCTTCAATTGTACACTGTAATGTTGATTAATAAAGAATAAAGCACTCAATTTTGGCTTACAATATCGCACTTCATTTTTTGGTTCTTGATTAAAGTTAAATACTTTTCCCAACGGTTTAACTTTTTGTCCAAAAGCACTATAAGCAGTTTTTCCAATTATCGAAACGACAACCACTTTAACACCAGATCCCAAAGACTCTCTACAAAAATCAAATAATTATTTTTAAATTGTAGTCACATATAAAATAATAACGTACAATGATATCGGCTTGTCAGGAAATATAAATATATCTTTCATTTTAACTTATATATGAATCGAATATAGTTGAAATTGTTTGGTTATTATTATTCAGCGCAATCTCGAAGATTTAATTTCGCCATGTTGGCACCATTAATGTTCCGTAGGTTTCGTATATTTTTATAAACACATAAAAAAGATACGATAAATTAAAGAAATATTCAAAAACATTTATCAAATAACAAATAAACTAAACAATCAACCATTCAATACTTGTAACTATCAATTAGAGAGTAAGAACAAAATGTTACGTATAACTAACCTCAAAAATTTAATCGTATCGTTGGATACAATACCACATAATTTCGGTAACTTACAATGTGTTCGTTTTCGACGGAAACCACGTTGGTTACCAGTCGCAAGAAGCAAAGTATTCCGTGTGCCACCTCGCACAATAACGCCAGAAGACGAACGGCTCGAATTAATGCGTTTATACAATAATTACCGCACTCAAATGAAAGCGATTCGTAGTTATTTGCACGGCGAATACAACGTTAAGTCAGTAATTATCGATACGGAAGTTCACGAAAAAGAATTTACAAAAGAGTTCAGTGAATGCATGGCGATTAACGATGAATGGAATGCGGGAAGACGGAAGGTTCGAGAGGCACGACATGCTAAGGAATTGGATGATATGAAACAAACTGCGTATAGTAGGTTGGACGAGCGATTGGAGATTAGGGAGAAGTTGTTGGAAAGCGCTGAAGAAATTGTTCGAAAAGAAAAGGAAGCTTCGAAAACGTTTATTACTAGTGAAAATGTTGATCAAGCCATCGAACAGGCGTTAGCAAATATGGTTGATTATAACTTTTCGATTGATGTTGATGGGAATTTTTATAAGGGACGAACAACTAAAGCAGAATCTAAATTAGAGGCAGTAAAAAGGAGTAATTAATATGTTGTTTAACGACTTTTTTGAAGCAAATTATTTCAAATTTTTATAAGTTTGTGTTAAATTTGGTTACAGTCGAGAAATAACAGTTGGTAATATAACCAACTGTATTTACCACTGCAATTAAATTTTTAGGTTTGAAAAATGTAGGATGCTGCACATAATTTATTGGTGTCTTTAATTATGTTTATGTTAAATATATATTAATAAAACTTGATAAAATTGTTTTATTTTTAATTTAAAATATCCGAGCTTATACAAATTTTAAGTTTTATAATTTTATCTTTAACCTCTAGCATGTTATCCCAAAATAGTCTGAATCGATTCAGGGAAGGTCAAAATGTATACTTCCGTTAAAATCTCATATTTCGTATAAGAAAGTAGAAGCCCTAAAATTACTTTAGGATCTTGTAATATATTTTGTTTTTTTAATATGAATATTTAAAATCTTATATTGTTCTTCAAACTTAATTTATTTATAAAAATAATATACAATTGTTAAAAATAAAATTAGACAAACAGCGATTCTAAAAATTCTTGTCTATTATCATCAGTTTCCATCTCTTCTTTTGGTTTTTCTTTTTTACTGTTCTCATTCGATTCCATTAAATCTTTATTTACAAACCGTTTATTTTTTTGATGTTTATCAAGATTAATCGTAAAGAAGTTCGTTTTCTTTTTCGCTAGTTGAATTTCCGCTCTCAACTTTTGTCGCCGTGCCGCCTTTTCATACGCTAATCGTTCGTTTAAATGTGTCCATTTAAAATTCGGCAAATACTTAATGCTCCACATACAATCGTACAATTTGGATTTCTTTCTCGTGCTAACTTGTGTGTTATTTAAAGATTTCGCGACTTTTTTCGCTTTTGATTTACGCTCGTATTCAATCCAGCCTTCAGTGAATTTTTTCGCAATTCTTTTCCTCTTCGACTTTATTGGTTGGCCCGGTTTTGCTTCTAAAATACACTCATTTGAGTCCAAATTCAGGGAGCTAATTACACTACATTACCTGTTTCTGCTAGTTGCATATATACGCGACCAATTTCGCCGAATTGTCCGAATATTTCGCGTATTCTAGTAACATTCATGTATGGGGGGATTGTTGCTAAATAAATAATACCACGTTTTTTCTTTTTCAAGCTTTGTTTCTCATCATCAGAAAAAACAGTTTCATCATCACTAGCCATACTTAAACTTAGTTATTATTAATATTATCACACAATTCTATCTAAATATAATTATGTAAAACCATTTTAATTCAAAATATCAATTCTGAGAACCATGTGGTTATAATTTTGTGATTTAAATGTCATTTAATAGTTGTGAACGTTGCACAGTGTTGCCAAAACTTTATGTTTAATGCGAAACGGCGCTAAAATAAATTTCATATTTAAAATATATAAATTTTATTTTATAAATAAAACATAATTACAGTCATACAGTAATAAAATAGTTATAGCATTAAAATGATTATTTTTTCGTTTTATTTAAAGTTATATTTGTGTCTAAAGTTACGTTAGGAATGCTTAAAAACATATCATCTGAATTATGCAGTTTTACCGACGATAGATCAGAATCACCAGTAAAAAGATTGTCATTGTTTTTCGAGTTTGAGCTTCTCGATTGCAGCACTGGTGTCGAAGTCCGTTGGACACTACGATCACGACTTTGAACAGCGCACCCGAAATCTGAAATATTTGCTATTTCAATCGATCTCGAATCATCCGAGATGTACGAGTTTTTCATAAATTGCCGACTGAGCACTTCTTTAAGGGTAACGTCGGTGCCTGAGCTCGAGTGCTCAAAACCGACAGGCCTCTTAAGACTGTCCGCGCTCGAACTAGACGACAACGCCATCGCTTCTTGAGTTTTTTTCAATGTTGAGACAGCCCATTGTAATCCTAAACCGCGGAGAATCACTTCCATATCTTCCGGAGAAGTGGATTTATCGGAAGAAAGCGGTTGAATTCCAGACATATCCGCTTTTATTTTATCATTTTGAGGCTTTTTTTTCACTTTCTTTGGACTTTTCTTCTTGGATTTCGAGCTAATTCCAACTTCCTCAACAGGCGAATAATAACGTTCGGGTGAAATTGTTATAAAACCCGACTTATCAGACATATTTGCGTTTTTATTTGAAACATTTTCATTTCCAACACTCGTATTTTTACCAGCTTTTTTACTCTCCGGTGATTTTGAGCGCATTTGAATGCTAGCGGAAACATTTTTAGATGAAATTACTGTATCTAGTTCAATAATCGTTGATAATTCATGTGGAACCATGTCTATATTTTGGTTATTGCGACGTAGCAAAGATGGCGGTGGTTTGTGCTTGTTATTAGCCAAAAATTTATTGACTTTTGGGTCTAGTAGGTTTAAAACGTTGTCGCATGCATGTTGAGTGGCTTCAATGTATTTTGGAATCCCCTGTAACATAGGAACATATGGCTCTATTTCGATTTCCTCAGAAGAAATTGTTACCATCTTAGTTGGTGAAGTACCTTTATTCACCCTAGGGGACGTCGCTGACGTACCAATCGTTAATAGATACCGGTCAACAGCATCTTGATTTATCGAGCTACCACTCGAACTTTCTAAATCGTCAGTTTTTTGTAAATTTGAAAGTCCTGGTGGTAAATCCATGTAAGAAGTTATCGAATTTTCGTTCTTATCACTAGACATCGGGCTTATTAATTTTTCTTTCTCTAGGCGTACTTTATCGATCATTGCAGTTAGATTAGATATTTTATCGCATGTTGCTTTTGTTAATTCTGTGTAACGATCGAATACAGTCGAGTATGGAAGTTCGGATTTTGTTTGAGCATCTAAACCGAACGCCTCTTTAACTAATTTATCAATATCGGCCTGAAGTTGGAGCAAATCTTGTTTCTTGCTGTTAAGCGCTTGCGTGCAAGGCCCTTCGTAGGTTTTAGCGCTGGTACGTAAATCACGCGATGTCGGAGATGATAGACGGTGTTTTGAAGGTGATTCACGTGTGGCGAACAGATAACGTGATCTATGGCTAGAATCACTTGATACTGAGGGGATTTCATTCAATTTCGGTGAAACACGCGACCTATTAGGACTATACTCGCGTGCTTTAAACGATGAAGCAACTGGTTCTTTACTTACACCTAATTTAGGTGATGTCTCACGTGATTTTGAGGATGTATCAGATGTTTCAGGTGAGCGATCACGTGGTCGTATTATAGTTTCTGGCGATCTACGTTGAATATCACACATTTTTGGACATGTAGCAGTATCAAATGATTTTGATATTGGAAATAGTCTCTGGGGTCTTGGTGATGTGGGTTGCGATTTTAATGGGGATGTCGGTCGTGCATCATCAACACTTGTTGCAGACATTGATAAGTATTTTTGTACATCGCTGAAGCTCAAATCAAAATGATTCATAACGTTTTGTAACTGTACTAATGGACTATTATTGTCGCTTGTTTCTAGAACACTTGGCCCTGGTGTTGATACGTCACTAACGGAACTAGTTGCCATTTCATCTATTTTTTGTCGGGA
Source organism: Nebria brevicollis (assembly GCA_944738965.1). Lineage (NCBI taxonomy): Eukaryota > Metazoa > Arthropoda > Insecta > Coleoptera > Carabidae > Nebria > Nebria brevicollis. The sequence goes on from OX122907.1 coordinate 9,961,216, forward strand.
CATAGATAATAATTTCTTGATATATTGCATGAGTTGAGGGTTTATTTCTTTGCCGGTAGATGTAGGTACGTCTGCAGATTTCGAATTGATTGAGGTTGTTGGTTTGTTTGAACCTATATTTGATTGTTGTGGTTTATTGTGCAAGTAGTCTTTATACGATTTAGAATCATTTGATTTTGATGTGATATGGGTGAATTGTATTTCTGGTGGACTCATGTATGTTGTGCTCGACGAAACGTCGACTGATTTCAAGGTTTTTCGGCTACAATCAGTCTGAAGAGGTATTTTTTTCGGTTTTCCATCTGCTTTATCAATCATTATAAGATTCGAGTTTTCAGGGGTACCGATTTTGATTTTAGTTTCTTCGGCCATTTTTATAATGATCTCACACAATTTATCTGCGTTTTCTTTATTTACATCGTTATCAACATTGTAAACTTTCGAAGAAACACAAAATGGAGCAGATGGTAGAACTAACGGAGATGTTTGAGTTTCAATATTTCTGATTAACAGTGTCTTTTTCGGTTTCGCCCTTTTACGTTTTTTCTTTTCGCAAATGCTACTATTACTTGTACTGTTCGAGCATGGTTGTTTTTGTTTGGCTTTAGCTTTAAATTTCTGTACTACATTTGGACATCTTATAAGCAACGGACTAGTTCCTGTCGAAACAAATTCCTTAGCATTTTTCTCTTTTGGACACGGACATAATAACTTAATCAGTTCATCATCTTTGAGAATATTATTTAATTTACTAGACGGAGGTAAATCAGACACTTCTTTTAAAAGTAAATCACGTTGATTATTGACACGTTGTAATAAGTTAGCTAGGGTTTTTTGTTTCGATGCCAAATCACATTTTGATTCAGATGCAGTCGATTTGTCTGAGCGACTTGTAGTTTTTTCTGTTTCGGTTGAGCGACACGTTTTTCTCCCCGAGTCCTTACATTCTTCAGTTGTCCATGCACCAACGTTTAATTGAGCAGTGCTGCCTGTAACATCCAACGCTCGAAACGGTATTTTCAAGTCTTCATTCGGCGGCGATTTTTGTTTAGGTTGAATAGTGATTATTGGAGTTTCTAGAGTTTTACACTTATGCACATATTTTTCGAAAATATTCTCAATTTGAGCTTGACGTCTACGCTCCAATGCGCGCAAGCGCTCTTCATCCATATGATATTTCGGGTTATGAGTACGTATTTGTGCCATACGTTCCTGTTTTTGCAACACTGGCAATTCTTCCAAAAGTTGTTTATAGTCTTTCTGGATTTTAACTTTTTCCATAGCTTTAACGCCTCTGGAATGGGCGTCGCGGTCTTGTTTACGCATTTTCTCTAAAAACTCATCGTTCTCATTTTGGCTACACGTATCCACGTGTACGTTATCTTTATTTAATTTTTGAACGATTGGACCAGAGCTATATTCTTTGGCGAAACGATTCGCGTGATCGTAATATTGCACTTGGTTTTCGTTCGAATTCAAATTTGTGCAACTTGGTCTAAGCGTTGTCGTGGGCACGTACGGCAAATCTTTTTTATGTTTGGAACTTTTAATATCACAGATTTTGTAGCTTTCAATGTTGAATTTGTTGGTTTTCGCCGGCGAATTTGGGCCAGAAATATCGTTCGAAATAAAACGGAAATCGGTCGTATCATCATCGGAGTCGAATTCGGTTAAATGGCGATGACGAATTCGATCAGAGATTTGGGTGTTCGTTGAACATATAGGTAATGCTCGATGTAGGTTTATTAATTCTTTGATTTCTTGAGGAGATAAATCACGATTACTGCGATTATTCGAATATTTATTACGTTGTTCTTGATTTTTGTTGTATTTTTCGGGACTTTTTAGTTGTTTTTCAGGACTTTTTATACGTTTTTCAGGACTTTTTAGATGTTTTTGAGGGCTTTTTAGTTGTTTTTCAGGACTTTTTAGATGTTTTTCAGGGCTTTTTGAGTGTCTTTCGGGACTATTTCGTTGTGTTTTACGTTTACTTCGAGGTGAATACATATCACTATCATACTCACTATTTGATGTAATTGACATATTTATCGGGGACTTTGATGCACAAGAACTATAACTACTATCTAATTGATCTGCTTTAGATTTTTTCGATTTACTATTCCTTCTCGGCGAACTAAAATTCTCAACATCTGACTCACTACAAGATCTACTCAGAGCATTCGCTGTTATTGTAATATCCACACCATTTTTCCGTTTTTTCTTTTTCCGTGGAGTTCTTAGTTTCCCCGTTCCCAGTTTACTCACCATAGCGCTACGAGTGTTCTCGATTTTCCGCGCTAATTTCAATTGTTCGGCTGGTTTGGTTTCGAGTGTTTTGCGTTGTGCTTCGTCTTTGTGTAATTTTTCATGGGCTTGTTTGCCCCGTTTGTCAGATTCCTTTTGATTTTTCTCACCGATTTCTGTTAATATCTCGGCTGGATCACGTTCGAGCGCCGCTCGCGTGTGTGCGGAACCGACTTCTTTGATACAATCGCGGTATTGCTGCTGGAGCGTTAACAGTTTGCGTGTTTGCCAACGTTTGAGATCTTGTTCACCCTGTTTTTCACTCGTTGATAGTTGTTTTTCTTTTTCTTTACGTACGCGGTTACGTACGTTTGCAGCGATATCTTTTGATTGTTGTCGAACCTAAATATTATTTATAAAAATAATAATATTTGTATGCAATTTGAGCTGTTCTCTAAAAAATGTTGGTTATAAATTTTAAGAGCAGCTCAATTGGGAAAACTTATTAGTTTTTGAATTAAACATACCTGTTGTAATCTAATTTTACGCCGGCGATCAAACTCAGCATCTGCGTCACAAGTAACCATTTTTCCTCGACTGATACTAACTGGATTCCCATGAACTGTCACATTGATTGACATTTTCCGTCGTTATTAACCTCAAATGTGTAACTTCACTGAAGCACTCATAGATACGTTGTAGTCCCACATATAGCACATTATTACATGTAATTATCGACAGTACATTTTAATAAACATCAACAAATTCATTACCGTCAAATCAAACAACACTTAAATATCTAAATCCAAACAAAAATATTTATAAACAGACTACAAATTTCAAATGTTTTCAAATGACATATAATTGTCAGTTTCTCAACACAGGCGTCATCTATCTGAATTCAAATGCAATGTTTACAGTGGCGTAACATTTAAACGAGTTAAATTTATTATAAAATCGCGATTTAACACTGAATTTCCTGTCAAAATATTCAATTTATACTTTTATTATTGTAATAAACCTCTTAAATAAATAAATAATATAATCATTTGTTTTTGATGAACCGCAAGGTGTTACACTGCTTAAAGTCGAGAAAGTGTGGATCTACCGCTCGTCTTATTAACGCATTGCGTCACTATGACGTAGTTTTAGGAGTTACTATAGTACCTTCTCTTAAATTACGTCATGGTGACGTAATACGATAGCAAGGTGTGCGGGTAGAGTTCCAAGCACATATTTATTACTAAATCAGATTTCTTTCTTTTTTAAAAATATGTTTTTTATATTTTAAAGAATTGTTGATATGGAAATTAAGTAAATAAATAATATGTTGCGCTATTGGGTTATGATACGTATCCAGTGTGCAAAATATGTTGGAATATAGTATAGGCATGCTTATATTTTCACTAGATTACTGCGTACGCTGCTGAATAATCTATGGCCTATGCATCAGGGGACATCTAATGCCCTTAGATATTACGCTTATGTTTTCAGATATTTTTATTACAAATTTAGATCGAATTACTTATTAAAAATACATATACCTATAAATGAAATACAAATGTGTATGCTTCCTTTAACATTTCTATATATTTTTTCAATTTATATTCATATATAATCACTTACAAACCTTATATTAACGAACAGCAAGCTCCATCATTCTCCGAATCCAGATGGCATTCACTTCTCACACTCTTACTTATTCACTAATATTAAAATTCACTAAATTCATAAGATATAAATTCACCAAATAGATAAAATATCACGACTAAATTCCAAATGGTACAACATTCTCAAATATTAAGCGAATGAATTACAATCTAACATACATCACAGTCGATAAGGATTATAATAGTTTTTAGAGGCTCCTGGAGCTTGAGATAGATTAATTAGGGTTGAGATTTGATTATTTGGTTACGGTTAGATAGCAATTGATAAATGATGTATAGAGCTACTGATTTATTATATTTGTGCCTAAGAACTCTAAGCAACAAATATCATAAAATCACACATGCTTTTAAAATCAATAAAAATTATTAATTAAAACACAAATTTTAATAAACGAACGTAAACCCATCCATACACGCGGTCTCGAAAATACTGATCATTTCCCCTATTATATTATTTTTAATTGAAAAAAAAACCAGTTTATAGAAATAATTCAGTAGCGCGTTATGTAAAATTGATTGTGACCCTTCTATTATGAATAAATTATACTAATTTCGTACTTTAGAACAAAAACATTCTAAAGAGTGAAATATGATGTCATTAAGGTATGTGTACCAATGCCGCTAATAGGTAATATTAGAATAGTTAAAAATGATATAAATAAAAAGCATGAAATATCCTTTAGTTTTAGATTTATTTGCATACCATAATAATAGCGGCGATTTGTGACGCGTGAAAGATTCGTATTTGTTGATTAATCGTGTTACGCGACTTGACGAACAAATACGAACGATTCGCGTGTCACAATACGCCTATTTAAATTCTGACATCATTCACAAACGTATATTATTTAACACAATCATCTTATATGTTGATCCGCACGACTTACTATAAACGCTGTATGTATTTTAGGTATGTATACTAAAAAATATGATAAAATTCTTATCACTAGACTACGTACAATACGTGACAATGTCCGATAGTTTAATATTTAAAAATATTTCGCTTAATATAACATATGTTTTTTATAATATATAAACGTTTTTTTTTCTCTAAAATTAATTATTGTATATGAATACTCTGTAAAATATATGTAATATAATATAAATATAATATTTTATAAATCTGAAGGTAAAATATAGCTTAAAACTTAATTTAACATATGAAAGACTGTTCAGGTCAATAATAAAATAACAGAAGTCGTTTGAAAAATGATTTTTTTTTTGTGGTGATATATGTCCATTTGCACCGTGGTTCTAAATACAATTTTTTTTAACTCTACAATTTGAAACTTGTTGTTTAAATAACTTTACCTACTGAGTTATGATTGTTTAGTGATATTGGTGCAAATGGACTTAAATGAAAAAAAAATGATAATACAATGACGGACGATTTTTGTAACATTTGATAAAAACAGAATACGAATTTTGATTTCATTTTAAAATTATGGGGTACACATCGGGCAGTTTGAGTACCCATTCCGACCTGCGGAAAATAGATAATAAAAATATAAAAAAATTAAATGTGTACCCCCCCCCGATTACGAAATACATATATTATTGATATTTTTTTATATAAAATCGTTCGATTCTTAATAATATTTTAAATTATGGCAGCTGATAGCATTTCTCCATTATATATATATGTATATATACCACATTTAGATCTCGAGTTTAACACAAATAATATATATAAAATATGAAGACAACTAGGGAATAACATAAAATATCACATTCAGCTAATAATTTGATTTCATATAAAATTGCATCGCCACTGAAAAATCATTATAATAAAATATAGGACGAATTTAATTGTAATACGTAATACAAAATTTGTAATTGCACAATAACCAATTTCACAGTGTACACATTGCATATTATTCCCTTGTCGGCTTCTTTAGAATTCGCAAATTCTCAGTTCGCTTTGATTAGTTTATTATATCCATCATAATTGTGTGAGAAGCTTATTGAAAATGCTATAATATACATGCTTAGAGCTTATTTCTAAAATAAACAATATATTCATGGAACCAAAACATTTGTTTAAAATGTACGATATTTAATTGGAAAATTTATTTAAATTTGTAACCACCATTTTGTTTATATTTACAATTATAATCAGTGAATTAATCAATAAGGACGACTATTTTCGCCACTTCGATGCTTTGTAGTCAAGGACAAATATAAAATGTATTGACCAATCAACGAATATTATGCTTCGTCTTGACTATTACGACAATTAAGTAAACTTAGCAATAATTAGCGAATATAGTACGTCATTTTGACTCACACGCGCCGATATAATAATTGCAGGGTTAGATAATTATATTATAATAATTACGCCAACTTAGGTGCTGATGTAAAATTAAGTATTTTGACTCCATAAATGTTTGATTTGATTTTAAGAACTTATCATTCGAATGAAAAGGGATGGATATATATATGAGGTACTTATAACTTTGGGGTACAATTAATTAAAAAGATGAACACGCGATTCGTTCACTATACACACGAACTTAAACTAAATATCGTCAAATAAAAATAAATTTCTTATACAATTACAATATTATATACAATAGAAACAAATCTGTTTACCAAACATAAAAGAGTATTTTTACCTGCTACACAGTCCGATTTGTAGAGAGAGAGAGAGAGGTATGTTGTCCATTTTTGTTTTCTACGTCGAATGAACACCATTATTTTGATTCGATTGTTTAATAAATATATTAAAATTTGTCTTAAATCGTGTAGAAAAAAAAATACGTAACGTGTTGCATTTTGGATGACAAGTATCTTAAAACAGTCTTATTCAATCATCAAATCATTTTAGTTTTTGTATTTTTTTATATATACATATTGCATTTTGAACTTATTCTTCACGGATACTAAGACTTACTTTTGCGACACACCACTAGTTTTTTTTAAATAATTATTCAGTGTGATAGGTGTCATTGAACAAGATGCTATAATTGTGGACATTTTTCCGTAAAAAAGTAATAATTGCTACAAAATTGATTATAATTATCTCAAACACGACTAAATGTGAAAACAAATAGTGCAATTTATATCTATAGATTATCATAATTCTACAACAAATATGATTAGTTTGATAGATAATAATGTGTGTTTTAAGGTTTTAAACAATAAATGATCAATTTTAATCATGTTTGAAGAGAAAAGTTATTTATTTAATGAAAATTGCTAGTAAACATTTTGAAAAATGAGGATTTTGTTATGCAAGCTTATGTGGTGTTTCGCAAAAATGAGTTTTTCCTTTCATTTAAACTCAATTCAGTTCTATATCGATTACATAATTGTTATTAGCAAAGCGATTTAACGTGGTTTTAGAATAATTTGATTCAGTTGAAGAATTAAAATGGTGAATTCGTCACCAGGGCGGCGTTAAAATCACTTTACTAACTCTTGACATCTTGACATCCTGAGCGCCATGCAACCGTGTTACGTTTGTAAATCAAACAATTGTACTGATTAGGGTGAGATCTGTACGTTGACCAAACGAATTCCGCACTATCTTGTGTCCAAAATTCAGTTTTAAAAATAACTCTTAGTCGCCAAATCGACTGCATGCCTTCTTCCACTTACATTGTGTGCACCATTGTTCCCTGTGCTCCATCCCATAGACTTTTCGGCATTTCTTGTTCTCGCCGCGGATCCTCCGACTTGGACTAGACGGACTTTTGCCGGTGCTTAGCGCCAGTAACGCAGGAGGGCTGCCGTTGCTCGACGAGGGCGACGGATACGGGAAACAGCTGGTAGGACGTGGACTGAGTTTTAGTAATTTTTGCGGCGAGCTGGGCTGTTGTTGGTACGGGTGTGTGGGCGGCGCTTGTTGTTGGGGGTTGTGTGTGTGGTGCAGTGTGATTGGTGGTATGTTTATGGGTCCGGCTTGGCTTGCCAGCAGGCCTTGCCGGAATGAGCCGACGATTTGTCGCTGATATTCAGGGTCCTCATGGAATGGACGTGCCATGTCCTGGTGGGACATTGTCGGTGGCGATGATGTATGTTGTCCCATCTCTACTTCCGTGTAATAGAATTCCTCCTCGTGATCTAGTGGCTTTACATCACTGCAACAAAACAAACCATCATAAACAAAACTGACTAAATATATTTTATTGGAAATTAAATTCCATATAGTCTATAAATACTATTAAATCAATACAAGACACCAAAATAAAATAATCTATTGCAATCGGATTATTCAATCAGCACAGTTAGGTAACCCTGACATTATAACTTTGGTAATACAGTAACGATTGGCACACCATGACCAAAAAAAGTCACGTGACACGTTAAATGTAATTTCTTTGTTCGCATTGCATACAGTGTTACGTGTCACGAAAACGTCAAACTGTGAACATATGATCTCAAGACAAAGGTACATAAACCGGCAAGGTCGCGGTACGAACTGCTGTTTGAGCGTGACCTTGAACGCGTGCATTCGTGTTTGAACAGTTCGGCGATCCACCGTTAATGGTGTCGATGGTCGGGGTTATTATACCGGCCCGTTTGTTTCTCATTGTGACAAGAGCGCCCGGTCGGAATTTCGACAAATACGGTACTGACGCGTTTGGATTCGAAAGTGTCTTGATAAATTACGTATGCGTACGTGATTATTATCACGTTTGTTTTTTAAGTTGGGACACTATTTGATTTATTTTATTGACTTGGACCCTAAATTATAAATTATGTTTTATTAAAAATATTGCAATAGTATTTATCAAATAAAAGAAATTAAATGTGAACATATCTCACTATATAAAGTGTTTTCACAGAAATGTATATATCATTAAATTGAAATTAACGATTTATATATAGGAAATGAATACAATAATAAATTTAATATTTATTTAATAGTGTCAATAATAATAAAATAAAAACTGACTAGAATGTGTTTTTACTCCATATTTACATTTGATTGCAATAGAAATATATGAACGTGAAAATGTTACTCGTTATCTTATTATTATGGATGTGTTTGTTTTCGAATGTTAATCTCTTAAAACAGCTAAATTGGTTGTATAAGCAATAAATCAGAGATGTATCTTACCGTAAATGTGTGCTGCGCACATGAGCTTCAATAGCATCACAAGTTGTTGTTATAACCAAACATCCCGGCCAGGTGCATTGGAACACAAGTCGACTCGCCTGAAACACAAAAATAAACCAATTTTTAGACAATTAGAAATAAGCCTTAAGCAACTTCTAGTTCTTGAAATATTTATTTGGACAAATAAACATCATTACATGAGAATATATTCTTAGAATTTCGCACTTTTACACTAAAACTAACAAAACCGGCGATTTCCAATTGAAACAACATATTTAGATGAAGATACTACGTCATTTTGACATCGTTAAATAATTTCAAATCAATCATACACAGAACACAGCTGGGATTCAAATTAGAAAATCCAATTTATCATCTTTGTTAAACGAATTTTCGTTGTTTAACTGAACTAAAATAGCAATTTAAATAATTCCTACCAGGAAAACTGATCCATAATGGTCATTAATGTGGCAGATTTGATCTTGAAATGGAACTATAAGAGTTTAAGATTATCAATTTACTAATACTCTATGGTTATATGAGTACAAGTAACAACGAAGTAACCATTTTAAATAAAAAAAGTCTCCTTTAGGAGGTTAGAGGAGAGCCAGCAGATGTTTTCGAATATAAAAAGAAAACAAAAAGTCATTGTAACCGGTCCTGGTATAAAACTCAGGTGTTCACCCTCCTATACGATCTGTACAACTACAGAGGGGTGTAGATGACACAGGTAGACTCTACTACAATGCCAAAGTTAAGGGAATAACATAACAGAAAGCTACAGGTGGCAACAACACTATAGATAGGTACAACATAAAAAATGTTTCTAAGATAAAATTCTTGCGTCAAAATCTATCAAACATATCTAAAATGTCTAAGGCGTAAACATACTTAAATAATCAAAGAAATAGTAGAAATGCTTGCAGTTTCGTGCAATCACTGTAGCTATTTTCGAATATAACAACATCGTTCTACTTTCAAGTAACGCACGGGACTTCCTGGGTGACATGATTCACCAAAGGTCAGGACGTGTTTAATATTTTGTCCCCCTCGACAAACAAACAAACAAACAAAACAAGGCAGACAAAGAACCGCGGGGAATCAGTCCACCACACATATTAGATCGATCTAAAAATACTTTACACACAGTTTTTCACATGTTGTGTTCACTTCACGCAAAGTGCACGTTAGAATAACAATATTGTCAATAAAAGCACACGCATTAGCGCAGCCTCGACTCGGTCTAACGACTTTTTTTTTCAGATCACTACTTTTGATAATTTTACATATAGTGATAGATAATTGTTTATCTATCCCTATAGTTATTGGCTTTTATATAAAAATTTCTATTTGAATATTCATTTTTTTTTCGCTATGTGAACCTGACTTTCAATTTTAGTTTATTGGTTTTATTTTACCTGTTTTCGAAGAGGCAGAATGTTACTGCAAAATTGGTGAATAATTTATTTACGATTTTGACCATAAGGCAAAATCGATGTTGCCCTAGATGAGCTTATATTGTTTGCTTTTAAAATTTGTTGTAGACATCCGCCATAAATTATGATACATATGATTTTAATATAAATATATAGTGCCCGTGTTCATTAAATACCGCATGCATTTTAAAATTCGTTTTACACAATTCTCAGCTTAGCTCAATTTCAACTCAAGTTGTTTTTTGTTTATACGTTAAATAGACAGAACAAGAACATGAGTTTGAACTTAGATAAGCTGAGTTTTAAGTTGTAAGAGGATCATAGTAAATTTTGTTGCGTAAATGTTACCCAAATTCTTAGTCAAAATTGCTAATTGTTGAAAGTATTTGAGAAAAAGGTAATTGTATTGCATTTTATAGACATAATCATGCTATTTTAGTACAATTCTAGCAATAAAAAAAATTAAAAAGAGACAAGTATATGATTTATATTCAATTTGTTTTTGTCTATTCAAGTTCATTGTTTTCAACTTTGAACAATGCACGTGTATATACAGTTTATATTAGCTTCTTGTGTAGTCAGTCATAGACATTTAAATACATAATACAGAAGATGTGTACACTTATTTAAGTAGGAGTTAATGTCCTTTTGTTGATGCACTGAATAGTGCATTCACTACTAAATAGATGAACTCGGTGTCGTCGTGAACAATAAGGAGGTCAATTACTATCTCATGCGCGATTATATATTCAAACTGACCATTCACCTGTATTTTATACCAAGTCCTTCACGACTCAACGCAAATATATGATTGAAAGCCAATCAATTATTGCGATTTTGCAACATTTCATCGGATCAACTTTCTAACATACATTTTTACTTTCTTATACGAAGTCATAACGTATTGTAATCATAAAACAAAATCTATTTCGATATTTTAACGGAAATATAATTTGTATTTGCAACCTATCTAAACAAAATACGTATAAGAACGTTCAGCAAAACACTACAAATATTTTTGAAGTACTTATTATCATAACAGCAAAATATTAGGGCTTTAGTGGCTTGTTTATCTAACCAAAATATTATTTTGAAACCTCAACTGTATTTTGGAAGATTAATGTTTTTTTTTTGTTCAACATATTTTAAAATAAGTTTCTGTGTATATTATCTTATCTAGACTCTAGCTGTGGTTTCGCTATTATCAGATTGCATATTTCTAGTGAACTGTTGTGTTTTTAAAAATACATGTATAGGTGATTTTTAAGTTTAGATAAAATGTGAATTACCACAGAATTTTTACCTTGAAAATAAATATATTTCACGTAATTGTTTCTTTTGTTTGTGTTCTTTGGAAACAATCATTGAACTCTTCAGAAGCAGAAGTTCTATTTTCATAAAATGTCAATTTATTCTTGGAAATGTCTATATATAGGAGGTTATGTGAAATATTTTTAACTTCTATTTGCATAGATTTTATTTTTACTCATTTATATTACAAGATAATTATTTAAATCCACGTAACAACTACAAATTATTATATAGACTGTCAATAATATTATTTTAATATAAATTTGAATTAATGAAGGCGTTGTAATCTCCCATTTTTTGATTCCCTTTCGATAGAAATAAATAGATTTCTGCGAACCGATTATCGGCGAATCCAGTGGCTTATGTTATATATAGCGTCAGGGAACAAAGGAATATTCGTCCAATATTCGAGTCGATTTTCATTCCGATGGCAGCCGATGACTGCCGAACGGGACGACTCGATCAATATGTTGATACACAAAGGCACGTGGCGTAGAATGTTGCATTGCGCGTTAACTAATTTGCGCGTTTCGCGAAGGACGACCAAACATCTTTCGTGGTGTACTCATTTGACTAATTAAACACTGCACACGTATATTAAGCTATTTAATAGCACACGCACACACAATGACACTGCTATTTTTGCATAGATAATAGTATTTAAATTACATTCTTTACAAGATGTTCATTGTTTATTAAATATTCCATTTCCTTTTACATATATTAACATTTAAATATCATCAAGTTTAATTAGCAAAGTTGACACCAGGGCTGCGTACTTCAATTCAATTATTAACGCGTTTATTTTCAATTTTTTAAACCGTAAACACAAATTTATTTATAAATAACTTAAGTTTCACTAGACTATAGTCTAGATTTCATCAGATCTATGAAGAGTATAGATTTGATAATGCTTATTGTATAGCAAAATTAAAGTTATCTATCAATAATTTGTGAAATTGAAACCAAGGACAATTATATTTGACCGAATTAGTAAATGATGATAAACTATGTAAATGTTAGTAAACAAATCAATTATTCATTAAAATACGAATGTTTCGCTAAACTAACAGGCATTATCATAATAATTCGTGATAACCTTATTAACAAAAAGTGTCGTTATCCGGTAATGGTGTTAAAAATCTATGTGCGCCACTGACCAAACGAAATAACATTGGCAACTATGGATAGGAAAACTAAAAACGAACAAAAACATCAAAAGCAAAAAATCCTGTTGTAGCCAAGGCGATGTCACACTCACAGACAAAGATAGTAAGAAATTGAACAAAGATGTAACGAAAACAAATGTGGCGCCGTGCGCAAAACTGAGGACGATAATAAGAGGAAATTAGATAAATCGTGCAAAAGAAATACATCGAGAAACTGCGTGTACATATATACGCAGTAGCAGCAATAGTGCAGCGGCAAAACAGATGATAGCGGTGACGATTTGCCAGATAGATCCGTCCACGGCATGGAGGGAATAAAGTATGTTATGATGCCCGTTGCCGCCCGTTCGTTTTCCGTTGTTTCGCATTACGGTCGTAACAGCGCTAGTTGGTCGGAGTTGGAGCCGGTGCCGGTCAGGTGCATGACCCCGGCACCGGCTACAAACTGCGCACACGTGGACACCGTACCAGCCAAGCGAGCTGCGTACGATGTAAACAATAAACAGTGCCGGCGAAACCAGCTTTCGCTAACTGATACATTCTAACCGTCGCATAAAAGGCTATTGCGTCACAAAACAACCTACTATCGCGAAGAAAATACCCCTTCTTTAATTATTTTCTCAAATCACATATAAATGAGGAATTAGTAACTCTATAGTCTGTTTACTTACTTATACGAGGTAATAAGTAAGTATTGTAATCATGAACAAATTTGAACATCTGACTTTTTTTGGAATGTGTGTCTGTTTGTGTGTAGGCAGCCTAAAGAAAATAGTTATAGAAATTTATTCGTATTTTATTTATTTTTACATCAATCGAATCATGCTTGCCAACAAAATATTTTATGTTATGTGAAGAAGTTTTATGCTGAAGTTTATTTTAATTGAAGAAGCTCGACTAATATAAACAAATGTAGCATATCGGAAATAATTGAAAGAACAGTTCAATTATTTGCTGAATAAAATTTAAGAAAAGTTTCGATCGACTTAAAATTGTTAAATTAAATTAAGTTAAATATTTTCTGCATAAATCTAACATGATCGAGTTTTTCAATTAAAGCTCTTATTAATTAAATCGATATTATATTAATAAAAACAAATAAAGAATTTAATTTCGTAGAAATGCATTTTCGCGAATTTACTATTGTAGTTGATATAAAATTTCAACATTTTTTTCTAGAAATTGTAAACTGATTTTGTGTAATTAATATAATAGAAACTGCAAAAGTGAGTTCTATTTTAAGATTGGGTTTATTTAACTGAAAATAGCTACAAATACGTCATAAACAGCTGATCGTTGTACAAACAAAAATCTATTCATAATCAAACAGTTCGTGTTTCTTTGTATATTTGGTTGATGTATTTTGCATTTAGAAATGTGCTAAATTGTTTAGTAAAAGTGCAATATGTTTATAAATAAATTTAAAAAAAAATATAAACGTAAGTGCATTACGTAAGAATCTAATTACTTATATGCATTATAATAATTATTTATATAAATAAATCAGTTATGCATGTCTATACTTTTATTATATATACCCCTTCCCCCTTAAATCTCTAGGATCTTAAATAGATGAAAATATTTAGTATACGGAAGAAATTGGTTTGAATAAAATGTTTTGAATATAAAAGTGTTATTAAAAAATAATAATAACATTTATAGAAAGTATAATGGGTGACAAATCAAAGCAAAGCAAAGTTAACCTAGCCTAACCTAACCTATAATAGCAAACCAAGCGAAAGTTGTACGATTCTAGTGAATGGCGTAGAAAACATTCCGAAAGATTTATTGCTATATATTTAACGTTTTAGTGGTGTGGCTACTAAACAAAAAAGATGTTTAGAAAACAATGCGCCACAAATGAAAAGTGAAATGACATGTAAACTATTCCGTTTCGCATGATTTATCTAAACATTTATGCTTCACTTGTAATTAAATCTGTCTTAAATATTTATTATTCTTGTCCCAGTTGTTTTATGTTTGTTCAAATCACGTGCGATGCGTAATGTACACTTCATTTAGAAAATACAAATAAAAACACTTTCAAACTTATCTATAGAGTCTTTTGCATCATAACGCGCAAATAGTTCTATTTAGTTCTAGTCGTCATTTATCAATAAAATCTGTAGTATCTTGCACTGAACCTTCTTATACGTTGTTTAGATAGAAAGGATTTTCAAATACAAATTTTCAATCATACAAGAAAATATAATTATTTATTATATTTACTTAAATTTGTCTATAAGGCATAAAAAAAATTTATACCTTATAGACACACAGACACACGGACATGGTAGATGATACCAATATGAAATATAATAGTTTATAGAAAGTCATTAGTTATCTAAAGGCATTTCAATCAGTGATTTGTATAAATAATTAAATTAATTTGCCTTTAGGCATTTTGATATTCCTAAATCCTAATAGTATCGCCGCCAGTGTTAGTTTAGTATCGCGAAGAGGGCAATGCCTCTACCAGTGCAGCATCAACCTCCCCTCGCAACAATAGCACTA
This sequence comes from Nebria brevicollis, assembly GCA_944738965.1. Lineage (NCBI taxonomy): Eukaryota > Metazoa > Arthropoda > Insecta > Coleoptera > Carabidae > Nebria > Nebria brevicollis. Next base: position 9,976,625 of record OX122907.1, read on the forward strand.
CTTCGTCCCTTGCCTTGCTATCAGTTGCAGTTGCACCATGGGGAAGAGTCTAAACCTAAATTCTAATCATTCATAGCCTCAAACAACGTCACTATAATTGGATATGAGTTATTATTTGCGATGCAACAACAAGTTACTTTTAGGTTTATATTTAAATAGGAATTTTTCTATTTAAATCGGTGCACCAACGGCGGTTGGTTGATTTGGAACTGTACCGGGTATGGTTATGGTCAGTGGCCCAATATGCCGGCACGACAAGGACACGCTGGTAAACAAAGATGGCAATGTAAACACAAATGCAACAACGGAGTGAATCTACGGAGATTTCGGAGTTCAACGGTCTGTGCGGTGGTGCGGTGCGGTGTGATGTGCGTGTGTTGGTCGCCTAAGCTGAGCGCGGAGTGGGTACATTTATTGCGTCCGTCCGTGGTGGCGTGCTGCCGATATTTGTGAATAATAGAGATGTGCTGTTCGAGAACAGCGCGGACGCGGATTGCCACACACAATTTACATCTATTATGCGTGGGTGTTGTTTACGACGGACAGGATACCTGTCCAGTGAAGATTAGATACGCTTTTTATTTCATTTTTATTGCTTTTATATAATATAGGTAGTCAAGGGCACGAGTATATCAAACTGTTTCTATCGTATTTACAAAATTATAAAAAAATTCGATATTTAATTTTTAGAAACTATTCTATGTATAATACGTAGTATTATACATAGTAATAATCATAGGATGCTTATCTGATCTTATAATAAATAGCACCTAGCACATATATTCTCTGGTGTGAAAGAAAAGTTGTAAACAAACGGAATAGTAGAACGTGATGAATCAGAATGAGTCAAAAGAAGTTTGTTTAGATGAGGATAGATTGGCAAATAATAAGTATTCTATCAAGAAAAATTTCGATGTCAAGATATTAACGGAAATAACCCTTTCGACCTTCCCTGAATCGAGTCTGACTGTTGAATAAATAGCTCATTAGGGTAAATTACAACTTAACTTATACTGTTGTAATGTTTTTATTAGTAAGATAATAGTTGCCATTTATTCTAGGCGTGTATGTATGCGCGATTCACCCCTCATATTATTAATTACAACCGGCAATACTAGTAATTTGACACAGTTGGTTACTACAGTCACGGTATCTTGACAGTTTACTATATTCAATTAATCAATTACAACGGAAACAGCATTATTATTAGAGACACGTCTGTAATGTTCTGAAACATTCCACATGTGTTTGAGTTTTCTTCGAAAATATTCGAACTAGTTCGCACAGCGCTTTGATATCGAATAGAATAGCAAAAGTATCTAAGCATCATAACCAGCGTTGACTATGAAAGGCTATCGACCCCGCTTTTCATGGAAACGTATAGCCGTACCAACATACACCATACAAAAGAAAATCTCCCCAAGACCCCATGAAAGCGCTGGACATGATTTAAAATTGAAAAATAATAAATTTTAATACATATTTACTACGTAAAGTGGCAAATGCAACGTTCGTATACGAGTGACGAAAACAAAATCTAACATGAAAGACGGCGGCGATGTGATCATCTCAGTCGCCTATGAGCGATGACGTCACAGATTGCATTCTGTGTATTCCGGCAGATAGCATTGTGTTTTATAATAGTAGCAATAGATGTCATAATATCATGTTTGCGTTACTATGAACTGGCTATTTTGTGCGATGCATGCGTATGTTTGTTTGTTTATGCAAAACATGGACGAGGCCATCGTTTATATATGCCTTATTCATTTCTATCGTATACGATAAATATTATTAGCAAACAGCACAATATTGCTTGGTAGCCTTGGGATGCAACACACAAACATGTTTTTACGCAGAAATAGGAGGTTTCGCATAATTTCTTACCGTTCAAGATGTACTATCTACGAATTTAACCATACACTTTGCGCTGGTTTTGAAGATTGCGCACCCCTAAAATCTACACATTTATTCTTATTTCGGCAATAAATGCCCTTAATTCACACTCATTTACTATTTGTGTTTTTTACATCCGACGGTTTGGTGTACGAGGGAAGATCATTTTGACCGGTGACAATTTACTCTGTCGTGTTATTTTGTTGTTAATTTGATGTCGTTTTATTTGCATCTGGTGATTATCGTATTTAGCACAACATGTGACACAAACTTAATTATAAAGTACGTAACATTTAGTGATTGGAAGAATCAACCCTATTAAATTGTTGGCTTGATGGAAAATCGTTTTAAATTTTCGTAATGTGCACATGCAGTGCTTAATGTGTATTACTCTAAGTTACGTATGTATGTATGGAATTGTTTTTGAACGTAATCTAGAACACTCTAGATTTTTACGAGTAATTTATACAATATATTTGAATAAAAATATATTCAACACTTTCAAGCCGTTAAGTAAAGTACAACATTTCAAACAGGTCCGATAACAATAAAATTTAAAACTTTATTGAGTATATGCGCCTAGGTACTTGAAACAACTTTCACGTATATGGGTAAATGAAAATTCAATTTCGACCCACATAACTAAACATCGTCCCTATGGGTGCACTCATTTTACTTTCGTATACGAAGTAATAAGTATGTATTGTAATCATGACAAAATTCAGTCTCGAAATTTTTTACCTTTCCTGAATCGAGTCTGACTATTTTTGAACTATTTAAAAATCGTATTTGAATATCCCTCTTATGTAAACAAAATACGTATAAGAAAGTGTAACAACGTATAAGAATGTATAACCACCAATATAAAGTTAAAAGTAAAGTGACTCATGTTCTTACGAATGTGTTTTCTTCGACGAAATGCAGCCTTTGTGTGACCAGTTAGGGGTGTTTGGTACCTACGCACAGGCAGAGACAAGGGAACGGTACGGTTGTAAATAACGGCTGAGAGTCAACCATACCGGGAGACTAGGAGAGCAACAGCCCCCCAATGCCATGCCATGTCGCACTCTCTCTGTGTATGTGTGTGTAAATAGTGTGCTGTGACGTGACGTGTATAGGGTTCAATGTACCCCACGCGCACAACTACGCAACAACCACCTTTCAGCTGGCTATATTATGACGCCGCGGACTTGCCCGTGGTCTAAGAGCAGACGAACTCACAGAGATGTGTCTTCTAACCGGCTGCCGGTTGGCGGTTAGCGGCTGGGCGCTTGTCAAACGGTGGCATCACAACAAACATTTGTGACTCTGAACTCGTTCACGATGCTACAAACATATACTTAAAGTGATTTTATGACGTCGTATACATATATACAAATAATAAAACAGATACCATATTGTGAAATGTGTGACGTCACTCACTAAATAAGATCCTGCCTTCAATTTAGGGAGGGGTATTTGATTTATTACAAAATCAATAAATAAACAATACCATTTAATATAATAAACAATAAACAATTAACGACGTCAAAATGACGTGTACAACTTTATTTGAATTAAAAAATACCGTTTTAATTAGAACCATATAAGTGTTTGATAAAGTTTAAAATATCTGCAGTGTGTTGTACTGAACTTGCATATACGTATATTATTAACACATAAATACACTCACACATTCAGATTCGCTTTAGGGAAGGTCAAAATGTGTATTTCCGTTAAAATCTTATTACGTAGTATAAGAAAGTAAAAATATATGAAATTATGTATGTATGTAGAATATCAAAACCAGTTTTAAAATCAAAAAGTCTAAATGATGAAAAACAAATTAGAATAAACATTCTTAATGAGTTTCATATAAATGAATGCCACTTAAAATATTTGTAAATCCATATTTCAACACCTATATTGGAAATCAATAAATTTTAAAAACATCAAAATAAATCATACACGCAGCAACAGCGACATAACTGATCGACGTGTTGTATACTTGGCACATTTTAGGCGTAAAAAATCGCGTGCGAAAAACAGCTGACGGGAAATATTTCTAAAACTGAGCACACAGAGGTTAGAGAACTTGTTGGCAATTCCTGTTGCTCACGCACACACACACACACACATTCATACAGGGAACTCAGTTTCTCTACCCGATAAATTCAAAAGGCTATATAGTATCAAGTCAGCGACCTTATCTTCTGAGATCGAAATAACATTTTCGGTGGGTGAAAGCGACTCGCCGAAATAAAAATACAATCACAATTGTTTTGATCATCTGGAGACAATCTAATTTCTAAATTCGGGTTTTTTAATTGGAAGAGAATGTTGGCAAACTTGTTGCGCAGTTCTCTTAGACCCAACGGTGGCATCATAGATCAATAGATTATTAAAAAAAAAGCTCCAATTGACGCCATTTTGTCAGTGTAGCTTTTTTTCTCTGAAGCAATAGTAGCTTCTCAGTTCATAGTCTCTTTTTGTTGAGTAGATAGAGCAACAACATGAGCTGAATTTTGTTTTTATCAAATAACCTAGAACAGCTTTCTATGCCAGTACTTAGGTGATTTAGCAGTAAGAAGTATGCAGTAAATAATTAGCGTGGGCTTGGTAAAAAATAAGGCGAGATAGAAAAGTATGTAGCCTTCATAAATCACTGACGAACATATGCGATTGCATAGTTGCATTGCTAAACAAAGCCACACGTGTGGTGACTTGGCGTATGCATGTGTGAACGTGTTCAACAGCAAATATATAGTGTATGGTGACGTCAGACCGGGCGGTATATACGCGATTGGCAACAACGAGGATCCGGTGTGAGCTTTGAGCTAGAGTAGCGCAGGCAGGAACGCGCGTGCAGATAATTTGCTGCAATATCAAACTGCATATATGTGTGTGTGTATGTGTCGAGTGAAAGAGAGGTTATGTATATTTGAAGGTAGAGATAAGTGTTGCAGCTAAGGTGGCCTTGGATGGGCTCGGCTGTGACACGTGCAGCATTCGACCGAACAGCGTCAGATGATCGCGTGTTGGCACCCGGACAAGAGGCTAATAATACTAGGAATATTACGCCCGTTAGCGAGGCTATACCTATGCCAAATTGCACATATGTTATTAGTGCATTTATTGAGAGTATTGTTGGAAAATAGGCTGTTTTGTAGTGTATGTGTGAATATATTATTTAAGTGTTTATATAATAATAAGTTTTCGATATATTTATTTCCGCATTTCTACGATTATGTCATTCGTAATGGAACAACTGTCTCGTCATACTTTTTATAAGTCGTCTTCATTATTACTTTCAAAGTATTTTACTCAAATAATTATACGCTGTGCTTGTTTCTAATTGAAAATATTAATAAAATTCGCTGTTATGTAAGTTACGAATAGTTATGAAATGGATGTCTAGCTAGTTAAATTTCACGAAAGACGCGAAAATGTGATGTGGGTTTTGCAAATGTTTCAAGTAATAGGTGTATGATAATAGAAAGTTCAAGATCTTTCAATAACTGCTAAAAATGACGAAAGCGAATCTCTCGGCATTTTGTAATCGACGTATCTGATGAAACTGGCAATAAAATATGATTTGAACTTTCTTTCAAATCGATAAACCGTCCCGGTATTCGGATTGCTTCAACGATGTAAAAGTGTGTGCGTGTGGCTTTTAACCATTGCCAAATTTAATAAACGAACGACAGAATTACTATGGCCTATTGTATTAGAGCGGCCCTGGTTTTCATTGAAAAACGACCTTAAGTACTTTATGTACGAATGCGAGCGTGTGTGTGTATGTCTTCCTATATATCCCATGTCACAAATATGTGTAGTAAGTGTGGTTATGTATTACCAACAGGCCGGACAAGGTTGTATCTATTTACAGGCAAGGTTATATACCATGTATTAGTGTAGAGATAGTTAGGTTAGGTACACTAACTATAGCCACTAGTGTTATGTTGCTCATTTCATAGTTAAACAAATATCATTCAGCTGGTTATTTTAAATGGCAAGGACTTTCAAACCAACGAAAATACTCAATCATATTCTATTTTCTATTCGAACACGAATTATATTCATTCATATCTTATATTGCATATGTCACCAATAAGTGTGTGCATTTTAAATAGCAACGAAATTAAATCTAATTATAAAAGCATTTATAATAAGTTTTGTCTCAAACGATAAATATTCATACAATAATTTGAATATGTCTTTTATAGTCCAGTATACTATCTAGTATGTAAAGAAGAATAGTCGGCTTGATCACACAAACAAGATCAACGCAATTATAACTGTTCCAACATAATCTAACTTTGAATCCGCTTACTTACAGTTTTAGGTTATGTAATTTACGTATATGTGTATGTGTGTGTATGCATATTATATGGGTGTGTGTATGCATATTATGTGGGTGTGTGTGTCTGTCTGTGTGTATGTATAATATACATGTATGTATGAGTGCGTCCTTGATGACACCAAAACTATTACATAAACAAAATAGCTGTAAGTCCGGTTACACCCATTTATTGCATTAGTACATAATATAATTCAAAGTTAATTATGCTATATACCAACATTGAAAAACGAAATGATCGCGTTTGAATACGCAACCTCCATATGTGTGACAACATAAATAAGCTAATTTTTGTGGCCGTGAATGAGTGTCAAATGTATTTCATTCATATCATTCTTTAAGTTAAATACCGTAAAAATTTGTTTAATAAATATCCTAAATATATTCACACAATATACACACTATATTAACGCGGTAAAATGAAACAAAAAAAAAACTCGTCACGCATCTAATATGAAACCCCAACACACATCTTGCATATACACGCGGATACGTAGATGGTCAAACAATTTAAATAATGATACAGTAACCGTTAGATTTGTAATTGGTTTTCACTACAGCAAGAAAATATTCGCCATTTATCTATATACATATAGTTTTTAACGAAACCAACTACTGCTACGGAATTTTTTTTCCGCAACACAATCCATTCCATTCTATTAAACATTGCATTTATTACCAAAAAAAAAAGCATTCATTTTTACCACACAGCCATTGGCTCAATTTATCGATGAGTTGTTTTTTAAAATTCCAAACACCCAAAAACGATGAAACAAAAATTTTGTATGATACGGTATATAATTTTCTCTGTGTATATCTAGATCGAAAGTACCGTTTTGATTATGCTGAACAAAAACAGAAAAAAAAAACCCAGCAATTTTCATTCGTTAATATTTTACTCCAACGATTTTTTTTTTACTTATACGAAGTAATAAGTATTGTAATCATGAAACAATTTCATCTCGAGATTTTAACGGAAATATCTGTTTTGACCTTCCCTGAATCGAGTCTGATAATTTTTGGAATTATGTGTTGTGTGTAATTCTTTTATTTGTTCAAATATGGATATTAATTACAATAAGATTTCTAGCAAATTTGAGAATAATGATACAATCGAGAAACATTATATAAGTCTAGACGAGGTCATTAATAGTTTAGATTTAGTATAGAAATAACGTGACGTCACTTATTTTAGTATTATAGTATAGTCATTAGTAGACTGTAGCCTTTCTTACTTTCGTAATATATACGTGGAATAGCAATGAAAGGATTTTTCATACGTCATTGACACAATTAAAGTTAGTGTGTACGTATGTGGTGACAACGCAAATTTGATGCAAGCGAATGTTCAAAAATGTCTACGTTTGAACTTGACACCTCAGGCCGACGCAGACAGCTTGACGACGCGTTGATTATAATGCATGGGTCTACGTACATTAATGATTATTATATTCAATCGAATTCGCTGCGGATATATACATACATACATACATGCACATAAATACAGAAGCTATCGGACGTTGGTGTAACGCACGCGCGACATTATCAATACTCGTTTTATTTGCCGGTCAACCTTGGTTAAATACCTTTAACCTTGAACGGTACACTTTTTATCAAAAACAATCATCACAGGATCACTATTTTAATCGGAACACCTTAACTATTAAAGTTACGAGTCGCGTGTCATTGTCAACATTTATTTATATAAATAGACATGCATTTCACAACACTTTAACTATAAAATCTCTACACATACACACTTACGTATGTGTGTGTGTCTCTAATAATTTGACATATAATATTTATTGTAAGAAATATATTTTATGATAAAATTAAATAGAATTTGACATTGATTTGGTATTGGCGAATTGATTAGTAGATATCAAGGGTATATTTTGTATATGTGTGTTTCATAAGCTTACACCTAAGTAGATTCTTTGTGTATGTATGTATATATGAGAAAATAAAATAATTTCACTTAGCACAATAATAAACACGTAGTTGACAAATGAAATATGTGTTGAAATTTACCTACATAAACCGTTGGAATTTAAATTTAGAAAATTAGTAAAGTAGTAAATAAAAGCTAGTATTAGTATGTACATATGTATACTTTCACCGGAATCTAATACACAATAATTCGTCTGTTCATGACCATTGACTGGAATTATTATTCTGTTTGTCTATACATAAAATTAGAAAATATCCTTGATAACACAAAAACTAGTTGAGTACATCTTCTATACTGCTATTCCTCATTTGTGCATAATATATTTACTCATTCCCAACTCAATTAAAATAGGGTACTATTATAATAGAGTAAACAATATTCTTATACGAAAACACATGAGAAAGTATGGTAATCATGAACATTGTAGATCTCGAGATTTTAAGGGAAATATTTACACCTATTGACCTTATCTGAGTCGAGTATATGTATGTGTAATTATGCATGCGTGTGTGTGTGTGTATGTAGGTGTAAGTGAGTGCGTGATTGAAAAAAATATGATGAATACAAAAGTGCATGTTTATTCTAGTCATATTTTGCGGTTTCTTCAATAACTAAGCTCAAACGCAGTAGCAATTTAGGTCTAAATTACCTTCTCGTAAAAAATTAATAAAATCTTTAAGAGTATCAACCCTACGTACTAGCAGAAAGTATAATTTAACATTTCCTTAGAAAATGTTTTTATTTAATTAAAAACCGCATTACAAATGCAACCAGTAGCGGCAAGTATAAATTTCACTTCCTTATAGACTTTTCGCCATCAAACATACGTACGCACTTATTTATACTGGTCGCGGAAAAGATCTTCCGTCAATAAATTTGTGTAACATTAAAAGAAGAAAGCGTGAACATATGTTTTATAGCGTTGTTTTGTATTTAAATTAGCACAGCTTTAACGGACAACAAATCTGAAATAATTCCCAATTTCTACAGCGCATTTACGTTTATCATCTGTTACTTGCGCATACACATCTGTGCGCAGCCAATCATCATCAAAAGTTCTACCCCAATAGTTCCCCAACTTTCCCAAACCCACGTTCCATTGCAAAATATTATTTAATCACTTTCTCAATAATTAAAATCATTTACATTTTAAAATCATAAAAGAGCCGATTAACTAGCGCGTTTGAACTCCCACAAATAGATTAACAATCACCATAACTATAGTCTGTTTATTTATAAGAATATAGCTCTCATTTTAAGAGGTATTGCACCACTTCTCTCAAGAAAAGGATAGTGCTTATGCTATGTTAGTGAGAGCGACAAGGTACATACGTTGTATTCTTAAACTCCAGATTATAGTGTTAGAGTTTTAACACTAAATTCGCGCGTATATACAGATTTTCGCGTGCTACTTTTCTATGCGTGAGAAAAGCCTACTTATTAGTACTTCCTGTTGAAAATAAAATGTGAACACTCATGAGCATTAACAGTAAATTTATAATTGTTAATTATATATTTTGAAACCATTGATTTATGAGTATGTCGATTTTTATTCAGGGTTTAATGTTAGTTACTGTAGGCAAGGTCTTTTAGATACATGGATATAACGGCATAAATTAAAAATGTATTGATCTACTTTCGATTTAAGATTTATTATTACCTAAGGTGGGGGGTTTGTAGCGATTAATACGAGACACTGACCTTTTTTTTGCGAGGCAACTCGTCGTAGTCTAGTGCGATGCCCTCGTCGCTGCCGGGGGTGCTGTGAGGCAATAGGGGCGTCGGTGGTGGTGAGGCGCTGCTCCATGTGCTGCCCGGCGTGATGCCGGCGTCACTTTCGCTGAGCGGCGGCGACGGGGACGGTGAACCCGATCGCCACGACGCTGACGAACTGCTGCTTATCCCGCCAGGACTTGTACCACCCCACATACCTAAAAGAACAAAAGAATTTCATTATACAATTAAAATATAATTTAGTTGCGTCAAAAAGTTCTTATGACATAAAGTAATAAGATTTACTTTCGTCACAATCTTACAAATGGCTCTACTAAATATTTAAACATGTACACATATATTTGTAGCTCGCTATGAATCGAGCGGATTATAAATCAAATATAATTTATTTAAATGATACTTATAAAAAAATGCGTGTGTTGGGATTAATAAATGTTATATTTTTATTGCTAAACTAATAAATATGATCATCAAAACAACATCAAAACAATTAAATATTAATATTTTATTAAATAATACTTTCATATTTATGTAAATTGTAGACAAAAACGCTTTGTTTACCAATGTAAAAGTTGCTATAGTCTATTCCAGCACACGTGGATATAATATTTAATGAACATTATACTCTTACAATTAAATTGAAATTTTTCGCAATAAAATAAATAAAATGATTTTATTATCAAAATCATTTATTTGATATACGTCATTATGATATCTACCTTTTAGATTGTATATAGATAACAGTTTTATACGAAATTTAATATAGATATTAATCTGTTTTTATGAAAATTTTATTTGTCGCTGCGTTGTTTGATTTTTGAGACTGTTTTACTGTTAAATGTTGCTGTAATAGGCAATTTTATTAGATATATATATATTTTTTGAATTTAATTCAAAATAGTAATTTGATTATTATGTATATTTTAAAATTGCACCTAGTAAATGTTTGTATGTGAATGTGTGTGTGTGTTTAATAAAATCTAGTTTTACAACTAAATAACTTAAATTTAGATGAAATAAAACAATATTAGTTTGCAACTATAAATAACAAATATTTATTTGTGCAAGTATCTAATTTAATTCTAACAATACAGTTATTACAAAAATATACACGAGTCGAAAACTATGCCAAAACACCTTGACGTCTGTTTACAAAACAATATCACAGAAACTACGCGCGTGCGTTAATTTTCTGAGTGCGTCCTTCATTCCAAATAAAACTAGCATAACGTAGTTTGATAAAAAAGCACATGAAAAAAATGTGTGTAAACACGCGAATTATCAACAAAGTCACAAAAAAATACGTCTATATAACATGTTATTATCGCTCTAGTGTCCATAAATGCTTCCTGGTGTTGGGATATTCAAACACTCATTTGTTTATTTTATAATATTCTGATTACACAATTCACATTTTTAAATGGCAATGAAATCTCACGCGATACAATTATTTCGGGAATTATTTCCGTAAATGCCGGATTTGATACGTCCGATACAAGCTTTAAATTATCGGGAAAATATCGCTGAACATTGATTACCGTACGGGATATTTTTAGAATATCCTTTGAAGCAAATAATGTACACGCTATTGAAAGGGTTAGATAATATGCTCAACTTTACGCACCATTAGTTCCCCAGTGCTTGTAATCTTTTAAATGAAAAAATTCATATTCGCGCTATCAAATCCGTATCAGCTGATAAAGAAGCCTGAAGTTACGCAGTCCCTACAATTATTTTGATATTAGGTGTATTACCAAGGCTGTAAATATACATGAACATTTTTTTTTGCTTTATTTTTAAAGCGCGTGTCTTTTCTTTTAATCTACACACATTATATCACGTTTACAAAATGGACACGTTTAATAAACATGTTTTTATTATTTGGCAATATTCATTGTGAATAAGTAAAGTCAAAATCGAGTATAATTTCAATTCAATTTTGGACAATGCATATTTAATAAGAGGATAGTTAGACTTTTACTTTCTAATTTTCGCTTAGTGCGTATGTGTGCGAGAGAGAGAGAGAGGGAGAGAGAGAAGGAATATGTATATGTGTGCTCCATAGTCAAAACTGTAGATGGTAAAATTATAAAAATTTTACCTTCAGATTTTTATATAAACTAAATTTTCGAAAAAAATATTCAAACCGGAAGTGCAAGTATATTTCAGTAATTTTTTGTTGTTTCTGTAATATTTCCGAAACGATTGCACTTACAGAAAAATTGTAAAGATAGAAATGGAAGATATTAGTATTTTGAAAATTACAAATTTCTGGTCAGAATAATTACTAATAAATAATCGTATATTTTTTTAAAATATTTGTTAATAATTAATAGAAAGGATAATTGATTATCCTTTTTATGGATAAACGGAAATGAAAGTCTAGAGCAAGACACTGCGTATACTATAGACGCATGTTGGTATATTTTTGACTACACGATTGTTGTTTACAGTTTTATAGAGAAAAGTCTTCCGCATATTTCGATTCAATGAAACGGCGGTTTGTTTTTGGATATTTGAGGTTATCTGTTATGTACATATTCAAGGCTACACAGTTCAAAAAATGTTAATACATTCACATATATTACATTTCCTGACTTTGTCGTCTACTAGAAATAAATGCCGAATTAATTTACCCATATGATTGACCAACAAAAAATATCAACACATCAAATGTCTCGAGTCATCCATTTAATAATCACAAAACGACGTAAATCTACTGAAAATACATTCATGCAATTAAATTTTTTTTTTTTTATTCTCGAGACAAACAGCTGATTTGTCACTAACATTTTTCCGATGATATAAATTCGAACTTTGACTCAATCGTAATATTGAATACACATGCAAAGATTATATTTGCAAATTTATGAATTAAAATTGACAAAAGTTGTATTTGGACGTGTGCACGTGGGTAAACCATGGTTAATTTGATAAAGACCATACGAATGATTAACATGTAATGGAAACCGGCACGTGATCAGTATTATATGGAAATTTGATAGCTTCAGAAATATACTATGTACCTATATTTATTTATAGTTGATTTTTGAAGCTTGCTTACACACTGATAATATTTACAAACGATTTAAAGCTAATTTTCGCGCTATATCACCATAATAAACAATAAAAGACACATGACGTCACCATAAGCTATCTTGCTTGTTCTCAATAATTGTAAATTAATTGTAATAAGAGCAAATTAATAAATTAATCTTATAAATGGATTTTTTTACATTTTGTATATTTATTAAATGCACTTTTTACATTCATATACGAAGGAATAAGTAAGTATCGTAATCATGATAAAATTCTATTTCGAGATTTTAATGGAAATACACCTTTTGACCTTCCCTGAATCGAATCTGACTGTTTTTGGAATAATGTCTAAGTGAGTGAACTCAAATAATTTGTAATTTGATATAGTTTCAAAGGTGCGTAAAATATAAAAAAAATATGATAAGTTGAACGCAAGACACTGCGGTTAGATTATGATAAGGAAGTGTAGAGGTTTGGCAAAATGTGAGTGTGATTGTTAATATTCAAGGATCCGCAATGTAAATAAGATTAATTTAGTAGAGCCTAAATGTACTTACTGCCAATGTTGGGTGAATGTGGTGAACACGATAGGCTCATGAGAACTAAGGCCGCATTGCATTCGTCCATAAGGGCGTCACGACTGTTGTCATCATGACTATGGCTTGGACGACGTTTACGAGATCTGCAACAAATAATATAAAACTATATAAAATATTATTGAATACATTAATTACTAGTCCCATGTTTTACTTAGTAGCACATTTAATACACCGAAATAATTTATAGCGCAGATATAGTAAGCAACTGTAAGTTGTAAAGAACACTATATACACTATCTCAATGCGCAACTAGAAAAAATTCGTTTTTACTTATTTATATGATGTAACATACTATTTATTTATAGTTCATTGTTATTATTATAATGTAGTTGAGCAGTTCAATAAAGTGTAATTGACATATTCCATATAATTTGTCAATACATGTAAGTATTGTATTATCCATTAAAATCAAATTTAGCCGGGGTTCAAAATATATGACAGTCGGGTGACCTTGGTAAGCTGGCCACCGCCTAGGACTAGGTGACATGCTGTTTGACAATCACAATGTCCACATTGGCTTGGCATTTATCCCAAATAAATGCTTGATAATAGGCATACATATAGATATACTTGTGGTTGAGAAATAGATTAGGTCATCGGTATGCCGCCCCGAACATCTATTTATTACAACCCGAAATACCGATTAACGTTGTTTTTCAATAGCAAAATCAGAAATACTAAATATTTATTTAAAATTAACATTGAACGTTCTAATTAATATATATTTATCAAATATTCTAGTATAACTAAGAACTACTTGGAGGACAAAGGTGATATGTCCTTTAATAAATGTGTTTTTCTATTAAAATTTACGAAATAAATAATAAGCAGATTAGATTTACTTGTTAAAATTATTGTAAGGTCGAGTTTTTAAATATGCAGCATTTAAATATTTAGGAAATATGCTTTTGTTTTCTTTGTTTGTTTAATAAATAAGCATAATAGTGAAATAATAATGCATGTGCAGTTGATGAATAAAAGTAACCGAAAATAAAATAGTTACATTGGCCTTGGTTCTGGAAACCTTGAACGAATGCCATTGCTAATGGATGACTTGCTCTAAAAACAGGTAATTACTGTTTGGTTGTCAGTTTTTGTTGAAAACGTACTTAAACTATGATAAAATGCATTTTATCTACCCATGTATGTTTATTAAATGTTTATATTTAGTAATAGCTAACATTGAACTTTTATTTCCTTGCGTGGATTAAAGCCTATGATAATAATAAACATTGAAACGAACCCGTGTGTCGGTGTCGAAGTGGCCGGCACGTCGATGGTATGGCTCGCTTGGCGTTTCCGTTCGCCTCCAACCATGTCTGCAAGCCGGGCGAAATCCGTGTCTTGATCCATCAAACGGGCGCTCTTACGAGATTCCAACAGTCGCACTTCTTCTAAACGTTTCACCAACTCGACTGGACCCTACAATCAAACATACAAACACAATTAAACATCAAATTGAATTCATATGTATACGTGTATTAATTATAGGGGATACACGTGGCCGGATCTATACTTTGCATAAACATAAACCGATATATGCAACATTTGCAAAACCCAATTCCGGATCCTGCTACAATATTAACAGTGTAGTGTTAATCAAATATGCTATTCTATAGCAACTTTGTTCATTTATTGATTTTTAGAGTTATTTTGCAGAACTCTATATAACGATGATATTCTGTATAATATTGTGTTTGTGTGCGTCGTCTGTATATGTGTGTGTATGAAAATTTAAATTTAACATTTTTATATGATCTATATGTGTATTTTTAATTTTGAAAATAATATTGAAACCAGAAGTGCATGTTTACTCTAGTTATATTTAATATTATTATTATTAATAAAAAATGTTTGGTAGATGTTATAAATTTTATATAAGTATATAAAAATAGCACTATTAGGCCTATATGTGAGCTGTAGACTTTCGAAATTTTACAGATTCTATTTGCAAATTTATATACCTGCTCAGAATAGCAAAAAGTAAAATTGGCTTATTAGTCTACCAAATTATGTAAATATATAAAATAGTAGCGTCAATAAACTTTAAAATAGGCATACCTATGTAAGTATCTCATAATTAATTGATTGGAATTCGAGGATTCGGATAGAATATATCCACGTCCACCCACCCATCGTTAACTACTACAATATTTAAAAGCCAGCCAAGCGATGTTATTTATTTCAAGTGGCCAGCTGATTGCTGTTGCTTTTATGGGTTCGCGTAACTTTAACATAACACGACGTTATAAAAACGTAAAATACCAGCTACTATATTACACACGCAAATATAAAAACAAGTTCGCAAAGATACGAAATAGTGATGATTTTTTGTGCAATCAACTTTAAATGCAACCGTTTGTTTACTATACTAATGTTTAGTGATTAATTATTTACTGAAGGTATTTCTAGTATGAGTGACCACGCATATACATACAATTCAAGACCGGTATGTGACATTCTTTATGTGGTGATAAGAATGCTGACCCGCTATATCGTCACCAGCGTACAAGTGCACCAGGTGTTTAATTCGCACAAATCCGACCACAAACAACAAACAACGACTGCTGATCAGTTAACGCAATAATGAATGAACATCCAACACGTGTGCATTTATATCTGGAATCATTTCACGGTGTTATTGGCAAAGCGAATATACGCTTACGTAACACACGTGTTTACTACTTATTCAAACTATGAATTACCACGAAATCAAAAACAAATCAGTACACAGTCTGGGGGTTTTATTAATTTCTGAAAATCGAGACGATTTTCGAATTATTAAATTAAAGTATCTTTTACGTTCTCCCTAGAAACTTATTACCAAACGTAAAAAAGCAAGTAAAATTCTTTGAAACTGATTAAAATATTAAACGCCTATACAGAATTGTAATCGAAAATCTGTTTACTAAGTGGAATTGGAATAACGTCACAATATAGTATCCCCATGTATGAGTCATGTATGTAGTATGAATTCTACAAATTTCGAAATGATTTCGTTGAAAAACAATTTCTTTTATGTGAGCGTATCGTAGAATCTATACGCTGTAAGTGAATCATTAAAAGATAATCATGCTTAGGGTAAATACGTCACCATTCATTCCTAAACACAATAGACTTAGACATTCCGATGAATCAAGTAAAACCAGTCATTTATAACAATGGAAAATTTAAATCAACATAGCTCAGTTTACAATTGCAACAGTTCCCAAACAGATTTATTTATTAAACATTCAAATGCATTGTGCTATATGGAGCGCGCGCCTCATATTTACTTAAACCCCTTAAATCTAACGGACCACATAAGATAATTGCACCCCGTATTTTTTATGCTATTCCTCAACAAATTCTGCGTATTTTATTCCACGACAGCATATATCTATCTATTATAGATAGATTTCTATTAAATTCCAAACATTTTATTGCAAGTATGAATCGCTGTATTAACCCGTGAAATGTTTAGAATTTTATATAAATGTTTCTATAATAGATAGATATATGCTCTCGCGTAATAAAATACGCAGAATATATTCAGGAATAACGTAAAAAATACGGGGTGAAATTATCTTGGGTAGTCTTCTAGTTTTAAAGAGTATAAGTAAATATGAGCGCGCTCCATGTAAAGCAATGCATTTCGTGAATTAAGGCGACCAATCCGACCTTGGGTCCCTTTTTTGTCTGTATGGTATGGAATTTAGAAATTATCGGGTAGCAAACAGGGGAACAAGAGTATCCGGAGAACAACCAGCCTTGCGTATAGTTTTACCAAAGAAAACCACAAAGTGAAAAATTCCAATCGACCTAGAGGGGATAGGATAGCTAACTTCATATAGTTCACTTATTGTGAGAGAACGGACGCCTGAAGCGTCACCAGTTAAATTATAACAGTTTCTCAAAAAAACGAAATAAACAATACATTAATTCCAAATACCAGGAACCAACGGAGAACCTTACAAATAAAAATCCCCTGATCACGGATACTACTAGAAACTTTTAACCCTATCATGTAGGCTGAATACATTGCGTGACATGCAACCATATTATTAAATTTAATTACATCTTTGCATATATACTTGGCGAACTGTACTCATTTTCCATTTTTTTTTGTTCAATCATACCTATGCATACATTTCCTATATTTTATTTTATCATTGTAATTTTATTACGATTTTACACTTTAAAAGTCATTCAAACATGAATTTAAACTAAATTATGTTGAAATATAATTAATATTTTGTTAAAAATGTTTAAATTTCGTTGGGGTAATCCATTATTAGATTAATTTTGTGGCATGTTTATTATAAGTGATGTCAGTGCTTTGATATGAAATTGTGACGTGACGTCATAGTGTAGAATGAAGATAGACAGTGATCAAATGGTGCGTGTAATGAGCCCCTGTCACGGTGTTGATGTTTAGCTAGGTAAAGATGACGAAACTCAAATAGAAATCAGAAATTCTTTGCAAGGATGTCTAAGGCAGCTCGTCGCCTGCGTTTTAGATGGGTTGCGAGCGAAAGACGAGAGCGCTTGCGCACTGGGTGGAACGCGAAAGTAGGCCACGCTCGTGAAATGAAATGCGCGTTTTCGCAAGGTAGATTAGGTGTTAGACCACAAAAGTGATGGTATTTTTTTGAATGACTGGACATCGCGAAAGAGAGAGTGGACTGTTATTTCTAGATATATTGTGTTAGGAATCGCTAGTGGTGAGAGATTGTTTGAAGAGGGAAATTACGTGTTGACAGGACGCAAACATAAGAGTTGGTTTGCCGCTGATGAATTTCGTTGGTGTTGGCCACTTCCGACCCCGAGGTAAAAACCGGTGCCGTTTTCCGGATAACTTACGATATATTTTAGAAATTAACTAATCTGCATATATTTCGAAAAATTGATGACGTTCATCCTGTATTTATACCAACATCAAATAAATATTGAGACTACTTGCTCAACCAATAAACAAGAAAATCATTAAAAAAAGAATATTGAGTATTTGATTAGCATTGTGTGTATTTTTAAATTTATAAAAAAAATTCTACTATTGTTTGATTGCTGACAAATCGTG
This sequence comes from Nebria brevicollis, assembly GCA_944738965.1. Taxonomy (NCBI): domain Eukaryota; kingdom Metazoa; phylum Arthropoda; class Insecta; order Coleoptera; family Carabidae; genus Nebria; species Nebria brevicollis. The sequence goes on from OX122907.1 coordinate 9,995,242, forward strand.
ATACTGATAGGTACCTCATTGTCTTATCGAGTGTTAAAACGTTGTCGACCAAGTGCATTGAACATTGAATTAAAATAAATAACGAGTAGATAAAATAACAATTAAAAAAAAAGTCACCTTGGAAACAAGTGATTGAACTTCGCGTTGATAAAATGCATAATGAGCGTTTCCAAGAATTAAATTATGCTAATCGCTTGTTATCATCTACACTATCATTCAAATATGCTTCGATATATGTATAGATAAGCACACATTTAATAAAAATCATTAGTTTCAAAGCAATTCCATTAGACGGTATGACGTTAAAACCAGAATTTTTTTAATATTTTAATCTAAACAGATGAATAAAACAAAGGGAATTACAGAATGCGATAATGCAATTGTTTCCAAGGAAACACTTTTACATAACGTCATCACCGACACAATTAGTCTTAAATACATATTTTTTGCACTGCAATTATTACTAGACATTCGTAACCTGGTTACGGTAAAAAAAAAAACTGCACTAGTCCAACAGACAACCATGAGAACACTGTTGGGCATCACTGATTTAGATAAACGCAATTACACTACAAGGTCACATTTAAATATTTCAAAAATAGCAAACAATTGATAATACAACTAACAGTGAAATATTCCCACAAACAATCAATTTCAAAAATCCCTGACCTATGATCAGTGTTCTAATCAAGCCAAACAAAAAGAACAATGAAAAATACGTGTCCCATCCATACATACATACATACTTGTGTACTTATTACACATGATGTTTTTCACTCAATATAAACGAAAACAAAGAAACCAAACGAACATTTTTATTGGAGCAATACCAATTGGTTCATCACAATAGATTTTGTTACGTTTACCTTATTATAGAAGCGATAAGCCAGCTGTTATTATAAATGCGTCAGTTATACCACTAATTTCTTTGTTTTCCTTTCTGTTGTGACGTCACTACACACATGCGCATTATCGATAAATTCGAGGACATATCTACACACGTGTATGGCACAGAAATCCATTTTTAGCGCATTTTATATCGCGCTGTTGCTTCATAAATGCTTAATACTCGCATTTAATTCGAGAATTAATGACGTCATACGTATACATACTATAAGGGAATTTATTCAGATATTTAAATCCCTTTTAGCAATGTAGGGTTGCTTTGAAAACGATTCAAACCATAAAGACGTTTCTGGTTCGAATTTTTGTTTGTCAAGTGACGTCATACTGTGTATTTAATGGTTTAAAGTGTTTTTAAAGCAACGTTTTAGAGTAAATTGCATTTTATTGAAAAGTAAATGATGACATTGAGTAAAGGGTTTCTTGAATATTCAAACCGGAAGTGCATTTTTACTCTAATCATTTATTACAATTTCTGCAATGGCTATTGAAATTTATTCTAATTTTTTTACAATATTAAAACAAACTAGGTATGTAATTAAATAATTTTCTAGAAAATTTAAAAATTTGTATTTTACTATCCTTGTCTAAACAAAACATAGGTACTACGTATAAGAAACCCCAGTGCAAGACACTGTAGATAATAATCGAGTTTTAGCATGTTTACTAGGCAATAAAACAACTTTGTCTATAATATATTATTAATTTAAATTTAAAAGAAACCAAAGGTACATAGTTAGCTAATTATCAAGGCTATAGAATTCCTTACAGCTGGCAGATAATTAGTTGTGTTCTGCGTATACGATTTTCATATTAATTTGTAAAATCCGAGAAATTTATTTATTTATTTACAAGTACCTAATAAACTTGAGTATAGGGAATACCGAAGTACAAAATTTATATAATTACTAACACGCAAACATTAGTGATGACGTACTCATCCTGTTATGACGTGATGTTTTGACCAATTGTTGTTGTTTTTGTAAATCATTTTTTGCTCAAAATTTACTATTTTGAGTGTGTACATGTTGTTCATACAATTGCAGTAATTTCTGGTTTTTTGACTTAAATTAGATCAAAATCAGTCAAAATATGTTATAGCTTGTTGCGTAGAGGGGCGAAAAACTACTTATTCACCTGTAATACCCGCGAGACTTTCGCTATAACGAATCAGGGTTCGTTGTAATATACAGCTACATACATACATATTAGCTGCTTACTTACTTTCCCTTACTATACTAACTGTTGGTATTTATGTGCTTGGGTTCTCCCAACTTCAGGCTAGCTACCTGTGCTGACACTTTCACAATTTAAAAAGTTAATTACTCGCAAAGTATTACACACTTCAGGCGTTTTGTATCTCTAACGCGCATGCTCCGTCTTGTGCAGGAGGCGCAAGCGCGAATAAACACTGTTTTTCTGCATATTTAACACTCAAAACGCATGAAGTCTGTAATAAAATATGGTACGGTTTTCCTACAAAAAATTTTTCTGCTATTATTAATTATATGAAACACATCACTTGACCTAAAAAGACTCGAATTTATAATTTATTCAGAATTCCGAAACTAGATTTAGAATATTTATCACTAGAATTTACACACTACGCTTATCAAAAGGATCGTGACGTCACAAGGAAGCGAGAAACTTAAAACTTTGCAAATATACGTGTTATTATAAAAGTGTTAGAAAATTTAAAAATATTGTAGTATGCTTAAAGTATTGTTTACTAACAAAAAATAAATAATTATAATTTTCTATTATATTTAAATAGGGATTTTTCAATACATCAACAAATTAATATTAAAATATTATAAGTTTACATAAATATAAAAATCAATATTTAATAACTTCTGTGCCTTTTGATACTTTATTGTAGATAGAAATAAAATTATTCGCTTTCACATAAATGTTATGAGCAAGTCATGGCTCATAAACCTTGATGCATGTCCACAGATCAGGTGTACCGAGATTGGATTGCAAATCAATTCATATTTAAAATAGGTAATACATTTAAAATATGCTTGGCGAATCGCCAACTTTTTATTTAGATTTTTTTTTGTGAATTTTCTTAAATTGTTTTGGCGTTTCACATAGAAAAACAGTTTATATATGCATGTAGCGTAAGGTCAGTTATATGCTCGAAATTTATTGACCTGTTTTACACAAAATGTTACGTTTTTGCCCAAAGTTGTCTAGTTAAGTAATAAAATGTTTTTATCCGAATAGGATGTGATGTTCTTATTTGAGCGCTGGCAACGAGCACTGGCCAACACGGAAGTAGTAAAATTCCGGTTCATATTTCCGCCATCGTTGTCTCTTATCAACGCTGCGCCTTTAATTCAGTTTTCAGATCAAGGACCAAACATCAAATGCTTGTCAACAAGTTTCACCCGGATAAAAATAATGATTATGTACATATTTACATAAAACCTGCATAAATTATCGATACAAAAATCTTACCATCCTATAAACCATACTTGTAAATATGAGTGACGTCATTTTCAAACACATAACTATATACAGACAGACAGATATCATTCTAAAAATAGTTAAATCGAGTCAGGGAAGGTCAAACGATGTATTTTTGTTATTTATTACTTACTTATTATTACGTATAAGAGAGTAAAAACTTATATGACTGATTAAAACATAAATAGACGTCATTTATGTGAACATTTGCATATTTGAAATTCTATACTGTGTATATGCAAAAAATAATAACAACAAAAATAAACAATAAATATAGATTTATATCATTGAACCTGTCGGTAGCATTAACATGCGTTGAAGGTTAATAAAAAATGTAAAATGAATAAGGAACTGAGTACGCACGCGCAAGCGCACAAACGCGTATTGTGGCTAACGGAATCTGTGTTTTTTCAGCGTGGTCACGTCCTTGTTGGCTCGCAAGTAAACGGATTCATTGTGAAATGGCAACAGTCTTATTGTAGCAAGCACATTCTACATGGCTCGAAAGGGTGGCGCACTAGCGTGGAATTTTAATTTTTTGGTGTCGCCAAGGCTACTTTTATCAGACCCTAACGAACCATGCAATAGAAAGTTTACGAAAGATACTATATCTATCTATATATTAAAAATTCTTTCGCACAAATAGATGCTAACATGCAATTTAGTTCTTATATGTACAAAAAATAGTACACAAGTGTTTCTCTGTCTAGAAATAAATAAATGAAAGATGATTGAAAATGTTTTTAATTTATTTTAAATATCAAAATACATCTATGGTTTAGTGAAACATAATAGTTTTACGAGAAATTTCAAGTTTAGGATTTTAATTAAATGCGTGTGCGGGTAACCGCAAAAAAATAAAAAATATTTGTATGATTCACAAAATAACTGGTTAGTTTATAAATGCAAAACCGGCGAATGTTTTGTTTTTCACGCAATCAAAATCGCGTGGTGACATTTGGCACCGTTCGTAAAACCGGCGACTTGTGACGTCACCGCCCCCCCACACTCAACGATCGCGCCCAAAAATGCCGAATGATTAATTTCGTGGCTCATCTTCGAAACAAAACACGTTCCGTGATTAGCGGTTCTTTAGTCGCTTTTCTTTCCCATTGGCTGAGTTCAGAACGACGTTTTTTTTAAGCCGGTCTATGAATTAAATTAAAATTCACAGTTGTAGCACAAGTAAAAGTATATGATTAATAGTAATTGCTTTCGCAAAACTAGAACCGGCCGCTACAAAAAGTATTTATGAGCGTATTTATTAAATGATAACACCCAAAAGTGTCGTATTTTAGCCCTAAACATACTCTGGCGACTGATTCGTATCTAAAACAAGTCAGTGCCGTTATTAATTACGTGGTGCGCGCGCCTTTCCACGTGTTAGAACACGCAGATTTGACCTATTTCGCTGGTGCTGGTGCCGGTTAGCTGATGCCAACACTATAACGGAATTGTCGTCGTCAGCCATCTTGGTTGGCCATAGAGTACCGGTATAATATACAAGCTTATTCGTGTGTAGAGTGCTGTTAAAATGTACCGTATATACACGAAGCAGCAAGCAAGCAAGCGTGTTCTTCTTGTCGCTAAATCCATTCTGTTTACATCATTTATATTATTACTACTATGACTAGATTCTCTCTCAACATAACCTCAATTCGCGTACGACATGTCCGCATTGTAATTTTGTTTATTATTGTTCGTACTGTCTGTATATAATTTGAGGTTATGTATGAGTTAGCTGCACAATGCAATTTTACATATGTTCATATTATTATTATACTAGTGTCTAGATTATTGTTTGTTGCTACCATCAGGTCTTATGAATAAGTTAGTATTACTTCCGCAAACAAATTGTTTTCTAAGAAATATACATTATAATAAATGTAGGTCATTCCTATGAAATAAATTGATCGAAATCTTTCCGTTGTGGTTTATACAATTTTTTTTAATTTTACACCTGTATTTACAATTAATTAATTGTGCTTCAAAAAGCGCATTTATAGTGCTTTTATGTATCTTTTATAGAGATACACAAATAACGTTATGCCTAATCCCATCAAAGATAATGGCAGATAACCCTTTACCTTCATTCTTATCTCGGCAAATTTTCGCCATTCAACTCTATTCTTAAATTCTTCTTTTGCTTCATACAAATTCTTCATACACGCTCTTCTATAAGGAAAACAGATTTAAAGGGGCAAATGATGTTCGATATGAATTATAGATTCTACAAATGTATGAGTCGAAACTCAAATAAAATATTATAAGATACAAACCCTTTCCAAAAAATCACAGATGCCCGTTACAGATCTATAAAGATACTCTGAATCGCACCATAAGGCTGTAAACACATGCATCATTTTATATTCTATCCAAGCTTACACCTCTTATTGCGCCTTTAGACTCTATAGGCGCATTATAGTATAAAGTTCTACTAATACGATTTTCTACATATACATGGGTGTTATATTATAAGAGTATCAAAGGAAAACGTAAGAGCACAGCTGAGGGCGCGCTAGTGACGTCACCGCAGTCATGCGAGAGTACGCATGCGCGTTGCAAGCAATTGAGGTCAGGTCACAAGCAATTCGCCGGCCGGCCGGCTTCTGGCGTCGCCTTTGCAAGATCGCGTCACAAGGCGATGCAACCGTGGCCGAATTTTTCGTATGATCGCCCAAGGCGCGTCCGGGAGTGATCCGCTAAATTGCACACGTTACCAAATTACCCAGAACACACTACATGACGTCACCGCATTTCGTCAATACAACCAGTACCCTCTGATAACTAAAGAGACAGATATCGCACAATCATTACATACGTATATACGTAGGCAAGGCCGTTGTAGTTTCACAATTATAGATACTTGATCAGCAACAACGATTAACCTAAATTATTGTCAATTTTCCAATGATATAACCTAACAGAACGTATCGTAAACTTGAACTAGATACATACATCATATAACACACTTTTATCTGTTTCTCTTTTTTTTTATAAAAATATACAAACAACCTAAAATGTTATTCAAATTCCGAGATTAGGCTGCCAGTTAAATTGATAACATTCGCGAATTTATTTAGTATACGCGAAAATAACTGTTTACTCCGTAACTGTATTTATCGTAAAAAATATTCTAAACCAGTTTCGAACAACGAAAGAAAGCGATTTCGTTGATTTTTAATAAAAAGTTACAATTGAATCATTTCCAAATTTATTTCTATATGTAATTAAAATAATTTGAAAATGTAATTACTATAAAACTATAAAATAAGTCGTAAAGAATGAGTGGAGTATTAGAATAATAGTCGTAGATAATCGAAAGTGAAAACGAGATTAAGACTATCGTTGGAGGCGTCTTTATAGCGAGCGATCAGAGTTTGTGTTGCATTGTGGGTGCTCCGTGTACCATATGATCTAATGCGCTGGCCTAGATTCTTTGTTATTTAACGACTTTTTACTAGTGCTTGGTGCACAGTAACAACTATCGTGGGTTGTTATCGTTATTTCGAAGCCGTTTTCACACACACATTTTCATTATTTTCATAGTTTTATTAACAGGTTTATAAATAGCTATGTCCTACATATTGAATGTTTTCAATTATTTCATCAAAACATACTTATGTTTGCGTTAATTCACACATACACACACACAGAACCGCAGCAGAAAACTCATTTTCATTCAGATTTATCTTTGGTCATTTAAACTGTTGGTTTTATTTGGATTTATCAAATTGTTATTGTTGCTGAATTTCGATGAGTGCATAATCCTCATCGTCGAATTACTCGTAAAACAATGGACAATTGTCGGCCTTCCATTGTTTCCAGATCATGAGCAGCGCGTATTTCTTTTCGCAATCATAACATCAACACAACACACCATGTCCTTCCTTGATTCGCCGAATGCATTCTTGAAATTTCAGTAAACTATTTAATCGAACGAATACCGTTGGGTATAAACAACAAAAATACATAATTGTTCTCCACATCTAACGAAATTCCCAGTACATTATTAACCGTAAACATAATTGTGAAACAAATTGAAATATTTCGTTTTGTAATTATGTACCGATTATTAGAATTCTGCAAATTCGAACGAGAAAATAATTGGATTCGGTCCAATGGCCGACCATCATCCAACAGTCACATCTCTCATAACATACGACAACGTACATATACATATTGTACAGAATGAACGAGATTTATATCCAAATTCCGATAAAATGTTTAAATTCTATAAACAGTTATTAATAAAGATAGAAAATTAAATTATAGCAAGTAATTTGTAAGGTCTTAGGAAGCAAAAAATATATATTTTTCTGAATAACCTCGCATATAAATAGACATAATTAGAAATAACATCTGCAACATATTTGCTGAAAGCTATTTATAAATCACCTCCCGCATTATTTTAGAACAAAAATTAATTAATCTAGCGAAATTGTCTATAAAAACTTTGTAAACCATCATTGAGTAGACCAATCTGTTAAAATCATTATAAATGGCATACATTCTCTTCCGCATTTTTAAATAAAATATCTATACGATTCATAAATACTAGACGAAAATTGTCTAAAATTAGAAAATAGTAATATGCATTTGATGTGTTACTATATTACAATCGTGTCAACAATAACGTACGTCACAACTAAATAGTTAATTCGTATACAAGAATAGCTGAAAAGGGTTGCCTGCCTACGCATTGTATAGGGAAAGGCGTATTTAGAATATGTATAGAACAAAAGTGACAAAACCGAAACAAATAGAAGGTATGTCTATAGGTTCTAAAGTGAAACACACAATGAATCAGCGAACGCGGCCGGCCGGTTAAACCCGCCCACGCTAACGCTCAATTGGGAAGAGAACCGCCGAAAATAGGTCAGAGCAGCGACAGTAGTGCACATCCTAAAAGCAGGCCACCTCGTGCCCGCGCGCGAGGCCGAAACAGCAGCAGGGCACGGCTGCTCTAGTGGCCGTGGTGCCGAGCGCCGGCGATGCCCTAGAAACCCCGACACATTACGCCAACCAACCCCCCTGGCCTGTATATCGCTGGGGGTGCAGCCAACAAGCGCGTACACGTGTCGAGTCTCGTCCGCGCGACCCAATTTCAAACCGATATCGACCCGGACGAAGCGCGCGTATGACCCCAATACCGTCCAACATCTAACACAATCATGGAAGGCGACACTAAACATTGCATACTTCACTTACGCATTGAGAATAATTGTAAATAAGGAGATATTTAGTCGTGTGTATACTAAATAGCGATGCTGTAATCCACTGAAGGACATATCTAACTTACATAATAGTAATACATGCGCATGCGCCAATATAATACACATGTATGTGTGTAGGAGATTAAAATAGTTTGAAAATAGCAGATATGTATGTAGAAATAGGTAAGCAATGCAAAAAGTGAGAGTAACAACAACAACAACGCTGCAGTGTGTAGTGTTTGTTTCGCTATTGGCTGGAGACAAGTGAGTGGTGTTCACTTATTTAATCGGTTTCTAACGCTACAACTATCGTTTGTTTCTGAATTTGCGCGGAATATGTGTGCAAGATGTTAACTGGGCAACACTGTGACACGGATTCGTGCACTTGTGAAATTAGGTCGCGGCGTTCGCGTTGGTTGCTTGTTTGCTAGCTTGCTTGTGGTGTTGATCATTTTTGATCGATTCTGCGCGACACTTATAATAATACGAGATTATTAAAAAGTAATCAGGCTTGTAGTTTGACGGGGGTTTTTATTTGGGGCAAACTTCTAACAAACAAATGTGCTTTGATTACGAAAACGCACATTTTAACAATTGCAAATTTTCTAAATATATCAAGTTGATAATAAATACAATAAAATATATTCATTTGATGTTTATATGTCATAGACTAGTTTGCAAACATTAAGGAATACTTGTTTCACATGGAAAATATGAGCAGAGCTCAAGTTCGACATATTGCAACATATGCAATTAGAATGGAATTCAGGATTTAAAATGTCAAGTGCTATGGCCCACCTTCGAAATAGCCTTCTTTACACGATTGTATAAATTTATTAAACAAAAAACAACATTAATGCATTTTTGTCTGGTGTTTCAAAAAAAACTAGTCTTTACTATTAGTTTACCAATCAATATATCCAATGAACAAATAATATATTTGTTACATTTATAAACACATCCAAAGCTTATACTGGCGATTATTATAAATTTTATACTCAAATACATACTTTGAGTTGAATCCGCTTACGCATAGCTTCACTTACAATAGTTTATTGCGAAAAGCAAATAAACTTATATCAATACCATATGCTAACAGCTAAAACAATAAAATTGAATGGTTTACCTTGTTGACACCGCGTTATCAACCCGGTTATTATAGGTCGAGGACACTCAACTTTAGCTATCTTACTATTTGATTTCGAAATATATTCTATAGAACTCTATAAGCTTTTAAACGTGAATATTATAAAATATGCTCAAAAAATTGAATGGTAGAAAAAAGTAGACAGAAAGAGGTGCTATTAGAGCGACTGTACTGCCGCAATTGGTCGAACAAGCAAATTTCGGTTGGCCCACATTCTCAAATAAGGTCACTTTGTGGAATATGGGTGACCTGCTCTAAAACTCTGAAGGCCAAATCGAAAATCAATAGCTTCTAGTGTCTCAAAGTCTCAAAATTGAAATATTACACACACACATACAAACTAGCTTATAGAGTCTAGATAGCTCCTTTGGGCTTTCGAATAAACAGGACATCAAACAAAATTTGAATATATATACATAAGTATGCAATAATAATTATACAAAACATTTCGTCCTTGGGTACGAGCAGCTGTGTTGACTATGGATGGCTTTTTGTGAAATCATACGTTCGCTAGAGATTTTATTGTGTATGACGTCATTTAGCAACGATGTAGGATGCAATCATTAATCGTCGGAGACGAGGAAACAAAATATACACACACATTTTCCGTGCATGCGCATGCCCCAGCATGTACAACAAGTAACGACAGCGCGTGCGTCAATTATCAAAAACCCAAGACAAAAACTCCTTAAAATAGTACAAGTATGGATAATTAAGCTCAAATGAGTAAGCTTTCGCAAGAACTGACAAAAACTGTTCTTGAGTGACCCAAAGCCGGATATGTATAACTTGTTTTTAAATCTAAATAAGTCAAAGTTGTTTATTGTACTGGTTCCGGTAACGAATATCATTAGTAAATTGAGTCTAAAAGTATTTGGTTGCTACACTAGTCGTCTAAATAATTTTATAATATTTGATCCAACTGGATTTATATCGGAATTCACATATTAAATTATTCTTTCATTTGAGACAATTTGCAAATAAGTATTTATTAGATAAACAAGGAATTAGAAAGAAAACTATGAATACAACTGTACCCGGCATGCCAGTGTCAAGAAGACGATAAACAGAAATCAGTCAAACGTATAAATAAATAAATAAGAATGTATAATAGCATAATATTTACGCTTTAGTTTTAATTCCCGATACTTGAGCGGTTCTATTTATATATTTGCAGAAATGTGCGTTTGATTATAAATAATGAGCGCCTGGAATTGTCAATTTTGTTCAAATACGCCTTAAAATAATCTTAAAACTAAAATATTCCAATCACATAAAGCGAATAAAAATACATATAACGCCTTCATCCATAAATTAATTAACAACTATAGCACAAAAGTACCTAAATTAAACTTTATTATATCCTACACACACACACACATAGACGCACAAAGAAAATGTTTCTGTGTTATCATAATGATCTACCGGTGTTTCAGCGTAGATTAAACCTATCTTATCAAATAGATATAATATTCAATGCAATCTATAACGTATCGTAAATAATAAATTTCTATATTTGCTACCATCAAAAGAACAAAGAACTAAGGGGTAAAAGGGTAAAAGACCTAATGATATGGTTAGGGTGAACATACCTCATGACCTGGTGCGAAGGCAGTGATGAAAACCTCGTCGGTGTCTGCCCGATGCTGCACCACCTCGCCGGTGACTTCCCGGCCGTTGAACGTCAGGAAGACCTTTTGCCCGGCGAGTAATCGCACCCCGGCTATGGTCCGAAAGCCCGGTCCGATGAGTTCGCACTCGCGGTATTCGCGATAGCCCCTCGACGGAGCGGCTTCTTTGTAGTCGAATTTGACGGTGTAACGCGTATTCGGCGTCAGATTGATGCAGTTGCTGTTGTCGGCGAAGGAAGCCGGAGTCTTGACTGCCTGGATGTGCCCCGCGTAGTATTTGCCATCTTCGCCTGAAGCACACACCCTGGTGCCTATAATGGACCGCTTTGCTAAACGCTTTCCAGTCGACATGATTACGATTAATTTACACTGATTTATATTAACGCATATGTGTATATATATTGTGTGGATGTATATAAACAAAGTCTTTCACTAATTGATTTAAACTATTGCAAACGCAAGCCCTTCGTTCCTTCAAGATATAACGGCGTCCTTGAAGAATAGTCTACGTACGAGTAGGCGAAGCCTTATAGGTTCAACGGGATTGCAAAAGTTCCTACTGTCCAATATCACACTAAACGTTTCGTCAGCACTGTTAACATTTTGGTTTCGCATACTTTTTTTCATAATAATCAAACCCCGAACGTTTTCAAACAAGAATAACAAACCAAGTTACGTGTTACGTACAGAACAAAGGAAAGTATCTGTAGTAGCAGCGAGCAAAGTAACACAGGTATGCGCACGTAGCCAGACCGTGGCTGACTGATTTCCAACCGGCCGGTTCGGTTGCCGGCTTGCACTCGCGGAACAGCTGATTCAAGTGACGTATTCCCGTATCGCCATTTCACTCACCCGCGCGACCAAACGACAGAGAACGCGTGTCTAAAGCAGTGTGTACAGCTGTTGAGCGCACTGCCGCGGCCCGGACACAGCTGATGATAACAACAAAACCACGTGACGAACGAGGTGTACTCTCATTGGCGGAGCCGCTGACCTACATACAGCTATTGGCCAACATCTATTCCACTTCCCGGGTTCGGAAAAAGCGGCAAGTTTGGGTCGCCGGCGGGGTTGCGGGGCGAGTGTAGAGGGCGTCCTCGTGTAGATGCAGTGAAAGGTCGCATATATGAACATACATGCAAAATGTAGTAATAAGTATGTTTTTACTGGTTTCTCGTATACTCGACGTGCGCTATACGCTTTTTCGTGCAAACTCTCACTTCTTATGCACATATTGGCGTTTAAAAAATAATCGAGGCGGCGCAGGTGACATTCAAAATACAGCATTGCCAAATCCAAGGCCTGCCAAGGACGTTGCGTTAAAAAAAGCTGACACAGTCGGTATTCGCAACTATTTCTTAAACAATTACTTGTGTGCATTCTTTGTCGCGTTTCGCAATTATTTTATACAAATGGGGTATTGACATACCTTAGAGAGAGAGAACTATAACGCATTATAAGCTATTATTTAGTGATGCATTCATCTATAGAATACGTATTTGAGCGAATTGAGTAAATATTCATTTAACAAGCATCAAAGATCGTTCTGTCGGTGAACCTAGTCTATTAATTCTCAAATCAAAACTGGTCTAGGTTAAACCATATTTAGGTGAACATGTTTGCGCAATAATGCAGTGTAAAAATATTATAAATAACAATTGGTGACGCCATACAAGAAAGTTACGACCAGAAATGCAAAATCGACACTTGGTACCAGCATAAAAGTGTCGCAATCCAAGTTGGTACATGTTGAAATGCAAGCGAGTTGGAAAATATTTTGTATAAACCGTTAAACAAATAAACATACCAGTGCAAGCATTAACGGAAACACACACACACACACAGACACACACGCGCGTAACGAAATCAAGCAATGTCACTTTCTTGAGTGCGATATGTATGCCATATAACGTAATCCAGTCGCCGGTAATAATGTGAGTATAGCTGTACTCGAAATGAGAACACGATCAAGAAAAAGTGTTGAAATTAATGGTGCATGGACGTGTGCTCTAATTTCAATTCTTTTTTTAACGCTTATTAATGAAAAGAGTTAATTTAGTGGTGTTTTAAGGCGAAATATTGACCCAACATATTTAATGTATGGCGTGTTAAATGCTTGGGTTAACGTAATTAACATGATTTAATAATAATTATAGCTAATCAAACAATTTGTTTAAACAAACATATATTTTCCTAATTTTATTAGTGTCAGATAAATATATAGATATATGCAGTAAATAGTTCCAAATGACTGCATTCGAAAGTCCAAGGCCATCTAGGAACATTACGAATTTTTTGCATGAGAGTTTTTTTTTTTGTAAATTTCCTAATTATTTCTACTAGATACTGTTGTTGGTTCGGAATTTGTAATTGGTTGCATGTCCAGACAATTGAGTTCTAAATGCTAATCGAAACTAACCAAAAGTGACTTTCAAATCATTGTGCCGTTTGAAAAGCATTTCTTTTACTTGGTTTTGCAATGTTTCGAATGGTGTGCGAGAGAATAAAAACGCTATTTTTGATATATACATTTCACGCTTTCAATATTATATATGGTAAATAATTTCAACTATTATACCTTCTCATGATTCTCGATTTTAATTATAAAATTTTAACGGTAATTAAGTGGTAAACAAAATTTTGCGGAGAAAGTCTAGCGCGTTACTCATTTTCCTTCAAATTCCAGCAACGATTTCTAGTATTGAGAAATATGTTTAAGATGGATTCGTTTTAAGCTTATACATTGGTTTTCGGTTTGTATGTAACGGAAACACTTCATTTCATTAATAAAATATACGCAATGGCTTGCACTGAACTTTCTTCTATGCATTTTGTGTAAATAATTCAAATACAAATTTTGCATATTTGAAGAAAATACCATTTTTAATATAAACACACACCAACCCACGTGCATACACGTGCGCTGCCGGTATTTCATAAGAAGTCTAATTCGATTCAGGGAAGGTCAGAAGGTGTATTTCTGTTAAAATCTCGGGATCGATTTTTGTCATTATTACAATACTTACTAATTACTTCGTATATGAAAGTGAATAATTTGTTGATGTTAATATAAGTTAGGGTCTTCGGTATTTGGTTAATAAAAACTAATTGAATATTTTTTCCAAATTAGTTTGATGCTTAAAAAATGTCTTTGAAACATTTAATGTTGTGTATATTTGTTAAATTGAATCTAGTTATATGTAGCTTGGTTTGGTTATGTTTAATAACTAGAGCATCGTTGCTGCAGCGAAACCTTGGTTGCTGTGCCCCAACGACAAGGTTAACTGCAACCCGCATGGCATTGACGTCATGTAGGTCACCAAGTCGATAAAGTACGGTACGGCGAAATATGATAACATCCCACCATTTCACATAATATAATACAATAGAGCAGGAACAGTTAACTAGTATATACAGGCACTACGGGCGATATCCTTTCAAAGAGAAACTGCTTTAAGTTAAACTGCCATAAATGGATTCCAAAAAGCTAATATATAAAATTTGTAAATAACTAGTAGTAGCATTTGCAGTGTAGTAAGCGGGACGGGCGCAGACTACCACTGGCAACATGTTTTTTTAGTGTCTAGGATGGAGCAGATAGAAACGAAGGCGCATTTTTAGATCAATTACGAGATGATATAGGCGTTAAAAAGGTCATAAAATATAAAAAATTTCTTTGAATTCGACAAATTTTGGTAACAAGCGTATTTTATTTTGAAAGTAATAAATATCCATTAGTTTGTTACGTGTCGTTAACACCAATTTCAATCTGACGTCACTTGGAACACAGTCCACTCTATATTATTAAATTTGATAAGGTTAGGAACACTAACGTAACAATGATGGCTATTTTAATCATGTCATTGAAGATTCATTGCGAATGAATAAAACGACAGATTTCGTTTTGCTCTGACGCAACAAGTGGTTGCAGTGATGACGCTATCGACGTAGTAAGAAATTTCTAAGAATGGACGTTATTTATTGTCACGTGGCTTTTATATATATATATATATATATATATATATATATATATATATATATATATATATATATATATAAAATTGATTGAAATTAGAAATGGCAATTATGGGGGTAGTACACTCTGGCGGCATGAAAAATTGGTGATTTTTACGATTTTTTTTAAAGGTAAATAACAATCCATGGTAAAAATGGAATGCACAGTTTTAATGCTTTAAATCTAAACTTTAAAAATGAATTTTTTCGTTATGATCGGGTAACTCCTGTGGCCGCTACACCAGGTGCAGCCTGGCACCGCCATCTGATTGTTGTTGATCGGCGGGATAAATAGAAGTCGCACCATTGGAGCAATAACAAAATAATTTTTTTCTGTTAATGCCAGATATATTTCCTGTCAGCGTACGTAGGATTTTTTGTTTTTGTTGAAAAATAAAAAAATGGCAACGTTTTGAAAAAAAAAGGTTTGTTTTCGACCCTAAAATTGGAGATAAACGCTTGCACCAAAAATCTATTTTTGATGATAAACGCTGATAAATAAAAAGGTGTGCAATTCAAAAATTCAAACACCATTAAAATAGGATGAACCGTTTTTGAGATAGAACTTCCGCCAATTTCAAAAACATCGTTTCGAGATAATCGCGTTTTAAACGGAAGGGTTCTCCGAGCGCTCGTCTGAGCACGCTTGGAGCGCCGCGACACGGGTCCATTTATCAGCCTGTAACTTTAAAACGGAGTGTCTGACGAACTTCGGATAAATTTTGCTATAGAGTAGACATTCCAAAACAATTTTAAAGCAAAAAAAAAAATCGAAATTTTGAAATTGCCAGAGTGTACTACCCCCTTAACGATCTTTGTATTTAATGTTTTCGTTCTATGAAAAATACCAATTTTAAGGAAGCGTGGCATATTTTTATGAATTAACCTCGCTAAAATTTATTTATTATACATGAATTAAAAAACGAAAATTTAAAAAAAAACAAAAAGCAACCAGGGTAGATCAAGCACGACTCGAAGCTCAACGTTAAGGGTTTGTTCTCCACGCCACCATCAACCCACCCGGTCACCGTCTGTATGGAAAATGGGTCATTTACGATCATAATATAGTAATTTTGCTGTTGCTTCTATTGTTTATGTCGAAAAATAAATAAATTTTTATTGTTACTTCTTCTGATTACAATGCAATAATATGGTTTTTAGTGTACTTTAATTTTTATTGTTACTGCAACTGATTACATTACATAATATGAAAATAGTTTCAAAATAAAATTATAAAAAAAAAGCAAAAGGCAACCAAGGCAGCTCAACCACGACTCGAATCTCAACACTATGACATGTTGATCATCTAACGAGAATCAAACCACCCGGCCACCGACAAAGTGTACTTGGTTGGAGAATAAAAATCATAATGTAATGCATTTAAATTAATTTTTATTTTTACTTCATCCAATTGCAATATATAATATGGGTTTAGTTTTAAAAACAAAAAAAATGGAAAACATTTAGGTAACCAAAGATGCCCAACCAAGACTCGAATCTCAGCACTATAACGTGTTGATCATCGAGCGAGAATGAAACCACCCGACTACCTTCTGTGTATGGAGTGCAGTATCAAAACATCACAGACAAGTGCTTTAAATGAAATCTCTACAAACAAATTAATTTTCATTATTTGATCTTTTGGTTTACAAAACATCTATATTTTCAAGTATAATATGTTATTTTTCGTGCTAGATTATAATTTTGCAACTGCATGATTTTAAATCACTACATCTTTTGGTAGCATTGCAAAAATTGCTTTTTTTTTGCAATTTCGTCTTCATACATAACACACAATTTTTAATTAAAAATAAAATTGGATGTAATAAATTTATTAAAACAATTTAAATAGAAACATCTGCAGTGTCATGCACCGAACTTTCTTATGCGCATATGGGTTAAACCATATCGTAGTTACATTAGTTTTCTAATTTATAATATTTGTTCTAACCTTTAGATCGCTTTTACAGTAAATATATTTCTTAGAATAAATATAAAACGTTAAACTTCAAATTATTTAAGTCTATTTTGTTAAACAATTGACAGGCGCAGATGATACGATTTATGTAAAAATTAATATAATATGAAGACATTTCAAGAGCCATTTTATTTTTTCCGGTACCGTTTGGGACAAAAAGTTTCAAATAAAAGTTGTACAAAATACAGATATCTATAATTTTTATTGTAATAATTTATCTGTTACTGCAATTATTTTTGAGTAATTGCAGAAACTGCAAAAAATGACTAGAGTAAACATGCACTTCCGGTCGGAATATTGTTTTCAAAAATAGAAGGTTTTCGTGCTAGGCACATACAAATCTTAAGTTTAAAATTTCATAATATTCCCTTTAGCCGTTTGGGCTGTAGAGCGTTCACACACTCAGACACACACACAGACGGACGTCATTCCAAAAATAGTTGGAATCGATTCAGGGAAGGTCAAAACATATATTTCCGTTAAAATCTCGACATCGAAATTTTTCATGATTACAATACTTACTTATACTGCGTATAAGAAAGTAAAAATTATAAAAGCAGACAAAGCAGCTCGACCGCAACTCGAATCCCAACATGTTGCCACATTGATTTCCAAGCTTTAATCTAACCACTCGCCTACTATCAAACTGATACTAATTGCATCGATTAATTGCATTACTATATTTACTTTCTTATATACTTTGTATACTTTTTTATGTAATTTTTTATACACATGTATACGAAACATAAACGAGTAAAAGTTAAAATAAAAGCAGTATCAATAATATGAAGTTTATAAGTGAAAATGACGTCATTATGATGTTTAAGCAAGATATTTTTGAGCAACACTTACCTAATTTGTAATTTTAGGGACTATTATGGGAATTATAGTGCTTGTTTCTGTATTTTTGTTGTAATTCGCCCAGAGATTTGAATGTGTAACTGTAGTTATTCCTGTGGGGAAAATAAAAAACACAGATTACAGGTTTCATTCAATCGTTTATTGTCATGGCCTCTTGAAGCCGGATAAAATGGATACAATCAGTCATTATAGTGTTTTGGAATAGTCTATAGTGTTAAGGGGTGGTCATCAGGCATATTATAAAGAGAGGACAAGAAATATTATCGACGTATAAGGATATGCTAGTCGGGAATGTATCTTATTGATCCTCGTTTCAAACAATACACAAAATTATTTGTAGACACTAGACTAATAACAGATTATCTGCATAACACGCCCACTGGTGTTGTATGTTATCAAATAAATAAACATATAATAGGTAAACATTGAATACGGTGATCTGGATCCGATCCGAACGATCGGGTATTGATCAAACAATGAGATTTGTTTAATGATGGTATCGGAAACGTACTGAATTTTATACATACATATACAGAGTTTTCGGTTTTTAGTTTCTAAGCACTTTATAATCATTTATATCGATCGATCTAAACAGTCATGAAATATTTTAAATTCACTTAATGAAATAATGTATAATATATATAAAATAGATGAAAAGAAAAATTTAGGTATTTTAATCTGATAGTAAAATTAAGAAATGTTCATTCAATTTTTCTGGAAATTATTATGAATTAAGTTAATTAATGCAATAATAATGTATGTATTTAATTTTTACTCTATCATAAAAATTGAAATAAAAATATATAAAACAGATTTATTTAAGTTTATAACTCGTTTAAAAAATAAGATTTATCGATCGATTTAAATGATTAATCATGGTTAAATAACGAATTCGAATGTTTACATACGAAAAATAACCCAGATAATATAACATAAATAAATTACACAGATATTTGACAGTGATTTTAAGATGTGCATCATTTTGATCATTTCTATTTAGTATTTTGAATATTATGAGTTAGTAATATGTAGAAATCGGCACAGGAGTTATAAATATATGTATCGGCGACAAACTCTCAAATATCTACCGTTATTTTCGATTTTTTCACAATTTCACTTCACACATGCTACCATTTAATTATACAAATTTAACTTATATATATTTGTTATACATTCAGCATTAATTAATGTTTAGTGAACAATTTAATTCAAATATTAAAATACTCTACTATAAAATCAATCATCGCGTAATCTAAATTGAATAAACCAAAATATATATCGAATTTAACCGATAATAACCGAACATATTCACTCTTAGAGTGGTGGATGCGCATGCGTATTATAGTTAAATGATAGCATACATGAAGTAATAAGTAATGTACAACGTTTGGGTAAAACATGATATAAAACTTTGAAAACTTAAACTTACGCTTAACACATACACGTATACGTAACAATGAAACACATCGTATTTATATTCAGTCTCTTTCCGTGCACCAACAATCAAAAGTAACAGCTACAAAGAGTATAATAATGCCAAGTAATTTCTCTTTTAAAAACAACAAATTCACATCGTTTTGGTAACGAATTGATATTATACATAATAGTATGCCTGTTGATGAACGTAAAAACGATCGTCTGTTTTATTTTTAGTGTGTATTTTGGTTGGGTTTAGAGGTACAGGAGAATATGAACTAGATGGGAGGAGACAAGAACAGAAGGATGAAATTGTATCTTTAACATTCTGTTGGTTAGTTTATACTTGTTTCTTACAACATGTATAATATGATGTGCGTGTATATATGATTGATATTTATGATTTTTTTTTAAAATAAATTTCAAATGTTTGAGTTATAGTTTTACGTAAAAATACCACAGAGCTTTAAGATAAAAAATACACATATAAGTGTTTCAATATTCATAAAATAAATTAGTTTCACTGTCGAGCAATGCCATTTCACATAATTTGTTTTAATAAAAAAATAATAAAAAATTTGCTTAGATATATAAATATATTTTTGCTCATAATAGGGTATTTTTACATAATCATTAAACTCCAAAACCTCGTTCATAATAGAATATTATGCGATACTGCAACATTACACAAAATTGTCTTTACTCATAAATGTTTTTACGTATTAGGGCCAAATAATTTTATATTATAACAATATATTAATATAGACTTAAAAATGTATATGCAATAAATAATTTTAGATAAAATAATTATAGGCCATATCGCATGATATTCCATGGCATTCTAGAATGACGTCACATAGCGATTAACTATTCAAAATTAACATTGGAAGAAATTATATTTGGTTTTTTAAGTTCATAAATGTTAGAAAAAGCAAATTTGGATACTGTTAGAATTAGGTTAAAAATTAGACCACCAGGGTGGCGTAATTATATACAATAAATGTATTTCGAAAACGTTATTTCGACGAGTATATTTTGAATAAAAAATCGCCTTATATTCATAATAGATGGCGGTGTCAGTTCTAGAATCTTTTGTTATGTAAATGAGTTTTAAAATAGTATTTAGTGTGTAATGGATGGGTTATTTATGAGGTGGCGGCTTCGTTTATTTTTTAATTTGTTTTAATTGTTACTTATTTTCTCCTGAAAGCGTCCAATTTTCGTAGAGTTAAGGTAAAAATTTGCTCGAACGAGGAATTTCATGCATTCCTCTGAGGTTAATTACTTTACTGTTTATTTTTTTGTTTGTTTAATTTTATTTAAAAATTGATGCAATTTCACACACGCACTCAAATAAGTACACCCGCTAACGTCGTCAACTATGTCCTATGGAATTTCATCTCACTGAACAAACAGGTCTGCAATTTTCTTTTTTTTTTTTTTTGTAATTTTGGTTATCAATTATCATATATACGTAGTGAACCTCTTAGGTAGAAAACGAAGTAATATTTTTTTTTTGTATATAAATTAATTAAAAGCAGTTCATCATACCGATTATTATATGTACAAACGCACAAATATTTACATTTCATCTACTTTCAATAAGGTTGAACAAATATGTCATTAACACTGAATCCGGTAATGCATTTCATGCTCACCTAGCTTTTATAGGTTATGTTAAACACATCGCACTAGAATCGTTAATCAAATTTAAACGCAAAAACAAAAAATGTACACTTAATTGTAGAATATAAACTATCATTTCAATTATTACCAACAATTTAAAATATAATTATGCGTTTTAAAACATATTTTACGAAATTCATTTTTATGATGGAATGGTTATTAATGTTGTTAAAAAATTATATTTAAAATATTTGATACTAGTGCGGTGCTAAATTAATTTAGGATTGAGATTTGCGATAGAAGTATAATAAATTAATAAAAATCGTTGTTTTATGAATTAGAAGTGGTTGTTTGAAATATATAGCTATAGGTAGTGAATGCATTAGCGTATTCGGTTTACATAACCGCCATGACAACTGAAATGACTGAAGCCGCTAGTAGAGACATCTTCAGTGGAATTTTTCGGAACTATTATTATACAAAGCTTATTTCGATTAATAAAATTTGATGATGGTATTGAAAATAAATGTACAGTCAATGAATCTTCTTCGGTTAATACTAAAAAACTGTATCAACAGAGAACAGTTAAACTTATAATTAATAATAATAATATGCTATAAATAGTATGTCCATCATATATAATTCTATATTATATATATTTATACTTTTTTTTTTAACAGTTCATATTTGTTAAATTTAATCTCAAGTAAAAAAGCAGTTTTTTTCAATTCCAATTAAGCATTTTGTTTGTAATATATAATATATGTATGTATTATAATATAATATATATTTATATATATAAATATATATATATATTTAGTAATAGATATGGTTTTTTAAAACTTTTTTAGTAGTTATGATATTACTATTAGGGCAATTATTTTTTATCAAAACTCATTCAAACTTGTCAATATTTAACCATCATTTAGCGGTATTTAATACTGAATATTGATTCCTAGTCGCTAATATACATTAATATTAAATATGACCCTTGAAGACGCAACAAATTATTGATGAAACCTACAAATTTAAGCTCAATTTTTTGATTTAATACTTCATTAAACATTGACAAGTAATAAAAAAGAAATGATACACGAAATTGGCCCAAATAGCATATACAATGTCACAGCAAACAAGCAGGTGTTTTGTCAAGTTTTTATTTGCAGTTAATATCACCCTACTACACACATTGTTCGTTTTAACGCCTCTGTTTATCAATTTACGTAATCGTTTATTATTTCTGTTTCATTTTAATCACTACTTGCACTATCATGTCGGCTACATATTGTTCTAACTAGAGACTTTTAAATTGGGTCGTGGTTTAACGCACCGCTCCTGTTGAATCATGTTACTAGGTAGTTTTATTTATCGAGAGATAGAGAGAGAGAGATAGAGAGATAGAAATACATGTTTAATTTTTTTTTTTGGGTTTATCGTTAATTATAGGCAATTGTTTATTGGATCTTTGTGGGCGGCCAGAAACATTTCTAGTTCGAAAAGTTGACAATCGGCTTATTTGGCAGTCATTTGAGTTCAATATTATCTTAGATTTTGAATATTGACAAAGTTTACGTGGCACTGATGTGAGCCATTTTGTTTTTATCAGACAATTCATTGGTTTTGGAAACGATTAATACTACATGACGTCTCTATGCTTGCATTCTATCCGTTCTCCTTTCAATCGCATTACGTCATGACGTAGTTTTGAGAGTTAGTACGTTAATACGTCATGTTAACTATACTAGCCCCTCTCAAATCTACGTCATGCAAGAGATAGTGCGTTAGCAAGGCCACAACGGATATAATCCTAGCACTGCTCATACTATAACATTATTTTGACTAATGACGTCACACGGTGTATAGTTTTAGCCGTTTTAAAACTACTATTGCACCTAAATATGGCGCTACAATTAATTATAAAAAATATTTAATTTTCATTACATAATTTAATGAATTTTATTTATAAGTTAATAAAATGTTCCCATTTTGTAATAGTTTGAAGCACATTTAAACATAATCAAAACATTTTTACTCAATATATATATGTGACGTATCACCAAAGTCAAAAATACAGTTTATATATACAAGATGGCACTTTGCAGTGTAAACTTGTAGATATGAGTATGTATGCATGTTTGACTTTTCGTCAGTGGTTCGACTAGTGTCTAATGGTACAAAGTTATGCCCACACAGTGCTTCTTACAAGTGCCCCCAGGGCGGCGTACTGTGCCAACTGTCCACCCCAAAATGTTTCCGGTCTTACAACTTTTCGTTATTAATGTTTATAAGTAAAGCTTTGTTTTTACAATTGTTCTGTACTGATGCGTCAAAAATGTTTTATAATTTTACTTATTATAAATATATCTTTCAAATGTACAAAATCTTAATAAATTCTAATTTTTTTTTTTTAATTTATTTAGTTATTAATTTTGTTTTGTTTAATATTTACAGAAGCACTTTTTTTTGCAACTTCGACGTGGACTGAACTATACAATTCACTGAAACATAAAAATAAAATCAATCAATCATTCGGTTGGCTCGAAACTAAATCACATCCACAGTGTACTTGTATTTGCGTGCTACTAAGTACCAAATATCTATAACTATTTCAACTAGAGTCAAATATCTAAACTAGTTGATGCAAACTTGTCTCAAGTCGTCTTCTATACCAATCAGTGATGAAGCCAACGCTGTGAAGTTATGTGAGTTCATTTCAAGTATCATTTATTTAATGACTCAAATTCCGTGAATGATTGTTTCCCAAATACCGTAGAATCTAAATAATTTGATGCTATACGGTTATTTGTTTGATATATATTATAAATAACCACCATAGCTTTCAACTTATCTGCATTTTACGGTTATATGAATTGAAATTAGCGAAATTAATTGTTTACAGTCATGAAGCGTATTTTATTTGCAATGAGATAAAATAAGCGTCATGGTGTTACAGTCGTGACCAGTCGACTAAGATCAGTCTGGTAAAAGAAATATGTATATGTATTTACCTTTAGTAACGAAATTCGTTTGGTCACGAGTGTAATGATTCGTATTAGTGAAACGCAGTGGTAAAAACTAAGAACACGCACGCAATTCTATGAGAACATAACATGCAATATATAGTACGTGTTTGGGTATGTATGTACAAGGAATGAATGTACAATGAAATGATCCGTACCTACTAGGGCAGTAGAGGAGAAAACAGCCGATTTGTAAAGTTCTGCGGCGTCTTTGAAAAACGTTTTATTTTAGGCGTGCACGAAAATGTTTAAACCAACGAGACAGATATGCAATATGGTGGAGGGAAGAATGTACCAAAACAAAATGATGACCACTACTTGTAATTATCGTGCGTTTGATCGTTTTTGCGATAATCGGGTAGATAGTGCAAGTGTTTTGATGATTTAAAAACTTGCAACGATTAGGAGAAGCATTGTCGTTGAGCAACAAAAATGAAAACTTTATTCTCGTGGAATGGTGTTGTTATTATTATTATTATCGTGCAAGTGTTTTTTTTTTGTTTTGTTTTGAAAACCACGTGTTTGTTATGGATTAGGTGCTTGCACTGTCGTCCGAGCTGATGCATCAATGAGGAGGTGGTTGGTATCTTGTGAAAAAATGGCGTTTTATAACAAGTGACTTGATTTGGTTGTGGTTGGTTATCTTATATAAGTTTTGAATTGGTTTCTATGAAAGTACAGTACACGAACGAATTCACAGTTTGAGAGAGTCTAAACTAGCGATAGAACTTCGGCGTGACAGGCCTAGCGAAGGTGGCCCACTAACCAGTGACGTGGTGCCGAACAGCTTGTACCAGCCTATCACAATGTTTGACAGGTTCAGGTCGTCGAGCATTATTTGAGCGACACCCATGAACACTTTTTTGCCTTCAATTCGACCGTAATCACCCCACACCGTTACCTGAAACACACACACACATTTACTAACATATCTATCACTACTTTCATCATCATCATATTCTCTTTTTGTTTTGTATGTTTTTCTATATGTATATCTGTTTTTTTTTTTTTTGCCAAGTTTGTACTTGCATGTCTGTATGTGTATCTGTTTGTATATTTGCTTGTATGTACTGTAATTCAAAAACGGATAATATTTAAATAAATAATTAATATGACTTGAAGAATGTAATGTACTAGGCATTTTAGTAAATTTCTATAAATATAATACCTGTAAAACACAACCTTGGAATGGTTCCCTGAAAGCAAGTTGTTGCTGATACAAAGGATCTAATGTTCTGCGCGCTGTAGACGTCTTCGCTTTAGCGATACACTTTTTACCATTTACAAGGTACACCTTCACATAAGGAGCTGTAATTATAATTCAAATTACACTCATTAATAATCGTACACAATAAGTAATTCCGTCATCGATGATTTTACCTGGTAATACTTTGGAACCTTGTCGACACTGTAGTCCACGTGCTCTTATAACCTCGACCTCTAAATAACCTTTTTGGTAACACATGGACAGTTGAATATCGCCGAGCGCCGGCGCCCCTAGCACTTGCCTTCCCACAAGCTGGCCGGGGCCTAGTCCGTCGATAAAATCAGATAGTTGCCCAGTTTCGCCAGCCAGCCGCAAAGATGGTGACCACCTATATTAGAAATGGTATTACATTGCATTAAACAAATTCCAAATTAGGAATATTGTTATTATTTTCATAAGGTGCTTTCCATAATTTACAACAAATTCAATAAAGCAGACATTTATAATATATCCAATATTTCCAGTATTAACAAAATTTAATTAGATTATTAATAAAGCTCAAACACGTCTATTTTTGTATATCCCGTAAAAAAATATTAACGTACGTCTAGCATTGATCAACTGTAGCATATGCATTAAAAGTTACTATAAAATTGGGTAAATGCATACATTTATCAATACATATCCATAATAATATTATTTAAATATATACAGTTCCATAGTAGCAATACAATCTAAATGTTATAGCAATATTATTTCATATAAATATTATGGAAACGTATACAATATTGTTGAAAAATAAACCTCTACATGTACTTTTGAAATATATACACTTCCAAAGCTTTATTATGGCAAAATATACATTTATAATAGCAACATTATTGATAGGTGTTTGATTGGTACTTATCATAACGAATTCATTAGTTCTAATTACGGAAGACACCTTATCATATAAATATTTCAAAAAATATATAGCAGTATATATATAATTAAAAATTAATAAATAATACTTAATAATAGTGTAAAAGGGTAGTGTTTAAAAAATATAGAGCACACAAAGATGTTGCATAGAGAGAGACAGAGAGAACACATGGGTTATATCCATATATATATATATAATATATATATCTGAGAGAGATAAATTGTTGCAGCTACTGGTTGATACTGATTATTGGTAGTGATATGGTGTTTTATTGGTTGATTGGTTGTGTTTTGTGCACGGAGTATGCTATGATATAAGTACATATTTAGGTTTAAAAAATGATCATTCGTCGCAGTAGTCGGTGCTTCTAAACAAACAATCGTCCAACAGTCAACATTACATGCACAAACCCATGCCAACACATAAAATACATACATTTTTAGACCGCATTCACACTATTTCAACCCTATCCGACGAACACTACTCAAACATTTATATTTATTATTCAATGTGTACATAAGCATATATGTGCACCTGATTTGAGGTCGGTAGTGGCCGATAGGAGCGCTAATGTGACTGCGGCCATGTTAAGTCACGTTTATAATAACTTTGATCAGGTCAAAAAATGTTACCCCTAACTGTAGAAAGCGAGTTAAGACCCTAGTGAAGCGTTTTAATAAAACCACAACAAGGACATGTTTACAACAAAAATGGAACTCTTCGGGCCTCCAGATCCTAAATTAACTATAATTACATGTAACTTTAAGTATTATAACATTGGGTAACTGTAATAAAACTCATGTTTTGATCCTTGAAAGGAAGATGACGTCATAAGACAGTTTTCCACATCCTTTACAGGAAAAAACACCAAAACCCTAGCATACTGGAATATAAAATAGACGTAAACGCAACATTTAACGATGAAGTAACCAAATTAAATAAATATTCCTTGTAGTCAGTACGAGTGAGAAATATTCATTTTCGTTTATTTTCAACAGTTTAAACACTAAAGTAGCCTCAAAATATCTTAATATCAAGTATCAGGAGCACATACTTGTGCAGTGGTACTAAAGTACGTATAACGACCACACAATTGCTATATGCGCTCCTGAACACCAGATCTGTACAGTAGTCGCAGTTTAGTAAACGTTTTGCAATACATCAAAGCATATCTTATGTGTTCCTGATATATGTAACCTAAGTTAGTCTTGTACTCGCAACTCAGTAATGAATTTATATTACTTATTTATAATCGATTATTTGAATTAGAAGTTAATTTTTTATAAAAAATATATATAATAGGGTTGCTAGACTATTAAAATTGATTAAAAAAAATTACAACCCTTTAAAGAAAACACGTTATGTTAGATAAAAATTATGATATAAACGGGACTTAACAATTTGTAACTATAACGTATAAATAATATGATAAAACATGCTTACATTTTGTGAATACATACCTACTTTTAATAATCATTCTTATTGATCTAATCTGATGAATAATATTGTTAAACATTAAATCGTCGCAGGAATCTCAATAAGTGTGACTTGACTGATTTTTATAGTAAAAAAATGATTGTTTTCCAATAAACTAACGAAGTCTAATTCAGAGATTAATAATATACAAGCAATAATGAGTCAGGTGGGTTTGAAAAGGTAGATGATCATAAAAATAAAAGAAAGAGAAACCAACGTGAACCCGACAGAGATATATAGTTGAGAGAGAGAGTTAAAAAGGAAACACTGACATAACCATAAAACACATTTACATGCTTAGAAGTACATCACAATGACATCCGGTTCAGGTTTTACTTTATTTAGAAGATCAACACTGTTTCATTAAAAAAATAACATTAATTGCTCACAGCCTGCTTGTATAGACGTATTATAAACAATCAAGCATTTCTAATGTAATAAATATTTATATTAAATATTTAATTAAAGTATACAATTTTTGGTAAATATATGTATAAGTATTTCAATTTTAAGACGCAACAAAATAAAATAATGGACTTATTATTAAATAATTTAAACAAATTCTCCAAATACGACTAATTAAATTTCTGTGACAAAAAAATTATATTAAGAAATACAAATATACGTACATTTAGTGAAGTAAAAGTGAATTTTAATAAAATATTTATGGAATATCTGGAATAGATATAAAAAATGAATAGACACTTGATTGTTTTTGATATAAGATATAAAACAGTGAAAGCAAGGGCCATACGAAAATATTGAGAGATTCAGAGATAATCGTTGTGGGTGGATACAGAGAGAGACCAACAGTAGAGGCAGGCTCAGTCAGTCAGGCAAGGCAAGGAAGACTACTTACGAAGATCCTTCCGAACTGGAGATTGAGTTGAGGCTGGCCGCGCGTTGATTGCCCGGCGCATCGGGGCTTGGGCCGGGCCCAGGGCCGGGGCCGAGGCCAGGACCGCCGGGGCCCTGCATGGAGCGATACGAGGAATGGACCGGAGGGATACTAGGGACCACTTCTTGTGATCGCTGTATACAGACACTGGGGGGTACGCGTTTTCTACTACTTCCGAAACCAGCATTGCCCTCTGTTTAGTTGTACGAGTAGTAGCAGTAGCAGTAGTAGTAGCCGTAGCCGTAGCCGAACAGAACAAACAAAATTATGAATTACTAAAATTTTAAAGGTTATCACGACGCCGCGGTCTGTTATTGGTACTCGGAATTTCATTTCTGTTTAGCTAATAACTTGTAATGTGTATTCAATTATTGTTTTGGTACAGACGTTAACAATTTGTGGCTACTACGGAATATTTTTGTTTGAATATTAGAATTGCATCAACATGGTCAAGTTCAGAATCGAGCACAAAATAGAGTACGCGTTTCTCTACTGTTAGTTTCTGATTTTAATATCGAAGTCATTTGTGTACGACTAAGTATTAATATCTGAAGTTAGTATAACGTTACAAAGTTCTAGTTTTGCTCTGAATATGCGTTGTATATTAATATCGAAAGTAGTCGATAAGTGTATGCATTTATTGTCTGAGAATTGAGGTAATGTAGGGTTGATAATGAAAGTGAGATGCGTGTTTATAGTGCCAACGACTAACGACTGCAGAAACATCACATTTACCGGGTAGGTACGCGGCGAAATACTGAAATAAAATGTGTGCGTCTGCCATTGCTAGAGTGCCGGCTAAATAGAAGAACACAATCTATTGATTAAAAAAAAAAAACAAAAATTGTATCTAAACAAAAATGATATGACTCTAGCCATGGATGACTGGACAACACACCTATAAAAATACAGATTGCACAGAAAATCTGAAAGATATAGCATACATATATGATCAGCACCAGACACGGGCAAGCAGTTTATAGAATAATAATTAGTGATTTATTTATAGATTAAACTCTTCTATATATATATAGATAGCTCTACGCCCCATCCAAATAACGAAACTAAAACAAAAATTAATTACTCCAAAACAAGCAAATGAATCAATGATCCCAGCTAGCCTAGGCATTATGCTCTACTCATTAAATATAATAATAATAATAAATATAGAAAAACCAAAGTATATAATATGTATATATGCACTGTCAGTATACTTAAAAACCTACTAATATTGCTTTTAACACATTCAATGATTGTTAAAACTGTTAATTAGAATATGAAATCATTAAATATTCTTTACGTTGTGTACTTTTTTTTTAATCTAGAACCCTTCTATCGATTTGTCTCTAGTGACGTCATTGGGAGTATAAAACCTATTTAATTATTTCATATTCTTGTAACGATTGATTATAATTTTAGTAGGCTTTTAGACTAGAATATTACTTGCTACATAACTACGCACTAGATATATTAGCTCGCACTTCCAAACCTAATCACAGTCTAAACGTAAACGCTTTTTTTTTATTTATGGATAGTATAAATAGCGGTTATATACAACGCGAAAATATCGGTTTCTCTCTCTTCTCTCTATGTAAAATCGTGACCTGTGCTCATAAAACTGGGAGAAATTATTTGATCCCAAATTATATAATTTGTTTAATGGATTGTTTCTTCTAAATTAGAACTAATAATTGAATTTACTTCGTAGCCCTACTATAAAAAACAAAATGGCGATCCAATACTAAAATAGCACTTTTTAATAAACATATATTTATACAATTTTTTGTATTTAATTTAGTTAAAAATATTTATAATCTTAATAATCGATTATACATATGAATAATGTTGTTTGATTTTTAGTAAATTAAGATTGAACTATTAGTAAACTAATTTTAAGAATAGCTTCTTTAAAGTTGTATACATGTCAGACGTAGTAAAGTGTGTTAAAATTTGATAAAATGTTGTGTTGTTGAAAGTTTCTTTTTTTGCATATTTTAAAATTTAGGTTTGGTTCAAAATATGTATTTCTATTATAATATTTTAAAATGTGGAATAAATTATGGTTAGGTTACTCAACAAGAAAATGTTGAGTACTTTGATTGAAATGAATTATTTTTAGTGTCTAAACATAACCTAAACTTTTTAAAGTATGGTTGAGATATTCCTAGAAATATTGAAAAATAAACAATTCTATATATAAGTTAAAAACAAATTATTAACAATTAATATGAACGATAGTGTTGGTTAGTTAAACAAATGTACAGTGTTGCATGTTTCTATAGTAACTCGGTCAATTAGAGCACGAATTAGCTTAATTTCTACGTCAGTCGACCTAAATGTATAAATATTTAAGTCTAATTTAGAAGAAACTTAATGTATCCAATCAAAAGTGGATAAAAGCAAATTATATATTGACTGTAATAATTTTGGCAACCGGGACATAAACTATGAATGAGGGAGGCCGACCTGTCGCCATCAGCCGAGCCCTCGCCGTCACTCGACGCAGACGATGTTTGCTTGGATAACAACCGAATATCATCTGGCAGAACCTCCTCACTCCGATGGACCGTGAAAGACGTTTTGCCTCTCCGGCCAAACCCCAATCTCCGTTTGCGACCTACATAAGTCGCACCATCACACATCTATATTAAACTACTTCACTTTTTGGGAGGAAATTAGAACGTACGTAGACTTTTTAGTTATTATATAAAAATGATTTCATTTTTGCAAAACATTGATGTTATAAAATTCAAATTGATTTGCGACGTTGTAAACTGCGTAAATTTTTGGTCTTAATATTTGACTGACGATGGTAAATATACAAAATTATAAATTCACCAAACGGAAGAGTTACATTATCTAAAACTACCAAATAGATTTGAAGTGTATTACATTAATAATAATAATAATAATAGACATTCATTTTACGATAATATCTACTAATCAGAAGTGCTTAGAAAAGGATGAGCGACTCATTTATGATATTAATTATATCAAGTATAGTTGAACTACACATTCAAGAAATAATACACACACACGCACAAATGTTAACCCATCTAAAGATTTTTTTACACACGAAAATAAAAAAATATTTGACTTTATAAACTACTAGCATCAACAATTAATATTCTTAAGATTCCATAAGGCGTAATTTTGTATTTCTAATATAGAAATGAAAATAGGGCTGCTATTTATATTATTATTGCATCTGTTTATAATATTTGTTTTTCTGTGTGTTTCAAAAATGAGTAATATTATTCTAAATGAAAGTTTAGAAATGACTCAATTAGTCTTTAAATGGGTTAAATTTATAATACCTATAACATATGTCACTGACTTCATATCTATAATATATAACCTATATTTTTAAAAAATACACAAACTACATTTACACATAACTATCAGAGAAACAATTCGATACTGTTTCCATATTGGTTTCTCAACTTCAATAATAATAATACTGGTTCAATACAATGTTTTTGGTAGTTGTTAGCAGAGTAGTCAAAAATGTTTTATATATATTAGTGTAATATATCCACAAATAGTGTTGGCATTATTTGGTAAAATTCTCACCTGTCGCAGACAATTGGCTCGTGGAGTTGCTTTTCTTGTTGAGTCCGATGAATTGGGTGTTCCTACTCCTTTCCCATTCCCTCGTATGCTCCTTGTTGTGGTGGTGGTGATGGTGGGTCTCTTTGTTCTGGGGTACTTCTAAACCCTGCATTTGACCCACTGCAGTGTCGCTCAGACTACCATCTGTGATTCAGAAAGCAAATTGATTATTTGGTGCTACTAACTAACTAACATATATATATGGAAACAGCTCCAATATGAAATACCAGTTTTTTCATCAGGCGTTGGTTCAGTATTGGATAAACTCCTCGTAAACTGGGCGCGTTTTCCTTCAATGCCCTCTCTGTCCCTGTCACGGTCCCTGTCTCTGATGTCGCGGTCGCGCATGT
Source organism: Nebria brevicollis (assembly GCA_944738965.1). Classification (NCBI taxonomy): domain Eukaryota; kingdom Metazoa; phylum Arthropoda; class Insecta; order Coleoptera; family Carabidae; genus Nebria; species Nebria brevicollis. The sequence goes on from OX122907.1 coordinate 10,027,991, forward strand.
CCCGGTGGTCACGCATCTCGCCGTGTTCACCATGATGGCCAGACGTTCCTCTGGAATTCCGTTCGTACACATATCTATCCCGATTGTTGTACTCGCTGCTCCCATTCGTCGGTCCATTTTTGTTTTGCAAGGCAAGCATTAGGGGAAAAGTACATTTAGCATTTACACTAGCAATACCAACAGCGTTCGAATCTAAATTAAAATTAACCGATTTGGTTTTCAAGGGACTGGCAGGGGTTTGATCTGTTAAACATTTATCACTTTGTTTATTTCGTAGAGAATTATTTAAAATTGGTTTTGGTATGTTTTTGGTTTTTATTTGTTTTACTTTAGTTAACTTAAAATTCGATGTGTTTGAAGATGTATTTGGAATGTTTTTGGACTTATTGTGGTCTGACAGACTAGAGTTTCGCCTTAAAATAGTTTCGGTACGTTTTAATCCACATTGTTTAGGAAATAATTCTTCGCCAACCGGTTTATTGCATTTTAAAAATGAATCTGATAGAGTTAAAGATTGTTTCTGTACTTCCTCAGAAGTGTCAATACTAAACGAACGACATTTCAAAAATAACGAGTCTAAATTAGATTTCGTTTCCGAACTCTTACAGCTGGAATCGTTTGAGTCACTTCTACAACTAGATTCTTTTGAGTCGATACTTTTACCGCTGGATGCTTTTGATTCGACGCTTCTATAACTAGAACCATCTGAATCAGTCCCGTTGTATTTATTAGTTTCTTCAAAATCATCACACTTTGAATGTTGTCTCACTGTTTCTTCATCAGAAGAATCTAAATTAGAATTATATGAATCTTCACTGTTAATCGAATTGTTTTCATCTTCTATTTGAGTATCATCTACAATTTGTTCATTTTCTTTAACTACTGCGGTTTTAGATTCGTTTAATTTAAAATTTTCAATAGAATCTTTTTCTGATGATGTATTATTTGATTCGTTATCTTCGAAATTAAAATAATCTGAGCATCTTCGATCTTTGTCAATTAGCTGTAATCTGACTTCATTTATTATTGATTTAATTGCATTTACTCCACAACTTTTGTCTAAATCACAATTCCTACTGTCTTCTTTCGATATTTCATCGTTTTTAGAATTGATTGCATAGTTTTCTTTTTGTACAACAATTTTAGAATTATTACTATTATTCCCTGTATCACTTTTGAAAATTGTATTGGTATTATTTCTAGTATTTCTTCCAGGATTACCTTCATCGGAACAGTTGGTATAATTTTGTTGTGTACTTCGTTCGGGTTCACTATTTTCAGGACTAATATTATTTTTAGTTCTGATTACAGTAGTATTACATCCAAAATTTGTATCAGGATCAATATTTTTAAAACTATTACTATGTGAAAGTTGTTTATTTTTAAGTTTGTTTTTAACCTTTCTAGAATCATAATTTTTAGAAGTGTTACAAAATGGTCCTATTTTTTGAGGTTCTGCATCTTCAGTACTATTTTCAATATTTCTTCTTAGTTGAATATTATCGGAGCAATTTTCTAAATTTCGTTCGAGTTGAATATTTTCAGGTTTGTTAGTATCATTTATTTTTCTAGTATCAACATTTTTAGAAGAGCTAGTACAATTACGTCCTAAATCTCTTTCAAGGCCAATATCTGAACTTTTGCTATTACTTTTAAGTTGACCAATTCTAGGATTTGCTTCAGGATAATAACACTCTGAATTGTGTCCAATATCATCTTTGGATTCTTTGTCAGGAGATTCAGCTACTTTAGGAAATATCTGGATAACTTTATTAACAACTTCATTCCCACATGAACATTCCACAAAATGTCTACCAGCTGTGTTACACAAGTATAGGCAATCATCAAAGCTAGCATAACTTTTAAAATCTACTGTTTTATTAACTATGGATTGCATTGGTTGTGACAAAGAGCGGTTTTGATAATTTAGCGCAGTAGTGTTTCGTCCACAGCAACAAATATTAGGTACGGACTGTTTATTGTTATGTTGTAATATAGAGTTATGTTGAGTATTCTCATAGGTAAGTGAGTTACTTTTTAGTAGAAGTTTAGGTTTAGATTGACCTGTGACTGATAGACTTCGGTTTAAATGTTTCTCTTTTAGAAGTTGAGTTTTATTTTGTTTAGATTTAATCTTGCTAGGTAAAAATGTTTGAGGAGCAGCAAATTTGTCATCAAGCGAATTCGTTTTTATGTTAAATCTGGGTTTAGGCTCTGTGGTTGATAAGCTACGGATTAATTTACGTTTAACTCTGGGGCTAACAGGAGAGTTATATTTTAATGAACTACGATCTAAGGGTGGATGCTGCCAATAAGGCCTGTTAAAACAAATTAAAATAAACTTAACAGAAAACGTAAACAATATTGACAACATTATTTAACGCGTTAAATAATTTTGTCAATTAGTATTAAAGCTTGGATTTTGGGAATGATAACTTACGTGAGATTCCTAGAGCCTCTCGGTCGTTCCGATTGAGTTGAAAAGGCACTACTGGTCACGGATACCACAGACTCCATATCGCTGTCCCCCAAGTCTTGTAACAGTTCTTTGTCCCTATCTGGCGATAAATTTCGTCTGATTCTCATACGTTGTGAATTCGTCGAATGTGTTACTAAATCACTATCACTCAAACCGCTGTAGTACCGTTCCCAACCTGTTAAATTATAACATTCTAACATTAACTTAAACTTGTGTAAAACAGTCATCATTTTGTTTAAATCAACCACAATTTTTTTTAAAATTATTATTAAGAGATTATAATGTTGAATTAAATTGTTTTTTACTTTCTTATACGCAGTATAAGTAAGTATTGTAATCATGAAAAATTTCGATCTCGAGATTTTAACGGAAATATACGTTTTGACCTTCCATGAATCGATTCCAACTATTTTTGGAATGACGTCCGTCTGTGTGTGTGTGTGTGTATGTTCTCTACAGCCTAAACGGTTGAAGCTAAAATTATGAAACTTTAAACTTAAGATTTGCCTGAGGTGTGCATCTCCTATTTTTGAAAAAAATATTCGAAGCGGAAGTGCCTGTTTACTCTAGTCAATTCTTGCATTTTCTGCAATTACTCAAAAATGGTTACAGTTACAGAAAAATTTCATGAACAATAATTAAAGGTATTTATATTTAGCACAACTTTTGTTTGAAATATTTTTCCAAAAAGAGTACTGGTTTCAAAATAAATTTCTGCTTATTATATATATTTTTACACAAATCGTATCATCTGCGCCTGTCAATTGTTTAACAAAATAGACTTAAATAATTTGAAGTTTGACATTTAATATTTATTCTAAGAAACATATTTAGTGTAAAAGCGATCTAAAGGTTAGAACAAATATTATAAATTAGAAAAATAATGTTACTACGATATGGTTTAACACATATGCGGATAAGAAAGTTCGGTGCATGACACTGTAGATATTTTTTAAAATTATTAAGAGATTATAATGTTGAATTAAATTGTTTTTTAACTTACCACCCATTCCAGTGCTACGGTAAGTCTGCGCCTGTTTCATCCTCTGCTTCATAACATGCGCTCGGTCTTCTAAATCTTGCGTCACCCGCTCTTTGAGTGCTCGTTGTAATGCTTGCGGAACTTGTGGTAGCTGTCGCTTCTTTGGCGAACCAGTTGGTGTCGCAGTGGCAGATCGCGATTGAAACCGTGGTACGTATGCGTGCGATGGTAACATCATGGCGTCATAGTCTGAGTAGTGCATTCGACCTTCGGGTGGCGAGAGACTTCGATGGTCGCCTATTCGTCGCGGACTTTTCGAACGCGATCGCGAATGGTGAATACTTGGTGAATCGGATGGGGCTGCAGATTGCGATCGCTGGCCAGCCATTCCAGTCTAGAACAAACAATGAAAATATTTAAAGGGAGCATAAAATACAAGCAAGTTTAAAGCATGTTTAGATAATTCTGATTATTTGTCAGTATCATTTAATAAATTTTCTATTATGATTAAGTTGCACAACACTACTAAAAGATTATTTGCCAAGAAGTGGATAATAAAAATTCCTAGATAAAGAAAGTGGTGTAAAGTTGGTGTTGTGTGATATATGTTTGATATATCGATTATATAAACTGTGTCAACCGGAAAATGAAATATTGTGGAACTTTTGTGTGTTTGTTTAAGTTTTTTGGCACGAACATTGGGATATTTATATATATATATAATTTTCAAGATGTTATTTACATAAACGGTTTACTATGCTCAATATACGAATGCGTATGTTGGGCCAAATTTGCTAGGCTCCTTAGTGTCTGCAAGCTTGGCTACTGAAAATGATCTAATGACGCATTGTTTGCTTATTGAACATATGAAATGAGCAAGGTCAAAAAATCATTGAATATAGTTTGTAAAAGTTACTGCGCAAGTGGAAAAATTAGGGAAAAAAAGTAGTTAAATAGTAAATTTAAATGAAAATAGTAATTATCTTACTTTTCTATATCCTTGTTGACTGTTGTATGGGCTTCTATTATCACGGTCCATCATGGTTGCAGCTCGTTTTCGTCCTTGCGGTGACATATCTCTTCTTGATCTTCTCTCACATACTTCTGCGTCTGGTGGAGGACTCGAAGAGCTTCCAACACTAGATATACTAGCGCCGTCAGCAACGCGACGGTCACGCGCAGATCCACTCCCGTCGCAATCCAGTTCGCACTCTGACGTCGTATCCGAGTCGGAGAGTCGTGACGTCGTGCTTGGTGGTGATAAGTGGTCAGTAGGAGTCAGGATTAAGTCCAGCTCAGTCGGCTCCAATTCACGACGATGGTGCTGAAATAATATCATACTAATTGTAAGCTTTGTGCGACGTTGGAATTTATTTTGTACTGAAAACTAAACGGCTGGGTTTTATTTTGTATTTGTTGCATTTGTATTACCGTTTGCATTTGCATGACGTCTTCTTCGTGCGCGACCATGCAGTACCACTCGGGTTCGTCGTCTAGTGGTGAAACGTTTAGTTCTAGAAGCACTTCACCGAGAAAATCGTTCGCTCCGTACCGCACATAGTCCCACACCGTCACCTCTAAGATACGCATTTTAAGATCGGCTCGTCGAAGACCGGAATAAACGAATGTTTGATTCCAGCAAGGCTCATTGGTATTTGCTAATGTTTTTGTTCTTCGTTTCGATTTCTCACTACGGTCAGGCAATAAAAAGATTTTTGCGTATGGATTGCGCGGTTGACCGTTCGCCCGTGGATTCAATCCCGCAGCACAGACAAGCGTTACGATTAACTGCAGTGTGCCACTGTCGAAACCCAACTTCATCTATAAACAAAAGAATAGAAGCGATTTTGGCTATAGCGGTCATCTATTTATACATAATAGCACCATTTATGTTTAGTATGGTGTTGGCATCACGAATATGTATTTTGTAAAAAGACTCAATTATTGTGTGGATAATAAATGAATCCAGAGATGTTTTTAAGAGTAAATATAAATACCTGCAGTCGACCACCAACATTTGGATTGGCCGGTGCAGGTCGGGTGTGTTGTCCGCGATGCCTGACAGGCGCGAGCACTTCGGGCGAGCCTGGAGAAGTCACAAGGACACTGGGTTTATCCTGCGTCCTCGCATACATATCTACCATTGTATACAAAAAAAAAATATATTGCTTTAATACCTAAGGCAACCACAAAACCCATTCAACAGATCTATAATATTGTTGTTGCTCCCATTTAATTCACTTGTTAAAAATGAATGAAAATCATAATAATCCATTTGCACACATTCACACCAGCCAAACTTAGTTTAATTCGTTATTTATTTGTTCATTTATTATTAGATTAAATGTAGTGCCAATTATAGATTAAAAATAGAAATATAACAGCAACAGCCACAAAAAAAGAATTAGCGGAAATCTAATTAAGTAAGTAGAATTAAAGTGAGGCGTTTGACCGAAAAGGCCTGACTATGGTTACCTCTGCCTTGTAGTATGCTTGTATGCGAGTATCTCCAACTTGCTTGGGCTGCCCGTCGACTGCCCATACACCGCGACACTATCAATTCGACTTGCGTGTCTTGTTTCGACTCGGATATGACGTCGTATACTTCCTGATAACTCTTGCCCTGCAACGATCTGCCATTCCACTCGATTACTTCGTCCCCTGTGAATCAAATTCGGCCTTAGTAAACATTCGATCTGATCGCTAATTCCAATTGATAACGAAAGCTAGTCTTTTTATATTAGCTATAAAACCTTTTGCTTTCGTCACGGTTTTTGATATTAGTATATACCTGGCCTTAGTTGACCTTCCACATCGGCAATGCTTCCTTTTTTGACTTTTTCGATGATCGCCCCCCTGCCACCATGTTCCAATATTTTCCCCCCCACAACTTTAAGTCCTAGTATCGCTGCACTTGATGCTGAACTAACACCCTCACGTATTACTTTCTTCAGTACCATATGCCCAATCATACGAGTACCGTCAGCACTGACTTGCCACGATAGAGGATGCTGTCGAAATTAAACAAAGTTTTATATTTTTTTATTCCCAATTTGGAGACCACAAATTTTGCCAAAATTATTTTATTATCGAAACGAATTTTTTTTATTTAACAAACTGTTATATGTTTTTAGAAAAAGAGACTTAAACTTTATATTGCCAAGATGTTAGTATAATTGTTGCTGTTTGATAGCAACCTGTGTTTATTGGTTATGTTACTAAACCGGAAGTAGTAACTATGTCGCGCAGAAGCTGTATATGTATTTAGAGCGATATTTATGTTGTTTCTAGAAGAGAAGTTAATGCGATAGTTTTTATTGTGAATTAGTGTCGCTATTTGTGTGTCAACTAATAAGTCTTAGGTTGCTTAAATTGTTGAAAACAGTTAATTTTGGGGAAATATGATATTTTCAGTCGTTTTAAAATTGTCAAATTGTATATTAGTGTCGCTTCGACAAAAATAATTTCGTCAATAAATCGTGGGTCTCATAGGTTGTCGTTAAGATATGATCTGATATATTTTTTTATTATAGACAGATAAATGAGGAAACGAATAGTTAGAAAAAATCTATCTAGGGCATTTTTGTTTGGCTACAATGGCAATGAAAAATTCGGATGTAGTAATAAATTTTTGGTTGTCTATTTGATTTCCTTAGCAGTGATTCCAGTGCCAAATATGTATTTTGGTACCGCGCCAACTCTTGTGAGAGTGCTTCATTGTCAGCCAAATAACACTAGGCCCTAAACAAAAAGCTAGGTTATGTTAAGTTACGCAAGGCACAGTATATAGTTTTCAGTTCAAGGCGAACTCTGTTAAATTGTTGTTGGACATGGTGTCTGCCACTACTACGCACAGATACACTTTCGAAATGGGGTTACATCCAAGGAAGACAGATTAACAGAAAAAACATACAGAATATGTGGGCCATACGAATACAATTTCGACCTTGAAATATTAATTCGTAATTCATGGCACCCCATATTCATAATAGTACTTTTTGCTACTAAACTAGTGACGTCACACACTAAATTACTTATAGTTCACTACGATCTATTGAATTATATTTTCAACTTTCTAATCATGATTTGATTTTTGTAAAATCCATATAATGAATTTACCAACATAGGGTGTTTAATTGCAGTTTATTTAATTATGATATTTGACTTGTATGCACATTTAAACAACTTATGACGCGTAATGTAACTATATGTAATCTAATTAGACGTATAAAATCGCATTTAAGATTGTATAAATGGTTTATCTATTCCGATTTTAGTTTAAATAGCAGATAATAGGAATTACTTTAGAATTAATTATACTGTAAATGCGCTGGTAAATTTTTATAATTAAAATTTTATAAGGAGTTTTAATGGTGTTAGATACCTTGTCCAACAATGATTTAAATGTAACTAGCAATTATGGAAGTACGACACATCACAAAGCAAGCATGCGGCACATTGAGAAAGCCATTCTGGAGGCTGAGAAATTGAAATATACATTTATATTTTAGTAAATAACACATTTAGAAAAATTGAAATGAAAAGTATGCATATACACCTGCACACAGGAACCATTTTTGCACGTTATTTCACACAGTCAATTTGTGCGCCAGTGTTATCAGACGAAATATATTTGTCAATTTGTGTCAATTGCCTATTGCTATTTGTTGATCTATGAAGCGATATACAGCTACGCCATACTGTTTTATATATGTTGCTGGCGAGTGTGTACAATTACCAATACGTTTGGTGATTGTGAAAAATAATGAAACGTTTGGATATTGTTTTTTTTGCGCCATTTTTGGTGTTTAGTATTTTTCAATGTCACCAATTTGCAGCACTATTAAATCAATTACGCGTCACCAATTAATGCACTTTGAATGATTTACGTTCAAAATATGTTTGTTATTTTCGGTAATAAAAAATAGGTCATTTGTTAAAAATGACTTATGATTCACGATTTTTATAATCCCAAACTAGTTCACATGTTCAAAATAGTTAAAATACTGTTTTGTCGACTAAAAAAGTTTTATAAAGCTACCTAAATAAAAAAACGATTATCGATAGCAATTACAGCTTCACTGTTTTGTGGCTAGTTTGGTATTTGTATGTTTGCGAATTTATGAGTCATGCTACACTGTAAAAACGTATATTTCTGCAAATTTATATTATATATTAAAATGTGTGCACAGTTTTATTAAATAATGTACCTACATTTTTATGTAAAATTACACATGTATGTAGGTGTAATTTTGCATTAGAGATGTTTGATTTTTGTTCACAATATATTTAAAGAATAATACCTATGGGTATGAAACACTTTGGCGCCTAGTAACACATACATATATAAAACAGTTGTATTTTAGCATGAAAATGTAATGGTTAAATAAGTAATGTTAGTGTGTGTGTGTGTGTGCGGGGTTCCCACCTTGGGTACATCGCCGCGGTTAGAGTCCTCGCTGGAGGTGAACGTGGAACTGGTGTCGATGCCTGAGTCCTTCGTCTGTGAGTCCTGCGAGCCCTGGCGTTCTTCGTCCCAAGTGGCGGCGGGCCAGGCACCGGTTCCCTCACCAGCACCTCGGTGTCCGCCAACACCAACAGTCTGGGTCTGGGACACGGGCATTCCGCTACCTCCGCCGTCGCCGGCATGGTCGAACCGCACCGTTTTCTTTCTGCGCTCGGTGAACCGGCGGTTGTCCGCGGTCACGTCTTGCAGCGCTCGCTGGTGCTGCTGTTGCTGGTTGTTGCCGTGGTGGTTCAGATGGTTCGGCAGAATATAATGGTTCCGCCAGCCGTCCGTCGTGCCTACACCCCACGCACACATAACACATGCTAGAACCGAACGGGCGCGAGAACACACACCCGTCTATGTTTATGCGCGCCCTAGCACTTGCGCATTAGATGTTTACTACATTTCAGCACCCTCAAACGCGAGCCAAGTCACGTGTCTGTCTGAATCTCTTCGCTTCAATCAGACACAACGCGCGGACTTGCGACCTACATCTTACCACGGTTTTAAATAAGTATTCATAAAGATTCTATTTAAAAATTTATTTTAAAAAATATATTTCTAGAAATGGTGTAACTGTCTAAATAGTACGCAAATTGAAGAGTGGCATCTATAGATTAAATACATTAGTGCCAATACCAATATTTGTAATCCTGAATTTAACTTTAAGAGTATTATCAAAATTGGAAAACAATTTTTGAGAAAAAAATAACGAAAAATCATAATCATGGTTTATAAAAAAAAATTAAATAGTATTACTCGTGAAACATTTCAATTTCGGGATTTTAACTAAAAAATATTTTTACACCGTAAAAATTTTATATTATTTTTATGGGAAAAAAAAAACGGAATTGAAGCAATTTTTCTTAAATTATTAGTTTTAATTATAATAAATTATTTTATACTATAATTATTATGGCAATGTAGGCTAAGCTATAGGAGTGATATTGAAGAATTTTAAAAATGCATTTGCTATCTACATAAATAAGCGATGTTGATCATCAATAAATAATTAATCAAAAAGTCCCGAAATTTACATCGTTTTACGAGTATATCTATTAAATCCTAATGAATACTTTAAATATGTATCCCTGATTTGAATGTACAAGTAACGGTTCACAATCTGTAAATCGGAAATTCGTCCATGTGCAGACACGCATAAACTTGCGCAGTGGATATGTTTACATAATATATATATAGTATATATCGTTACCTAAAATAAGGTTCAGTTTTGATACGAGTGAAATCACGTGGAAATTCACGCACACGCACGCACGCACACATAATACATAGATATAGAAACACATAGATAGATAGAGAGACGAATTAGAGGAGAGACGAATAAAAGAAACAGAGAATTATTGGTGCAGTGAGCGCACGCAAGTGAGAGGCCCAACCAAACACTCATGCATCGAGTTTTTATTTTTTAATTTGTTACGTTTTACGAACGGTTTCACCTACATTCGTTAGTATTTTTATTTGTTATTTTACTTCAAATGTGAATTATATATTTTTTAACCCACAGTGTTTGTGTCGATCAATATATCAGTGTATGCATAAATTAGTGTGTGTGTGAGGATAATATGTTGAGCAATAGATGTGTGGATCAGGGTATGCGTGCATCTTTGTATGCGTGGATCATTTTGGGTGATTTCCAGCTAGGTACAAAGTTAACACTGTGTAACACAGGCTATGATACTTGCGTTCCAACTACGCCAGAGTACGACTCAACTCGACTCTGCCATACTCTGCTAAAAAGCAAAGTCTGGTGCAGTATTGGTAATTCGCATACCAACTTTTAAAAAATTTACATGTATGGTATCACTGCGTCCCGCGTAAATTACAACAAAACCATATTGTACTTGTGCATTTTCGCCTTGGATTGATATGTTAAATATTTAATTAAATTGCACACTTCGAATTTGATTAATATAATTCATTATTAATAGGTTCTTATTGAATTTGTCAGGATCTAGGGATAAATGACTATCGCGCACTCTATTGGGTAGAGTACGTAACTCCTTTAGTGTTCCAACTAGCAATCGACACAGTGTTTGAGAATGTCTGACGTTGTTTGACAAAGTTCCCTTGCTGGAAAGCACCCTATATGTGTAGATCAATGTATGCATGGATCAATGTATGCATAGATCTGTGTATGCGTGCATCAGTGTTTATGTGTGTGGATCAATGTATACGGGAAGTGTGCGTGACTCAGTGTATGCGTAGATCAGAATATGCATGAATCAATGTATACGTGGATAAATGTAGACGTGTATCAGTGTATGAGTGGTTTGATGCATGTGTAGATCATTGTTATTTCAAAACATGGCGTTAAAATGACGTACTTAAAACATATTTGTCTAATATAGTTTTAGTTGGATGAGTAAAAATTACATTTTTGTTTGGTTTGTGTGTTGTAGTTGTAATTGATGACGTCAGCATGGTATAAACTCGTAGTGAATCTAACAAAAATTGGTGAAACCGGGCATAAATCGTTTGATTAAAAATTGAAAACACAATCAAACTTCCTCACCGCTAAAAACTTTTTCATTTTTTCATCTAAAATCGCCTGGCGATTCAGTCTCTCAGTTATTTTGTTTGATCGGTCGCGATGTCCTGCAAATGTAAACCAATTATGGACACGCACAACCATGCACACGCACACAAAACTCACACGCCACATCAAACCTCAAAAAATGATCATATATGTAATAACAAAAATGAAAAATAAATTACAGAAATAAGTTGGTAGGAGACACAATAAATAAAAACAAAAATACGACTCGCAATAATAATAATAATAAGTAAACATCAAATGCTAATGTTAATAAACTTATTAACGGTATGGGAGCAACAACACTCTACCGGGTGGCGAATTACACAAAATGGCCGGCACACTTTTAACTTTCACGCAAGTCATACACAAACCCAGCCATTCAATTCAATTCAGGAGATTTATTTATTTGATATTTCGTGGGTAAAGGTGTTTGTTAATTAGTGTGTGTGCATTTCATGGTTTTTCTATTATCTCGTGCAGTTATGTGTGAGTGTGTGTGATGTGCAGTGTCTCGTATTATGGAATCATAGGCAGTGTATTTTTCGGTGATTGTTAAACTCATGCCAATATATACGTCTTTTGTTCTATGTTTGTTATGTGAGCTTTATTGTGATTCTTTGTCCGTTATATGGCGCATATTCGCCAACAACGTTTGATCCCAAATTATATTTGATTTTTTTTTTACCTCATAACCATAACACCTAAACGGATTAATATATTTTGGAATCTATGTTTTACACGTCGTTATTGATGCTGTTATTTTTAGATGTGATGTGAGTTTAAAATAATTTTGAGCCGAATATGAAATCTACTTATATATATTTTTTGTTTAAATTAAATATATGTGTATAAGAACTTTTTATCGGTAAATATAAAAATAAATTTGAGACGTAAATGCGATTAAAAAAATGTTTTAATAGAATAGAAGATCAAAATCAGTTCGCGACACTGTTTTAGTTTTAGCTTCTGCCATAAATAATAATCGGTCTCACTTAAATGTATATAAAACATTAGCAATTATAAATAATAATAATAATGTGTTTGCATTGTGGATTATAATCACAAGTAAGGTATAATAATATCACATCATCAGATCAGGTGAACTCAAAACACGCAATTAGCTAGCACGCACGCACGCACTGTGAACTCACCTTTTTCACTGTCGCGGTCATCGCAACTCCCGCAATCCGGCGTCGATCTCAGTTCATCGTCCGAACTGGAAAACGACCGCTGCAATTGCAGTTGCTGGTGTTGACTCTGCTGGTGATGGTGCTTGCTTTTGGTGGAGCCACTGCGTTTGTGCTTTTTACCCCCGCCACTGCCCACGTTGGCCACGGTCACTCGGGGAGGCTGTGGCACGGTGGTCATCGGTGGTATGTCCATCGGTGATGGCTCCCCAACGAGGATTTCGTTGCAGTATTCAGCGTCGCCCGGGTACCTTCGCGGCACCAAATGCGGATGGGTGCGCATCAAACTCTCCAATTCACCCTATTAGATAAATTTCAATTTTAAATCAGATTCAATCACGAAAAGATGTAATATTATACAGGGTGTAACAGCGAAACGAGCTACCTCGAATAACTTCTATATTATTAAAGATACAATAAAATAGTATAAGACAATCTTATGCAGGACCAAGGGGGACATCCAACTATGAAGAAAAATATTTTTTTAAACCAGTGGTTCTCAAGCAACAACACAAAGTTATGTTTTTTCAAATGAGATGCTATATATTTTTTAAGTTCATTGGATAGGGTATTTTTTTCTAAATCCTACCATGTATTCGTTTTATACCCTTACATAAGTAAAATATTGAGAAAAATACGATTGAAAGTTAAAGAAATTCTATTTTTATAGCTATTTTTCAGTAGGCTATGAAAAAAAATTGAGCTTAAATACAACGAAACATAAATTAAATACATTAAATTATTTGTTATTTACTTTATAAATAGTGTTATAAAGTAAATAACAAAGAATTTCATGTATTTAATTTATGTTTCGTTGTATTTAAGCTCATAGCCTACTGTAAAATCACTATAAAAACAAAATTTATTTAACTTTCAATCGCATTTTTCTCAATATTTTACTTATGTAAGGGTATAAAACGAATACATATTGGAATTCAGAAAAAAAAACTCTATCGAATGGGCTTAAAAAATATATAGCATCTCATTTGAAAAAACATAACTTTGTGTTGTTGCTTGAGAACCACTGGTTTAAAAAAATATTTTCCTTCATAGTTGGATGTCCCCCTTGGTCCTGCATAAGATTATCTTTTACTATTTTATTGTATCTTTAATAACATAGAAGTTATTCGAGGTCGCTCGTTTCGCTGTTACACCCTGTATAGATCTATGGATTACAATTAGAATTTGACTTACTTGATAATGTCTTGGATCGTCCTCATGGTATACCTGATGGTAATTATTGCCCGGTCGTTCACAGCTCGGTTCCCGCGGCCGGATGCGTTGACCGGGCGATATGACGTCGACGCCGCTATCGCTGGTGCTCATCCGACGCGGTCCGGCCGTCTCTTGTTGGGAGTACTGGCGCCGCAGCACGCTGCCGGAACGTTGCAGCAGCGGCAGATTCTCCTTTTCGGCGGCGCTGTGCGCCCGTTCGAGTTTCGGACGTTTATCGCCGCCGATGCACACGGATGACGGCATGTCGTCCATCATCAACTCGTGGCCCCGCATATCAGCTTCCATGCGTCGCATCACCGGGTCACCCTTGTTCATCCACTGCCCGGTTTTGCTGAGTAGCTCTTGTTTCTTGCGGCACAGGATACACACCCATATCACCTGCAAATACAAATGTTCGAAATTAGATTTTTTTTTAACTTTTTTATGCCATGTATATAAGGAAGTGTAAAAATCATGAAAATCGATTCAGCAACGCTAAAAACGTGTATTATCAAAGAATCACACCGCATCGCATATATCTTGAAGTTTTAATTATTTTCTTAAAATTATATTTTGTTCATAATTTCGAAATAATTATTAAGTGCCAATATTTTGTCAGCACTTTATATCGCCATGATAATGCACGTATACTTTCACAAAATTAATTGTCGAATCTATTGTGTGACTTCTCTAAAACTGCCATCGAACAAGAAACACGAACAAATAATGAAACCCTGAGTATATTTCTCATACAGGGTTCAAACGCCAGACGGTAAAAATGCTTGCATATACGAAAAAACGTACAAGTAGATGATAACATTGATTTTTCTTCAAAACTAAATAAGATATTTATGTAAATAACATATATACATATCTATAACTATAGGTTTTTGAATAGTGAAATACACCATTTGTGTCATCTAAATAAAATTACTTTCTTATACGCAGCAATAAGTAAGTATTGTAATTATGAAACAAAATCCATCTCGATGAATCGATTCTATTTTTGAAATAACGTCTGTGTATGTGTGCGTGTGTGAGAGAGAGAGAGAGTACTCGATAATCTATGCGTTATAGTTAAATATAAGTTAGTTAAATATATAGCAGATAGATTTCTAGTTTGTTTTAAATATATATTTTCTTGATATATTCAAAATTTGTATTTGAATATCACTGTTATCTAAACAAAATACGTATAAGAAAATTCAGTGCAAGCATCAGTTGCGGTATTGTGTAGATATGCAATTACCTAAAGTAGCTTGTAGCCAAAAATAAAAATACATTTCGACAACAAATAATATCAATCATGTTACATATGTGGCTATATGTGAAAGATAATAATGTTTGGCGAAGTTGTTCACGACGCATAACATCCCAGTTAAGAGTAGGGAAACCTCGACCCATATTTATAGTTCGTCGCCCAACCGTCCAACTGAGTAGACATCGTGGCGACGGCAACAGCAATGACAGTGCAGCCAGCCAGTCAGGGTTACCAGCCAAAAGATCTGCGGCGGCTCCATGTTTTTTTTTTTTTCCTTCTCTGCGCCACTATTTTTTCTACTATCTGCGAAACGTCTTCTAAATGGTATGCGAGATAAAACATGCCAGAGGTCATTCATTTATTATTCACGAACATTTTCCAGGCTTTTCTTGCTTAGATTTTATTTATTTTTCCTGTATTTATTATTCGCATTTCCATGTTCAAACAGTTACAGGTTTTTTATGGACATTATTAATATTTTTGTTCTTTAATACACAACCTAGGAATACAACTCGATTATATCATTCACCGATTTATTATAATCTTTAAAATAACTGCATTTTCTAATATAGTCTATTCCTGATCAGATAGGTATGACGTCATAAAGAGCTTTATTCTCTTAGACAACAGGATTGTATAGTTTCTATCTTACATGCAAAAATATGTAAATCTTAAAGCACAGAGCCAAAGATTATAATTAAATTAATAATAGTTTCAAAATCAAAAACAGTATTATTTGATTTTTAAGATTGTTTTATTGTTAAATGTTACTAAATATGAACCACATTTGTTCCATTTGTGATCTACTAGGGCAGTGATGTCATTATTATTGTCAAAAGCGCAAAGCTGTTTGAAGTTTTGAATTATGTGAGTTAGTTATAATAATTAAATTAGTATGTTTGCTATTGCTAAATTTTAGTGTCTTAAATCAGAAATATAAAGCAATAAAGCATGAAAGATTAACAATAACAAACGCGTCAATGTTAAATTGTGAATGCAACCAAATATTCGGTCATTGCTTTCAGCTACCAATGTACTCAGTCAGAAATAGCACTTGAGGACGATGCGCGAGGTGGCGCAGAGAGGGTGGGAAGCGATGCAACGTCATCGGGCCCAGGGCTTGGCAACCACCAACGCTAAACCCCCACTAGTCCAATCCCCTCTTGCGGCGTCCAGGACGCGTGTGCGGAGGCGGCGTGCATGTGGGTTGAGGCAGGTTCATTGCGCAGGGATGAGGTGGGGGCAAAAGCTCGTCTGACGTCACAGGCAAGTGTAATGCGCGCTCTTTTCACGAGTTTGTTCTCGCTTGTTTCACAGCACTCTCGGATGTGACGCAACTTATTGATTGTCGTATAAATGCTGGTGGTGTTGTGTGAGGACGCGCGCGGCGACCCAGTACAAGTAAGTTTCGGTTTTGAATTTTCCGGTCTTTTCTATTGTGTGACTCTTCTGTTCCGTTGGCTGAAGAGGTTAAGGCTTCACTCTACTCTTGATAGGTATATTCAATTTCCAGATAAAAATTCATCAGTCTCCAGCATCTGATATTGTTTTATTTTTATTTAATCATATATAACACATTACAAATAGACCACTATTACAACTTCTTAAATCATGTATTTATTACATACATACATATTCTCATTAAATGGAGTGGCAGAAAACCCTTTAGATCCATTCTTATCTTGACAATCTTTCCCCATTCAACACAACTTCTCTTACGTCATACACACTCTTCTATTTCGCTTATCCACACATTTTTTTTCACGCAACTCTTTCTCAATTCGCTTATTCCGAGGACACCCCCGCATTTTTTCTCACCCACGTATTAAATCTTCTTCGTCAATGTCTCATACCAACGCATTTGGCTGTTACCTATTCTACGTACGACATTTTTTACAATATCATACTGTTGATACACCTACGTATTTTGCTTCCTACCTTTCTTTGATACACCAAAAATAACTCTAAGAAATTTCATTTTCACATTAAGCACACGCTTTTTATCCTTGGTGTTTCCTAAGCCTACATTCACTCTCATACATCAACGATAACACAAGTACGCCATTGCACAAGATCTAAACCTTTTTCTTCAAAAGTAATAAACTGTTACGGTATTTATTTATTAACTAAATATCTATCTACAGCTTAAACTTTTGAAGATAAAATAATTAAAGTTTAAAGATTTGTCTATGGCTGGCAAGAGAACCCCTATTTTTTAAAAGAATATTTTAACCAGAAGTACTTGTTTACTTTTATCGTTTTTTTGTGATATCACAAAGAAAATTATATAGAATCTACTAGTTAATTTAATTATTCTAATCCAGTACCGCAATATTTGGGAAAATTGTTTTATTGAAAAATTATTACCAATATATTTAGCAAATTAATTACATTAAATACAAATAAAATAATAATTAATAGTTTGTGTATAATAAATAAAATCAGTAAATTGTGATACAATAAAATAAAAGCACATAGAAGTATTTGGCGGCACACAGCGATAAACACAAATAAAATTTATGACGCATGATAAAGACGTCACCACGGGATAAATAAATATAATAATAAAACTAATAACTACACGCCATGTTTACACCCACTAGCCACTCCATCTACCATACTAATTTATATCTGAATGCTGGATAATTACGCAAATGGTGTGCTACTGGTTCTAACAGCAAATACAAGATCTCGACCGATAAGAACGATGCCGTGCCGTGCTGTGACATGACGTACGAGGTTATCGACGTGAAAATGTGTTTTGTTTTTCTAGGAATTATTTACTTTCGTGCAGAGAGAGAGAGAAGAGCTTTTCGTTACTTCAGCTATATATAGTATATTTTCGCCCATATAGAAACCTGTACATATATCCAAAAACTATAGTATGTATCTATAGTATAATATCTATCATATACTTGATAGCTTGTTAGTTACAAGCTCGTAAGATCGAATTTTGTCGCCTCTTCTCCTCTGAAGTTACCGCTCTGATTTCAACCAAATTTGAGATATATAATGTGTAGGTGCCCGATTTAATCCGGTCACATTTTAAAACGAATCAGTATCATACTTCAGAAAATATTAGGCCCTAAAATATATATGTGCATTTTTATATAGAATAATTCTAGAAGGAATGTTCCCTATAACGGCTCATACAATCATAAAAATAAATGCTATTTTATATAAATTTTATAGCATAAATATATCAAATTAATAATAAATTCTTTTTTCTAACTAATGTCTCTTCGATTGGTAACTATTGTAGTTTTGTTACGAACGCTTAAGGGATATTTATGATTTTTAGTGTTTAGAGTTTGATTGTTTATATATTATATCCATTTTATATTCCGCGTAATAATGCAACTAGTTTCACGTTTGCGAAACACGATTCCTGTGTATTCTATTTATGATCTAAAACGTGATTATAATTTTAGTTTCATCTCGCGAATCGATACGATAATAATTGTCATAATAATGTAATTACCGATTGATGTGCTACCATGGTTACAATATATTGATAAAACAAAATATATTTAGATTATGAACAGTATACACGCACTATATAGCTGTTTACAAATTTCCACCCAGGGTTGCTATAGTTTTCAATCAACAAATTCGACAGCGACATTCATTGTATTATTTTATTATTATTAATTCATTATCAAAGAAACATCCATACACACAATTAAATTAAAATACTAATAATAATAAATTTTATAATACTCTTTGCGAAGTAATGATGGTTGCTATAACTATATTTAGAAATGATTTGGTGGAAGCGCCAATGCTTCCACGATGCGGTAGATATAATTTTCGCATGGCAAGCTCGTTTAAATTTGGTTTCGTCATCCATATTTTAATTCAAATTAAATGATTCTTTTGAATAAACCAACTCAACGTGACAAAACAAATTTATACAATGAAAACAATGTTCGGTACAGCAAGAAAAGAAACAGGCGGAAAAAAATAAAGGAAAACGCGAAAAATTGATTAAGAATGCAAAATGGCAAAACGTATACACACGCGCAAACAACGATTTATGAATGAACCAGCCGGGACTAGCTCCCATTCCATGTAGGATAGGTATGAGCAGAGCACCAGGGCAACGCTAACGCCAGCCCTGAGCGATGTGAAATACGTTCAAATTGGCATGGCATTGCGTGGGCCGATCCGTTGCTATAGTCACCCGTTGTAGTTTGCTAGGTTTTGCCAGCCACAGCCTCCTGGATGTTACACTGAGAATCGAGTATCGTATACCAACCGGGAAAGAATAAATAATAAATTTCGTTGAGCAATATACTTAATTAATTACATAGTACTATTGTATATGAACTGTTTTCCATAAAACAGCATACATAACAAAGCCTAGTTGCCCTATTTATAGAATTGGGTGAAAATATTTAAATACTAATTTTCACTATTAGTTAGTTTAGATTTCTAACATTCCTTCAGTGTGCGTTTTGTTTCTGAGTGAATGGTGTAACTCAAAAACAGTTTTCTTTATTTTATATACAACATGGTTTTTAATCAGACCGTTCAAAGCTGACATAAAGACACATTTGTACACACATACACACCGACAAACATAAGCGCGCATCCACGCACTCAATTATTATCAAATTTTTGATAAAGGACGTTCTTCCCCTAAAAGTAAGAGTGGGACAATCGAACGAAACACGTGTATCTGCAGACAGACATAGAACGTGCAGTAGTTTCGTGCCTAAAACACACGCTAATAATCCACAACGAAACGAAAAAGCAAGCAACGAACCAACTATGTATAACCAGAGCCTATACTAACTCGCGGTGCGAACGATATCGTGCTCGGGGAGTATTAATCATGTGCAAAGCCGGCAATGATAAATTAAATAAATATGACAGGAATTATTTATTGCACGTCGATTTTTACCTCTAATACTCCACCGGAACCCAGATTCCATTGATTTATTACGTTACAACTGCATTTTATTATTCAGATTCAGAATATTGAAATCAAAACATCCCCAATAAATGTTTTTTAGTTGAGAAAAAAAACCCTATATAGTTTAATGGCATAGACAGTATAATTGAAACAAATGCCACCAGGGCGACATATAGTTACATCCCAAAATAGTAAAAATAGTTGTAAAAGTGTCTTTAAGCATTTAGTTCATACACCTGACACCAGGACGGGCGTTTGGTTAAATAGCTTTAGCGAATATTAGAAAAGAAAAAGTATTATTATTTCGTAGCGTTGTAAAATGAGAAACCGTTGTAATATGAGCGAAAACTTGCCTTGTTGGAGCGAAGCGTAACTTTGCCTCCACAGCGCGCACAACAGCGTATGTTGCAGTAATTACACATGTGTCCGATGCCGTCTGCGAACTTGGTCTTCAAACATATGTGACATGTCGCGTCCAGCTCGATGCCAGCTTTCTTTTGCTGTTCCGAACGCTGTCGTATTGTGTCCTCGAGAATTTGCACTTCGTTTTGTTTGCGTCTAGAAACATAAATACATTCATTAACCAATGGCTACCGAAACAACACGTTTTTAAAAATATAGGGACACTTTCAAATCAAACTCAGCTTCAATTCACATATAAATAATTAAAAATCATTTTAAAACCACTTAAATGTTTTATATGTTCCTATGAATATTTGTACCAATTAGAATATTGTATATAATTGATTTTAAACTTGAGAAAGTTAATAAAAATATATTTAAACAAAAATATCTGGACTTTTGTCCAGTCAATTTTTAATTTCTATATGAAACACATTTAAATAAATAGCTATATGATTCAATTCTAAAGCTGGAATTCTATAATCTGTGATCTGTATAATTGATAAAAACCTACAATTCTTTAATAAACATTTAATTAACATTTACATACATCGCGAATTATTGGTACATTTAAGAAATTCAATTACATTTAGGTGGAAATTAAAAATTCAATTGTTTACAAATTCTCATTATATTTTCATTGAACCATTTTTACCATATTTATGGTGCAATTCCATATAACTCTATAAGCTCCATAATCGTACTTTTGTTATATATTTTTGAAATAATTAGTATACATAGTCAATGAGATTTCGTGGCATTTAACCCGAAATGTTTCTCCGATTTAACACCCAATAACATTTGATGGCAGTAACTAATTTGAAGCACTTTTCTGAGCAATAATATCCAAGTAATATATACATATATTTGGTCCATATGAGATGATATGATCATATTGAAAGAATATCAAATGAAAGATTTACATGGGCGAGAAAATTGATGTGAGAATACGGAATCGTCCTGGGAATAAGTGGATAAATATGAGAATAAATGCGCGACACGAACGTTTTGAGCAAGTGGAATAGAAGAGTGTATTTGAAGATGTTGATGAATTTATATGAAGCGAAAGAAATGTATTAAATAGCAAAATATTATTTAGATGTAACATGTATGTATGTATATATGTATGCATGTAATAAATAGCCAAAAATAGAAGAGCGTATATAAAGATCAAGATGAATTCAAATGAAGCAAAAGATATTTGTTGAATGGTGAAAGATTAACAAGATGTGAATGCACATGAAAAGGGTTTTTCACCGTTACATTTAATGGGAAATAGACTTGTAGTTATGTATGTAATAAATAATGAAACAAACGAAGTTTTTTGAATGGCGAAGGATTGCCGAATTGCGAATGAATGTAAAATCGCCGCATTTGATGAAAGTATGAATTTTTGTATGTATGTATGAGCAAAAATAATCGATATTTAAACTGAGATGTAAATGGAAGACAAACTAATAGATAAGTAAATGGTGAGGGAAGTAGTAGTGCCTAATCGTATCTGGAAATGAATGTTCGTAATATGAAATGTCTTAGAAATTGAAGAAAAGTAGAGATCGCTTGATACTTGTAGAGCGTAATGCCCTATTCGCCAGTAAACGTAGCAATAAATTGCCTATTTTTAGCACAATAATGGTGTAGGCAGACAAGACAGTTCCTGTTTTAGAGCAGAAAGTAGAAACAAAGGGAGTCTATAGACACCGTGCAGGATGCAACATAATGAAAGGTTAATTACGACAGATGATGACATCGTACCGTACTGTACCGTGCCATACACCTACCCTTCTTATTACAGGGGTGAGTTTCAACAGGAAGCAATTCCTATATTTCTAACTATGCCAACATTTCAAATATATACGTATACACATAAACTCAAACATATATTCTGGTTCAAGTTATCAAAATGATGCCACATGGTGCAATGACCTCTTTCACAACATTAATTATACAATAAAACGTTGCGAACGTGTATATATTTATAAGTGTGTATTAATTGGCGGAGGAGCCGCATTGAAGTATTTACACAATTCCACAACTTACGCAATTCGATACAGATTTACTGGTTTTACTCTTTTTAATGTAATTACCAAACCGAATTTATTACTATAACAATAATAATAAAAAAAAAAACGTCGATAAAATACTTATTGATTTTTTCAATGTTTTGTACATTGCTACAATTGCGAAATATACCTTCAATTGTGATTTTATATGAAAACATAATTGAAACAATTTAAAGAAGCATTGTTACAATTTACAAAGAGTTTTAATGCGTTTCCAAAATAATTAAATATTAAAACTAGTTTCTTATGAACAATAGTTATATAAAATTCGTATGTTTTCTATTTTCTAGGAAAATTGTTGCTTAATCATGAGTAGTATTAAAATAAACATGTGTTTGATACTATTTGTAACTTATTAACGAGTAAAATACTTCAAATTGCTTAATAATAATCACAAATTTTGTGTAGGTGAAACGAACTGGTTTTTATGTAATAATTATAGTATGATTATGTAATCCTACACTAAATTACCTGTACAGTGAGCATATATATTTACAGGTGTCAAAAATCATTGATAGGTTTACATAATTATTCTAATAACTATTGTAATTAAGGTGTTTGTGCTTTAAAACACTTAGCGTTAATTGTGCAATTTAAATTCGTTCTGATTGAACTGATAAATTAGTATTTTTAATAAATTCGTTTTTAATTCCATTTTATTTCCTGCATACAATAAATTATGTATTTCATAATAGGTTTAAGTTATTTTTATGTTTAAGCTTGATATGAGAACGTGTTTCAATATGATAATTAGCAATTTATATAAGCAGGTAATTCTATTTTTAGGGAAGAAGTTGATAACCTTTACATCCGGAAGTTGGGGCATTTGATGAAACATGTTGAGGATAGAATGGGGGGGTGAATCGGAGTTGAACGTACCTCATAATCTCATTCTCGCGTTCCTCCTCTTGTTTTTGCCTCATCATAACGCCCTCGATAATGGCCCGTTCTTCGGGCGTTAAATGAGACAGATCTGGAATGTCTGCCATCGCTAATTTCTAGTCGGTGGGCAGAGCGCTATCTATAAGAGGGGCCCCCCTGGTCGCGTCTCGTGGACAAAATCACTAGCGACTCTTCGAGCGTCGCCTCAAATGCGCGTACCAGCCGAACGTCGCGATCTTTCGCTTAAAATCTTCGAACAGGGGAACGACCATCTTGGACACTCAACGAGGATGATATCAGATATATCAGGGTGATTGGGTTTGCGAACGCGTTGTCACTTTGATTTTTTAAATACTCTAGCAGTAAAGCGTCACAAAATGAAAATGAAAAAGAAAATAAATCGCACCAGTCTAGTTGTTACTTCATTTTCGTGTCACTGCATGCATCACTGGGGGATCTCCATTGTGACACTCGGGTTTCGATGCGTTACACTATCCAAGTTCTTCATTTTACGCACCAGCACTCCCGTTTTTTACTTACGTGTTACCTATTACTTGAACGCAACATGTTTAAACGTGTTTTTTTTCTCACAAGCGTAAACCTGTATGCAGGTGGGGTCTGGACTGAACCGGTTATCACGCGGCAATATCACAATGGCCGTTAAATAAGGCGACGACTCGGGCACCCCGCACGCAACACTAGCTCACTGCTTTGTCAATTGTTGCACTCGCACGTTCTAACAACAATTACACGCTCGTACATACACTGGAATTGTTGTTAGGTTTTCGGTGGAGCTATCGTGACGACATATCAAAGTCTACAATTACCCATTCATGCAGGCTTAATAAATAATAGGATGAGTTAAATCTAAGCCAATGGCGTGTGGAATAGATCGTGACGTCATCTGCGAACAGCGGTATTGATTTGCTAAACAACTGTCTACCCACGGACTCATAGTCACCACCACCGTCAGAACCATCTATCGGTAAAATTTACACACACACCCCCATCACGATGTTTGTCTTAAGTTAAGACATAACTTCTAGCTTTACATACAATACTGCAAGTAATTACGAATTTCTGGATGCTGAAATGGATTTATTTCCAATATATATATATATATTTAATGAATTTATTTATGGTTCTGTACAAATAAAACAGATTAAAACAATCTGTTAGTTGAAAAATAAAATTTACATCATTACATGGCACATTAAATGAAAAGATCATAATTATAAACTACATTATAATTTGTGTATTTCTAATATCACTCATACGCATTATGATATTTGCTACTTGGGTTTTTCTGTAAAATCGAAATGATTCACAAAATTTGTTTTGATTTCACAAAAATAAGCCCAAGTTAGCTATATCAAAAGTTACAATATCCAAAAAAATATATACCCTAAAAATAAATACTACCATACAATGATACAAAATGGCAATTTTACAAAAGTTTATTACGACTTATATGAATTTAAAACATTTTTGTTTATCATGCGGTATTCGAGTTTTGAAAAGTATTGAATCCGCTCTATACTGTGTGTTTAGCAACGGGGTGTATCCGAATACCTTCAAAAATTTAATACAATTATTAGTACGTTTATTAGTGTTTGTTAGTAATTTCAATTACCTGCGTGAAAAAGTTTATGCATCGATGTCTTTCTTGGAAATGCGTTTCGTCTTCGGATAAAGACACCGGGCAGCCTGGACACCGGAATGTCCACCTTGAAGTGACTTTAACTGGTGGTTTTCTTGTGATGTGGGAGACTAAAAAGTTCATTGCGATATCTTCGCAATTCATGTATTCATCGACTTTGTCGCGAATCGCTTGAGGTAACCAGTACCAGTACAAGTACATGTAGTACTTATGAATAAAAGCTGCACCTGAAGTACCAACATTCTAAATAAATTATCAGGACATATCGAAGTGAAATTGAGTGACAAAAATTTTAAATTATTAATTATATAATACAAACTCAGGGACGTAAATTTATATTTATTATTTAGACTAGAAGACCCATTTTAGCATTCACGTTGCCATTTAACCGCAATACCAGAAGTGCTTGTTTACTCCAGTCGTTTTTCTGTAGTTTCTGCACTTACAATATAATAATTACAATAAAAATGAAATATTTTGCAGTGTTTTGGTTGAAATTTTTGTATTTTCTATGTAGGTTTTTAGTTAAAAAAAAGCATTATGAACAATTATGTTCTAAAATTATTAAAAATTTATATTTAAATATCTCGTCTATATAAATTATTTAAGTAATTGAAAATCATATAAAATACCTGTAAGAACCATACTGAGTTCACAGCTGTAATTTGAGTTGTACAACCACGAATTTTGGTAGTTTTGATCCCAAGCATGGAATCGTCCCGGAAATCCGACAATCCGATCTCGATGCTCGCGCCAAACTCGGAACCCAAACATTATCTCATCATGTCGCAAATGTGCGTCGTCATCCACCGATAAAACGGCTTCAGTTTCGACCACATCCAACGGCAAAAATCGATTGTTCAAACTATTTCTAGTTGCTTTCACAACCTTAATACAACAACAAAAAAAACATGTCTTATAGCCGGGTTTACATTATTTATAAGAGAAAATTAGTCAATTTAAGACAATACAATTTTTTTTTTCATACTTATATTGTAATTGAATTCCATTTTATATTTGTATAAAGCGGCACATGAGCAGACTGCTCTCTAGTCAATATTTGTGTCAAAAAGATTAAAATTAAACTTACATGAACTGGAACTCCAATGTCGGGCCATCTTAAGTCTTCTAGAGGAGGTTTCGGTGAGTTCCATACGACAACAACTTTATTTAAGTAAGGAAGACCATGAAGTCGACTTAGCGAGTTTATTAAAACTTGCTCCCGTTCATACGTCAAAATAACAACTGTAAATTGTTCACGGGGATTGTTACCACCTAGGGCTTCACAAAATTCTTTACCTGCACCCCCGGCACCTTTACCTATTGGTCTAAAACCCATTCCAGAACCTAAAACAATTTAGGTTATCATTCTTAATCATAAAATAAATTATGTATTTTGTAAATTACATAACAAAAATTTTAATTGAAAATTGGTTGGAAATAATATTTAAAGGAAAACTTTGCCACATTTAAAAGTTACCTAAAAATTTGGCATCCGATGGCAGTAAAGTATCGAATGGGAGTTGAGGATATAATCTAAAAGGATCACCCCAAACATTCCATAACTCATGTCCTTGCGTCAACAATAAACTATAATTTCGTTTAAACGCTGGACTAGCGTATGGAGGTTCAAGCGGTCCCAAATTCTCTTCCGGTTCTGCTTCGCCAACGATGACATCCGTCTGCAGCGGTTTAAACGTAGAATTGAACACAGAAATCGCCGGAATATCTTCAACTGGTTTCGGGGGAATGCCCAAACGATCTCTGAGCACTGCTACAACAGTATCTACCGTACTTTGTACTGAACTTAAGTAACGTTCCCAAATAAAACGGCCTTGACGTCTGAAGGATAAAAGGTCGTTGTCGGGGACGGATCGAAGAAGGAAGTGAAGTTCGGTCACTCGGGCACGTGGCAAAAAAATACAGACTCTTCGCCAGGATATTACTTCAGAGTAGCTCAATTCTATCTGGAAATAATTATAAGGAATTTTTGAGTATCTTAAACATAGCAGTTGTTTTGAAAGAAATACATAATTTTGAGACACCTTAGGTAAAACATGGCGTAACTGTACAGCAGTGACGTCATTACAATTCAAATTAAAAATATAATATAATTACCTGATCTCCGCCTAAGATAACTGGTATAGCCCCCGATCGCAATGATTCGTAAATTCTAGCTTGTAACAACGTCGTCGAAATCAAATTTGGATTTCCGGGCGCCAAAATTAGCGCAAATGTCGAATCTTTTAGTACTGCTTTGCGTGAACTATCGGTGCCGCACAGCGCCCAATCGTTCCCGCCACCAGTTTGCTCCTCATTCGCCGGGACACACTCAAACTCAAAATAAAACCGATCCGACGTTACGCCGCGCGCCATTTCGCGCAAATGATCAATAATAAACAAATCCAATTCTTTAATACTCTCAATGCTAGGCGAGGAATGCACTAAAGTTTCATCATCACCGAAAAATGGTGTTAGATTCTTCGAAGGGAAATGCTTCATTTCACCTTGGAAAGAAAGTAAGAATTTTCGTCGAGCTGGTAACATCGAAATACAGTCTTGCCAGACATCACCACCAGGGGGGCCGAGTACTGGAGAGACGATTAAATCGAATTTAGGGCGGTATAACGAGTGCGAAAATGTGGATTGGACTAAAATCGCTCGGCCTGTATCCATATTATCGAAAACAGTGCCTAAATTTGATGTTAACAAATCACGACGCGCTAAATTTAATAAAACATGATTTCGCCCATCCCCACCCCAATATGGTAACCTTTTCAAGGAATTTAAATCTAGTGGAACATTATCAATGTCTTTTGAATCAACTAGTGCTTCGCCGACTAACACCAAAAAAATACACGCCTCATTGGGATCACGCGTTAAATGTGGATTATACCCTAAAGTCTGTTTAAGAGTAGTTTTTATAAAACCATCAACATCCCAACCTGGATTCATAACTGGATACGAATCAGGATCATACAAATAAACTGGAAACGAAGACGTTAACGAGCAACGCGAATGATCGAAGCAAGAATGCATACGGCAATTTTGCGCCGATTTTTTCGGGAGTGGTTCCAATTTGCGGGGTATACTATCCGCGGTTAGGCGGCGTGGAAGCGCTAATTCGGGTGTGTTTTGTTGTAGTGCTTCGCGTTGCGCGACTTGTGCCTGCTCCACAGATACTTTCAACCGATTAAGCTCGGTTTGTTGGTGCGACAATTCGAGTTTAAGTTGTTCGATATGTCGTGCATATGACGTTAATTCTACTTGTAGTTTTTGGCGTTTCGATTCCATATCACGTAGTTCGCTGGACACGGATCCTTTGATGCGAATCAACTCTTCGACGCGCGTTCGCAACTCTTGTGCTTTTAAAGCGCTGTAGTCTTCGGATAGATCTAAATGTGAATGGATATCTCGGATTTGACCAATTGCGGTTGCTTCAACTGACGATAAGTAGTAGTGCGTGATCAGTGGCACAAGGAATAATATTACCGAAACTAAAATGATTATGCGAGAGAGACGCATGTGGCCTAGCCAGTGGCATAGGCATTCCCTACCCCCCATATCTATAGTCATTTTTGCTTGATTCACCTTACACTTTCGGCGATATAATTTAAAAGTGGCATACTTGACACTAGTACACAAAGAAGTTTTAGGTTACAGACCACTGTCATACATTGTTTCGATACACAAATGATTATTTTAGATTTAATTTCATGATTATTGTGTCAGTAATATTTTTAATTTATTCGTATTTTAACAAATAGAGTTATAAATGAAAAGACGTCAAACTTATAAAAATGCGCGCGCAAGCGCATTTAATTGCATTGCAATGTTGCCACGTAAAATTATTTCAATCAAAATTATTAATGGCATCCATGCAAACACTCTTGTTTACACACTCGTATTTTTTGCAAAATAATGCAGTAATATTCTAAAGATAGCTATCGTTTATTAAGTATTAGTTTAACGCACATTTTATGACGTAATGTGACTAGGAAGAGCATAAGTACGTATTACATGTAGATTTAACAAAGCTGGAAATAGTGTTGCCAACCATTGAAAAAAGTAGCATATAAAATTTTATTAGATGAATTACAAATGAAACATAATAATTAAAATGATTAGGAATTGGTAAGGCATTTAGTTTTATCGGGATTTTTGGACCAAAAAGGTTTGTATTTAAACACCTACAAATAAATAAAAATTAGAACTTATATTTATCAATAATGTTTGGTGGTATAAAATATGGAATTTCTTTATATAAAATAATAAATTTTATCGACTGTATCCAGTCTCAGCCGGTACTACCTTTGTCTGCATTATTTTACCATAACCACCTCGTCCGCCATCAAAATCTGTTCTATATTCGTCACGTACCTATTAAAAAAAAAACCGCTTACTAATTGTCCATTTTGGTTGAAATACAAATAACTTACTTGCCCACCAGTTTTACCACGTCCATATTGTCTACCTTCAATAAAACCGGCGTCCCAATCAGTTCGTACTACTCGATCATCCAATCGTGTTCCATTTATATATCTAAAATGTAATAAACAATAAATACGAATTGAGAATGATTAGTGTTAACTAGCCTTAAACAATTTTCAGCGTCGGCTCGCTGATAATATTCTACGAAACAAAATCCACAAGGCGTCTTTTTGTATTTGTCAAGTCCCATTATCACCCTTCGAATATCGCCGCATCGTGAGAACAACTCGTAGATTTGCTCTTCGGTGGTGAAAAATGATAGATTGCCGACGTATAGTGTGGTTGAATTGCGTAGTAAACGATCTTGTTCACCGCGTGAACCCTTGAAGTTAGGTTAAGCATTTATTAGGTGAGTTGTTTTCCGTTCGTCATTCACACAATGCACATACTACCTTAAAATGCTGATCGCGGTACGAACTTAGTTCTACTGATTGTGAAGTTATCGTAGACATACTTCGTCAAATAATAGGAATAATTCAGAAAATTGTTCTGAAAATTCTGTTAACTTCCTCATCCAAACAAAATATATATTTATAAAGCAAGCTGCAAATGTCAACGCTTGTCATCAGTGTTGCCAAGCATCTCACAATAAAAACCCTAAATATGTTCCACAACAATTTATGATTTATCAACAATAAATGGTGTTTTAATAAATATAAATGACTTATTTATTTTTTTAAAAGTTTGAATAAAATGTTACTTCATCAAATTATACCGTTTAAATAAAGATATCTTTAGTGTCTTACACTGAACTTTCTTATACGTAGTTTGTTTATAGTACTCTAAATACTAAAACCCCTCAATTCGAACTTAGTAGTGTTAGTATGGGTTTGTTTGAGCGGATAAGTTTGGTTTAAATTACAACTTATATTTAGAAGGAAAAAAAAACTATTTAACACTCGTATCATTAAATTAAAACATTTTAATTAAATATTTTATAGTAAATATATTAATAAAATTAAATATCTTAGAGTAAATACATTAACGTAACTAATGGCGTTTATAGTAATTAATTAAAACATTTTGTCAGTCAATTTTGTTTGCTTCATTTGTTGAATATTTCTCGTTTTTCGGAATAAAATATTTTTTATATTTTGGAATGGTGTATCAAACAATAACGTTAACAATAACGAATAGAAAACAATGTTTATGATCTCAGGGATATTCGCCTAAACAAAAAATAAATATAAATCCGTTTACAAGAAATACTATTAAATAAAAATCGTAGTGGATGAAAGTACAAGTGTTTACCTGCATTCTTACAAAAGTGTACTGCTCAGAGCTTCGAGTTACACCAACATTATAGAAAAACACTGGGAACTGCGTCAGGTAGATTGCATAAGATAAACGAGTTGTTATTAAAAAACCGTTCCATGAAAAGAATTTGCTAATATAACCTTTAACAATAAATTAAAACACCATAAATACGTATCGCAATAATGTCAATTACTCAAATTACTTTCATATCCAAAGTGCGATGTGTAGATAATCCAACCAAACGAAAAACACCATGCAATTGGTGCAAATGCAGCATACCAAGCTGCATCTATCGGATTATATTTATAAGATATATTACTCATAAACGCAGGTCCAAAAAACGCCAAACAAAACATTAGAACAGCTAACGCGTTTCCAGCTTTTATAAATGCCTATAAAACAACTCAAATATCGATAAAACTAATCAGTTTAAAAACGTATTAATAACTATAAGAATATACTTACAGGTTCTAGGGGAATTTTTTTCGAAGTGCGTAATAAATAAGCGAGTAATATTCCCATAATATACACAGTCAATCTATGAACTGGTAGAATATACATGTTATCAGCAGTATCAAATAATTGTGTAATTCTAGAAATATTAAAAAAATGTATTAATTTATATTTGAAATACGTTTTGCAAATTTCACTTACGAGGTACCAAAGTGGACATAATTCGATAATTTCATCGTGTACGTTACGTAATAGCGCATAATCGTTGAAATTGTGGCTAAAGAAAAGAGAATTGTTGTTCCCGGACGAGGCCAGCGCCATATAAGCCAAATTAACAACGGTGAAAACGCGAATAATTGTGTATCAATGCCAACGTGATGAGTATGAGTTAAACACTATATAACAAAAATTATAATAATTCATTGATCAATAAAATAAAAGAGGCTAGGTTTTATGGTTTACCATATTTTTAAAGCCAAAGTAATTGTGTATGAATAGCAAGTTTCGCCACCATGTATCCTTGCAGATTTCTGCGTGATGGTTGATGACTAATGGCCATTGTGGACCGGATCCCATCATTGGTAGAATAAACGTGCAGAACAATATCAAAGCGCCCAGAGTTGGTACCAATCTAAATAATAATTGAATTAAATAATAATAAAATAGACGCAGGAAGATTAACAAGACATGTAAATGACCAAAAATGTAGTTATTTAAACAGTTGTAACAGTAATTTTAATATTTTTGACGGATATTCGATATTTTTACTTTCTTATACGAAGTATTCTAATCATAAAAATATTTGGTCTCGAAATTTTAACATAAATATACATTTTGACCTTCCCTGAATTGAGTCTGACATGACATATGTGTGTATGTGTGACTATAAAATAGCTACAGTAAAAATAAAAGATACTAATATTTAGCATAATTTTTTTCAAAACATGTATTAAATAGTTTTTCTAAATTAATCAAATATATTAAATATATGCTTCATTATTTTACATTACTTGTAAAGAAACATACAAATATAGTGTATATTGGTGAATTTGGATTTAGCAATGATTAAAACTGACGATCACGAATGATCTTTTCTCATGATTATTATTTTGAATAAGAAACATCTGCAGTGTCATGCACCAACTTTCTTATACGCGTATGGGTTAAACCACATCGTAGTTACATTATTTTTCTAATTTATAATATTTGTTCTAACCTTTAGATCGCTTTAACACTAAATATATATCTTAGAATAAATATTAAATGTCAAACTTCAAATTATTTAAGTCTATTTTGTTAAACAATTGACAGGCGCAGATGATACGATTTATGTAACAATATATATAATAAGCAGACATTTATTTTGAAACCAGTACACTTTTTGGAAAAAAAAATTCAAACAAAAGTTGTGCTAAATATAAATATCATAAATTTTTGTTCACAAACATTTTCTGTAACTGTAACCATTTTTGAGTAATTGCAGAAACTGCAAAAAATGACTAGAGTAAACATGCACTTCCGGTTGGAATATTGTTTTCAAAAATAGGAGGTTTTCGTGCCAGGCACATACAAATCTTAAGTTTAAAATTTCATAATTTTCCCTTTTGCCGTTTGGGCTGTAGAGCGCTCACACACACGCACACAGGCACACACACAGATGGACGTCATTCCAAAAATAGTTGGAATCGATTCAGGGAAGGTCAAAACGTATATTTCCGTTAAAATCTCGAGTTCGAAATTTTTCATGATTACAATACTTATACTGCGTATAAGAAAGTAAAAAGTACACATATAGGTACTAAATTAATTAATTATTACGTCAATTATATCCGCATCGAATGTGTTACCGGTACAAATAGCACGTAAGCTATACATTAAGTCGTACGATAAACCAAGGTGACACTTAACAATAGTTACCTGAACAATCTGGAAACGTATTCCTTGAAAATATTTATATCTTGATTTTTATTCAATTTTCCCAGTATGGAATAAGCAGTCAGCATACCACTGAGCATAATAAAAGGATCTGTGTATAAACTAGCGGCACGACCTAGCACACTCCAAGGTCGTCCCAAAAACTGCAAACGTAAATTTGTATTAGTATTTTTGTACGTAAATTATAAACCAAATTATTACTTCTGCCATCTGAGTTCTGTTGATGTACGGATTAAAAAATAACGCCATTGACTTATGGGCCATTATCAACATCAGTGCGTTTAAGAACCGTATTCCGTGCACACTAGCGATATCTCCATCAGATCTTTGCATCGACAGCAACGATTTAGTATTTTTTATTAATGAAAATACCAATAGATATTCATCTATATAAATGTTTAATTAGTATTCACATATATTAATAAAATTTTTTTTTAATATTTACGCTCATGTCTCACAGATAGGTAATCGTAAATTGTTGCAATTGTTGTTAAACTTATGAAAGTCAAGAAAAAAATGCTGGAAAAAATAACAAACATATTATATTTTTATTCAGGCATAAAAGTGTGTTGTGTTCTAGAATAGTATAACATAAAATAATGAGACTTAAGATTTGAAATGTGTATATTGATTAAGAAACCTGTTATATTTGATAAACATCTATGTCGGAAATAACGGTTATTACATAAAAGCCAAAGCTATATGATGTAACTTACCCAGCAAGAATAGTCGCTAAAGGAATCTTATAATCCGAGTGCTTCGATTGGCACATTTCGTTCTTGACCTCAACTTGCACGTGAAGTCCAAGGTCGATTAGTGGTTCGGCAATAAGCTCTCTTACACCAATTTCCACATCTGTGGCAGTGCAACCGTTCGGTACACATAACGCCCAATTGACAGCAGAGATTTTTGGGACACGGTGTCCAGGCTATTACAACAAACATATCCGGTTACTGTTTTATCCACATTTTAAAGTCAAAGAAATCAGGAAACTGTATACCTTAACATTAAAAACTTATAACACATACTTATTATACTTTCATTCTCAAAAACGATACTAGTAATTAGAATAAATTGAATACTCAGTTATTTTATAATAAACGTTCTAAATGTTCTAAGGACATATCTATAAAGTAGTCCATGCTCTATTGTAGGTATCAGGAAATCAAAATAGTGAAGAGTTTCGAAAGTACTAAATGCATTACAATTAAATTAGCAATTGTTTCAAGAGATGTGTTAAGGTGAGTTTATTATTCGTGTGAGTATCTAAACTAACCCAATATACAGGGTGTAACAGCGAAACGAGCTACCTCGAATAACTTCTATGTTATTAAAGATACAATAAAATAGTATAAGACAATCTTATGCAGGACCAAAGGGGACATCCAACTATAAAAGAAAATATTTTTTTAAACCAGTGGTTCTCAAGCAACAACACAAAGTTATGTTTTTTCAAATGAGATGCTATATATTTTTTAAGCCCATTCAATAGAGTATTTTTTTCTGAATTCCATTATGTATTCGTTTTATACCCTTACATGAGTAAAATATTGAGAAAAATGCGATTGAAAGTTAAATAAATTTTATTTTTATAGTTATTTTTCAGTAGGCTATGAAACAAAATTGAGCTTAAATACAACGAAACATAAATTAAATACATTAAATTATTTGTTATTTACTTACTACTAAATAGTGTTATAAAGTAACTGACAAATAATTTAATGTATTTAAGCTCAATTTTGTTTCATAGCCTACTGAAAAATAACTATAAAAATAAAATTTATTTATCTTTCAATCGCATTTTTCTCAATATTTTACTTATGTAAGGGTATAAAACGAATACATAATGGAATTCAGAAAAAAAAACTCTATCGAATGGGCTTAAAAAATATATAGCATCTCATTTGAAAAAACATAACTTTGTGTTGTTGCTTGAGAACCACTGGTTTAAAAAAATATTTTCTTTTATAGTTGGATGTCCCCTTTGGTCCTGCATAAGATTGTCTCATACTATTTTATTGTATCTTTAATAACATAGAAGTTATGCGAGGTAGCTCGTTTCGCTGTTACACCCTGTATACAATAACCCTTGAATATGATGATGTTATCAAATTAAAATACAAAACTGATTAAAATGTCTACTCACATCCGATAGACGACTTCGGAATGGCGAATGTGATTGTATCAGGTTGTGAAGCACTGCCATATAGGGACTCTCCCGTACTTCCACTTGCATGTATGCTAAACAATACTTGCCCTTGATATTTTGTTCAGTGTGTATTGATAAGCACTGGTCAAAATCTCCGTACTGGTTCACGTTACCGTTCAAAAGACCAGAAGGTAGCTTTGCCGTTGAATCGTACACTAGAAGTTGAACATTTATTTTTGAAATTGCATTTATCTAACTATTAAGTAGACTTAAATATATATATTTAAGTCTATCTCATATATGAGATACTCTAAAAAAAATTGTGAATTGGTTATTTAAACATTATTTATGTTAAAACCAGGTTTTTAACATTTTTGACCTCAAATCTGACTTTTTTAGAAATGATGTCTGTGTGTGTATGTAATAAAGAAAGAGAGAGAGCATGTGTCAATTGTTTAACAGAAAAACAAAATATATTTAATGAAAAAGTGTTGCAAAGGTTAGTCATATATTTATTATTTCCTATTCGCCAAAAATCTGCATTAACATAAAAATTGTTTAAATCATCCATTCATACCCACAGAGATGTCATGCCGAAAAGGAAGGGTCAATTTTTATGATTACTATTATACATCCTTGTATACATTCGTATAAAAAAATAAAAAGCATGAAAAATTAAAGATTTGTTTGAGGAACTTTTAATTAATGACATTTGTATGCAAATTAATTAAATATTGTTGATTTTTAACTGTCAACTTTTATTAATAACTCAACGACTTTTGTAATATAAGATGAACCGACCTCATCTATATTCTGTAATTGTACTAACGGAAATATTTGTTAGTATGTTTAATTAACCCCCGGAAACTTTTCTGCGTTCGATACTTTCGGTATTTTGTATGTATCTAATTTTGTGGTTTTGATTACTTACTTCTGAGCGCCCATAGTGTGAACTTTTGTAATTCTGCTTGGTATAGTGCAGTCTGTTGATGGCATTTCTTCGAAATTCCGTTCACCTTGGACAGGTCAAACGTTGGAGCCATTGAGAAAAGCAATTTCGTCATTTTTCCTGCAGCGATTTTGAAATGATCATCTGTTGAAAATAATTTTAATTTTTTATTTGAATAGGTTTTGTGTTTGTAACCAAAATTATAGAATCTCAGATGATTATTGTTTTAATTTTTATGACATTTTGTCTTTAAACTAAACATGTTTAGAAATGACTTAAAATTAAACCGCATCATTGCAACACATAAAAAAATATCCGCAGTGTCTTGCACTGAACTTTCTTATACGTATTTTATTTAAGTAGGAGTTTTGAATAGTTCATGAAAATATAATTATTTATTATCAATCAGATTTGAATATTCTTATCAAAATATAACACATACACGCAAAACACACAAATGCACACACACACGGAAGGATGTCATTCTAAAAATAGTCAGGCCTGATTCAAGGAAGGTCAAAAGGTATATTTCCGTTAAA
Source organism: Nebria brevicollis (assembly GCA_944738965.1). NCBI lineage: Eukaryota > Metazoa > Arthropoda > Insecta > Coleoptera > Carabidae > Nebria > Nebria brevicollis. The sequence continues at coordinate 10,064,879 of OX122907.1, forward strand.
ATTTCGAGATCGATGATTACAATACTTAGGTATTGCATCGTATAAGAAAGTAATGAACTTTTTTGGAGATTTACCAATCTTTACCTTGGCCTACTGTCGTAAATAAATTATCTACATATCAAAATTTCAGAGACAAAATTTGCATTACAAAAACTGAGTATTTCAATTCTTTCATAAGATTTATCAATTTTGTTTATCATATATATACATACATAAAATAACATTTAAAAAAAATTCAATTGTTTATAAAAAATAATTCCTATAGACTGTACAGGTGTATAAACTCTAGCTGTATTCTAAGTCCCTATACATATGGTTTATGCACCAAGGCAGTTCGTTTACCAATTTATTTATATAGCAATTGACATTTCTAGTGTTTGTACATCTTGTACTTTATAACAAATATTTACTTTACTCAGAGTTTGTCCATCTTATGTGTCGCTAATCTACAAACTAGAAACAGTTTTAGGGTCCATAATTGATTTCGTTATCAGAGCAGCCTTAAGGCGGTTTGACACATAGGTGGAGTTACCCGAAAATTCCACATCGCTGACGTCAGTTATGTTGAAATGCAAGTTGGATATGTTGAAAGATTTGGCAATAATCAATAAATGTTCAAAATTATTATAATGAAATCTTAATTTATAGGTTTCGTTTCAAAAATTGTTTACAGCTACTGATAAAGTTTGTTAATTTGTTTATTTATTTGTTTAAATCATTTTGAGAATCTAAAAAATAGATTTTGACCCTGGTTGTCAATTATATTAGTATGACTCCGATAAAAAGCAAATAATGCTACTACATAAGTATTGTAAGTATATGTAGTTACATTTTCAACACGTAAAATTACAGACGGTACTCTAAATGTATCCTTGTAGTATAAGGTTTATTTTTAGGAAAATATTGAAGGTAAACATGCCAAGGTAAGCTCTGCAGACATCATTTGTTCATCTTGGCGTCGTCTGACCAATAATATTAAAATATATGCAGTGTCTTGCACTGAACTTTCTTAAACTCTTTAGAAAGAGGATATTTCATATTTCCTACATAACTATGGCAATATAAATAAAATAAGAAAAATAATCAATAGTGATTTTCAAACATAAGTTGTGCGAAATATTAATATATTTTATTATTATTCTAACTATTTTACTGTAAGTGCAACCGTTTCGGTAATAGTTAACAAGCACTTCCGGTTTGAATATTCTTTTTAAAAATAGAAGGTTTTCTTGTCTGGCATATACAAATCTTAAGATTAAAGTTTCATTATGTTACCTTCAACCGTTTAGGCTGTAGAGTGCTAACACACACACAGACAGAAGTCAAATTCAGTAATAATAGAAATAACAAATAATATAATTGTTTTTTTTTTACAAAATAGCATCAACTTCCGTAGTACATTAAATTCTTAGCGGTTGCAATGTTTACTAACCGCAACGAATCGACTAATTTTAAATTTAAATACGTCCTTAGTTTTAAATTTAACTTTTATTGAATTTATTATTCCCTAACTACACAATTTGCTGTTTTTTTTTAATATAACTATTATTATATTTAAGTATGATTATATGTTTGTAAATTGTCTCATAGATGAAAACTGATTACGAGCTTGACCTTGAAATTCACTTTCTAAGCCGGCCTAATGTAGGTTATTCACGTGTGCATCGGACGATGATCCTTAGCATTTTTAAAATTCTTCTCAACAGAACAGGTATTTGAAAACGTTATGCAGTTTCCTATTTTTTTTTATCTATTTTTTTTTTTTTAATAATCAAATACATCGATAGCATAACCCGTTATATGGTCGTAACTAAAAAATGTTTTTTTATCGAGGAAGAAATCTTCTAGTTTAATTTATTAATAACAAATTAATAATAATTCATTAATTATCTATAAAAATTAATCTCAACGAAAACAATACAAAATTAGTGATTAAAAATCTTTTGCTGGGTTAATTTGTTTATTGCAAATTGATTAAACAAATTCGTTGCGTGCCGCAAAAATCTATCTACGTATCTAATGATTTTCAATATATTGCCTAATTTGTTATGTTTAAACATATACACTGCTAATTGTTGATCAAGTAACCTTAAAAAAAAAATAACAAATTCAAGTTTGGTAACTTTTACTTATGTCACAACTTCAAAAATCTCTGCCTTTTATAAAAATCTATTAATTTAATACTGCAATCAACTAATAATAATAATTCGTGAATTTTAAAATGTCTAGAGCAGCTGGTGTTTTTTTTTATGAGATCGGAATTAGTGTAAAAGTTGCTAAATTATTTGGTCACCCAATTTATTACTAACTAGAATAAACTGTTTAAATAATTAAAGTCAGGAAATTTTATAATAATTAAACTATACATAATTAAGTGACTTAGTTTATAAAAGTCGTGTCTTAACTGTTATTACACATTGCTACGAACATGGATTTTTTTTTAATTCTTGAATTTTAGTGGAAGCATGTATAAATTAATTTCTTATTATTTGTTAATTTCTAAGATGGTTTATTGAAAAAAAATTTCAATAAATATTCAATTACGATTTCGTATTGATTAGCAATAATTTCCTTATAGTGCGAAATTTATTAATTTACATTTTTATAAATGTCAAACATTACTGCTATATATCCAGGATATATATTACATATTACCCCATGTTTCCAATAATACGTTTCTAAATATGTTTTGATGTTTCCAAATATTTAAAGCAAAAACAAGTATTGACCAATGCTTGCAGATTCGCATAATTTTGTGAAATCTCTATAATATACGAGTACAACTTTACTACAAGTGAAACACCGCCAGAAATACCAAAGAATATCGAATGTAGTTTTACGCGTTTGCATTTTACAGCTAATTAAGCGTTAAACTTCAAGGACCCTGTGCGGGCATTTTGCAGACTCAGAGCTTTGTACAGGCTCGACGCGGGCATTTAGCAGACACTGTGCAGGATATTGATGCTAATTCAATATTTCAACGTGAAATAAGCTTTACTCTTGACAAAGGACGCGTAAACACCTATTTGTAATTAATAGGAGTTCAGATAAAACCATACATAACGTCAATAATTTACAAATCTTAAAAATTGTTTCAAGACCAAAATTGTTGTGTTTATATGTGTGTGTGTGTATATATTTCAAAAGTTAGTAAAATATGAAAAATAAAATAAACACACACGCATCCTGATTGTAAATCAACTCAATACCCAGCTCTTGAGTTCTTTGGCGCTTGCGCATTTGAAATATTTTTGGGTGTCGAATTTAAAATATCTGCAGTGTCTTGCACTGAACTAAACGTATTTTGTTTAGATATTTAAATACAATTTTTGAATAATACAATATACAAACACACACACATATTTATTTATGCTATCAAAATATTAAAAAAAATTCTGTTTTGATATGTGCAAAAAATCTGATAGGTTTGTAGATCACAGTAACATTTACGTCTGCATCTAGCACGCGTCATATCCAAAATAAATAAAAATATTTCGTAACTATGACACGATTAATTCGCTATTTTTTAAAGATAATTACAGCACTCTTTCACCACAAATAATAGCATAGATCAGTACTGATTATCAGTGATGCTGATGGATGGATGAAATATGATTTGATTTTAATCAAGGGGTGATGTTAAAAATTGGTTAATGTCACCTTGACATGAAATAAAATACCGCAAATCCGTACTTACACATTTAAAAGATTACGAAAATTGTCATAATAATGTGACCTTGATCATTCAAACTTATTAATTATTATGAAAGTTCTTGATTAAACTCTCATTATCAATAATATGTATGCAGTTTTTTGATTTTTAATACATAAAATTACATAAATATATACCTGACTTGATTTAATTTATTAAACAATTCATTTCAATTATAATTTATTATTCAAATCTAAATACTTTTAAAAACCATTTTCTCAACATTTATATAAATTTTTAAATAAATATACAATACCTTGTTGAACACACTTAGTTAAATTATCCACACAATATTTCCTTTCAAGGAAATGTTGAAATTCCACCTCAAAATCCTCAACAGTCTCAAAACTATTTGTTTCATTACGATAATCAAACGTTAAGGTTGAAAAATCACTCGAGTTAGTTCCGTTTTGAGCCACAGACGGCGTTTGGTCCATCAAAACATTAAAAATGTGCTCGTCAGTGGCATGCGTTTGCCCATTGAAATAATTCACATCTTCAACTTTAGAATTCACAAACGCGAAAAGTATTGTATATAGCAACAAAATCGATATTGGTGACTTCATTTTTAACAATTGGAATGTTAACTATCGTTAATGTCGCAACAGACGCATCATAGAATTTTAATTTTTAGGTTTGTTGCTATTCGATATGCTACAAGAGGCAATAGTTTATTTAGATTTTAATGTGCGTTAAAAGCACGCGTGATGTAACTTAAGTTATTGTTTATAAAGTAATTTATGGTTTATTTAACCTTAAGTAGCGAATTTGTATTATTTGTTTCAATTTAAATATATTAATTGAGTTAAAAAATACTTTTTGATTAATTTGAATATTTATTTATGCGTTTAATTGAGTATTTCATCATTTATATTATTTTTATTCGGTATTAATTGCAGATACATTTTTAAAAATTGTGAACATTAATTGCGAGTAATTTTTTTATTTAATTTATTTTAGTTTTGTTTCAATTCTAGTAGTAATAATTATTATGAATTTAATTGTACTAACATTTATTATATATCTCAAAAATGAGCTATTTAATTATTAGATTTTTGATTATTTCGTCGTTTATATTTATTTTTGTTTCAATTAATTATTAACTATTTAATTATTCGCCACTTTTAACACGAAATTATAATTGCACTTTTTTTTATTTTAATATTAAAATTCGCAAATGTACACTATAAAGTAAACTTGTTTCTTTGCGACTTAGAATGTTTTGTAACGCCTAAAAATTGTCGTCAATCACTATTGAAGTATTGTACAATACTAAGTGATACTAAGGCTCACCATATACTACAAAAGTGAATCATTATTACGATCTGAGTAGCGACCTGTCGAGGTCCACCGAAATTGATAGCGGTGGGGAAAGCTATATTATCCACGTGCTTTCCATGCATTTGCAATGACTTCTAGGACACATTACCAAAACAGAAAATCTCTTAAGCACATACATAATTACGTGTTTAATTTCTGGGACCTACCATTCACACTTATTTAAAATTACTAAGGCATTATATGAGTTTCATGACCTTTTGGAATTTAGTAAATAAAATGACCTGATGGTCATGGTCTTATTTTTATTAATGAATACTATTAGTAGGTATATATGGTATTTTTTGTAAACATATAAAATATTTACTATAATTGGAATTATGAATCAATTTATAAATGATGATTTTTACATTTAATAATAACAGTTTCATTCAAGTTTTTATGTATACTAAATTATTTAATATATTCGGAAACAAAATATTATATGCAAAAAATAACTAATGATGAGTAAAATAGGAATTAATTTCAATTTCGTTTGTGTTAGTTTTTATTATTATGTGTATAGAAACATAAGAAATAAATACTTTAAGTACTTGTAGGAAAGTAAATATAAAAGTGCACTTATTACGAAACAATGAAAATTAACTTGATAACGTTCGATTGAAACTACAAAACTCTTCTTACTATCACATAAAAGTAGTAAAGTTACACAATGCCTCCTACTAACTAGTTTATTATCAACCAATTTTGTAATTACACCAATCTAATAGAACATGACTTCGTAAAGTATTTGAATTCTAACCCTACCATCTCATATATTTTTGTCAATACTTATTACGTCGCATAAGAAAGTAAAAAAATAACTTATGGTGAAATTTGAAACTATTATATCGTATCAAAAATCATTCGCGACACAAGTCACATATAAAACGATTTGGCAAAAACTAAGAATATGAACTTGTAATTATGTTTGAAGATTTAATCGTACGGATGCAATTTAAGTAGCGGCTCGTTATAGTAATAAGTACAATGACAAAGATAATCTCAAACAAACGTTATGAAATTTGGCTATCTAATAACTTGTAATGCATAATAAGCTTCCAAAACATAATGGGAAATGTAAACAATTTTTGGCATTGAATCAGAAAAAACAAATAATATTAATATTCAAATCATATAAAGACAAACTAACTTATAATTTATTTAAGTCAATCTAATCTACAATATACCTTAAACTTCACTACAAGGACGTCACAACTAACCACGGCGTATTACAGAATATATCCGCAATGTTTTGCACTAAATTTACTTATAGATATTATTTTTTAAATATAATTATTCATTATGCTCTATTTTTTATGTTTTAAAGTACTAAAAACACACACACATACGCACACAACACACAGACCTCATGCCGAAAATAGTCACTCGATTCAGGGAAGGTCAAAAGGTGTATTTCCGTTAAAATCTCGAGATTGAAATTTGTTATGAATATTTGATGTATTTATAAAAGAAAGTAAAAAGTCGGAAACACCAAAAATTCTATTATAGATAAGAAATGATGAAAACATATTTTCAACATTTCTTACCTATAAACTCACAACAATTGAGTGGACTATCGTAATGACAAATATTATTTAAATCGGTACATTTGAGCATTTACTAAATAAATTTAGTTAATTAGTAAATTTAACGCGAAATCGAAAATTATTATTCGTATTTAATGTGCCTTGAGGTATTTACCTACAAGTTGATGAACTTTTAACAAATATTTGGCGAATTTATTAAATGCGTCAAATTCGACATTATCATGTATTAGGTATTACTAACGCTTATGTGAAATGGGCTAGTTTGCCAAGGCCAATTAATAGTATTATTTATTATAATACAGTTTTGTAATAGTGCATATATTTACACTTGTGGGAACTTGTATTATTTAAAAATCATTTATGTTACAATTACTGATTAATTATTGGTCATTTATCGCGTAAGGTGATTTTCAATGAATGTTGTTATAATAAGGAAGTGACAAACTTTTGCTATATACATTCTAATTTTGTACCCTTATAATTACTATATACAATCAAATATCAAAATATGTAGAAATTATTATTAAATCCAAAATTTATTTTAGTTTATTAACGGAGTGCATATTAGAAATGTATAAAAACGAAAACAAAATAAGTCGTAAATATTAAAAGTATTTATTTATATTGGAAGTGTAGTAGGCTAGTTGCGCATAAATGTATGCGCACGGGTAATTTATGTCTTACTAGTCGTAGTCATTGTGAAAACTAAAAGTAATTAAAATAAAACTTATACAAATTAGTTGTTATACGGAAATTATGGTTTATATGTATTTTAACGCAAATTAAGTTTAATCAAAACGTAAAATATGTTTAATTTCCTGTTTTATTTATAATTATTTACAATTGATCAACTTGACCATGACAATGAAGTAGGTTTATGTGTGCTGTTTTGCAGATAAAACTTGTATTTCTACTTATAATTCTTATTGCTCATTTATGATAAGGTGATTTCACCTACTATAAAATATAATAATAGCAGTTTGCAAAATTTTTTTTTGAATCCGTAATCATTGAATTTTATTACCTATTTTTAAGGCTAAATTCTTTTCCGAAGATAAAAGATCCGCTTGTTTTAAAGTAAACTAAAAACATACGTGCAGACACGCAGATTTTTTGCGTGCACATTTTTGAATGGCAAATAAACAAAATACGTATATTAATAATTTGTCTTAATAATGTGATAGATTAGCTAGATAAGTATGGTGTTTGTAAGTGTTTGACATTCGATCGGTGTTGTTTGTGGTAATGATGTTATTTACTGTTTTCAATCACGTAGAAATGCAAGCTATGTCCATTCTGTTGGTTTGGCAATTTACGTCGACGTGATTTGCGTGTCAAAATTTATCAATTTTACTTCAACAAAAATAACCATAACTTTTCCTTATTGTAATTTGCATATGCAAGTATAGTTACTTCATTAACATAAAAATGCTAAATTTTTAAAATTCGACAATTAAATTTTGTTTTGCAAAATAAAAATTTTGTGGTTTTTTTTTTATTGTGTTGTAAAGCTGTTTTATAAATGACGTGTGAAAATCTGTACTTCGAGTGTTTTATTGTATGGCTTATTTGTATATGCAGTTTTGTATCATTAAAAAAAATCATTCTCTCAAATAGTAAAAACGCGATGCAAATTAAGATGACGTTTTCCAAAACATGTTGCAAGAAATTTGTACATTTTTTTTTAATTTATCGATATTAATATTTTTTATGTCTTTGCACGATACACGCATACGAATTGACTCGTTAATACAATTTAATTTCGAGATCTTATAAAAGTAACTGACCTTCACCCGAATTTCTGTTCTTGCGATTTATCACTCTCGTTTTTAAGCATTTCTCACGTAGAATTCAAATTCACTTTCTCCAACCATTTTCGTATACGTTCCCAATCACAATTTTGCTCTAAAGCATCATTTATGATCCAACTTCTTTTACGTTTAATTACATTACGTTACGTGAATGCGTATAAAGTAGCTCAATACGCATCAAGTGTAATTGTACTTCTGCACTTTACTTCCTATACCTATTTAACTATGATGGCATCAAAAATAAGATAAGAAAAACATATATATAATAAGAAGAAATTTCAAGAGCCATTTTGTTGTTTCCGGTACCGTTTGGGAAAAAAAGTTTCAAATAAAAGTTGTTCAAAATGCCGATATCTATAATTTTTATTGCAACCATTTTTCTGTAACTGCAACTATTTTTGAGTAATTGCAGAAACTGCAAAAAATGACTAGAGTAAACATGCACTTCTGGTCGGAATACTGTTTTCAAAAATAGAAGGTTTTCTTGCCAGGCACATACAAATCTTAAGTTTATAATTTCATAATTTTCCCTTTAGCCATTTGGGCTGTAGAGCGCTCACATACACACACACACACACACACACACACACACACACACACACACACACACACACACACACACACACACACACACACACACACACACACACACACACACACACACACACACACACACACACACACACACACACACACACACACACACACACACACACACACACACACACACACACACACACACACACACACACACACACACACACACACACACACACACACACACACACACACACACACACACACACACACACACACACACACACACACACACACACACACACACACACACACACACACACACACACACACACACACACACACACACACACACACACACACACACACACACACACACACACACACACACACACATATATATATATATACACACACACACACGCGCGCTCAGACGGACGTCATTCCAAAAGTAGTTGGAATCGATTCAGGGAAGGTCAAAACGTATATTTCCGTTAAAATCTCGAGATCGAACTTTTTCATAATTACAATATTTACTTATACTGCGTATAAGAAAGTAAAAATGGCTAAAATAAACATACATTTCCGGTTTATTATTATTTTCAAAAATAAGTTAAAAGTTTAATCATTTTGATATAAATTGCAATATTTCAAAAATTTGCAATTCTGTTCATAAATGATGAATTATTTAGTCAAATGATTCATCAAATAATATTTAAAATACGTTCTTAATTTAAATAATAAATATTTGCGGCGAGAAAATGTGGGAGCAATATAACTCGTTAAGGCCATCTTAAAAAAATTCTCACTTTACCAATGTCAACAAAAACGACACGTTCAGATTGGTTATAACAACGTGAATTTTACAAAACGGGCAAACATTATTTTTAAACGTTTACCATGATTGTTAAACACTACACGTATTATTTACTTAGAGGAATCTCCAGACTACACAAAAGTTATTGACGTCAAATTCACCGAACCCTAAACCTCTAAGCCTTAAACTTAGATGAAATAAAACATGTTTCACATATTTAATTCTTGTTTACAAAGTTATTCATTCTCCGTTAAACATTGAATCATTCTGGACTTTTTCCACTTATTTATAGCATCATAAAATTGCCATACACAAATTGCTTAAGTAATCCATCATTATGCATGTAATATTCTCAGAATAAAACAGACTATTTTAAATTAAAAGCATTTTCAATATACTAAACCTTATCGTTCCTTAATTATTTGTAATTAAAATTGTCGCAAAGCTTCTGACAAATATCTCAAATAAACAAAAATTCCATTCTACGAATGAGTGGACCAATGAACGCATTGGAAAGCTTAAAAACGAAATGTTACCAAGTGCTTAATGTAAAAGACACTAGATAGTATATTTGTTTCGTGGTTGTCAACGCGCAATTTAAAAAATTGATCTTTTAAATATATAATTAAATCTATTTGTTTATTTATTCATATATAATTGTTAAGATCTATACAAGTATGAAGTATGTATTTAACTTTATATGTACAACACATCGATCAGTAAACTATGACTATGAGCACATTTAATGATGAAAAGTAAAAAATCGAGTAAATTAGTATTGTACATATTCCAGTTACTTCATTCATATTTGAACAAGCTTTCTGATTCACCTTGGGGATTACTCTATGCCTAGAATACGCAATATTACAAATTGTATTGTATGGTAGCGATGATATTGTATTTAAATTACAATTTTTTAAACATTTGAATGTGTTGAATGAAACTTGTATTTATAATTTGATAATTGCAACAGTATAAATATTCAACTTTATAAAAAAAAACAACCGCAGTGACAAGCAAATAGATATTAAATGTCAAATTCCGAATTATTAGAGTTTATTTCGCTATTTTGTTAAACAATTAACAGACATAGTTGAGATAATTTATATAAAAATAAATAAAATAACAACAAATTTAAATTACCACTTCCCTGGAACCGGCATTTTTTTAAGAAAAAAAATTTCAAACGAAAGTTGTACGAAATATTAATATTTTCAGTTATAGCAGAAACCGCAAAAAAATGAGTAGGGAAAAAATCATACCGAAAACAGTCTGACTCGAGGCAGGGAAGGTCAAAGGCTTAAAATCTCGAAAACAAAAATTTCATGATACTATACTTTCTCATATACATTTATATAAGAAAGTAAAAACTTGTTACTAATTTATATATTGAAGCTATATAATTTATATAAGTTTGTAAATGTCATGCTTAAGCACGTTAAATAACTCATCAACTTTTATATCAATATGCAAAAAATTAATTGGACCAAAGAAAGTATTTTAAGCATATTAAAAACTGGCCTAGATGATTTAATTAATGTAATAAATATTTATTACAATAATAATCGAGTATTTAGAATGAATCTAAATACTAGTATTAGATAATTTCAGAGATATAATTACTCTAAAATTTAAACTATTAAATCATAATTTATACTCATATTATTTAAATTTAAATATAAACCAAGAACGCCTTATTCATCTGTTATATGTTTTACATCATATAAGTGACTCCGGTTTAGAATCCAATGAGGAATTAAGTATAATACTCCAGTCTTGCCAATATATCGCTATGAAAATGACTAAAAATTAAGAGTCAATTTCTAGATTAAATTATTCTGAGAAATGTTGGCAACTCTTGATGTCATGTCGGCAAGTTTTGACAGGAATTTGTGTTGATATTTTTGAAAAAAGTACCAAAATGGATTTAAAACTTGGTAGTATTTGTCGAGTATGTTTAATAAATGACGTCGACCTTAGAAATATATTCCAAGAAGGTCTGGCGCAAATAATCATGACTTTTGCGATAGTTAAGGTAGTCAACTTCAAAACTCTGTTTAATAACAACAAATTTATATGATTTTTTTTTTGGTAATTAGGTGAACTTAGAAGATGGATTTCCACAATTTATATGTAAATTATGTTACGAAGAACTTAAGACTGCAGTTAGATTTAAGGAAAAATGTGAAAAGTCACAAACGAAATTGTATGAGTATTTTAATTCATTCAATATTTTAAATAACGAGTTTTTTGACTTGAAAAGTGATATGAGGAACACCGACGAAATACTTAATACATTACATATTCAAGAAAATAATTGTGAAACAGTAAAAATTATTTCGACTAGTTTCATCGAAGAATCATCCCCGTTGTCGGATTATCATAACAATGATACAACAATCAGTGATAAAGTGTTGTTTAGTGATTTAAGCGTGAGGAAAAATGACGAGAAATTAAAATTTGACCATTATGCCGTACAACCAAAAAATTGCGATACTCCGAGCAATCGTTTACAATATATACATTCATCAAATTTTGACAAACCTAGTATAATCGAGCACAGCGTAATAAATAACGTTGAAATCGCACTAAAATGTGAACATTGCCTAGAAATATTTACAAATAAACTTGATTTAAGTGAACATTTAACAAAACATAAAAATCGCAATAATTCACACGACATACCTTTAATATATGAAAAATCGTGTGAAAATATTAAATTAAAATGTGAACATTGTGACGAAGTGTTCATTAATAAAGTAGAGTTGAAAGAACATATTAATAGCGCTCATAGTACAAGTTTAATACAAGAAAATGGTGAAAGTATGAAGATAAAATGTGAACACTGTGCGGAAATATTCACAAATAAACTCGATTTGAGTAAACATTTAAACGAACGTACTAAATGCTATGAAGCGCCATCTATGATTTACAAAACTAGTGATGAAATTAAGTTTAAATGTGAACACTGTGTGAAAATATTCACAAACAAACTTGATTTAAGTGAACATTTGAAGGAGCATACTAAACTACGTAAACGAAAAGTGCAACAGTGTGAATTTTGTGGGAAAATAACTAACTTCCGGTCTGAGTTAAAAACTCATATGCGACTTCACAGTGGTGAACGTCCTTATAAATGCGCTACTTGCGGTAAAGCCTTTAGATTACGTTCATTTCTGCGTAAACATTTCTTAACACACGCCGCAATCCGAAGTCACCATTGTATGTTTTGTCCAAAAAGTTTTGTATTAAAAAGTAATTTAAACAGTCACATAAAAACACATTCAGGCGATAAAAAATATCCGTGTAATGTGTGCCATAAAAAATTCAAAACATCGCGTTCATTATCATATCACTTAAAACTACATACCGGCGAACGTAATTTCCCGTGTTCGTATTGCGAGAAAGCATTCGTCAACCCATTTGATTTGAAGCGCCATTTGAGTTTACACGAAAAATACAAACAAATCCGCGAAGGAACTTATGATAAATCGCAGGAACGACCTAAACAAATGCACCAGTGCGAAAATTGCGGTAAATTCTTTCCATCTCGTGGCGATTTGACGAAACATAAACGTGTCCATACTGGTGAGAAACCGTTCAAGTGCCAGTATTGTGAGAAGGCGTTCGCGGGCTCGAGTGCGTTGACTGTGCACACGCGGACACATACAGGCGCCAAACCTTACACGTGCCACCATTGCGGATTATCGTTTGCGCAGTCGTCGAACCTTAAGGTTCATATTAGGTTGCATACTGGAGTTAGGCCGTATACGTGTTCGTTGTGCTCGAAAGGGTTTAATCGGAAACGAGATCTTGAAGCCCATTTGAAAAAACATATAGGGATAAATAAGATATAAAGTTAAATTCTGAGCAAGTCTAGATCTGTAACAAAATTTGCAAAATGTTTTTGAATTAAAATACTAATATATAAAGTATACCAAACATAATTCTGCAATAAATTACCCTTAAATATTAGAGTGACTAGATATATAAGAGTGTGGACAATCGACGAGTAGTCCCTATCCAAAGCATAGAGCGCAGGTTCCCCGCTTGTGATTGGTCGCCGCCATAGTTTGTCTAAATATTCAAATGAAATGCATTGCGTTATATGGAGTGCGCGGTTCATATTTTCTTATACTCTTTAAATCTAAAGGACCAGATAAGATAATTGCACCCCGTATTTTTTATGTTATTCCTGAATAAATTCTGCGTATTTTATTCCGCGACAGCATATGTCTATCTTTTATAGAAACATTTATACAAAAGTCAAAACATTTCGCGCTCAAATATTACGGTATAAACATAATTTTAAAATACACCGTTTGAATTAATAAATGTAATAAGCATAATAAACAGTGTTTATTTTAAGAGATTCGCGAAATGTATAACATTAATATACTTGCAAGTATACAGCACAAATAGTTATATTAGCCCGCGAAATGTTTAGAATTTAGTATAAATGTTTCTATAATAGATAGACCTATGCTGTCGCGGAATGAAATACGCAGAATTTATTCAGGAATAACATAAAAAATACGGGGTGCTATTATCTTATCTGGTCCTTTAGATTTGAAGAGTATAAGAAAATATGAGCCGCGCGCTCCATATAACGCAATGTATTTCGTTTGAACATTTAGACAAACTATGGCGGCGCCAATCACAGGCTGGGAAGCTATTGTCCACACTCTTATATATCTAGTCACTCATTAAATATATGGTATCACTAAAGAACTTATAGTTTTTTAATCATTTTACTTACAGAATTACTTATTTGCTCAGTAATGTACTATTAATTTATATTCTTATCGATTCATCCCCAATTTGAAGATGTATCAAAACACTAATTTATTTATAATTATTAATATAAATTATAAAATTAACACTAAAACCGAAATTAGATATTTATTATATAAATTATGTGACAACACTAACGAGTGATGCTAATTTGTAGTGTGACGTCACAAGACGTACTTTATTCTTTAGTTTGAGCGCTTCGCTCTGCACTTACGTAGCTACAATAAAACAAATACTAGAAAAGCTTTTAATAAATTTCGGTAAATAAAAACAAAGTATATCACAACATATCAATGTTTATGTTGTTCAATAGCAAATAGATTTAAATATTCTAATCATTTATTTTTGATTGAAATATACAACAAAATAATTACAAAAATTATACACCAATACAACATTAATAGCGTAACAGGTTATTTTTCGTAAACATTAAAAAAAGCGTATTATTGATACCCATAGTAAAATGACGTGAAACATAATAATGAAAGAGTTAACAAAAAATATTTATAAAACTGTCTGACTTAATGAACGAATAAATAAGCATAAGATAAATACAAATATGTATAACAAATGAATAAACATTGTGACGAGTCTATGGAAATTTATAAATATAGAAAAGTATAAATAGAGATGTCTTTTGGTAGTAAGCGCTACCAAACTAATATTGTTAGTGTCATTTCAACAAGTTTTGTTTAACAAATAGATTTAAATTGTTTTTATGCAGGTGGCTCACAACACTGCATATTCGTAGACTATATAGAAGGCAATATTTTAACTATCCTTAATAAAGAATTTTTGGGTTTAAATCGGTTTTGTATTACAATTTTTTGAGGTCAAATTGTTTCAAATATACAATAAGTCATATGATTATTTTGCTCCCTGAATAAATCAATTAATAAAACAGTTTTTGTTCGAAATTTTTACAACGATTTCATTATTTCGATACACTAATAAATCAAAAAAATTAATATATGACTCTTTATATACATATATAATTAAAGATATATTTCGTAATTTTAACAATGTATATTTTAAAATATTTAAGAGTCAGGTTTGAAACTTTATCCTAAATGGTATAAATGGGTCTAAGTTAAACCTAACTTGAAACAAATCATTTTTTAAAAATGTAAAATATATTTATAAAATTAATAAATACGAAAACAAAAAAATTGAGTGACATCAAATTTTATGAGTTATATACACAAAACCGATTTAGACCAAATTGAATAAATCTATAACAATAATAAAATAACTTGTGCAGATTGAAGTAAATATTTTGTTTTTTTTTTAATAAGTAATTAATGATTTTAAGTC
Source organism: Nebria brevicollis (assembly GCA_944738965.1). NCBI lineage: Eukaryota > Metazoa > Arthropoda > Insecta > Coleoptera > Carabidae > Nebria > Nebria brevicollis. The sequence continues at coordinate 10,080,731 of OX122907.1, forward strand.
GCTAAATTTCAGTTATCACGTGGAATTTCTGGCTGTAAATCAAACCAATCTGTGTACGCTTGGGTTAGATCGTACTGACTTAGATCAATAATAACCTAAAATTTTATAATATTTTTATATTTCTAGAGCAATAAAAATATTTCTACTTAATATATATTTCATAAATAATTTTGCTTACCTGTCCCATAACGTTGCTTCCCGAAGAAAACAGTTTCTTTTGAGTAACTACCGTCACTTCTAACTGGCGGTTGTTTAATTCGCCTTGTGACATTAGATACTCAAAAGTTTCATCGTAAACAGCGTTGCAATTGTCCTTTACCACCTAAGTGTTCCAGAAAATTAATTTTATATTCGATCATAATAAAAATGAATTGAAATTACAGCAAAGCACGAATATATCGAAAATACTTATAAGCATTAAATTTTTCCTAATTGTCGACATTTTCATTGATAAATACATTAACACTGTTATAACGTATATTTCAAAGGTAAATTATAATTCGTAGATGTTTTAAAATAAATGAGTTGTGCTTATTAATTAATACTAGTGTATTGTGATTTATGATGTTTAATATAATAAAAGCGTCACGCATGCTCATTGTATTATGTTTAAAAAAAATTGCATAACTTACCCTAGTTTTACGTTTAGAATCCTTGTTGCGGTCAGGTAACAAATATAACTTGACGTATGGATCAGGAATATTTGAAGGATCTTTTAAAGGTAAATTGCTGCAAATAAATATTTAAGAATTAGCTATTTTCATAATGTGTTTAAATTAGTAAAATAACGTACGAGATATTCAGGACGACAATCACTAGAATTTGGCGTTGAACACTGTAGCGTAAAGTAAGTCGTATACGACCCAATCCAGCTTCGCCAGCAGATCTGAACATATGAAAAGAATATGTATTTATGTACAAGATTCTGATATTTGATTCATTACTAACGATGTAACACTGGGTGTTCTATGATGCATTTCATGGTTTGGACTACCCGGAGGCGTTGCATTCATAGAAGGAATCAATTGTTCTGTCATTGCTTCCTCGATGAACAATTCCGATTCTTCGATATTCTCTGGAATTGATTGTTGGCCTGCACTTTTTATGGAAGGTTCTCGAGTTGCATCTTTCTTGGTTGGGCTTGATGGCATTCCTGACTTATCTAAATAATTCAAAACATGAAATAATCAACAATAATAACAAATAAATAACTTAAAATTTAACAAACATTTTTTTAAATATCTATATAATTCTCAAACCGGCCTTTCATTCTTTTTAACCGTGTATATTCTAAGTTAAAAGTATTTAAAAATACGAGTGAGGGGCGGCACTCACTATTGATGTATAAATATCAGTATGTATGTATAATAGTATTTAATACTTACTTGACGTAGTAGAAATGGATGAATCTGTACGCTTAAGTGACAGATGATCATCATTTTGCTCTCCGTTTCCTGAGTCCTCAATGTTATCTTCCGAAGTTTCATATTTTAAAATCTATAATACATTATTATTATTATAAGTCATATATTTTAGGTCAATCGTCAATGCTTACCCGTAGTTTCAAAGACATAATCAATTTACTATCTGGACCACCACGAAGTAAACCAAACGGTTGATTTTCAACTTCTAAATTCACTTTCGTTTGCAATTGTGACAGATTGTAGCTGTATTGGCCTAAATCTGAATTAGTCTTCTGATCAATCACCTAATAATAAACAATATTACATGAGTAATAACTCGTTTATTCTCCTAAATAAATACCTTAAAATGCAAAGTATCGCTTTCCGGATTTTGGACCAAGAATGTAAATCCTTGTTCCCAAACAGGTTCATCTGTTCGCATATGTGTAGTGGTTTGTCTTGTTTCTTTCCCCACTGATACAGTTACGAATGGATCTGGTTTGCTAGCCGCTCTAACTTGCTAATAAACATGTTTTAAATTTGAAAATCGCACAAATGTAAATATAAAATGTATGCAATAAATGGTTAATACCGGTAAGTGCTTTGCTGAATCAATGTATACAGTCAATAATGCAGTACTCATTGAGGTGATTCGTAATTGTTGCGTTTCAAATAGAGCTGCTTTTAAGTCGTTATAATCTGAGCTCAGTCGTAACCAAGTCATGCGCAAATGTACCATACCATGCTTGGCTTGCTCTAGAGTAACCCACTAGAAACATATATAAATCAATGTTTTGTAGCATTAAGATGCATTAAAACTTACAATATCAACTTGGCCTTGTTTCACAACGTTACTAATTTCAACGGTTGCTCTGGAATTATTAATTATTAAATTAAAGCTAGCATTTCGTATTGGTTTTCTATGATTTATGAGCATGTATGATTATTAATAGCCACACTGCAACCGTAAGCAATTGTATTTTTAGTGTTTACATCATGCAAAAATACTGTGCAAATTATTTACAGCGACTTTATTATTTTATTACTTTTTGAGTCGATTCTAAGCAAATCTGTTTGATCTACAAGAGCACGGAACACAAATGCATGTAATTATACATAGTTACATATACAGGGTGTAACAGCGAAACGAGCTACCTCGAATAACTTCTATGTTATTAAAGATACAATAAAATAGTATAAGACAATCTTATGCAGGACCAAGGGGGACATCCAACTATAAAAGAAAATATTTTTTTAAACCAGTGGTTCTCAAGCAACAACACAAAGTTATGTTTTTTCAAATGAGATGCTATATATTTTTTAAGCCCATTCGATAGAGTTTTTTTTTCTGAATTCCATTATGTATTCGTTTTATACCCTTACATAAGTAAAATATTGAAAAAAATGCGATTGAAAGTTAAATAAATTTTATTTTTATAGTTACTTTTCAGTAGGCTATGGAACAAAATTGAGCTTAAATACATCAAATTATTTGTTATTTACTTTATAACACTATTTATAAAGTAAATAACAAATAATTTAATGTATGTTTCGTTGTATTTAAGCTCAATTTTGTTTCATAGCCTACTGAAAAGTAATTATAAAAATAAAATTTATTTAACTTTCGGTCGCATTTTTCTCAATATTTTACTTATGTAAGGGTATAAAACGAATACATAATGGAATTCAGAAAAAAATACTCTATCGAATGGGCTTAAAAAATATATAGCATCTCATTTGAAAAAACATAACTTTGTGTTGTTGCTTGAGAACCACTGGTTTAAAAACATATTTTCTTTTATAGTTGGATGTCCCCCTTGGTCCTGCATAAGATTGTCTTATACTATTTTATTGTATCTTTAATAACATAGAAGTTATTCGAGGTAGCTCGTTTCGCTGTTACACCCTGTATTTGTGCCTTGTGTCCCTGCATATAATATATCAGATTATGTAACATAAATGTGTGCTGGAAAGACAAAAGCAGGAAATTGGCTATGATTTGAATTCTTTTCGAACTTGCAGATTTAAATATACATTTATAGATCATGAATCAGAATTGTATTATTTATAAATTTGCAAGTATAGTACTTACATATTTTATAAGCTACAGATTTACGGATTTATTATCTTACATACAGAATACTCAGAATGGGCCCATAAATTTACTTTACCTTTAATAGGTTTAAAAACTAGATTCTAAAAAAAAAATTTAGATTTTTCGCAAATAATACGCAATATGAATCATTTATAAAATATCCAAAAATGTCTATGCATTTTACGAAATATTTAAATAAAAACTCTTTTTATACTAAAATATGTGAGATAAGTGTATGATAAGAAAAAGTGAATACCTTCCAAGTGAATCATCTTTGCCATGGTTATCTTTATCAAACAGCCTGAGCCGAATACGTGAACCAAAAGCCTCCTCCACTACAAACTGCCAAACACACCATTAAAACTAACACAAACTCCATGCCAGCTAGATTAGTTCTGTTTGAAATAAACAGTTTTTTATTTTACAGTGTTGCACTCTCAATTATTTGCCATACATTTGTCAGCGATAGAATAATTGTCTTTGATATCAACAAATCATATTTATAATCAAATTTGTTGAGCAATTTATGATTTTTCTATCGCTAAAACAAGTCAAATCATTTAAAATTAATACATCTTTCTTGTTAAAAAGCTGTGAATTTGTTAAAATTCATTATATGCGTTAGTAAAATGTACACGTTTATTTAATATGCTATGTAAATATGAAGGCATTTGTGAACACACGCAATGTTGGAAATATATTTATTTTTTAACCATGTCGTTTCTCACTTAGGGATCGTGACGTAACTATGAGATTCTCCAAGTTACGACATAGCTAATACATAATTATAGATCTATTTCCACCTTGAAGATAAGTTCCAGATAATTATCTGATAAATCTAATTATCTACCAGATGGCTTATCTGGGACTTTATTCAGAGATGGAAAGAAATCATTATTGTTATAATTCCAAAGTTGAATATGTGACAAATGCACTTTACTGTGTGCTATATTTTAAACAATCAATATTAAAAATACACACAACGATACAAATACATAAAAGAGAACGCGCAGTTCTCCACGTCATTTGTGAAGAGAGAAAACCCACAACTACCTGCCAAGGAAATCGTCATTTTGCACACCGGGAAAACCTGGATCCCAATCCCAAACGTCTAATTCTACTTCTTGCCCCTTACGAGAACTAACTTCTGCCTAAGTACACATAACAAGTCATTTACACACATAAATCAGGATTAACTAAAAGGAAATTATAACATAACTAAATAGAAAATATTATTTCGATTACCCACAAACCCGTGCATTCATGCAAAAAATAAACACTCAAAGCGCAAGCCGTCATGCGTGACGAAAATAAAAAAATGAAAATGATTTTATTTACATTATTATTCGTTTTGTTATACATTACTTCTGCTTAAAACATGTTTGTATCCAATATTCAAGATCATACTTTCCATGTATAGTCAAATATATTTCTGAATTAAATGTGTACATTTTTATTAAAACAACTTAACTTATTATATAATTCATAAGAAAATATATAATTAGTGAAGTCGAGTGTAATGTTTGAACGTTTGATTTAGTCAAATTTAAACAGAAGTAATACAAATACGTATTATTTAACAATTTTAAATAATTGTACTTTTAATACAATTGAATTGTATTTCAGTTCAAATAAAATATTTAATATACCAAAAAATGGGGCAATTGACCACACGTACTAGAATTAAGAAACTGTGCATTTAGGAAAATGAAATAGAAAAAAAACGTTTTATTCTTCAATTTCAAAAGAAGAATAAGACGTATACTCCCATTTAATTTATCTAAATTAATATCTACACCAATAAATCCCTGAATTAATTAACCGTATATTTAATCAAAATTAATAGATATATTAATTATGTTTATTAATTTATATAACAGAATCCATTTATGACGCAATCTGAATATATTGTTTATTCCGATAGACACTATTAAAAATACGAGTGAGTGGCGACACACACTGTATGTGTGTATATATGTATGTTCGATCTATTCGTGATCGAAATTAACAACTCGCTCTCTGGCGGTGAAACTAATGTACTACAAAAATTGGTCATTACGCCCGGCATTAATGTACCAAACAGCTGTTTGTTCCACTAATGGCCAGCTGTCATTTTTTTATAAATATCCAAGGAACAAAATATCTATCATATTTGACGAAGTAAATTCTTCGGATAATTCACAAATACTTTGTAAATAACAGTTGCAATCAAAATACACATTTAAAGAACACAAAATAAAAGATTCTGACTCCAAGAGTTATTCGTTTTGGCAAAGAACATTTATAATCAGTTCACTTTAAAAGATATTCCACTTTGCTGGCTTTCGGGTGTCCAATCATAGCCTCTATCTCAACTGTCAAATACGTTGGTCATTACGCCAGGCATTTTTATTAACGCTACTAGCGCCGCCAACGATAATTTCGATCACGAATATGTGTGAACGTATGTTTTGTATAAAATAGAGATCTTAGAGCAGTGATTCTCAACTGGTGGTTACCGAATTAAACTCGTCATATGTATCGTATTGTTTTTTCTCTAAAAGTGTACTACGAACAATTTTGTTTCGGAAGTGTTAAAAGAGTGTAAATAAAGTATCTAATTCTTATGATCTCGTGCGGTCAAAGGTGTACCATTTTTTGGCAATGGGGTGGAAATCATAGTTTAACTATACCTGCCGAGCGGTTCGTCGTCTTTAGGGCCATCATCCGCGTCCCACAAATGGAGGTACAGTTGTTGTCCATTAGACTCCAGCACCGTAAACTATAAGCCACACCACTCAACAACAAAACAAAAAAAGGAAAAACACAGCAATCCTAACCTCAATCAATGTTTCTTAATCACATCGATTAATATTAAACAAACATTCGAAACATATTTAACAGTATAGAGTTTCAAAGTAAAAGAAATCTAAAAGTACTGGGGGCTTATTTTAAATTTATTGAAGGAGAAGAATTAACAAACATTCTGAAGAAATGTAACAAGTTTCATAGCAAAACAATTTCATTTATTGGGTTTTATTATTATACCCTGCTAGACGTTTCGTAAATGGGGTCAATTTATAATTATCTGCATATTACATGCATTGATCAGACTTTATATGTGAATATTACTTGAAATATTATTCTTACGAAACGGCCTATAGCTAGGGCATACATTCATTAAAAAATAAAATCATTTTAAAAACTCTGCCCTAATAATAGTGTAAATCCCCCCCTAAACGATTAACCTGGTGCTATTTTATTTTATAAATAAAAAAGCACGTTTTATAGAATCCATTTTCCGATACAGAAAATTAAGCATTATTTCTGATAAAATGCTCTAATTTTATGCATGCGTAATAACCAACACATACAATATATCGAACAATGATTAGATATGTCAATACAAAATTATTAACCACGATATATTAATTAAATTTTTAATTTGACGTTATTTTGAGTTTAAATATGGATTATGTAAAACGGACTTAACAGAACGAAACTATGTGAATTACTATGAATCAACTACTGTATGTATGAATATATTTCAATAAAAAAAGTGGTTTTTTTTTCTAAATTCTAGAACCAAAAGTAACTATGTTTAATAAAAAAAAACATGCATTTTTAATAAATTAAAAGTGTACTGCTTTTGATGATAAGCAGGCTTGAGTCCCCAAATTAAAAATAAAAATCTAGAGTGCTCTACACTCAATTTGTTACTTTCTTATACGTAAAATATATAAATCCTTAAACTAAGATTGGGAAATTTATTATAATTGGCAAAATGGTTTAATACGCCGCTCTGGTGTTAAATATATGAACTTTGATAAGTAATCGTCATTTTCAATCTGATATTACTGGGCGGAAGATTTCTTAATGTAAATTGTAGACTTTATATAAAAAAGTAATCTTGAACAAATATGCATAAAAAGTTTCTAATTTCAACGACAAAATTAAATATTAACACAAGTTTTGCCAATAAAGTATGAACATATAAAACAAGATGACTGCTTAAAAACATAACTAGCACAACGTGTAAATTCACTTTGTCAACACAACGTATAAGAAAGTTTGTTAAATAAAAAAAAACGTTTAAAATCACTCCGTATTAATTATTTAGTTTTATCCAAGAACAAAAATAAAGTAAAAAAGATTTATTAAAATCACTTTCACGTAACTACTTTTCGTGACATTTAATGAAACAAACAAAATCGTACATACCTCACACCAGTAGTCCCATTTCGGATCAACATTATTATTGATTGTTTTCGTCTTGAATTCTTGGGCGCCAACATTGATAACAGCGTACGGATCCGATTTCCCTTTGCCTAACATACCTATATCTTTCTTCATCAAATGCTTAGCTTCTACAACATGTACACGTAAAACACCCTAAAATATTTTGCTAATATTAGAAGAACATTCAATATTTTTTATAATAATAAAATACCTCAGGTTCAGGTATTTTTAGAGTAGCTGATTCAACAATATCACTCAATTTAATCGGCCATTTATTTGGTAGAACCATCATGGAAGCTACTTGTTCTACTATGATTTTACGTAAAATATCACTAAAAAAATCAATATGTTAAACATATCTTCGAATTGTTAAGAAATATTAACTTTTATTAATAAATTTATTTAATTACTAACACATATTTGTCGTCATAATTAAAATTGTGCTGGCAAAAAAAGTACCTTAAACCTGGCATATCTAAAACGTCAGCAACTCCAACTAAATTGAACTCAATAGTTGGGTTGTTCAAGAAAAACACTTGTAAACCTCCAACAATTGGCATTGATGTAATTAGGGGTTTCATAACCACACGCACCATACCATGTAGTTGAAAATCTCTGATACCACCCTTCACACCGGCAAGTGAAAATGTTATATCACAATCACCTGCATAACTACAAATAAATCGATTTATATTTGATTTAAACCAGCTTAAACCATAAACAAAGTAACCTAACGCCGCTATAGTTATATAGTTTTAACTGTCTTTTACGAAGTAATAAGTATGTAACCATAAAACCGATTGGTAACGGGACAGTTCAGGCATAACGCAATACAAATTGCCAATTCACTCCCATGTACATTTTGTTGTCTATATGGTAGTCAAGTAGTAATGTGTAAACTATTAGATTTAGGCGTTATTTCACTTTGTTATACAGGGTGTAACAGCGAAACGAGCTACCTCGAATAACTTCTATGTTATTAAAGATACAATAAAATAGTATAAGACAATCTTATACAGGACCAAAGGGGACATCCAACTATAAAAGAAAATATTTTTTTAAACCAGTGGTTCTCAAGCAACAACACAAAGTTATGTTTTTTCAAATGAGATGCTATATATTTTTTAAACCCATTCAATAGATTATTTTTTTCTCAATTCCATTATGTATTCGTTTTATACCCTTACATAAGTAAAATATTGAGAAAAATTCGATTGAAAGTTAAATAAATTTTATTTTTATAGTTATTTTTCAGTGGGCTATGAAAAAAAATTGAGCTTAAATACAACGAAACATAAATTAAATACATATTATTTGTTATTTACTTTATAAATAGTGTTATAAAGTAAATAACAAATAATTTCATGTATTTAAGCTCAATTTTGTTTCATAGCCTACTGAAAAATAACTATAAAAATAAAATTTATTTAACTTTCAATCGCATTTTTCTCAATATTTTACTTATGCAAGGGTATAAAACGAATACATAATGGAATTCAGAAAAAAATACTCTGTCGAATGGGCTTAAAAAATATATAGCATCTCATTTGAAAAAACATAACTTTGTGTTGTTGCTTGAGAACCACTGGTTGAAAAAAATATTTTCTTTTATAGTTGGATGTCCCCCTTGGTCCTGCATAAGATTGTCTTATACTATTTTATTGTATTTTTAATAACATAGAAGTTATTCGAGGTAGCTCGTTTCGCTGTTACACCCTGTATATGTAAAATGTAACTTACAATATATCCAAATCCATGATAATTTCATTTCTGGACACATTCCTATCGTAAACTTTAACACCTCCGATTCGCGGCGGCTATAATAATAATCATACATATTTAAATATCGATAAACAATGAAGTATTGCTTCACTTACAATACTGCCCAAAATAACTCGTTCAAATTTAAAGCCATTGAGCTTGTAACCGGCTAAGGCCTTCCGAACACTGGGTTCAATTGAATCACGTATTAGGTCTCTTGCAAAATGATTTACGTTAGGCCACACTTGTCGCAATATCTATTTTATAAATTACCATATTAGAAGGTCAAATCAATTCACCTATTAATTAGAAAACTGCGCTTCAAATTTCAAAAATCATCGTTTTTATGGTAATTAATATTAATTTGTAAAATTAAGATCATGAATACCTACATATAATAATAAATCTGATTTTTTATTGTAATTTTTTTATATTTAATTGCATATTACTTATAGTTTAGAAGTCATAAATAAATAATTTTATTTTTCAATTAAAAATACATAACCTAAATTTTAAATAAAATGCATTTTAACATATATAATATCAAATTATGTATTTCCCGTATATAAGTTATCATACTAAGGGTTCTTATCTACCACATATATAATTATAAATATATTTTAAAATAGACAAAATATTGATAAACAAAATAAACAAATTCGAAATTTCGAATGACTTACCCTATTCAACCATTCTGCTCGTTCAACATCTGGGAAGAAAACCTATAGGGAAAAAAACATAAAAAAAATATGTTACGAATCGCTAAAAGTGTGTTTTTCTATCGGATGCGAATATTTTTTTTTTCTTTATAAAAGTTTGTACAGGAAATACAATAATAAACATAGCTTACTAAATAAATATAAATAACTTACCCAAGCTGGAAGATCATCAACTCGAGCCAAAATAACTTCCTTCTCGGTACTTAACGCTGTGGCTTTAGCAATATTACGTTTTAATTCGTGTTCTTCGCGATATTGATCCCTAACAGCCAATAAAATCACTGGACAAATAAACCACGCGATTGACCAATGCATATATCCAGCCAGATATACAATTCCTACAGTGCTTATCTAAAAATAAAATTTATTTCTATAACTTAATTTTCCACTAAGCAAAACTATATTTTGCGCGTCGCAGCTAAGTGTAATTTTGTGTGCGTCACAGCTAGGTGTAATTTTGTATGGATTTCATAAAATATGTAAAGCTAATTTCGCACAAGTGTCGCAAAGGCCCTATTTCCATATCTAATCTACATCTCAGGTGTAAATTTTAATATTTAAATTTTGGAATCGGTTAGACAATCTATAAGTAACCGGTCAAAATAGGTCAATTACCTAACAATGGAACAATTTTGGTCACGGTCATATACATTTTGGAACGTACGCCTAATTAAAATTTAGTCTATTAATTTATGCTTGATTTTCTAAATAGGCTATAACTAATTACGCATGAACTTTTTATGCAATATTTAAAAAACTTAAAATCGTATTTACAATTTGAAAACATCGAAAATTTTGATAAATATAGGCAATTTCAATTTTGCGCATAAATGAATTGTAATTGCGACAAAACAGCAACATAATTAATATATACAACTTATAACAATATGATTACATATATCAGACTTAATTATGTGAATGTACATTAATTTTATCTAGAAGGTAAATAAACAATTAAAAATGAGTAATAATTATTTATATCTCTAGTAGATAAAATAAATAAAAAATGAATTTTTTTTTAAATTAGATAAAATTTATTTTACTAGTTACAAAAAATTTATTTAAATATTTGATAAAATATAGAATTGCATTATTGATTAGAATAAACAATAAATTAGACCTAGAGAATCTAGGTTCGCATCCCGTTTACTACGATTTAAATATATTTCCTGCGACACTTTAAGCAGCGTGGACAAAGTGATAAAACATGCCACCTTTGCATATGATTAAATATTCTATACCGAGAATATTCAAAAATAAACGTTCAAAAAATCCAATATTCTTACCTTTTTAAAAATGCTATAAATCATAGTCCCGACACTGACACCGCCGACCCTTTTGGGCAGGAGCGTCCTTTTTTCTTGTTTTGAATCAGCCATAATAATTACAACTACAAACACTAACAAATAATTACAACCTGTTTATAATGATCTCATCTTCAAGCGATGCGGAGTATTTTTATGCAGAACCGTCACTCACCTAACCTAAGTCACACAGCTCGTAATTTGACACCAATATTTTAAAAATGTTTAATCGGCGATTTTTGCCGCACCTATAATTAATCAAACATTTGCAGTAAAAGCACGGCCGACAAAAATTCGTAATTACAATATTAGATCATGGATTATTTATAAACTTCCGATAACAACCGTGGATAAAAACAGACTGAAATTCCCAGAGAGGAAAGAGAAATAAGTGTCAACAATGTTGCCAACTATTTAAATCAAATATATTTCGTTACTATTACAATAATATCCTCTTTTATTCGCTGTAACATATATTTTTATTGAAAATAACAATTCAAAATATTAACGTTCATGATAATTTTTTTAGAATTTCATGTTTAAATATAATTTTCCCTGATGTTAGAACATCGACGGGGAACCCCGGCTATGTGCTGCTCCTAGCAAATTTATTAAGAACTATATATTGAGTCCTTTTCACAATTATTTAAAATAAACGTTGTTTTTACAAATATCTATTCTTATACTTTTATTGTTATTAAATGTACAAAAATATATTAATTAAAATATAGTTGTACTTTCTTATACATATTTTTGTTTAGATGTATGTGTATATGTTCTTGTGTGTATGATGCAGGGAAGGTCGAAAGATATATTTCCGTTATAATATCGAAATAAAATTTATTCATGATTACAATACTACGTAAAAATGAACAAAACTCTTTTCTATCAATAATTTCCATGGAAATTAACGAATGTTTTCATGGGAGCATTGATTTATCAATATCCTCGTTTAGATTTGTTTATTCCCTAGACAACGATTAAAATACGAGAAATCACACGAATAAATTCGTTTGACAAGGCATAAATTTTAAATTTTGTTCGAAAATGGCGTTGCGTTGTCCACTACTTCCTCTCTTACCAGGATTTTCATTCAATCCGAATGTAAGTACATTTTTACAGATACCATAATTAAAATAGTGACTTTTTAAATATTTACGAAATATTTCAACCAATTTATCCAAAGCACATTGGATTGGTTGGCAATTTTTTCGTACGACTCGTGCCATCACTGCTTCCAAAATCAAGACAGCTTATGACGTCACGTCTCTATTTTCAGCACCGCGCATTCCTGATTATTTGAGACATGATTAAATATTAATAATTGAATAATTATAGGTTGGACAAACTCGTTTCCATAAATCACAATTGTTTGAGCACAGCACCGGGAGAATACCAATTTTAGCAAATAAACCCAAACCAGGTATTGGTGGGGCGCCATTTTATGGCACAGCCCACGATCGGTATCCTTCGATTTATTCCCGAGGAGAAGTTGCCGAATTACCAGCATGGATCGCGTTCGACAGACAAGTAAAACTATAATAAAATCAACGTGAACTATATTAACAACACGGGAAATCTTATAGGTGTTAACTTTTGACGCATTTTATCAAGAAACTTTGCAAGAAACTCGTGGTTCCGCGTTTCAAATACGAAAATGCAAACTGTATTTTTTCCTTGAAGACGGCACTATGAAGATAGTCGAGCCTAAAATTGAAAATAGCGGTATAGCTCAAGGTAACCACAACTATATTTCGTTCAAAACTACTTTATAGCTTGATTTATTATATATTTAGGAACATTAATATCACGACAAAGAATAAGCTTCCCGCCGCCGAAAGATGATCAATTCTTCGATATAATCGATTTTAACATAGGCAGAGAAATCGAATTATATGGAAAAGTATTTAAATTAACTAACTGCGATGGCTTTACCAGAAATTTCTTGAATCGACTGGGTATACCTGTACAAGACCCAATAAACATGCCTTTAGATCCGTATATAGTTGGTCGACAAAAAGTATTAAAACGTTTTTAAATGAATCTCTTATTTATTATTATATTATAATAACGCGAACATGAATTTTAGATGTTAGAAGCAATAATGCCTAAAAAACCAAGCCGTAGCGTTGATACATTTGGTAAATTTTTGGCACACGACCGCCAAGTATTACGTTTTTACGGTTATTGGGATGACAGAGGGTCCGACGGTGGATACTGTCACAATTTAGAAATACATTATTATCTAGCCGATGACACTATCGATATAAAAGAAGTTTTAAAAGGGAACTGTGGAAGAGATACTGGGATAATGTTTATCAAACGAAACAAATTACCGAAGGTAATAAATACATTTACTGCTCAAGAAAACAAATATAATCTTTCGATTGATGACGCTATTTAAAACAATATCAAATAAAACAGTTCTTTATAGTTTTATCTAGGTTTACCAACCCCGGGTTCAGGAGATGACACAACGATTCTAAATGTACTAGGGCCAAATATGCAAGAGAGTCGCTTCGTTGTGGATCCGTTAAACTGTGGTAAAAACGACGTTCAATATTACCATCCGGAGGACTTAGCAATTGGAGCTGCAATAAATGTGTTTGGTCGCAAAATTATTCTCACTGATTGTGACCCGTATACAAAAGAATACTACAGAGTCAAATATGGTTTAGGTTTGAATATTTTGTTAACCATAACTATTTAAAATACGAGTGAGTGGCGGCACTCATGATTGAAGATATACAGGGTGTAACAGCGAAACGAGCTACCTCGAATAACTTCTATATTATTAAAGATACCATAAAATAGTATAAGACAATCTTATGCAGGACCAACGGGGACATCCAACTATGAAAGAAAATATTTTTTTAAACCAGTGGTTCTCAAGCAACAACACAAAGTTATGTTTTTTCAAATGAGATGCTATATATTTTTTAAGCCCATTCGATAGAGTATTTTTTTCTGAATTCCATTATGTATTCGTTTTATACCCTTACATAAGTAAAATATTGAGAAAAATACGATTGAAAGTTAAAGAAATTCTATTTTTATAGCTATTTTTCAGTAGGCTATGAAAAAAAATTGAGCTTAAATACAACGAAACAAATTAAATACATTAAATTATTTGTTATTTACTTTATAAATAGTGTTATAAAGTAAATAACAAAGAATTTCATGTATTTAATTTATGTTTCGTTGTATTTAAGCTCATAGCCTACTGTAAAATCACTATAAAAATAAAATTTATTTAACTTTCAATCGCATTTTTCTCAATATTTTACTTATGTAAGGGTATAAAACGAATACATATTGGAATTCAGAAAAAAAAAACTCTATCGAATGGGCTTAAAAAATATATAGCATCTCATTTGAAAAAACATAACTTTGTGTTGTTGCTTGAGAACCACTGGTTTAAAAAAATATTTTCCTTCATAGTTGGATGTCCCCCTTGGTCCTGCATAAGATTGTTTTATACTATTTTATTGTATCTTTAATAACATAGAAGTTATTTGAGGTAGCTCGTTTCGCTGTTACACCCTGTATAACCATCAGTATGTATTTTATGTATGTATGCAGTATTGTATGTAGCATAGTTAGTCCTTATTGTTTTAATTGTAATTGTTGGTGATTTAGAGCGTGTTTATTACTGAGTCAAAATAGATTTAATTTGTAGTTGATTTTACTCCGAAGCCGGTTCCACAAGAAAAAAGTGAGGTAATAAGTGTTCCATTACATCAAAGAAAACTACCGCCATGGAATGGTTATGGTACTTTTGAAGATTCAGCACAAAGTTGCGTAACTGTTGCACTTAAACCAGTTCTGCGTGATATGAAGAGGTTCTTGGCGTTAGACAAGTATAAATCACTTGAACAAATCTATCACAAAAGCACCTAAAACTACAACATAAATTTGTAATAATGTAGGAAAGGATTGGATAGTCACGTATTACGATTCTTAGCTAGGATGTTATCAAAAATCGCAACAAATTGTAGTCGAAAATTCATTATAAATTATTATTTAGCAGACAAAACAATGTCCGTGCAAGAAGTAGCTCATAAACATTCAGGTAATATGATTGATGAATTTGTACAATTTAATGAAAACATTCCTATTTAAGGTCCCGTTTTTTTAACAAGACGAGAAATTAGAATGCCTGGACAAGAAATATTTACTAGTGAACCCCCAGATTATTACCAGCCGCATCACATGTTTGTAGGGGCTAGAGTAAATATAAATGAATTCGATTTCGTTTTGATTGAGGCAGACGAATATGCATTACGCTACATGGAACTGCATCCGAACGAAGTATTTTTATATTATATATATATACAGGGTGTAACAGCGAAACGAGCTACCTCGAATAACTTCTATGTTATTAAAGATACAATAAAATAGTATAACACAATCTTATGCAGGACCAAGGGGGACATCCAACTATAAAAGAAAATATTTTTTTAAACCAGTGGTTCTCAAGCAACAACACAAAGTTATGTTTTTTCAAATGAGATGTTATATATTTTTTAAGCCCAATCGATAGAGTATTTTTTTCTGAATTCCATTATGTATTCGTTTTATACCCTTACATAAGTATAATATTGAGAAAAATGCGATTGAAAGTTAAATAAATTTTATGTTTATAGTTACTTTTCAGTAGGCTATGAAACAAAATTGAGCTTAAATACATTAAATTATTTGTTATTTACTTTATAACACTATTTATAAAGTAAATAACAAATAATTTAATGTATTTAATTTATGTTTCGTTGTATTTAAGCTCAATTTTGTTTCATAGCCTACTGAAAAGTAACTATAAACATAAAATTTATTTAACTTTCATTCGCATTTTTCTCAATATTTTACTTATGTAAAGGTGTAAAACAAATACATAATGGAATTCAGAAAAAAATACTCTATCGAATGGGCTTAAAAAATATATAGCATCTAATTTGAAAAAACATAACTTTGTGTTGTTTCTTGAGAACCACTGGTTTAAAAAAATATTTTCTTTTATAGTTGGATGTCGCCTTTGGTCCTGCATAAGATTGTCTTATACTATTTTATTGTATCTTTAATAACATAGAAGTTATTCGAGGTAGCTCGTTTCGCTGTTACACCCTGTATAACGGACAGCAAATGTGTTTTAATTGTTCTTTTTTAGTTTATGAAATCGAATATTAATGTAGTTTTGGAAAAAGTTAGAGAAAAATTGCGACCGATATATAAAGACTTTGTGGCACAACACTTACCAGACGAACAACCAGTGATACCATTCGAAGTATTAAGGTATATATTGTGCACTAAATTTAATTTTTTTTGCACTATATTTTGTTTATTTTTAGGAATAAATTATGCTCTATTATGGGTGATGATTGGACTGAACAAGAAATGATTACATTGGCTCGTCACTTTTCAGCCATTTGTAAAACGGAAAGACACAGTCGTGCATATATAAGGTCATATATATATATAAGAGTCTTTAGAACATTTACTTTTTGTTGTTAAATTCAAGTTACTTAATACATACTTATATTTTAGACAACTTATTTTAACAGAATTAAAGCGAATGTTGTGGGATGGTATGGAACGGTTAAAAGAATATTTTAAGGCAAAAGATTGTCACCGCACGGGATATTTACCACGAAAAGACATGTACACTTTATTACGAGGCTGCCGAGTTCCACTCGATATAGAACTATTGGATCATATGCTTAATGTGTAATAGCATAAATTTTAAATAATTAATATTGCATAGATAATTTATATTTGAAAATTAATACTTTTAGATTACATAAAAATGAAGCTTGTGAGATTGAAGGCAAAGATTTGTTCAACTTTTTGGATAAGAACTTTTGCCCCATGGCAGATATTATCCCATTAAATGTTAAGGTAAATATAACATGTTTTCATATATCTATAGTAGGATTCACGGAACTTGAACATTATTTACATTTCTAAGGCCTGGTATTATAAAGAACAAAATAAATGTTAATTAGTTACTATGGAACTAAATTTACTTACACAGTTAATATAATTTTGCGTGTTATAAAAGAATCTTACAAGTAAATTAACTAATAGGAGATTTACCGACTATTTTAGTTCATCTATTCATCAATAGATGACTAATATATAAATATTGCAAATTTCGCATCCGTTATTATTATAATATTTTAAATAAAAACAAAACACGAAGCTGTCAAGTAATTGACAGAATAAATTTTACTAGCTAGAAATTCATGGGAGTAGTTTAACTGTGAGATTTACTAGCGAAGTAAATTTATTTTTCGTTTATAATACGGAAATCTATAGAGTAAAGTATATTACTTGGTTACCAAATCAAATCTACCGAGTATTTTAGTTATTTGACGTTTATAATACCGGGCATTAGTCAGATATAAGTAACGACAGAAAAATAATGTAGATGTCTTTTATATGTGCGATAGTGTCGTTTAAAGCTTATAGACGTACATCTTTACTTAACGCAGCCGTATTAATAACAACAAACGCAACCACGTTTATATTCAATCATATTTCGTCTTACTTCGTATATTATTGTTTTCATGTCACATTATTGTTTCACATTGTTAAAACGGGCCAAAAGCATGATTTTGAGTAGTTCGGCGTTATTTCAAGAAGAGAAAACCAGAATTGAACTGTTATTTTCCTAGATTTTTTTTAAATCTGCTCCGTTTAAAAGTGTTGTATAAACGAAGTGGATGATTCATGCCAAAAAAGGTTCAAGTTCCGCGAGTCCGACTATAAATATAAATGTACAATAGTAAAGAAAATTTCATATTTCGATAAATAGTTCTTAAGTTTGATGCATAAATTTAAAGCAGTTTTTACTAGAGTGACTAGATATATAAGAGTGTGGACAATAGCTTCCCAGCCTGTGATTGGCGCCGCCATAGTTTGTCTAAATGTTCAAACGAAATGCATTGCGTTATATGGAGCGCGCGGCTCATATTTTCTTATACTCTTTAAATCTAAAGGACCAGATAAGATAATAACACCCCGTATTTTTTATGTTATTCCTGAATAAATTCTGCGTATTTCATTCTGCGACAGCATAGGTCTATCTATTATAGAAACATTTATACTAAATTCCAAACATTTCGCGGGCTAATATAACTATTTGTGCTGTGTACTTGCAAGTATATTAGTGTTATACATTTCGCGAATCTTTTAAAATAAACACTGTTTATTATGCTTATTACATTTATTAATTCAAACTGTGTATTTTAAAATTATGTTTATACCGTAATATTTGAGCGCGAAATGTTTCGACTTTTGTATAAATGTTTCTATAACAGATAGACATATGCTGTCGCGGAATAAAATACGCAGAATTTATTCAGGAATAACATAAAAATACGGGGTGCAATTATCTTATCTGGTCCTTTAGATTTAAAGAGTATAAGAAAATATGAGCCGCGCACTCCATATAACGCAATGCATTTCATTTGAACATTTAGACAAACTATGGCGGCGACCAATCACAAGCGGGGAACCTGCGCTCTATGCTTTGGATAGGGACTACTCGTCGATTGTCCACACTCTTATATATCTAGTCACTCTAGTTTTTACTAAAGTGAATTTTTATTACAATTCTTAAGCTTTACTTCGTTGTATTAATGACAGTGTTATTTCTATATTACCGTGCGCAATAAGAGTTGTAATGTAATTTGTCCACGATGAAAATATTGTAATGCAAAATTGTTTATTTGTAGAAAGAACTATGGTGGGCATCTGAACCAGAACCAGTGGCTGGACGATTGATAGACTGGTGTAAATTTAATAAAGCGTTAGATTTACAACACATATTCCAAGAAGGTCCAGGTGTCCAGCAGGAATAACTTATTTATAAAATTATCATATATTAGTAAATGGAGACTTAAATCATTGTGTAGCTTTTGAAAATAATGAAATATAAAATGATCAATTCTTTCTTCTTCATGTATAAATCGTAAATTAAACAAACATAATAAAAAGATCAAATTGATAAGAATAAATCTAAATATATTATAAAGCAGAATAGTGTATTGACGTACTTAAATTGCAATGAAGCAAAAATAATACATTTTAAAAGTTTATTGATAATTATAAATACATATATTTTGTAAGTTGCAACAAGATGACTAAATAGTTCACTACAGTGTTAAATACAAAGACGGGTTTAATAAAAATGTAACATTAAAACCCCAATTTTACGATTAATTAGATTTTCGGTATATAAAATATGTTTCTACATCACACTAAACATTTGTTTTCGCAAACTAAAAATGCAACCCTTCATTGAACAAAGAATCATCGAGAATTTTTCAAATGTCAAGGTCAACTATAAAGTAGTTTATATTCCACAAATAATAACTGTAATCTAATAAACCAGCCTTAAAATAGCAAAAATACATAAAGGGTAAACATTTAAAAGTAAATACTATATTTGATTAGTATACTTATAATTATTTTATAAACACGTTGATTTCTAAAACTACTTGCATTATATATATTTGTTTAGAATTTCTAGTAAACTAACCTTCAAAAATTCGGTAAGCGATCACAATTAACTCACAGATTTAGTATTAAAAAAAACTTACATACCAGGACCGCACCTAGTGGAATTCGCGATCGGGCAGTACAAGCGGGGCAACCAAAGTCCAACCATATAACGCAATACATAACCACGAAGAGATTGCTTTGACCCACATCGAAGCAGAATTAGCATTTAGGGTGTTCAACGACGAATTCGGCCTTAAAAAAGAAAATACATTTTTGTATACGTAGTAAAACAGAAAATATTGGTGTAAACATACTTGTACCAATTGGTTAAAGTCATCATTACATATAAAGTAGCTAAAGCGAACATAACATGAAAGAAACTCCAATTATATGCAACTGAGTCTTCTTCATTATCCCACACTTTACGGCCATTTGCTCCAGACTCACCACCATCATTGCTAGTTGCATCTGCAACATTTGGTTTACCTAATAAATATTTTATTTCATATAAAATAATATACAAAAAAAAAACAAACGAAAGTACTCTGAGTATCCTTGAGTGTATAATACTGGTAATGTAATTAAACAAAAAAAAAAAAACAAAAAAAAAGGTTAAATGATGACAGTATATGCAAAATGGCGTCATTTGTTATATTACATTAAGAATTTCTAGTTTTTATAGCATAATTCATTATGCAGCCCAAATATATTTAAAAATCAGACAATTGATAATATTAGTTACATAATTAATAAAATTATTTCCTGGAATAAGTTGCCATACCTGTATTATCAATAAGATTGGCGTTTCCGCTATTGCCTCTCTCTGGGAAGCAAAAAAATTAATTAATCAAACTGAAAAACAAACAATGCGTAGCCTTAAGGGCCAAATCAAGCAACATTTTTGGTTAACCGCTAAAAAATTACTACAAATGATAAATATTTCAGGCTACATAATGTGTAACAACTACAAAATTATGATGAATGCAATAAATATCTTACCTGCACCATTATCATGCACAAGAACATGTTCGGACATCGTAATTTTCGAGGATTTTGACGCAGAACGCAAAGAAGAATACAAAACGCAGCACATCCAAATAATAAGACCAATAATGCTTTCTTTATCGAACGACATGTGGCTTTGTTTGGTTACATCGTTGCCTTCCACAATACCAAACAATCCAGGATTACATTCTTTGTCTACAAACAAATGTTTTAAATTTAGTCACTATAATTTTTGTTTTATTTAAATTACTGTTTAGTATATAATAAAAAAAATGTAATTATACCTGGAGAATTACTAACGGCAGACCAAGTCAAAAAAACGACATATAGTGTCACCACAGAAGATTGTAGTAAACCAGACCTAGGTTGACGTTCTTGGACAGATGGCAACACTGATACAACACTAACAATAATAGACAAGATTAAATTCATTGAAATAAAAAACTTATTTAATGAACAATCATCAGCCTAGAAGTAAAACAATTTCAATTAATTCATAAAATCTCGACGTTTTATCTAGTTACTTACTTTAGTGAAGAATATAAACAATAAAACAACGCCAGTTATTGCTAACGCATAGACAATGAATGTGGCTGCAAGTAAGGCAGCGTACCAACCGCGTGATTCAGACTCTTCGTAACTACCCACCCACGATTCAGCCCATGTGTGCGCGAAATCAACAATTAGTATCAATTGAATCAAAATAAACAGGAAACCACCGATCATTCCGAAGTACATCCATGTTGTGCCGAATGAGCCTTCCGGAATGAAAAACGCCCCCACTATACCACCGATAACTATCAAGAATTTAAGACCCCAGAATCTAAAAATCACATTTACAAAATTACAATATTTTTTTTACATAAAGTTTGTTAATTTAAAAATATGAATTGGAGTCCTTATTCAAATTTACGCCTCAACGCAGCACTAGATAGTGACTTGAATCGCGAATATACGTTGAGGTGAGTAAACGACGTCATAAGTACTTACCCATTTTGCAAACCAGCTCTAGGATCTTTCGAATGTTTTACACCAATCGTAACAAGTGCCATTAACACAAAAAAGCATGTTAATATAAAGCAAATACGATATACTGCTAAATAACCCACAGCCCCCTCACAGTTGAACATAACACTATCCGGTATCAGAGCTTTGGACGTATTCCCACAAAACGGGACCTTTAAAATCACGCGTTAACACGTAATTCACATGTTCGATTGACAATCGCTTACCTTTCGTAAAGAGTCTTGCAATCCAGGCGATAGAGTAACGCAAGCAGCTATTGTGCCCAAAAGCAACATAACTGCGTACATTACCCTGGTTGAAGTTGAATTTCGGCATGATGGACACGCACTGCAGCACAAAGAGCAAGCTGCACTACCGCAACAACATGCTAGCTGAAATTTGCTTCGATTAGTCTAGATTTTCTAGTTTAGCATGTCTATTGCTCACCTGAGCCACAGAACAAAGGCCTAAAGCAGCTCCCATTATTTCTACTAAACTTTTATACTATTTATAATTTTAATTATATTACACACAATAAGTTTGTTTTGCGGTTTAATCGCATTAAATAAAATAGTGGAAAATGTCCGAAACTTGTCAAATGATTCACAGAAATGTCAAAACAACTTTCTCAATGTTGCGGACATATTACTTTTATCTTCGTCGTACACATTACAAACTCAAAAGCTGCTTGGTTTTTTATCTTTGTTTAACACAATGAAATTTAGATTCAATGTTATCAATAAAGTAAAAATGAATTCCCCTAAAAGTGGAAGCGTTTTTCAATCAATAATTTTGACCAAAACTGATTTATTTATTAAAATAAGGATTATTACTCACTAAAAATGCTTAATTTGGGTCATATATATATATATATATAAATAAATCCAAAAATTAGTTTTATCAGAAATATGTGTACAGAAACGTCTCATAGGTGTGTAAATAGTTACAAAATAAATAGTGCATAAAAAACAGCTGCTGTATAATTTAACCACATAACATATACATAAATATATACAAAATAAGACAACAAGTGTAAAATTTAAATAATCTTTTCTGGTACAAATATATTTCTCTGTGAGTGGCTAGTACGATCTAGTTCTTTCTTGAAGAAATCTATAGTCTTTTTTAGTCCAATTTTTAGCGGAACTTTCGGTTCCCAATTCAGGTACGTTCTTGCACGTGTGATGTCTGGCTTCCGCCGTTGCGGGTCATCTTCAACAGCAGCCACCCGCTGTATTCGACTATGACCCCCAACCAAGTCTTTTATAATCATCGCAAATTCTAAACAACAACAAAAAAAAAATGCTCAACTCTAATTATGATTTACGAAACAAATCAAATGTCTACCATTTATCGTGTGTTCTACTGGGTTGCCTATATTTACTGGTTGCGTATAATTCGACGCCATTAAGGCAACTAGGCCGTCAACAAGGTCAGTAACATACTGGAAAGACCTTGTCTGATCCCCTGAACCGTATATCTATTTTAATAAACAAAAATAACAAAATAATCAATAACTATCAATAATCAAGAAAGAAAAAATTGTAGCATAGTCTAACAAAAATATTACTGATTAGATATAAATTGTATTTAATGTATTCGATAATAAACATTAAATTAGCTACTAAAGTATTTATTATGAATTATCAGCAATTGGTATATTTAAATTATAAATCAATGACTATTATAATAGAAAATTATGTTTTAACTCTTTACGTACAAAATGATAAAATATCAAACTTTTCATAATAATCGCATCATCCATGGCCAAATATAATCAATTAAATAATCTTACATACCGTAATATCTTCCGTTTGAAGTGCTTGCAAGATAAAATTCGACACCACCCTCCCATCATTCATATGCATTCTGGGTCCAAAAGTATTAAATATCCTCGCAACTCTAACATCAACATTCTCCTGTTTCTGGTACGCATAACTCAGCGTCTCCGACACTCGTTTACCCTCGTCATAACACGCTCGGGGCCCAATCGGGTTCACATGTCCCCAATACGTTTCCGGTTGCGGATGTATATTCGGGTCTCCATAAACCTCAGATGTGCTCGCAATTAAAACACGCGCGCGCACCCGCTTTGCAAGTCCCAGCACATTTATCGTCCCCATCGTATTCGTTTTAATAGTTTTCACAGGATTATGCATATAGTGAGGCGGACTAGCCGGACTTGCTAAATGATATATTTGGTCGACTTCAATAAATAACGGGTTCACGATATCGTGGTGGATCAATTCGAAATTTTGATGACCCAACCAATGTTCCACATTTCGTTTGCGGCCGGTAAAAAAATTATCTACTACTATTATTTCATGACCGTCCATCATTAAACGATCAACTAGGTGCGAGCCTACAAATCCAGCTCCACCGGTTATCTAGAATTATGTTGGTATTACATAGACATTTTTGGTTGATAACTGTTTAAAATTCAATACCGGCACTCTTAAGTCTACTAAATAAGTAGTTTATTAGTTTGACACCAGGGCGGCGTAGTGCCACATAAACTTACTAGTATTCTTTTGCGGGCTCTGTAGTTCAAGAAGTCCACATCAGGAAACTGTTTCGGTATCCTCGATTCTAATTGTTTTACTTTACGTTCTAAGTGTTTTATTCTATTGGAAGCCTCATTTTTATAGATTTCCTCGTCAGTTTCCACTAAATTCTCATCTATCAGCCGTCGATCTGTCCGCAAAGTCTTTTCAAATAATTTTAAATTATCGTCAACGTAAATTTGTTGAGTTTGAGTCCAATTTAAATAAAAGCATAATACTGGAATGATATTTATTATTATATAACCTCAATTCGAAACGTCAGATTTGACGTATTGTTACACCAAAAACATATTATTTTCCAGATAAACTTACTTAATAATATAGAAATTATGACACCAATAACTTGCTTCATTTTACGTGAAATTGGTATCATACTTAGCTAATTAATTTTAAAAGATAAAACCGGTACATACATGAATTTAGTCACATATTCGCAAATGGCCAAGGCCACAAAAGTCATGTGTCAAGTGATCATATTATTATTATTTTATTAGTTTAAAAAAATCAACTTAAATGATTGCGTTTGATGTTTTAAGATTCTAATTCAAAACTCAACATATAATTGTATTTATAAGAGTTTTTGCATCATTTTTATTAACTGCGCATTATTAAATGATATGATTAAACGTAAATAATTTTGTGAATATTGATTAAATTTTCATATTTACAACGCGGTGGTTAAATTGCTCAGTAGTATATTTTTAAAATGATTTTTAGTTGTGTTTAAGGTAAGATGACCAAAGAATATTACATGGGTTGTGAATGAAGTATATAAAATAGATTTTTTTATTCGCACTGGTTATTAGATGTGGTTAGAAGTGGTAAGATGCGCACAAACGTATTTCTAGTTGTGCGCACGTTACTACACTTAACTACTAGAGTAACCAGGCAGTAACCACTGAATCAAAGTATCTATAGATAATTTGTTTATGTTCATGTTGAATAAAGTTAAAGCAAAATTCGTCATTGTTTGACTTGTCGATACGATTAAATCGAATATAATCTAATTTCTAGTCGTTCAAAATCAAAATTCAAGTAAAAATCTCGTGTGTATTAGGTTTTTTTTTGGTTATTCTTCTCAAGGATGTTGTTATTTCTTTGCAGTTGATAACTAATCTATCGTGCGTTAAATGTTTATTAAACTTTTAACAATTCAGTGTTCGTGCCAACTAATGTAAATGCGTAAAAATGTTTTCAAGATTTATTTCATTATTTGTGATTGCGATAAGTGTGAGCAAAACGACGAATGGTGATGTTATTGTGTATCCTATGGTATGTGTTTGAGGTTCGTATAAGTGGGGCACTTTTTGTAAGTGTTTTTTTTTTTTTGCAATTGAAGATTGGCGAACTAGTGCCAATCGATGCGTTCAAAGATATGCCAGCTACGTTTGGACCGGCGGTTCCGTTCACGGCGATTCGCGGCATGCTAGTGTACGCGAATCCGCCAGATGCATGTACGGAAATTGCGAAACCCCCAAAAATCGACGGGGTATGGATTGTGTTGGTGCGAAGGTATAATTGTTCGTTCGAAGAAAAAGTTCGGATCGCACAAAATGCGTCGTACGATGCAGTCATCGTTCACAACGTGAATTCCAGTCAACTAGGTACGAATGTTTGTGCATTTCTGTCGTGGTTATTTAATGAGTTGAGTATTTTTGGTTACAAGAACCGATGTCGGCGAAAAATCCGTTCGGAATTGTGATTCCATCTGTGTTTGTCAGTGAAGAAGCTGGCATTGTAATTCGAGAACACTATCAATATGCATCGGATGTGTTCATTGTGTTGGATGCTGATCAACCGTTTAATGTAAATACACAACTTCTATTGCCGTTTGGCATTGTTGTTGGTATTTGTTTTATTGTTATGATAACGTTTATGGTAAGTTCATACAATTAAACTGATTATACTACTATAGATAAAGGTTTACAAAAAAACACCATTCTGTTGCAATTAATCACTTGTTTTTGGGTGTATTTCAAGAAATCTAGGCAAGGAAATAATTGGTTTGGTTTCCATTTCGTTTCGAAGCACGTGAATATCAAAAACGTTTAAGAATAAATGTGAACCAAACCAATTGTTTTCGTTCGGTTGACACTTCGTTATAGACGAAATAAATGGGTACGCCACTACCGGCGCGGGAACACATATATAATTGTCATCTTTAATGTAGGTATATTTTTCAATTGGAAACGCATACTATTTTCTGTATGTCATGGCTTGTTTGTACATGCGCAGTGAGATAAATGAAACTGTCACCCGTTAAGTTGTACGTGCGCATGCGCGCGCTTTATTTATTCTGTCAACAGTATTATTTTAAAACATCTTAATCTAAAATACCATTTGAATCTATTTCTGTAATTATTAAAACATCAACTTCAAAAGAAATTGGAAACATTTTCGTTTGTATTACATTTTTTACATAACCTTAAATTTTTTGGAAAATATTAACATGACAGGATCGCGAATCAAATATTAACTGCTTTGTTTTGTCACTACCGGCAGTAATAATATAAAGTCTTAGTTTTTACAAAGACATTATTTTATACAAGTTTCTCGAATATTTTTATAATTTGCGTATTATTCAAGGCTCTCATTAATATATTTAATAATTGTTTATTTATATTGACAACTAGCGGTAGCAAACAATAAAATGCAGCTATTGTCCAATAAATGGTTTCGTTAAAATAGTTTACTGCTCACGCAGTTTCATTTTTCTCACTGCGCATGTGCGAAAACGCTATGTAAATAATATGCGTTTTTAATTCATAAAAGATGTTCACCATTCTTCGCACACAATTTAATGAAGGTTACTCAATTGCCGCTAATGTATTTTGTTTGTTGATTAAGCCGCACATATAGGCGTATTGCGCCGTCGATTCTCGCCATGAGAATCGCATATCTCTTATTGCTAGTATTAAACGCGAACATTTATTTCCGCGCTGTTTTTGCCGATGTTCACATACCCATTTATTTCGTCTATTTGGTTATAAATCAAGATGAACGTGACTAGCGAATGTGTTACCGCCACGGGTAATACAATCATATTTTAGATAGTGAAATTCGTAAAAGATCAAATGCGACAACGGAGACATCGTCTTCCTTCATCATCATTAAATAAAATACCAACTTGTAAATTTAGCAAAGGTGACCCTTACGACACATGTGCTATATGCTTGGATGATTACGTCGAGGGAGAAAAATTACGAGTTCTACCCTGCGCTCACGGTATATTTAACCGCACTCAACACTGCAACAACTACGCAACGTTGTACAACATTGCACACCAAACTGATGTGCAACTTTGTAACCATCGGCCTAGTTGTTGCGCCACCAAACATCCTAGCTAATATTTATTGTGGAATTGTTTTCACCAGCGTACCATAGTAAATGTATCGATCCATGGCTGACGAAGAACCGGCGTGTTTGTCCCGTGTGCAAACGCAAAGTATTTGCTCACGACGAGCAACCCATACCGGATACAGATAGCGACAGTGATGGCGACGATACGACACCGCTCATCAATCCAGTGAGTCGCAATCACGGAACGTTTACCAACCAAGTAGAGAATCCATTCCAACGGGCAGCACGGTCCGTCTCCCAAATCACAGAGGGCGAACAGGGTATTCATAATGAAGGTATATAAATTAAACAACAAAGATCGTTACGTTACGATGTCTAAGCTTAAAATAATATCTACGAATCGACACGGAATATGCACTAAACGTTGTATTCTGACGTGTATTTCTTTAGGTATGTTTGTAACGGCTTCCGGTGACCATTCGATTAACACTGAGACGCAAGAGAACGATGCATCTACTAGTTCGAGTAGTTATATAAGTGGCGTGGATGTGTCATCGACTCGGGAAGCTGATGTTGCAGTGTTGCCATGTGCAAACGTCGAAAATGTCCGCGATCGTGATCTCGTTATTTAATTATCAATTTTGACTTGCAAATCAATCATTTGAAGCAAAATCGATTTTATGTATCTTGAATATGTTTTCATAGAAAAAATTGAAAATTAATCGTTTTTTTTTTTAATTTATATTATCTAGTTACCAGATTTAGTTTTTAATATATTGAGTTACTTTACATTCTTAAGAGTTTTGGATCATTATCGTTTGAATGATTAGATTAGGGACACAATTGATTATAAATGGATTTATTTTCGATGAATACGCAATTGTTTCATATTTTCTAAATAAATTAATACTTATTTTTATATACATCTAAACTATAAATTTGATTTAGTTCAAAACAGTTATACCTTATTTGGCTCCGCTCAACATTTAGATCTTAAGTTAAGTAATATGCCAACTAAATATTGAGTATCAGTTTAATTTGACAATATTTCATGTGTGACAATATTTTGTGTAATATCGAAAGTACATCTATTTGAATAAACTTTAAGCGACAGTGATTCAATAAAACATTCTTAGGAGCAGATATTTTAATCACGAATATGAATTTAGTTTTGACAATATATATGGGTGATTTGCTTTTTTTTAAAAAATATATATATTTTTACGAGATACATCGCGTAATTTGTGGATAAAGTTAAACAATGAATAATAGTTTGATTGTTAAGATCATAATCGATTTTTGAAACAAGTCGGTTTGTATTTGTATACTTATGTATGTGAAGATTTTCGTTTTTTTATTTACTTGTTTCTAAACTTAAAGCCAGTGAAAATAAATTTAAAAAAAATAAGATAGGTTAAAAGACATTAAAACCAGAAATAGAAATGTATTTGAAATATGGCGTGATTTACATTTAATATATTTACTGTTATTCAAATTTGGGGGCTTAATATCATATTTTTTGTTAATTTTCTAATAAGAGTGGATGTAATTTAGGGGATGTGCAATACAAATATGGAAAATACTCATTTCGGTTATGTTCTTATGTTCAAAATGGCGACTAGACTATTATTTGTGTATAACAACTTATTGTTAGATATATGAATGACCTCTATGCATGAAGTTATTGTTAAAATTGAAATATAAAATATACATGTATACAAAACCGCACATTGTTACATCAACACATAGCTGTTCAAACTAGTGCTGTTACAATGTGCAATGAAATAATTTACTCGTATCTACCTTCAATTTATTATAAATATGTATGAAGTTTGTAGTTGATGGTGCTATATAGAGGACTGGTCTATGATTTAATTAAATCTCTCTTTGACTGTGTTTATTATAAGTTTGCTTTGATAGGAAGAAGAAGAATGATTGTGAGATTATTGTATTTTTATTATGTAATTATTAATCACTAAATATATATATATTACATGCGTATTCTAAGTGTACAGAATTGCTTAAATATAAATTAATAAAGTATTTTAAACAAAATAAGTCTTAATTTTAATTTTCTACACTCCAGAAAAGGATTGAATAGCAACGAATATAGCAACAAACGTTGAGACTAGTTCATGCATTTGACACTAGGGCGTATTGTATTCGTTATGCAAACTTAATAACATCATCGAGTAAATGGAATGATAATAATTTCTTCTTCTGTTTCTATTTTATTGTTTTGCCGCTTTCTATAATATACACACCATAATCGTAGGGTTAAATGATAGATGATTTCTAGCCCGCTCAAGAAGCTAAAACCAGTAAATAAGCCCAATAGTCCACCAGAGTTTGCTAGAAATTGAAATTGATTTGAATTGATTTTCTAAACTAAAATAATGTATACTTACATAGAAATTCTGTGAAACCGAATAGTTCACTTTTTTGATAACTACGAAATTGCGTTTGTTGATAGAAAAAGTGCATTATTATTAGATTTTTACTGGAATTAAAATCGAAATAAATCTTAATTCATTTGTATTATTCTAATATAATTACACGTTCGTGGTGTTTGCTTCTGGTTGAAGTAATTGTGCATTTGATAAATCACCTAAAGTATTATGCTGATGGTACGAGAGTTCATTACATGCTGGTAAGCAACTGCAGTACTTTCTAAAAATGTACAAAATATCCATTACTGATTTACGTTTTAAATTAAGTATAGATGAAAAAAACATCATCTAAAGAAATTATTAATTATTTTTACTTTCTTATACGCAGTATAAGTAAGTATTGTAATCATGAAAAATTTCTATCTCGAGATTTCAACGGAAATATACGTTTTGTCCTTCCCTGAATCGATTCCAACTATTTTTACTTTCTTATACGAAGTATAAGTAAGTATTGTAATCATGAAAAATTTCGATCTAGAGATTTCAACGGAAATATACGTTTTGACCTTCCCTGGATCGATTCCAACTATTTTTGGTGTGTCTGTGTGTGTGTGTGTATGTTCTCTACAGCCTAAACGGTTGAAGCTAAAATTATGAAACTTTAAACTTAAGATTTGCTAATGCCTGGGTTGTGCACCTCCTATTTTTGAACAAAATATTCAAACCGGAAGTGCCTGTTTACTCTAGTCATTTTTGGCAGTTTCTGCAATTACTCAAAAATGGTTACAGTTACAGAAAAATTTCATGAACAAAAATTAAAGGTATTTATATTTAGCACAACTTTTGTTTGAATTTTTTTTCCAATAAGTGTACTGGTTTTAAAATAAATGTCTGCCTATTATATATATTTTTACATAAATTGTATCATCTGCGCCTGTCAATTGGTTTAACAAAATAGACGTAAATAATTTGAAGTTTGACGTTTAATATATATTCTAAGAAATATATTTAGTGTAAAAGCGATCTAAAGGTTAGAACAAATATTATAAATTAGAAAAATAATGAAACTACGAAGTTGTTTAACCCATATACGTATAAGAAAGTTCGGTGCATGACACTGCAGATGTTTTTCGATATGGCTATTTAATTTAATGACATTTATATTTAAAAATGTTTTCTTTAATATATTGTAACATCATACTAAATAAGTAAACATATTTTACTACGCCGCGAAATATTGTTAATACATTTTTTACTTACGCTGGATTGTAATAGAGATTCATATCAGCTATGAACAAAAACAAATTAAATTTATTTTACAAATAATTACGAATCAAGTAAATATATGAATAGGTTTAGCGTTAAAATTCAAGCGCTAATGCTTCCAGGTCACTATTAAGTGCTAGACGAGCACAAAAATTAAAAATAAATATTGCGGACATATGATTATATTTAAGTAAACCTATTCACAATTAACGAACATACTTTTGGCTTTATGATGGCATTCTTCTTTTTTTTTGCCACAAATAGGAGTAGAGCTATCTTCTAAAAATGTAAATTCATTATATTTGCATCGACTAGTCTATTATATATTTACTTGGTAAGAAGAATGGCACACATTCGCATTGATTCAAAGTGAAGTTGGATATACATTCAAGTTCGCAATTCATTTTCGTATATGTTCTAAAACAAATTAATAAATTTGATAATTAATGAAAAATATATTTTGCCAACCAATTCACCTATAAAAGAAAAGATTCCTCTCTCTTGAGAAATAACATTGTCTTTTATTTATTGGTATTTTATTTATTGACGGAAACGCTTCGTACAAGGACGGTGATATAGAAATACGAACTTCCTTTCTTGGGTGGATAAAAAAACCATAATCTGCCATCATCGGCGTTTCAACTGGACTATGAAGTCTTACCTAAAATATTTAAAATTTGAAATGCATCAAACAAATTGTAGACAAATTAAACCTGTACATTCTTTTAAATATTTTTATATTTCTGGGTGTTTTTGTTTTTTTAACAGAATAAATTTGTAACTATAATACAGATTTTTATTGCACTTTTAACTTACTTTTAAACCAATACTGCTTGTAGATGAACAATAATAATTATCTGCTTCTACATTCGTAACTAAAGATAAACCTAAACCGGCACCGGATCCAGTAGCTCGATAGGGCCACGTATTATTTGTAGAATTTTCCGGGTAGCCTCTTTCAGGACTCCAGTCCACACTTTCACTGGGAGTCGAAATATTGAAACTCGCCACAGTTAATCTAACAAAAAGTACGCATTTGAAGTACTCCACTTACGTAAGGCAAGCTTCAATTATACGTACGGCTTATGGTACAAAAAATGTGATGCAACTCTGTTAAATGTACAACATACTCCTTCGTCAGTAATAGCTGAATTTAAAATCGTTTTACACGGTACAGCAAAACCTTGCCACTTACAGTGGACTAAGAGCTCACTGCAAGGCTGGCTCACTTTTAACATAAAATTTCTGATGAACTCCCAATTCGACGATTTTTCGACTGCAGTAGATGCGTTTACGAGTTTATCACCTAGGTTACAAATGTCTTCAAGTAATAACTTCTCTTCGTCATTATTGCTAAAATGGGCACA
This sequence comes from Nebria brevicollis, assembly GCA_944738965.1. NCBI lineage: Eukaryota > Metazoa > Arthropoda > Insecta > Coleoptera > Carabidae > Nebria > Nebria brevicollis. The sequence continues at coordinate 10,113,630 of OX122907.1, forward strand.
TTATTGCATGGTTTGTTGTTTTGCGCGAGTCTAACTTATATTTACGTTTGGGCAATAATTTTCTCGGCTTCGGTTCTCTTTGCCTGGTTCATATTGCAAATTGTGATCGCCGGAAACGGAATATCTGATATTGATGTATATTCAGGGTTTATACCAACAAGCATTGGTGTTGTATTCCATTTGTCGTAGATATTATTGATGAAGTACGCTGAGAAACCTATTGCGCTTATGAATGCTATTATCCAAAATAATCTACCAACATATTTAACAAATAATGAGATTATTATCTAAAAATTTTAAACCACTATCACGGGAAGCTTAAACTAGCTACTAATGTAAAAAACTAAGCCAGTTCAATAACTATATTTGGTATGCAAAGCAGATATGTACTATGGGTTGCAGTTTTAGAACTTTTGTGTTTTAATTACAAAATGTGTACCTTTCCACAAAACTGACATTATCCATGCCCACATATCGGAGACCATGTAAGCTCGTTCCATCGCAATAATCTTGCAAATATTTTCGAACTGTTTTACCAGAAACTTTACATTTTCTCAGTTTCTTACTTTCTTTAAGTTTGTTACTCATTTGAATACTGCGCCTGTACAAATATTCGCTTATTATTTTCTGTTTTATTTTTATTATAATTACTTTAGATGAGCATACACTGGTACTTTAACAGGAATATATTCTTGGTCTTCGAGGTCTTGTTTGGCGTATTCATACTGAAGATTTTTATTTAACGTTCCAAAATTCGCTTCTTGGTTCCCTGCGAACCTAATGAATTATTCCAGTTAACGTAAACGTTTAAAATAAACAGTGGGGATAGTTATCGCAAACATAAATATTGTGAATGCACTTTACATGGTATGCAATTGATGTAACTGCATGCAATTTTAAAAACGCTGCACGATATTCGCTTTGGAGCAATGTCGTCTTTATTTGACCTGTTTTTCAATCGTTCAATGTTCACAAAAATTGTGTATATTCAAATAATAATATAAAAATTATGGGTTTTCTTGAATAAATCTTTTATTTGGCAATATTTACTTTTAAATTTTAATAATAATAAAGATGATTGATCCTAGCCAATTAGAGTAAACAAACCTATTGGAAACTGTCCATACACCACTTCGTCTAGGACGAATCACATTTTGATCAAATTTATACATTCCTAGAAGTTTTTCTCGGGACGATTTGGTAATGGCAGTACTTTTCTTTTGGGATGGCGATTGAACAATGTTTGGGTTACGAAAACTACGTGTCTAAATATTCAAACAATTAAATGTTTTAATATATAAATCTTCCAAAATGTTGCAAATATTCAATTCAAATATATGGTAACTGTACATTAAATAAGTTTAAGAGCTACTCATGACGTCATTGAATAAATATTACGTAAAAAGCTACTTATTGGATTATTTAAAAACATTAATATAAATAAATCACAGAATAGATGATTAATCCATGGAATATTTCATCTCAAATCATTGTATATTTCATAAATTTATTGAACGAAATTCAAACTTACCATTTGGTGGTAATGAACAATTTAGACACTGTATTAGAATGACTCAGCCTGATGGCTAGACTGACACAACGCAGCCAGTTGTAAAGTAAATCGTGTCAACTACTCCTAATATATAATATGATTGCATACGTCGTTTATCGCGATAATCTTGGGTGTTCAGGTCATCATTATCGTGCCTTGCCATCGTTCCGAATAAAAATGCGTGCTTTTACAAATTATATGAGCCATTGTTTTATGACAATTCTGATAACTTTTGAAGATGTTAATATACTTTCTTAATGGAATTTACATTTAACATGCTATTAACGAATGATTAATGGCGATATTCCTAATTGAAAGTTAATTGCTATTACTGGTTTCAGGATATATATTTTTTTATTTTTTATTATTACGTAATTGATTGTATTTTTATTTGTTAACGTAAATCAACATAAATATTTTTAACTTTAGTAGACAAATTAAACGAAATAATAAGGCTATTAAAAATATAAAAAACGAGTTGAAAATTCATATCAAATTTGATAAATATCGAAATTATTTTAATAACGGAAAGAAAAAATTATTAGAACCGCTGATATATGGGTTGAAAAATTATTTTTTATGTATATTGGTTAATTGTTGCTTTAATAAAGAGTACTTAGGCATATATGCGTTTTTTACTTTCTTATACGAAGTAATAAGAAGTTTGATCTCGAGATATAACGGAAATATACCTTTTGACCTTCCCTGAATCGAGTCTGACCGAAGGTAAATTTATAAAACTTTGTGCCTCGCAATAAAACCTATTTTAGAAAAGAATATTCAAACCGAAATCACTGGTGATTTAAATATTATTCCTAAAATGTATGTGGTGGAATATTCGGTTTTGATTTCACACTCATTAGCACCAAAAATCACTCAATTATCACCTATTATATTCTAAACGATCCATGAAAGAAAAGTATATTTAATCGCTTTTCTCCACAGCAAAAAAAAACATTACTCGAAGCATTAGACTGGACACAATAAATAGCATTAGTAATAAATGGATCGTGACATATAGTGACAATATCGTGTTTACATTCCGTTTTTATTCCTTTTAAGCTGATTGATTTAATTTACTTGTTTATATCTAATAATTTGTGCAGGTTCAGTGATTATATGTATAACACAATTTATGATGACAATTATATTTTATAAATAATGCCTAACAAAGGAAAAACGAATCCTTTTCTCTTTTTTTATAATTAGATTTCACAAATAAAAACACTAATTACGGTCATTTTGGCAGAACGACCTTATCTATATGCTAACAGCGTGTGTTTATTTTTACAATAATGATGACCTACAAAGATTTTCAATTCTTTTATATATGGATTAATGAATGTGTCTTATAAAACGAATTAAAAAAAAAACGTTATAACACATTATAACCATTTAGGCATATAAAAATTTATATATATATTTTTTTTGCAGCACGCGCCTCCACCAAAATGTGTCCATACTGAAGGAAAAAATGAAAAAATAAATAAATAATTTCTGTAAGGTGTAATGCGTATATTTGTCAAAAATATAGTTATTAAATGAAATCTAGTAATTTTTATAATTATTTCAACAGTTTTGGCGATTATTCACTAGAGAAATTAAAATATTTAACATATTCCACCATCTATCGATGGGAAATGAAACTGTTTATTTCAAAACACCACCAGTAATGATGATTTCCTATTATTTCTAGTAATCGATAGTATTTGAATATAAACGTGGTAGTTGATTCGCTTTTATCGCGGCATTTGTCCAAAATAATAAAATATAAAAAAAATTACATGTCAATTTTTTTTAGGTTATATATAACCTTAAAAAATTACAAACAGATGATTTGCAATTTCTAAAATATATCTAAATTTAATAAAATTAATTGATATTTTTAGGAATATATAACCTATAAAAAATTTAGTTTTAGGGAATGCATCTTTGTTGGAAAACTTAAAGGTTATATATAACCTAAAAATGTAAATTGATATAAACATTTTTGTTTGAATCCGATCTTATTTTATAAAGAAAAAAAATTATTTAAAAATAGGGCAGGTGTACTGACAAAGTACTTTAAGAAATCGTGGCCGCCACGTGAGCAGAAGCATAAGTACCTATTCCGAGAGTTTTAAGGGCATACTTAGCGTCTTTTTTTTTTTATACAAAACGATAAGTTTGACGTCATGCGGCACCTACATATAAGTATAATATAAAATTTACGTTTATTTAATTGTATAAAATATAAATAATGGGGCAAATGAATATCTATAAATTAATTCAGTTTTCCTCTTAAAGAATTATCTGAACTGTATTTATATTAAATAAATAGGAATCAGGGAGATGTGAAATGAAACTTAATAAGCAAATAGGATTTATTTTGTGAAAAAAACCATTGCCTCGTCGATGGTGAATGCCATTAAATATAATAATTTAATAAATACGATTTTGAATATTTTATACATTTATTTATTTTTTCTCTTTAAGTGTGGAAACACGCTTTGAGTCATATAGATTTAGCTATTATATATGGTTGGTTTCGAAGAATATTTGTTAAGTATGGGTATAAGTATAGCATAACCGTTTGGCAAACACAATATAATTAAAATGAGATATTCCAACTGACATTCGGTTGCGTCGACAAATAGAATTCAAACATCATAGTATTTGTCGCCGCTGAGCCTAGGGGGTCCTCGTGTGCGATTGGGGCCACCGAAGGCGCACACCGTTTTACAACAATCGTTTTAGGCTTTTCGCGCCAACGAGTGCGTTCGGGAACAGGGGGCCCCACGCCGGGGCACCGGGGCACGCATGCAGCGTCTTACAATGATTAGCATTGAACTGTTGTCACGAGGGGGGCACAGCGCCCGTATGGGGCCCTGTGGCGCGTGCGGTATGTGTGGCATATGCATGCACTCGTTTCGGGTCTGTCTGTCTGTCTGTGTTAACCGAGACTACAATTTGCTGCTTGTTGGTTGAGTAATTTTACGTTTACATTTCGTATTGTTAAGCCTCACCGTTGTTATTATTATACGTTTGAGGTCAAGATTCAACGACGCAGATGTTTTTACGTAATATAATGTCGACGCGGGAAGCAAATAAAATTTCCCAGTTTCAATAAAAAAAATTCTTTAATCCAGATTTTTGTTTAATCTTATTCTATTGAAATGTTTTACTAAGTGACTACAGCATGATTCATTAATGAAATGCATGCATTTAATCTACTAATATACTCAAATAATACACGATTCAAGTTATTGCGTAGCTCTGGTGGTCAAAATTGAGAACTAACGCATTAAGGCAGTTGCGAACAAATAAATAAATCGTATTTGATACCTACATATATAATCCTGTAGTCAGGATAAATAAAAAATAACATTTATGTTTTTTGTTAAATATATTTGTATTTAATTGAAAGAAATTCAGACGAAATAAGCTCTATTTTCTATCACACTTTCCAAAACAAATATTAGCGAATTATTATCACATGTATAATACATCTATTATTGTTTAATATATGTTGTCTGTATGTATGTAATATGTATGTTCATATATCCCGAAATTAATATTCTGAATAGCTGAGTCGTATGTAAATATGCGATTGTAATCCGTAGTAAAGGATGTGATAAACACTATTGTAATATGCCTTATTAGTACAAAGAGGCGTTATGTGTGTATTTGTACGCGTACATTCCAGCATCAACAATACCGCGCTAGGTACTACCGAACAGAGAGAACGTACGTATGCATGTATGTATGTACGTACTACCTATGTATGTAGGTATATTCAAGTAGAGATCACACGTGTAATGTCGTGGCCCCCCACCGGCGGGCACAATGCGTACATGGGGGGCCGAGCGACGTCAACGCCCCACGGTGGCGACGTGCAGCGCCGTGATGTCGCTTCCGTGTAAGTTTTTAAGTTCACTGTTCCGTTCTGTTCATTCAAATAATTGATAATTGTGTTTTTCTTTTATTTAGAAAACTACAATCGAAAAACTAATATTACATTCGTTTTTTAGAACAAATTTCATCTCCAGATTTTAACGGAAATGTAGGTAATATCAAACCTATTGTTCTGTATTATATAACTGACTTAAGTTAAAGCAATAAGGGATTTTACAGAATAAGACATAATTTAAAATATTTACAAATCTTATTTTGGACATTTATCTATATAGTTATACTATTACGCAAAAAAATTCCCAAATTTTCTGCTGCGATATAAATCTTAAATAGAATAGCATAATTTATGACGTCATATTCACCAAATGACCTCCAAATTTACGATACACTTTAAGGAGTATTTGGAATACAACTTGAAACCTAAATAATTTAGTTTTTTTTGGTGAAAGCTAAGTAAACATTTATTACATGCCATAAATTTAAATATGGCTTAGAAATTCCAGTCAGTTTTGACAAATGTTGACCTAACATAAATTTCAACAAAAAAGGGACAATTTATCTTTACCGTACATACGTGACCTTAAATTTTCAGTTTTAGTGTCTCAAAAAGATTTCATATTAGAATTTATTTCACAATTGATTACGTAAACTCAATTTATTATAACCAAATATTAGTAAATGCACTGTCAATAATAATTTATAGACTTTAGGTCAAATTTTGTTTAATAAAACGTGTAGTAAACATTTTTTCGCAAAGGCCGCAAACGATTTTTAAAAAAAGTCAAAAATTAAAATTGATTATTTTGTATATATATATAAATTATATTTTCTTCAAAACATAATTAATTTAATATGCTTGACATAAAGGCCAGCAGGTATCACCCAAGTTGTGAAGAAGACATTATCTTTTATATCTGAAAATATTATAGACTCGTATGTAGGATTTTTAAACGCGGAACTCTTTCTGTACATAAACTTTACGACTGTACAAATATCGTCTTGAATTATGATGGAATTTCGCATCACAGAGAAACGTCAATATGTGTTGGTCGATAACTGTCTCATATGTATCGTATGCTTGTGCACTGGTGCGCTAGTCATTCGAGCATATCTTCAATCAGAACGACGATAATGAAGATATAATCTTAGTACTCGCCGCTCACATCTGAAGAACGCCCGATAATCGACCGATCAATTCATTAAATATTTTAATACGATATCTGCTCGTTATATTTTAATACGACTACAACTACACTGTTAATACAGCGCTTAAAAAAAAACCTTACAGTAAAAACATCAACTAAATTTACTTTATTACTTTCTTATACAACGTAATAAGTAAGTATTGTAATTTGGACAAAAATCTATTTCGAGATTTTAACAAAAATACTTCTTTGACCTTCCCTGAATCATGACTAATTATTTTTGAAATTACAATAGTTTTTGTCTGTGAGTCTGTGTGTGTGTGTGTGTATGTATAGGTGTGTGTGTGTGCGTGTGTATGTGTATAAGTACCCCATATAAAAAAGTCTAGTGCAGATGTGTTTTTATTGTAATATAACATAAAATTAATTTTAGTTACTAAACATTTATAAATAATAAAAAAATTATTATTTTATCATATAGTAAATTTACAACAACAAAAACTTGAGTGTATATTGAGCATTTTTGTGAACAGTGTATGTAAGTAAAGAAATACTCTGATAGGTATATATTTTATCCCGCAGAGAATATTTAATATTAAGTTAAATTCAATAATAATATTTTTAGTGCAGCCGCAAATAAGTCAATAAAAATCTTTCTCAACATAAACCTCCAGTGCGTATTTGTATTGCACTTGGTGTTTGACAGTGCCGAGCGACGTTTTACCGACTAGGCCGTTTATTATCCCCGTGATATTTAATTGACAATTCGGTGCGGTTTGGTTTTAAAACGTCGATTACGCTAAGCAGCAAACTCTATACGATGCACTTTTGTATCAATTTAAAAGCCGAATGAATCGTTTTTCGGAATAAGGGGCTTGGTTCGTTTAAACGTCTATAAATATTATTGGAAATTGTTCTTGTTGTTGGCGCCGACATTTTTTTAATAAAATATTCTTCTTTTTTCATATCGACGGGACTCTATTAACGCTTTGTTTATATTCTTGTTGCACGAAAATGTCTAATATTAGGATTTTATATGTTTGTTGTTTATATTAAATATTATTTTTGATGGTCATATTAATTTTAAATAAACTAAATGTAATATTTTCATATACCTTTTTATACAATTTTACCTTAGTGCTTAGCTTGAATATTTGCGTGTGTGTTTATGCCAATACCTATAAATGAAGTGTGACTGGGTTTACCAAAAAACCTATATTTATCTATGAACCTATAATTAATTAGTAAACAGTAGCAAGGTACCAATTAAAAATCTATTTCAGACTGTATATATATATACAAGATATAACCACACCCACCCTATATTCCTAAGTATGTGTGTTGTGTGTGTGTGTGTGTATACATGTACGTGGCTTATAATTAGCAGTAAATCATCTGAGAGCGAGTGATGAGATGAAGTTGGCTTGGGAGATTAACAAAAGGCGGTCGGCCGGCCTCAAACGAAATTACATCTCATTTTTGTGAAAAACAGCCGTGCCTTCTTTCCTTCCTTCTGCACAATCTCTCGGTTGTTGAAGCCGGCACGTGTGCACATGGATAATGAAGTGTTGATTAGTTAATTAACAACTCGGCCACACCCACGCACAGCGCCCTTTGTCTATTCATCATATTTTAAATTGTTACTTAGAATACTTTCATTCACAAAACAAAGAAAAAGCTCAATTCATAATCATTTAATACAAAAATAACTATAGCAATGTGGTGTAGTTTTGGTGAAAAATGGGAAACATTAATAATGCTAGAAAGTTTGACTTGTCTAGAAGCAATCATTTGACAGTGACATGACAATTTACTTGTTTTGAATAGAAACATATTTCTAGGACAAATCCGCAACAAAGGCATCATCGGCCATGGCCATTGCCACCCACGATTCGGGAAATCGTTTTGCGTTACTGTCACAATGGGAAAATAGATATATGTATACATATATCGGGGCTGGTTTGAGTCATTTCAAAATTAGTGTCGATACGTAACAATAGTCAATCATTATTCGTATTCTTCGAAATATAAGAATTTTCCAAACATTACAAAATGTTAAAAATAACTAATTCCATGTAAATTGCATATTACGTGCTTTATACATATAAAAACTTTTGCATTGAACTTACTGTAGATTAACACACACAGACAGACGTGTCAAAATCGACTATTTTTTAATCAGAATATTTTCTTATTAGTACGTATAAGAATGTAAAAAAAATGTAATAACTTCTGTAATGGTACGAGTTTTTGCTGTCATCGTATACATTTATGGGGCGAACATAAAATATAAATAAATGTATACTACAATGATAATCCCAAAAATGAACGGTATATACCTCCGCTCGATGAAATGTTTGCCCGGACAACAAGCTCGGAGGTCCGGGTTCGTTCATCTTCTATGGCTGCTGAAATATATGGCCGCAATAAACATATTCTGACTGACGTTTGTTCACTGACAACATGAAAATAAAATCGAACCTCTACCCAGTGAATGAGAAGGGTCTCATCCGTTTACCCTTCTCGGAAATGCTGGTGGTCACTCGCTATTCAAATACTATTTTCTTTTAGGGAATGTTTACCACGACAGTTTCTATTTCATGCGTGAAATGTATATTTACAAATTATATGTTTATGGTCAGTTCCCATATAATACAACTGATAACAATAAGACAACTTAAAAATGTCCACATTTTGAATAATTTCAAGGAGATATAATTATTTATTTCGCTATATAGCACAAAAAAAAACATTTATTAATTTCAATCTTTTATATAATTACATTAACTAGTAATTTATTACCCAAAATGAAATGTAGCAGGAACCAAAATAACTTATTTATTAGCTGTAATGTAATATTTAATTATCTCAAATAGAAATTTATTTCCCACAATAAAATCAAATTGTACATATTAGTATTAGACATAATTTGACATTGAATCAAATAAATGTGTTACTTTAATCAAATAAATCAGTGTGGGGTGAAGTAGAAGCATTGGGGTTTGTTTCAAAATTAAATTATTATTAAACACCCTATAGTGCTGGTAGATATTAAAGAAAAAAAATCGCACATTCGCATTAGATTGAACTCGTGTGTGGCCTAGTGCGAATGATATACCTTTCCAATTTGGCCATTCGACAGATGTTTGTCGGTGCGAAGCAAATGCTTCAAAGTTCGATGCAGTTGTTGTGTGCCGTTGTTATGATGAGTGATATTAATAATAATAAGAAGAAGCAAGCAAAAGGGTATACAATGCTTTACAATTCCCATTCTTTTCTTTCGGCGCGTTCTGTCTGTAACGTATTTCCGTAATCAAGTTGTGACAACACACAATTTTTACCGTTCACGGTTCACGTATTTCTTTCTGTATCGCTGTTCGCATCACGCTGTTCGGTTATAAATTAATTCTTTAATTAAAAACAGTCACCGTCTTCTGCCGCATACTTCTTCAAAAACGAGAACTACACCATACCCTGTCTATTCCACCATATATATACACTACAAATTTATTCATTTTTTAAATACTATTTATCAACTTTTTTCACAAATTACAAAATAAAATTCATACAACTCTACCTCAATTATTGATTAAACTTTATTATTAGGGACACAAATATTTCCTAAATAAATATAAATCTAACTAGATAAAAAATTTGTATAAAATTTACATATTAAATCCAAATTAATTGATATGATTATGGTCCTGTAGCGATTATCATCTTAGTTTAATAATAATTACACAAAAATACCTAACAAATATTGAACAACTAAAGCTTTAGTTAGATTAGTTATCAATGCATAAAGCGCGTAAAACTCTGTTAGTCTATTTTGATGTTTTTGTTCATGTGTCCCTGATACTGAATTATTACTTTAAAGTTTGAAATATATATTGTTTCTGATCATGTTTCTCTGATACTAAAATGTCCCTGATTTAAGTTGCTTATTCTCTAGAGATGGAAAGCATGATTGCGAGTTTGAAAGAAGAGTCTGCAGGTTGTAGAATTTGAGGGACGTTAGGAATGTTTACGAGAAATTTTAACATTTCTAAGTGAGTACAATGATGTACTTGTGCCATCGTTGATGTATGGTAGTGAATGTAGGGTTTGGCAAACCAAGCATAAAAGGTGTATGACTGCTGCGGGAATAAAAACTTTGAGAGGTATTTGTGGTGTATCGAGGAGAGACAGAACGCGGAATACGATGGAATAGTCATGTTTGAAATGTGTTTCTGATCATGTATCCCTGATAGTACAGTTTGACGGTAAGGTTTGAAATGTATGGATTATTTGGATAAAAATGTTTCGAATTTTTATTTTGATGGTGCAAACACCGTGGAATTAAATATAGGTAGGTATGTATGTGAGAATTGATTAATTAGAATCAGTGTTACCTCTGGTGGCGAGGAACGCTGTGCACTGTGCAGTATAGAGCGCTAGTGTGCTCGTGCTCGCTTAAGCAAGCTTTGCGACTTTTAATTAATGCTAATGTAATTAAAAATGATATACACATGTTTTGCTGGTATATTACGCGCTCATAAAATTTTTAAATCAACTTTCGCAGTTTTCAAATTTTATTTTCGTTCTTACGTACCCTATTATATAATGAAACAAATAACCAACGTTTATTTTGTACACAAAATGTTTGTCTTACAGTGTTAAGTATCTCATTTAACTTTATAGTAACCAATCAAACTACAAAACATTACTAATTAATTTCATTTTTATTAAATAGTTAACTAGTACAAATATGAAAATGTATAACTAATTTTTGGCTACACTCTTATATATTTCGGTATACTATATCAATTATACAAATCAACAGATAAACATGTGTATATAATAATGATAAGTATATATATATATATATATATATATTAGGTATACATATATCTGATGAGTGTGACAAGGTAAGTAGTGTCTTGTTCCCAGCTTGCACGATGATGCAGGCGTAATCCAGATGTCACAACAACACGCTGGTATGCCGGGAGGTAGTTGTAAGTAGTCGTGGATACGCCACGCCACCCGTCACCATAAATATGTCAGGGTATGGTTGTAAACGTGTCGCAGGGGGTGCGATTGTCCAGTTTCACGTTACACCACACTAACGGCAAGGTTAACTATACATATATATTTTCACTCCATACGGTTTTATAAGCGTGGCGAATTGCTAACGTGTTCTCTCTTCAAACTATGCGTGAGTGTAAGTGTAAGAGAGAGAGAGAGGTGACAATAACGTTATGGGCAGATTAAGATGGGTTTTGGGTAAAATGATGTGGTTTTCAGAATTTAAATTTCACCAAACGCTGACAATTATTTTCTATATAGCTGTATAATGAATGGGGCGCATTTAGTTTCTATTTGGTTGGAAAATCTGAAATGTCTTATACAGAACTTTCTTATACGTAATCAGTATATTTGTTTATTAAAATATACAATTTTATAAAATATATAGGTAATATTTTATTATTTTTGTAACACTTTTTCACTAAATAAATATCTTACAATAAATATTAAATTAGAATTTATTTTGTTATTCTGTTCAACAATTGACACACATGTATGTATGTATGTACGTGTATAGGTTGTGTGAGTTAATAATTGTATGTCAGTCAGAAGTTTGAAAAGTTGCTCAGCTCTAGTTGTCATAAATAAATAAATAAATAATGGGGAGAGATACCAATAGAATTTGTTCATTTAAAACACAGAGTAAACGTTTGATTATGAATTATGCAAAGCACAAGAGAGAGAGAGAGAGAGAGAGATAGAGAGAGAGAGAGTGAAGGAATAATAATAACAGCAGTATGTATGATTGTGCAATCATACCGCTAGGAACGCCACCTGTCACCTTAGCCTTAGCATAATATATAGATCGAATTTACGAAGCTTAATTAAGCCAGCTTGTGATTTAGTTTAGTGGTTGGTTATACGGGAGATATATTATTCTCTTTGAGACAGACATAATGAAATGTAGGGAATGCGTGGTATGTTTGTTACCCGGGTCGACTATGTGGCATAGCACGCGAGCAAACCTCCTACGATACGATTGGTCACGCGCCTACCATCTTTTACGTTAACCAGACAACCCCTTACTTTGCATTAGCGTTAACCCTCTAATACCAAACAACGATAATGAACCACTGACTTAATGTGTTTATTATTCTGAAATTTAATTTATAAATTTCTTGTTTTCGGTCGTTGAGTTTTTTATATATTTTTTTTTTTTTTCGACTCAGGTATACCTACATTCCGTAGACACATTTCTATAAGGAATACCTAAACATACACACAAATTAAAAAGTTGCAAACCATATCTGCAATTTTCTTTAGATGGAATAAATACAAAATTTTAAACATCTTAAAAAATATTATTTGTCATTACTCTATATTAGAATTTATTATGGTTGGATTTTTAATTTTCAAATGATTTTAAAACCTTTTAATATTTTACTAACCCTTAAAACGTTTTTCACTAAATATATTTGCGAAAATAGAATTTAAATGTTAAATATCGATTTATTTAAGTGTATTTTGTTTTTATGTCAAACAGTTGACAATTTTTTAAATTATAACACACTTGCTTAACTTTTACTAGGAATTTTATTGTAAATGGTACACTTTTTAAAAAAACTTTTCAAATAAAAGTTGTGCGAAATATTAATATCCTTCATTTTTATTATTACTATTTTTACTGTAAGTGCAGCTGTTTGGGAGATACTGCAGCAAACGTATAAAATGACTAGAGTCAAGCGGGTGTATACAAATCTTATGTTTTAAATGTCATACACACACATACCCCCCCCCCTCTACCCGCATACATACATATACACACACAAACATGTGAAGATGTAATTTAAAAACATTATTAGACTCCGATATAGAGACCATCAAAAAGTAAATTTCCGTTTAAATTACGACATTGATTTCGATCATGATTAAAATAATGATTTAGTAGTATTTCGTATAAAAAAGTATAAACGATTCGAATTGGGTTTTATTTTGAGACAAATTCTCCTTATAGAGTTTCAAATATACAGTGATAATTTTAATTTAATTTTTATAATTGTATCCCGCATTGTAAAATAATTAATTTATATGTGTATGTACATTTTATAGGTTTTTTTTTTTAGTAATAGTAATATTTCTAATGATATCTGTTGGTGATTCTGAATTAATGACTGTTCCAGGTCAGATGCGGGAGAGGGTTGCGCGCCTGGCCTACCCTCGCAGGTGCTCCACGCAACACCCCCTACCAAGTTAAAATAAATGTTCTAGCCCGTCCCTTTGTCACAATCTGAAGGGCAAGCTGTGAATCTTCAACATTATACAACTATCACCATCCTCGTCGTGCCCACACCGGTCCAAGACAAAGAACCACCCCCATCGGTTTTTTACTAAATATTTCATTTAACATCATTTTCTACCAGTATCGTTCATTTGTCATTTTCGAATATGTCTGTCGAATTGTCTTTCTTTAATATGCATCTTTTTCTATTTATATAAATTTTTTTCCGTCTATTATTTAATATTTTTAGGATTTTCCATTTTTTCTACCTAATGGAACACGTTTTGATGGCAAATAAAAAGAAAGAATGAAATTGGAACGTGCGAATTTCATCCTTCTTTTGTTCGAAATTCATTTTATAAATGATATGTCAAAAAATAGAATGTTTTCAATTTGAAACACACATGTTCTAAGCTCAAAGCAGCAAAGTGGTATTAATTTATACAAAAAGCAGACTATGGGGGGGGGGGGTGATGTTCGGGGCAGAAGGAGTAGAAAGGGACCATAATTTTAAATGTTTTGAATTTATTAAATTATATAAAATGGGCTATAAAAAAATTTAAATTTTACAATTTTATTTCTAAGTAAATATTTTTAATTTGCACATTTATACATTTTGAAAATATATTTGATTCTATAATAATTTAAGATCTATTATTGTAGTAGTAATGAGAAGTGTATTGGAGTTCAAAGGTGGGGCATGGTGTTTTTAAAAATAAATATATTCTAGTAGTAATTCATTTGTTTTGTGATGTGAATAGGTGGAGAAACAAAAACAGAATGTATAATTAATTATTTTCCGTGATGAGCGATTGTTCATCGTTTACGTGTAATGAAATTTCTAAAAGATCTAAGCATGCGTAGGTATGTATGTACATTTGTACATATATGTATCTCTGCTACAATCACATTAGATAATTACTTGGAGGTGTAATTACTAAAGCGTGATTACACTGTGAGATACCTAGTTCAAATAGGTACCTAATATGAATACAATCTTTCTTTTTTTCAAATAACGCTAATTATATTTCCATAATTACTACACACACACACACACACTATATTCATTAGATGTTTTACCGCTTGTTGCAATTACAAAATCCAATTAAATATATGTTGTTGCTATATTCATATAATATATTAGATACCTACTTATATTTCTTTTAATTTTAAATGACTTACTAGCAATTGTTTCTAAAAATTTATACTTGTTTAAGATTACATCAAGACGCTTGGAAGGGTTGTTTGATGACGTCATAGTGGTGCTCTAAAGCGTTTAGATAGCATTTTTAGATGGTGATTTAAAATATTTTTGAGGAATTTGCGAAAAGGCAAAAATGTGTAACATTTTGTAACGTAATTTTTGTTAAATTCAGAGTATGATAGTGGAAATGGTGTTGATGCTGTAAAGATGATGAATAGATAAAACAGGCCGTTAGGCTCCGCCTACTCGCTCCTGATTGGTCGCTAGCTAATGGCTACTCGCGCCTCATCCACTTAGGTACCTGTGTGTGATTTGTACATTTATGTTACGTTCCAAGACCCCATCTATCTGTGCTTCTTCTTCTTCTTCTTTTATTTCATTTCTTACGAATCAAATATACCGACATTTTTTCCTATTTTGGCCAACACCAATGTATTTATTTTAATTATTAACAATTGCAAGAAATATAGAGATTTACGTTATATAAAAACTCCTAATACATATCTGCAGTGCCCTATACTGGACTATCTTATACGTTGTAGATGTAACTGTATATTACATATGAAGGAGACTAAAATATATAGGTATTTCAAAACATTCAACGATTATTTATTATCTTATATGAATCCAAGTGTTGTTAATTGGTCTTTTTAATATAATTAATAAAAAGGTTTTCTGCCACCCTATTTTATAGTAATATGCATGAATGTTTATTATGTTAGTCATTACACTAAAAAAATTTTTAAATGTGTACAAGTTAAACTCGTTGAGTACCGAATTTAAAATAATTAAATATATCTTTTAGTGAAATGTTATTAAAATTAATATGAAAATCATTTAAAAATCTCTCGTTTCGTATTGATATATTTTCAACAAAATTTAATTATAATACATTACATCACTTATACATATAGCTTGGAATCTATAAAATTGCTTATTCAAAAAAAAAAAATTCAAACATATTTTTGGACAAGATCATAAACAAAAACAAAACACACATCTCCCAAAAGAAAAAAAAAATTAAAAATCAAAACGTCGGAATAAAAAAAGTAATAACAATTCATTTATATAAGATGACACATTGTAGTGCGGGGGCGTAGGACAAACAAAAAACCGATTTAAAATATTTTCAAATTAATAACGTAAAGTGTCATGGCGGCATCGCCGTCCCATAAATATGTTTGTTACGCTATATAGCGGTGATATCCGAAAGTCAAACGAAGCCTAGCCTAGAGAAGCTGGCAAAACATCAATTTTCGTTCGTGTCGCGATCCCTACGACAGATAGTCCACCCTGGGGGGTGAGAGGGACAGAGGCTTTTTGGGGCACGCCGACCGCACGAGACCCAAGTCGCAAAGGTCTATTTGTGGCGGTAGAAAAATCAGAAATCATTTTTTTATTAGATACTTTTGACGGCTGTCTTCTTTTTATTGTTGATGTATAAAGTTGTATACTTAGAACTCCCTACTGGGACAAATTCTAAATGTTTTTCTTTAATATGTATTTATATAAGTAAAAGAAAAATGTTTTTGTGTTTTTTTTTTCTCTCGGAAAACTATGGTACTTTATTTATTTTAATTGTCATTTTGAAATATTACGAAGAAATCACTTTAGCGCTCAGTTCAACTGTATGAGGTTATTTTGATGACTTTTGACCTCGCCTAAAGTCTCAAAGAAATACGCAGCGCGCGGAGATGTGATTTGACCGTGAAATGGATGTCATAAATCTGGGTTTAATTCGTTAAGAAGAAGGTGCACGTCTCTAACAGTGGAATGTGGGCCTTCGTAAACCAGGAGTCCATCATGATTTGTGAACTGTTTCATAATCAGGACCGTAACACATACATTTTCTTTATTAATCAAAATACATCAGAGACAAATAGTCGACCCATACGTAATACGCACTATACCAATTCTGTATTTCTTTGTACCTTACAGAATTTTTATATATGTTGTTGGTGTTTTAAGATATATATTTTTATATCATTAATTTATAATATTTTCTTTACCTTGCACAAACTTTTTCACTAAATATATTTCTTATAATTGATATAAAATATCAAATTCCAATTTTGTTATAATTACAATACTTACTTATTACTTCGTATAAGAAAATAAAAATTGGAACAAATATATTTTTTGTTTATGATTGTAAATGTCTCAACACTATAGTTTTGACAGTGTACACAGTATAAGTTGTTGTTACGGAACTGCATACATGCATACATATACTTATATCCAAAGCTCGGCTCTGGTTGTTAGTTATAATATAATTTACAGTAACACATCGGTCATGTAGCGGACGGGTTTGGTCAGTGATGCAGACTTACGGCTCCAGGTGGAAGTCCAACAGCGACCAAGCGCCAGCACTATCTGCTCAACACAGATATATCGCTTTCATTAAATACACTTGATAGAATTCATCAATACTTGCACTATCAAAGTACATTTCTAAACTTAACATCACCCCTGAAAGCTATTGCGGATATTTCTAAGTGTACTTTGTAAAAAATTGTTTTAATTTGATTGTAAGAGTATCGAATAGTGAAATTTAAAATAAAACATAATAGTTTTAATTTTCAGTTATAATAGATTTTGAACCATGTATACATAGTACACATAGTTTATAGAAACGAGCCCAAAACCAATAACAGTCGAACACTACATAAGTTTAGTCCTACAAAAGGACATTAGTAATATATGTAAATAATCTCGTAATAAAATATTAATTGGCCAGTAAATTATCACGAAGCACAGAAACCCAAATAAGGACTACCTCTTTCTAACAGCACTTAAACAATATGATTTATTCGTCGCGTCGTCGTAGTGATCTTCTTCTTCTTCTTCACGGAACGTATAGGTATGTACCTACTACATCTATGGTAGGTATTCGAACCTTCCTTGCTTGCTTCTATAGTATAGGCAATAGGCATTCGAACGACATGCACAATATTTCATCTTATTATTAGGCTCTTCTTTTTTTCTCTCTTTACTTTTTCGTATTTAATTATAGCCTTTCTGTGGTATACAAATTTGTGATTTGAATTAAAAATTCATATAAATTAGTCAGTTTAAGGCACTAGTTTGTTCCTATATTGACTATTATTGTAAGAATTAAAGATTTAAAAAATTTAAATTATGTTAAATATTCATGAGTTGTACTCGTGCTTCTCTATACTTACATACATACACATGTGCATGTGTGTGTGTGTATATGAATAGTATACAAAATATTTTATTCAAATATTATTATAATTTATGTACCAGATAACAGAACAAATATATAGTGTTAATCAAGTATTTTATTATTTTAAAACATATGCAACAATTCAATCTAATCTACCGCAACGAAATTTATTTCATTTGATAAAAATATTTGTATTCCACACTGGACTTTTTTATACGTAAATCTTTATAAATTTAAAAATTACTCTTGTTCGCACACACACACACACCTACATACAAGGTATATTTTTGTTAAAATGTATACATCGACATACATTTGTCATGATTACAATAGTTATTTAATAGTTCGTACAAGAAAGTAAAAAGAAACGTTAATACACATCAAACAATAAGCTTACAACTGTATTCTGCGAACAATGACACTTATAAAACTAACCCCTGAACAGTTATCACGGAATAAATTCGAATACGTAACGTACATATTATAAAATCGACAAATTCGGATGACCCCCCATCGTAATCTTCAATGTCGACGGAGCAAATTGACTTCAGAAGAACAAAACAAGTACGTAACCAACCGACTTTCGATCTAAAGAGAAAAATAAATGTCTCCCTATCTGCGCTTGCGAGACAATACTTGAACACTAAACACAATGACGCCTAGCGAACAAATAGCAGTCCACACGATGGAAAATATATTATTCACAAATGTAGATTGAACTTCCCACGGATCTGAGATTTCTTCAGGTGACTTACCATTGTTTGGCAGTGTAATTATCGACTTAGGGGTTGCTAGTGTTGTAAGAGGTGGACCCAACTCAACCGGAAGTGTGTATACACGTGCTATTGTCCGCATTCAATAATTATTGTACTTGCACTATTATTTAGGGAGAGAACTCTTATTGTGTATTTCGATAAGATTTCTTTACTTTATATTGTTGACTATTTTTGATGTAATAAGTTTGATTCTGTATACCGAGTACCATTGTTGAATCACTAATATTTTGTCAACGGAAATATATATTTATAAGTCTAACAAAAGTTGAAACTTCTTGTGTATATCGAAAAAAAAAACACAATTTATTGCTAAATAAAATTTATCGACTAGGTATAAGAAAGTTCAGTGAAAGACACTGCAGATGCTTACTTTAAATGTAGTTTTACGAATATGTCCAACACGACTAAAATAATGTTTATTCTGTATATAGGTACTACCTATAAGCACTAGTATATAACATAACATATATTTTGTAGTTTTCAATGTGTTATAGTTTTCGTAGACAGGAATAAACGAACACACACTTGGTTAACAATGAATTACGGTGCGTCCCGCCGCGGGTGGGGCTATCCCCGCCCGCTATCACACTCTAGGGGGCGGTCGACACTTAAAAATTATGAAAATGTGACAGCACTTTTTCATAGACTGGAAAAACAGACAGGAAAATAATATATGGGGAACAGGCTGAGAATGCTACGTTTGTTTTGGTACTAAATTGTTTACACTGTGCATGTGAAATGGTTTAGAAACACTATTTTTATTAACTCAATAAATATGAATTTCATTACAATTATTTGCCCTATTGTCTATGGGGTAACCCATATCTGCCCACTTACGGCCCACATAAATCATTCATTCGACATTTTTTCAATATGACCATACCATCTCGCACCTATTCTACGTGCGACATTTTTTCTCGCTAGAGATGAAGCCAAATAAAATAAATTGAAATAATAAAAAATAGTTTGGACGTTAGAAATATAGATAGGTATAGGGGCGTACGAATGAACTCATTGTATCATCATGATGAAAGAAAAGTAATAATAAGTAAAGAATCTGATTACGGTGAACCAATGGCACAAAAACATCATCAGACAATAGACGCGGTGTCGGCATTGGTATGGGCCGCCAAAGGAGCATACTACATATACATACATACATACATACATACGTCCGTCCGTCCGTCGGTCGGTCGGTCGGCGTATCATCAAACTACTTCGCCCGATATCATTTCACATCCAACAGACACGGCCATTGTGCCAACAGCCAATAATACTATTTAATTGTGGACTCGCTCACAACAAGCACTGTTGTGTTGTGCATATTCATATTATTAAATAAAGGACTACTCGCGCGACTACTACGGCTTTTCTATTATGTTGATAATACGTCGTCGTCGTCGTCGTCAGCTACTTTTTTTCTTTTTCAATACACTCGTACATATGCTAGCACAATTCATATTTTATTAAATGTTTCCTAGAAAAATTGTACAAGTTGCATTTGGGTTTTAGTCAACATTTTTGAATTTTTAATTGGTATTTTAGCCAATAATAAATTAATATAGTAGTTAACTTGGAGCGCTATGAGCATTAAATAGATGCACGAGTGCAAATATATTTATTTTAACTGTGATTTATGAATAATATATTAAAATGGTTCTAAATATGTTTAACATATTATAATTAATAAATAACTATAATGCAATACAACTGCAAGTGGTATAGCAATGGCGAGCTGTAAACATTGGCGCATGTGAAGTGGAATGATTTATGATTTAGTGACGGTGAAGCAGAAAAGTTCCTAAGTAAATATTAGCTTTGTGACATTTTAACGGGCAAAAATAAAGATAAAAATTAACAATAAAGTTCTTCAAATTAAAAATGATGCGTCGTAAAGATTCGCGCCATCATTACGATATTGGAATATTTTATGATCGAGATTCATAAATGTATTTGTTTTCACGATGCACACGCGCGTACCACAATTTAATCTCCGCGCAGACTACAGCCCGAGTGTATCTGCGGGACTATTTGCGTGCGACTGTTTTCAAATAGAGTAACAGTGAATCCGCCTACCCGTGGTCGCTCGCGCGGTCATAAATTTTCAATATTTTGAGATGAGCGCAGATTTTAAATGTGGCTTTTTGTTTTTCACCGGTGATGCGATGTTTTTTCGAGTCGGCGCGTGCGTAGGCGTTTCGTCTGCATGAAATATGATACTTTTGGCGCTTCTTAAGCTTTACCACGCTATTGCTATTTAATTAACTACTACTGGGGATTTTACTTTTTAAATGCATCTATACATTTTATTTTGATCTATAACTTTCTATGCATAAAGAGATTTTAACGAAATCTATATCAGGAATATTTGAACATAGATTTGTCGGTCTGTGTGTAATAGTATACATATTTTAAAAGCGGATGAGTCTAAAATTATGAGACATGCTACTAAAGGTTTTTCAGTTTTTATCTAATTTAAGAAATATCATGCGTTATTTTATAAAAGTTCTTATTTAATGAATGAATGAATGACAACATAATTTGCTACACTTTTTATTTCAAATGTTATTTGAAATACTATAAGTTGTTGAAAATTTGTAATTTTAAATTTTTACTGTCTTATACGAAGTAAGAAGTAAATATTGTAATCATGGGTCTCGAAATTTTAATGGAAATCTATTTGTTGACCTTCCCTGAATCAAGTCTAACTGTTTTTGAGAATATGTTCGTCTGTGTATGTGTAGGATACATCCGTAAATCAAAATGCATTTTTATGTAAAGCGTATAGAGTATATAATTTAAGAAAATAGCAAACAAGCAGTAGTACAGCTGAATTTGAGAAGCAATTGAAATGATTGGAATGATTTAATTTGAAGGTGAACCGTGTTCGGCGAATGCATAGCTCATCTGACATGGTGGTGTATTCGTATATCGTATAATACCTTACTACACGATGATTAATAATGCAATTCCGTGCAGACCATTATATATTATACGCGAAGGCAAGCGCATATCGTGTACTCTTTGTCATTGTATTCGAAACGAACACAATGAGAAAAGATATATACACACACACACACACACACACACCTAGTAAGTAATACACTTTCGTGTTTCTATGATGGCGGTGCTTAGTGCAATTCCCAGCCAACACACGCGATTTTT
This sequence comes from Nebria brevicollis, assembly GCA_944738965.1. NCBI lineage: Eukaryota > Metazoa > Arthropoda > Insecta > Coleoptera > Carabidae > Nebria > Nebria brevicollis. The sequence continues at coordinate 10,135,835 of OX122907.1, forward strand.
AGTGACATACTATAATAGAAATAGTGCACAATAAGTGTATTATGGAGATATTGAATTAATATTAAATATGTATGTACATACCTATATAGCTGTGAGGTTATTGCCTTTTTATTTGTGACGTTTTAGTTGGCAAACCGGTTTGATTGAAAATAGGAATGCAAAAATTAGCATTACTCAAAATAATGCATGGCTGGCCACCTTTTTATACGTTGTCGTTAAGTTATATCAAATTCGCACCGTGACCAGGTGTCGTGCAACCTAACGATAAAATCCATCGAAAACGAGTAGATATATCTACGCGACCCGTTCATTTATGACGGCCATATTTGTGCAACTCTACTTAATTTATTGACCGATCAAAATTGATTCGTATTAAAACTTTAACCAAAATTACATTTTTTTACTGCTTTACACGCGATACAAATTCTTGGAGGATATAGGTACATACATATACTGTTAAAGCCAATTGTAGCTTCGTAATTACAGCGTAAATTCAATAATAATCCAGTATAATTGAATTAGATTAGTGCGACCCTTTCACTCGTCAACAACAAATTTAAACAACAGCAGAGAGGGTTTCTTTCTTTCTTCTTATCGTGACGAGACGAGACGACAAATGAACCAACAATGTTTGTTAGCAAAAATCCACTTACCACAAACAGATTAAGGGCCATCAAGTGAACATCTACACTAATACGTGTTGCGTATCTTCTTCCGCCTTCAATTGCTTGCAGTGGCGTATCCGAAAAATACTATGTCAACTAAGAGAGATAATATATATTTCAAAAAAAATCTATAAATATTTAAATAATCTTAGAGATGGAAAAGATTTATTATAACCGGAATTTATAATAATTAGCGATTAAAAGTAGGTTATTCAATGGAATGTTGGTGTTTTTATAAGTATGATGAACATATTTTGCATGCAACAATAAAATATTTGCAATGGCTTGCACTGAACATTCTTATACGTTCCAATTGCAATTGGATATGAAATGGTATCTACGCCGCTGTTTGGTTGTGCGTCCATCATCACGGATGGAGCTAATGGAGCGGATGCAGGACCTTAATTGGAGCACAATACGACACGGATCAGACACATTCTCATTTGTACGCGCCCCCTCGACTCGACAACACATCTTCTCGTTTCACTAAATAAAACACTCTATGTGTGTGTGTGTGTGTGCACATCAAATGCGATTGTTTTCAATTAATCGTCCTAAGTAGATATTTCATCATCACCACATACATATACTGCACATAGTGATGTGCCAATCCCCTTCCCCTTTCAACCAAATACAATTACTGCGTAAAGCTTATTATTAGACAGCCGGATATGCCTACTACGATATATATGTACTATATACTAGTGTTTTTCTAATGAAAAAACAAAAGAATTGTGCTTATGTTACTTAAACAACCCGTATTCATTCGCTTTTTATTCTTATCATATTTATTTCTTACAAATTTATAATATATTTAAATTTACTCACAATAGTCATTAGAGGATCATTCTTGTTCTCTTTGGCACAACATAAGACATTTGTTTAATACTTGTCTTACGTTCATGTTAAATATAGGCCGTTATACTGTTATATGCAAATTTGATTAAAATTAGTAGCGAACTATTTTATTTAAAAATATTACGTGTGCCTAATCAAGATATCGTTTCAAAAACTGCACTATATTGTTTGATGAAGAAAGATTATCGATATTTAGTGTTATTAAACTATAATTAAGTAATATTTAAATTTTTTTAAAGTACATGTAGTATGGTGAAAAATTTTTCCATTATTAAAATTCTAATGCCAGATTTGAGTCCTAGAATCTCCAAACTTTTATTTTTAACAACTTATTTCAAATTTGGCAGAGTGTTATTAGTGCGTCGTCAAAAAATTTATAAAAAATTATGTATGTAAAACGAACAAAAATATTTTCTATTTGACAATAAAATAATCAAGATGTTTCAGGGCAACGTGATCAATTTAATGCATCGTGTAAAATAGGCTTTACCTTTAAAATTTAAATAGTTTTTGTTAAATATAATCTCAAAAACTTACGTACTATGGCCATTTAAATAAGACATTTAAGAAAATCTATAGCAATTTTCTTAAAATTAGTGTATTTTGAAATAAACTTTACAATTAAAAGTTGTGCGAAATATTAATATCTTTCATTTTGATTCTCACTATTTCTGCTATAAATGTAATCGTTTCATAGAAATAGCAAAAAAGTACTGTGTGTGAATCTTTTTTGCAATTATTTACGTACTTTATACAATTTTTGAACAATGTTCCACTGATACGACTCCTTTCCGATAACTTTTAATAATATTATACATATATAAATGTGAGCTGTGTATTCTTAAATCGCGCTTACATATTATTTCTTATTATGTTTGATATCAACAATTATTGCGATAAAAAGGGCGCTGAATTATGATTAGGCCCATTTCATATCTTTAACTGAAATCTGCATAGCTTTATTATATAAAATAGAAAATAATTTATTTAGTAAGTAAATAAAATGTACTCTAATGTTTACAATAAACCAATAATACGCAAATCAAATGATTTCAAGATTCATACTGTAATGTTTGTTGTACTAAATATTACTAAAAAAAATTGTATATTCTTAAATTGAATAAAAAAGATATTTTGTGCAATTTAGTTATAGTTTATTTTTATAAATGCTTAGTCCAATATATGCAGTGTATCGTAAATCGATTAAAATTGAAATCGATCTACAAATATAATAGATAGTACGCATATGGTAATAAGTTTAAATTTCCATGCTTGATATTTATAACATGGTTTGTCAGTCAACAATATCGCAATTAGAAGTCAAACATGAGATTATATCTAATCCCGTTTATCTTCCTGGCTGGATCTTAATCCGAGCTTACACTGCGTCCCTTACAGTTATCCAAACAAGTTGAGATCATTTTTCCAAAAGTGGTTCATGCAAGATAATGATCTGTGCCGCAAGAACAACATTGCTGCCATGCTACTCAAGTGAATTTTGTTTATACCTGACTTTTGTATACGTACACCACTCCAAATCTCAAGTATTTGCTAACTTGTGGAGTGACTTTTTACCTCTATATACCGACAAAGAGCTTAAGTAATCGTTTATAAACACACAAGCAACTGAGATATTAATATTTGTTCTGGTGCTTTTAAATTCGTATTAAATTTTCTAATTTATTGACAATGTAAGCTTAACGATTACTACCAATCATATAACACGAAATAATTAAATTCCTTCTGGAAACTGCCGTAAACTTAAAGGATTATAACTGTAACTGCAAGTAAAATTTTGTATTGTTTGACCAAATAATCCTTATGGTTTAACAGTAATTATTACGGTAGAATTTTTAATCTTTATACCATACTGCGAACCGTCAAAATATTTATTGGTTTTGCTGCCTGTCAAATACTTTGAATTTTAAATGCGCTTCTTGGTTCAATAAGTTAATAACGCCATTAGTGCGGCTGAATTTCATCGGAATTACATTTAAGATTAAACCATAAGACATATATTTAACGATTTTTTTACGTAATTTTATAATTTATTGCGTTTGTCATCAGTAGAAATTTATTTTAAACTGTACAATCTAAAGAAGTTTATATTTGATTTATATAAAAAAGAAAATGCAACGTTTAGAAATATTCGGAATTATAAATATGAAAATGGATGTAGAATGAATTTAATTTCGGGCTAAAATAAAATTTTTAGAGAATTTCGTATGTATTCGTAATAACGTAACATTAAAATCTAAAGGTATAGGTCTAAATCGGTGGGCATGCCCCCTGCTCTGATTGGCTCGGCATGGGACTCTTCTGGCGACGAATCATCTAGCGTTCTCACAGCGGGCCAATTGCAGGGGTCCACTGGGCGGCCTATGCCGAGCCGTGTGCCCCCCGCACCCCACCGAGGGAGCCTGTGGGCCCTGCGGCACGGGGCTTTCGTTCAGTCACGCTGTGTCCGCAGACAAGTGTCGAAGTCTTGCGGAGCAACCCACGGTACCATCTTACAGAATATTTACCAAAGTGTCAAAATCATATTTATATTGCTACTTGCATTAAATCAAACAACAGTGACGAAAACATTTATCAAAATACAATTTACAATAAAATAAAAACGCGAATTACAGTGTTTGTGACAATTTATAACAATTTTCAATGATTGTGAATTTATTGTTTTCGTGTAAATTCAGTGAAATTAATTGTACAACTTGATTTGCGCAAAAAAAAAAACATTATTTAGACATTTATAGCGATTAAAAAATATTGCTTTAGCGCCGGTTGGTTTTGTTTTGAATATTAAATTATAAATGTATCGCTTAATTCCGTTAGTGTTATGAATTGAACTAGAAACGAATGCAATTGTTAAGTTGTTGAAAGTAACTTTGAATGTGTAAACACAGTTGAAAAACATTAGAGTTGATGGTTGATAGTGTAAAGATAGGCAAGTGTTGGTTAAATATGTGAATCGAACAAGTTAAAACGAACGAGAACGTATGAACATACTAGCACAAGTATGATGAACGCATTCATTGAACCGGGAGCGCACCACCACGCTCACATAGCCGCCTTTGGAATAAAAATGAGCCCCGGCTCCAACGGCAGCACCATCCCGTCGCCGCACCAAGGCACCGCGCCCATGGCACCCTCCGAGCCGCCCAACACACACGCACAGCACTTCCAGAGCGCCAACTCGTACCCGCACCACATGGGCCACCTGAACCCGCACACCGGGTACGCCGCGCGCGACTTCCTTCTGCGCCGCGACCACCACGAGTTCCCGACGGCCCAGCCAGCGCCCAGCGACTCCATGCTCTTCCCCACAGCGCTGCACCACCACCCCACCGACAACATGTCCCTCAACCACCATCATCAAATCAGCAACCATCATCTGAACCATCATCACCAGATGCGGCTGGGGATGGACGTGTACGCCCGCACGGATCACCACCACGGCTACACCCAGCCGGCGCCGCACCACCAATTCGCCATGGGGCCGCATCCGATGGCCATGTCCCATCCGACGCACTCTCACGGCGCCTTCTTCCGGTATATGCGGCAGCCCATCAAGCAGGAAATGCAGTGTTTGTGGATTGACCCGGAGCAGCCTCTGCCGCGGAAGACTTGCGCGAAGAATTTCACCACGATGCACGAAATTGTGACGCACTTGACGGTGGAGCACGTCGGCGGACCCGAATGCACGACCCATGCGTGTTTTTGGCAGTCGTGTCCAAGGAACGGCCGGCCCTTTAAGGCCAAGTACAAACTGGTCAATCATATCCGGGTGCACACGGGCGAGAAGCCGTTTCCGTGCCCGTTTCCCGGCTGCGGAAAAGTGTTTGCGCGCTCAGAAAATTTGAAAATTCACAAAAGAACACATACCGGTAAGTTTTTCTTCAAAACTATATTTTATTTTATTCGAAACACAATTATTATTGTGTTCCTTATAAAGCACGTCATACAATACGTTAATATATCCTAAATATTAAACCTTTTTTTGCCACTTATAAAAGTATAAATAAGTGGCACGTCGGTGTAATAATTTGATCAATTTGTTTAAACGCATGAAAATAAACCTGATTGAATTTCAATTTAAAATCAATCCCCACAAGCCTTTTCAGTAACGCAACGTATAAGCGCTCGTCGATCTCGATAATCGATTCAAATCGAAACAAATCGCGTGAAAACGTTTAGCGGAGATGAATGTGCACGAAAGAAAGAATAAATTGCTCGTTATCTAGTGCTCCGCCCCCCGTAAATCAGCGCCCGTGAACGTTGTTCAAATAGAATATTTGGCACACTGCTTGTGGCACTTCGTATTTGAATGAGAAATAAATTGATTTATTGCCAATATTAACTCTATATTTTTATTGTTTTGAACTATAATATCCAGTAAATAATAGATGATATAGGGCAATGAGAGTCCAGTTTTAGTGAACGGCGTTTGACCGGTAATGTTCAGGTAACTTACCGGCCAGTGAGCGCTCATTTACGGGCAATTCGATACAAGGAATCTCGGGCTTTCGGTTCATAATAGAACATTTAAATGTTTATTGACATATACATTTAATAGACTCCGATTAAAGACTTTTTGTATATTACGCAAATCATACAGTCAATTGCTTAAATTTCGAATAGAATTTCTACGATTTATTCAAATTTATTATTAAATGTATACACATACATATTTTAATTAAAATTCTTGTAACTTTATTATTGTAATAATTTGCCATTTTTTACAATTTATAGTAAAATTGTATGAATTCTAATATTTCTACTACTATGAAATATATATTTAAATAAATTATGTAAAACGGACAATAAACAAACACAGATAATCTTCCGAATTTAAATTTATTTTATTTATTGATTTTAACTATCTTATGGTACATTATAATATTTTTATAGACATATGTAACTATAACGTAAATTATTTAATATTTTAAGAATAAGCTTCTACAAAAGTGTCATATGTCAGAATCAAAAAACGCCACGTTCTAAAAGTAGTTTCTTACGATTTAAAAATCAAAAACAAAGAAATAAACATATTTCATCTAAATAACTGTCAAACTTTGAATAAAATCAGTTGCTTTTTATAACAAGGAGGATCTAAACATCATATTTTATATATACTTATAAATACGCTTCAATTATTGTCATATATTTTAAAACAATTTGAAATAATTAAATTTTTATTGTTTTAATTCTTGAACTATTAAAATATTGCAAATATAACCAGCAAACTATTTAGAAAAATTACGTATATAATATGAAGACTTTAAGATCGAAATAAATAATTTATAAAAAAATATTTGTATTACAATAATTCGTACTATATTTATATGTTATAAAATACTGATAAATGATGGTAAACATATGACAATAATAATAATAGGTGTTTTCTTATAAAGGTTGTTTTTAACCCTTGGTTGTACGGTTGTAACTTAATCTATAATAGTAGGTAGGCAATTATGAACCATTTTGAATCGTAATATATAGTCTGTGTATTTAACCTATATAGCATGTAGGCCAGGTATATAGGCTCGTTAGCTACCGTGGGGCGCTGAGCACCCGTGGGCCCCCGAGCGACGCGTTATTACCTCGGTGCGCCGCCCCCTTTTGTGGCTGCCGTTGCACCGCAAGCGACGGCCGCCACTGAGTTATTACTCTATTTTTAATATGTATGCATTTCGCTTTTCTTGCAAAACCCTAAATACTGCAACATCCTCTTTAATGCTCTATTTCGCTTCGGTTTATTTCGATACCAATCAATAATTGCCATCTACATCAATGACAATCTAATGCGTACTACCAAACAATGTATACCTAAATTCAATCAAAATCCATTCAATATTTTAACCATCTTTCACCTATTCATCAAGTTCTTCATATACGTTTTTCTATTCTACATACTCACTACCTTTCATTCTTTATACACATATTTCGAAAATAATTTCACATTCTTACAAAAACATTTTTAAAATATATTTGTAAAATTGAGAGAATTTTAAGAAGTGTAATAGTTTTATTATAAGATTGTTATACATTTACATTCATCTAAACGTATTAGTAATAAATGTAGTTTTTTTTTAATAAAATGGAATTCTATAACACGGTATAGGGAGATAATAAAGAGATAGTTATATGATGTGCATAGACATATCAGGGTATATGGCGCGGCGTATTCTAATTTGCTAGTAATTAATGTTATTATACTTAACGCCTGCACTTAATTAAAACCACTGATCTTTTTGTTGAACAAACAAACGAACGAACGAACGAACGTCAGTTTACTGGAAATTTAATTAAGAGGATGAGTAGGCGTATCCGAGATTCATTTATTTATAAGCATACAACCGCGGCGATCATAACTACTACTGTTGTATGCATGCAAGCATACATACATACATACATCATATACAAGCCGCGCAGATATTCTTCTCTCACCTATTACTTGTACACTAGGATGTAGTATATTTAATAAAAATAAATACCTATTTAGTTATTATAAAGCTTTATTAATAATATAATTTAATGATTGCGACGGTTGGTTGAGCATCTGCACATGAAAGCAGATTTTGTTTTGTTTTTTTTTATGCTGGGATAATATGATTTGCAAATGTGACGAGAACAATATTGTGCGCCTATGGGGTTGGCAATGGAGATGGTGGTGTTGTGGCGGTTGGTCTCCACGGTAACATGTACAACGTTTCCTCTCTGCCGCCCCTTTCGTCTTGGCGTGTCGGGGGAGGCTTGTCCTTGCTATGGCGGCGTTTGTTGTGTCAGCATGTTGACATGGCGCGTCTGTGTGCTGCGCGATCCCGATGTGACCGAGGGATATAGCGTCGTTATGCCGCGGTCACACATACACACACCCCATACATACGTACGTCTACGCAATGCTGTTCTCTGTCCCGGGATCGATATGTGCGCTGCGAAATTGCTGTGTGTGTGTGTGTGTGTGTGTGCACGCAAGACGTCGCTTATTTCAAACCGCGGTTTTCACTTTTTCTTCTTTTATTACTAAGCACTATCACAGACGTACGTTTTTCTATCAACGCGTCATATAATAAATAATATTTATTATGATTGATATTTCAAATCATTTTACGATCTTTCGAAAAATAAATATTTGATTCAATTGTTATATATCTAGATTATATTTTATTTTTTATTTTATACTTAATAAGTATTGTAATATCGATTTTGAGCGTCTTTGAATTAATATTAAATCTGTCTAGTTGTCTATCCATGATTGCACTTTATCGACCATATTCATAGTCATGCGATTAATTTTAGACCAAGACTAAACTTGATAACCTTATGCAGTTGTACATGAATTAAATGAGGATGAAAATTTAGTAGTACTTTAGTATAGGTGTATTTCCTTTACAAATATAAATGTTTTTGTGTGTTTTAAGAAACTGTATCTATTTACTAAAAGTTTTGTTTTAAAAATATTCCGAAATAACGGTTTATTTATTTAAATAATATATGTATATATTTAATTTATTTCAATACATTCATTCGTATATAAGCTTCACAGGGAATAAGAATCGAAAATTATTTCTTTATTTTTATAAAAATGACAAAACAAAATGGTAACTTTAAATCAACACCACTTTTCGATATTTCTTATACTAGGACATTTATTGTAATGCTATTAGAGAATTTAAACAATATTTTTATTAATCGGAAATTAGAAATGATTTTGATATAAATAATAATTTAAATTTCGTATAGGTATATGTATACGTATAAACACCCTAACAATATAATAATGTTGACCTAAATACGTAAATATAATAGACAAACAAAGCATTTCGGTACATATGTGTTTATAGCACATATACATACGTACATACATAGAGACAACATGATCTAATAATACAGAAAAGTAAAACATGTATGTATGTATGTATGTATGTATACCCAGATGGGCGGTAACGGGTGAGCGTGTCCCTCTGTGGGCTCGCCGAACCGTAATCCGGGGAATCAGGCCCCAATGGGGAACATCCCAATCACCAGTAGACTAAATCACAACACTCATCGATCGCCCCTTTTGTACCTATCAAATAGGGTTCATCTTCACATTGGGTTATGTGTGTGTGTGTGTCTGTGTGTGTGTGCGTTCGTTCGTTGCTTGCTTCTGACGGTTGTCGACGGACGAAAGAGGGGAATAACTTATATATACTACGTACGTTGCCATGCTGAACGTTTGCCAATATTATTATTTCATTTACTGGACGTTTCTTTGTGTTTTCTCTTTGCTTGTCCGTAATTACGCGGGGATGTTTTCGACGTTTTGCTTTCAAGGCTGCACATCACCAGCAGCGGTAACAGCAGCGGCAGCGGAAGGGAAATCTATCAACATATTTTCAATTCAATTCAATTCAATTGATGTATACTTTCCATCCGTGTTTTGTACATTATGCACAATTATACATAAATATTGTTACTGTACAAAAAAGCAAAATTTCTATTCATTAATAAATGTTTACAAAATTACAGTTTTTTTTCTTCTACTTATATTATATGGTTGTTAATTCATAAAAGAGCGGCGACGAATTTCATTCAAATGTGTGTAGGGACTCTTAACGTATGTATTCTTCTTCAATGAATACGGTAAATATTTACAGATGTCGGTTAGATAAATAAGCTGCGTAAAGCTCTGCTATAGAAATCCCGGTAAATATTAGCGCTGCATTGAAAAGTACTCGAAGGCCTCAACGTATAAGTGCTAGTGACGCTGTTTTCTTCTTGAGGTGGCGAGGACCACTCATTCTCATTCGAGTACTTAAGCTCGGATTATCATCTTGGCTACTGTATACACCTATGTTTTCTCAAATCTTCAGTAGCGTCCATAAGTGTACAATTTCAAGCAATTTCAATTTCAAATTCCCATAATTGTTGTACGATTATGAATTATTTCCTTTCCAATCTACTATATTAGGTATATTAATTAAAAATATAGTACCTACAGCAGAAAGCCCTGTTGCACGCCACTGTGCTCAGGTAAAATTTGCAGAGATCCGGTGTTTTCTGCGCCACACAAACCGTGCGCGCTCTCTTCCTAGAACGGCTGTCCCTGTCGTTTTCACCGTATTAAATTAATATAATAGCGTCATTATGTGCGAGCTACGAAAGTGGAAATATCTTTTTTCTCCATTGAAAATTACAACAAACAATGTTTGGTTACCACTGCTTTAACAACAAGGGTACTCTTTTAAGGGGCCTGCTCGTTTTAGTCTCCACTAAACAGACCTGGATTAAGTTATTTGTATACACGTTCATATTCAATAATAACTAAATTTCTTCAAACAGAATTTCTAATTTTTAAATATAAAAACAAACACATTTCCATATAATGACGTCACGAAATTTACGTTGACTATGGATACGAGCGATAAATTTTAGATAAGACTAAATTTGATAAAAGAAGATAATCTTTTGTAGTTGCACTTGAATTAAAAAAGGTGGACATTTAGTATTACTTTAGTATAAATTTATTTTCTTTAGGAATATGCACATATTTTTAATAAACATTTAACACGACAAGCGTAAAACATCAATTTAAAATAAACAATAAATAAAGTATGTAATATTTTAGACAAGGTGTGATTAACATCATTAAATTTAGATGCAACGTACTAAAGGCATTACATTTAGTCTACATTATTTAAAACAACATTTATTAATATAAAAATTTTCGTATTTTACATATATTTATGTATTTTAACGTAATTTAGAAGTATAAAAGAAATATAAATATATATTAAATGTTGTATTATGTGTTACAAATAATGATAATACAAAGATTGTATCTTGATGATTGGGATGCGATAGTTAAATAGAGTGAATACGGATCTGCAAAGCGACTGCAGTGTGCAAGCATATATTTGTGAAAAATTCGGTATGTTTAGTAAATGCCTGTGTGTGTGTGTGTGTGCGCGCGGTTTACCGATATGTTTGAGAGTCTTTTGCACCAGCAATGTCTCCTTTCTTCAATTCTTTCAGGGGAACGTAGACCTATATAGTGGTTCCTTGCAACAAGGCTACTGCAGGCAACGAAATGCATTGTGTCGCCGGGCTATTGTGTTGAAGTTTTTCGATGGCAAAAGTTAGCATTTCAAGTAGTGTGCGCACGCCTTAACAAACCTAATACCGTATTTATACACACGGATTGTTACAGAGGTTAGAAAGGTGTGTACTGTATCGAATTCAAGTTGCTATTTATTTGCTATTTGTTGATCATGAGAACGAGCGCAGCCCTACACTGGCATAACTACCCAATTGTGTTGGTGTGTGCGACATTTACATGGGGATAACTTATTTTAACCACTGTTTAGATACATGTTGTTCTGATGATCAACGATCTATAAATATTTGCTTGGGCGAGTTGCTTAGCTATATTTGTTTAGATTTTTAAAAACTTAAATTCCGATAAATTGTTTATCAATAGATAGAAACTACCTAATTTTTATATAGGTTTAAAATAGATCATCATTTGTTTCGCCGTAGACTTAAATAGATAAAAAAAGAACTATTTGTAGCACGGAAACCGGAAGCTATTTAAAAAAAGGCCTCGAACAAAAAATGTAAAGAATTGTATTGCCTTTCGTTTAATAAATAAAACATTTGTGAAACAACAACAAAATAAACAATAACTGTAACGGCTCCAAGTAGTAATCTACTTCCCGTTTGTTAATTATTACAGATATGAAAATAGTTTTTCTAGATTTAATCAACATTTTAAAAGCCTTTTCATATTTTGAGTTATATTGTATAATATTGTTTCGTAAAAGAAAAGAAAAATTGACATCGCGGTTTTAAATAAAACGGTTTTATTATTTTATAATGAAATTAATATTTCAATTATGAACAATGATTTTTACTAATATAAATCGATAATGGTTAGACGCGGCCGACTAGCTTTTAGTTAAGTTTTGCTATTTGATGTAAATAATGGCAATTTATTGTTATTTTAATTAAGTTTGCGGCTTGTTTGCACTACAAAGTTTCGACATCTCGTTACGTTTTCATTAAACGGCAAATATCTATAGAAAATCACGGATCATGAAATATTATAAAATATATACTGTGAATGTACTTTTGGTTTTCTTCAAAAAGGGTACCAATAACAAGATAATTGAAATAATTTTTTTTATTAAAAATAGGTATCAAAATGTAATATAAATTACAAATTTCTGCATAAATTACAATAAACACTAATATGTAGTATATGGTTAATAATAAAAGTTGAGTATTTCAAAGTGAAATAGAATTTTGTCTGAAGTTGAACTGTGCCTAAAATAGATCGGCATTGATGGTGTTGGTGAACTGTTTAACATCGATCGACACACACACACACACACACAGACAGATGAAAGTATGAATTGACGTGTATATTTGAGTAAGTCACAGTGGTTAGACGGCTGTCACTCCGACTACAAGTCAGAGGTAACTCGATCCAAAAATAATATTGTCTCAAACGCCTGGAAGCCATCTGCATTTGCGAGGATGGACGCGTCGTTCATCGTTCTTAACCTTATACATATACGAAGCCATATGTACTACATTGGAAAACAAAGTCATAGAATTATCAATTGCCCCAAAAAAAAAAAATACAAATTACGAATTGACCCTTAACGCATCACCCGATACAGTTTAGTATCGCACGGCGACAGATAGGGTTGTTCCGTCGTGGTAAATTCATCCCTTTGGGCCTATAGGGTGTTTAACACCGGCTGAGTGTCATCGTGATGACACTAGGGTTCAGATAAGGGCGATATTTAAGTAGCGTTTATCACGGAGATTAAATCAAATAACTGGAGTGCCACGTACGCGATTTTAGACTCTAACCGCTACTAAAAACATACGCCATTGATGATTCCATATTAAAACAAAACGCTTAAAGTTTGGTACGGCGAATATTCTATCTAAAAATAGACTCGATTCAGGGAAGGTTCGTTAAAATCGCAAGGTCGAATTTTTTCATGATTACAATACGTATAAGAAATTATTGATTTTCAGTTATAAACTAAATAAGCTCTAGATGCACCAAATCAGATTTAATTATACATAGATGTTTCTATGTTAAGCATTTTAAGCATGTCCTGTTTTTGGGAAAGGGGAAGATTTAAAATACACACACAATATTTGTGCCGAATTTTGTTGAAATCGGTTCGGCTACTTTAGAGGAGAAGAGACGACAAAATATGATCTTACGACTAAATATGCATTAAAAACCATATAAATCGTGTTCGATTTAAATGTCTTGGAAGCGATTTGTAGTACAGCGTGTACATATTTGTATATTGCGTAATAGTTAAGAAACAGTAGTACATTTCGTAAATAAACTATTGAACGTTGGTTTGCCATTCGATTTCTGGGCAAGCGACAAGACATCCCCTGGCGGTTTGCGCGCGTAACTCGATACGCTGAGAACCTAGATGCGGTTACACTACTCCGCCCTACGCACTTTCTTCCTTTGTGCGTCTTCAATTGCTTCTCCTTCCTCCTCGTCATGCAATTCTATATTTGTACTCTTATACGTCCACACAATAAGCAATGTTCTATTATCAATCACGATTTTGATACTATACTGTACTGTACTATCTATTCATGCGTAACAATTTCTCACAAAACAAATCTTTGGTTTAATCGACAAATAAATCAACATAATATTTAAAATGTACTCATAAGAAGAGGCAACAAATGTTGTATTTCTAAGCGATATGATACGCAATGGACGTAATTTAAAAATGTATCCATATCCATAGCCCATCAAATGACACGACACACAACACGTGATTGAATTCAAATGTATGAAAAACAAGATGGCCGCGTGATTAAAAAGCGTAACAGCTGCTAGTTTCGCATCGTAATTGTGTATCAATCCCCTCCCCGCGCCCCGCACGTCTCGTCGAAGTATTAAAAAAAAGAAATGAATGCCACGGCGCATCACGAACCGATTAAAGAGGACATACACACACACACAACGATGTATAATCCGCCATTATTCCGGCTCGGTTCGGTTGCCATGACAATGACACAACAGTGTATCGCATATATATATATATATATAGTATAGCGTGATGTGCGCACCCTATAGGTAGTAGTAGTACATACATACACCTATATACGTATATAAAGTGCATCAGTAGACGACAGTGCTGCCGCCGTCTGTTGCTGCCACAACCAGTAACAGTGAGAGTTAAATGTTAATCGGTGAAAGAGAAATAGATTCTCTTCCAGAAGAGGGGCAATCCATAATCCGGACGACCCCAATACTCCGATCATATTCACTTAAACGTACATATGTGCGTAAATATATTTAGACCATACGGTGTCATATATTTATATAAATAAAACCATAAATTACGTCATAAATTTGCCAAAAACGACTCAATTACATTTTAAATGCATTTTATTATTATAACTCAAATATTACTTATTTAATAAAAATTTCATTCAAATCGCTGTTTAAATTTTATTTCCTTCGAAAGCAAATAAATTAGGGTATATTAGTGAAAATTTTGAAAAAGTCTATATTCATTTTACTTAAAAATATTTTAGAATTCAAATATTATTTAAAAATGTTGAAAAAGACACTATTAATGGAGAAAATAAACCTATACTAAAGTAATACTAAATGTCCATCCTCTTTTAATTGATATGAGTATCGTTTTTTATCAAGTTTAGTCTTGGTCTAAAATGAAACTTGTGTAGATGAATGTATTCATGGTTGCACAAAATCAATAAATAAAATGCTTTTGATATTTATTGTGTAAAGAATATGGTATAATAGGTAATACGTTGCGTGCAGTGCAAAAGCAGCAACAGCAGTAGAATGAGCGTTGTAGGTAAAGTAGAAATTCGCGTGCGATGCCACCGAGAATTAATGGCAATAGTGTCTGTAGTATATTCTGCGAAATTTTTAATATACGTGTCCGTTTTCGCCTTTATATTCATAAGCAATCATTTTCGGGTTGACTTGTACTGCTTGTGGCTTTTATTTCTTTTATTTAAATTTATGATACCCAAAACCTATATACCTACCTACATATACGACAATAAAAATCATTTTAAGCTTTCATTAATTCATTTTTAACTTTTACAATCAAATAACCAATTTATAGCTAAAAATTGTACAACAAATAAAAAATGTAAATCTGAAAACTCAACATGTATATTACAACAACCCCTATTCATTCATTCATTCATTCATTTATTCATTGAGCATTCAAACATATTTGGTTTGAAGTGCCACATATGGCGTTAGCGCTGTTGGTTTTTCTATAAGTAGAAATTTGAATTACAAATCGATTAGTTTCGCAGGCGTCTCATTGTTATTTGAAACACAACGCACTAATTATCACCACTAGTGTTGGCTGTTCGTCGAGAGCGTCGAAAACAATGCTATATGTATATCTTCGACCACACCAAATTGTATAAGTTGGCCCTTTTTTGTTTGTATGTGTAACGTATGCAGCATATACAACGTTCTTTCGTGACACCTTGCTACCATAGTTAATCATTCATAACAACACCCAAAATGTTAAATATGAAAAATACTGTTTGAGAACGGGTGACATTTGACAAATTTCGTTGGATTTTTTTTATATTCATTTTTACCATGCCGTATAACTAATAAAGTATTCGGTCATGTGTCTAAAAGTTGCTTTAACAATAAAATTCACCCTGAATTCCAAAATTATTTATTACTCATATATCTACTGGGTGTTTCGCTCGCTCGTAAGATCATATTTGTCGCTCCTTTATCTTTGTAAATAGTTTATGAATTGACACCAAATTTGCTATATATAATCTATAAGCACACTATTCGTGCCGTTCGTATTTTTAGTATACTAGGTCTTTCTTTTCGGATATAATAGGCCCCAATATAGAGAAACGCTTTTAAATATTGACTTTAGAACATTTATTAATATTTATTTTTTGTTTAAATATAATTGTAAACCACTCATATATTTCTCGATAATCCTAATTTTATTCACAAGCAAATCTGTGTTTCAGAATGACCTTAATTTTTATGCATACACGTGTATGTTTTAGGATTCTAATAAACAATCTGCTCTATTTCATCTGTTTTGTCTCGTCCTCCGGGCCTGGAGCGAGTTGTACCCAAAGTGTAATTGGATCCGGGCCTGACATAAAGTACACCACTAGTCACAAATTATATTGCTCTACAGCAGAGTTGGACTTATTCATATTTATACACTTACATTTACTAATTTAGGTTTAAATATTTTATTTTAACGAAATAAATAATCAAAATATTAAAATGCGTCATGTTAGGAGTATTATTATATATATTATTTTCGACTTGTATGCTAATTTAAAGTTACAGTTTAAGCAATTATTACAAGTAAATGGGATTTAGGTAAAATGAAATATTTATATAAATTAAAAGATTTTTGCGGGCGAGATGAATGGTGGGAGAATACGAGGTCGTTCTTGGAATGCATGCAGAATACAAGAGCGTGTATGAAGAATTTGATGAATTTGGAATGTAAAAAAGTAAATTTTTCAATATATCTATATTGAATTAAAAAAAAATTGAATCGTATAAAGTCCGACTCTGGTGCCAAACATTTAGTAAAACGCAGACTACAATCTAAACTGAGATGTCCATGATGAGCGTCCTGCAGAATACTCGACGGTTTTTTTAATCTAAAACGAATACAATTTTGAACAACATTTTATTGGGCAACAATGCACCAGTGTCTATGCTTCCTAAAAAATGACATACACGTACATACCTATGTAGGTATATATGAATATAGGTATACCTATACCATTGTAGATATATTACGTATAGATGTTTAGATTATTATCAAAACGGCTGGAATTTCAAATTAAGACTGTTATTACAAGTTGACTCTTATTATAGCTTTTGTATGGCTGCATACAAGCCTGCGTTATTGTTGCATTATTATATTGAATTTATTTTATGTGTTTCGAGGTCCGAAATGAAGAAATAAATTAAATTATATAGGTACGCGAATGAATAAAATTCATCTTCAATCGTAAATCGTATATTTTATAGATATTAAAAAATTATTTTTTATTAAAATTATTTGTAACTGTATAAATAATTTGTTGATTACATACATACATACATATAAGTAAGAAAAATAACAAGCCTCAATTGTTATAGTTTTAAAATAAATATCTAAGCGGTATAAAACCGATTGATTTAAAAATCCTTTATTTTATATTCATATGTGTACATATAAACACCTATTATTACACATTTCCATTAGGTTTAATTCGTACAATTAAGTATTTATTCAATATTTACCCGCATAATAATAGAATTGAATAGAAAAGAAATCTGAGAACCCCAAAAATTTAAAACGTGCATCACTATACCAACGTATGTATATAGTAAATTCATACGGAATGATTCCCCTCGCTATTTATCAACTCGTTGTTCGACTTGACAAGTTTTATATTTTATTTTAGGTTTTCCAGCCATTGTGTGTTGGCAACCCTGAGTGTGTGTGTGTGTGTGTGTGTGTAGTGCAGTTTTGTTGGCCCAATGCAATGCAGTACCATAACTTTCTTTGTTGCGTCACTATTGCTACTTTATCTATCTCCCTCTCTCTCTTTCTCTACTATTGGATATTTATATATATATATATATATATAAATAAAGAGGGGAGCGGGGGGAGGGGGTTTCCCTTTCAATTACTTTAATTAATATGATTGATAAGAAAAAAAATTTTAATTGGTAAAATTTATTTTAATTATACATTGCAAATTTAGAAATTTGAAAGAAAATGTAGTACAACTAGAAAAGAATTGAGTGTTGTTAACGTAAAAGGAATCTTAATCCTTTAGTATTTATCCATTTCCGGTTTGGATTTAAGTCTGTATTTATGGTCAAAAGTTTCGTAAATATTTTACCAACACGTCCAGGTATAAAGAAGACGTTTAGTACTAAGTAAAGAAATAATGATAGTTTGTTTGCCAAAAGAGAAAGACAAAATAAAAAAATAAGGTAAATGGAGTAATGTATGTGCCTATGTAGTACGAATCACAGGCCATGGTTATTGTAGTTAGAATGCAAGTGATGTGGTCAACATCGAAGCAACTCTGAAACGTAAGAGGTAGAGATGTAAGGTCAAAGGTGGCGGTGCCCCGCCGCCCCCACAAGCACGCGTGGAATGTGCCCGCCACGGGCCATTGTTCACAGGCTGTCACTGTGCGGGCCCAGAGACAAACGGGCCACGGTGCTTCGAGATTTATAAAACAGAGCATGGACGAAAGAACGAACGAGAGTCTTGGAAAAAGGCATTCGTAATTAGCTGGCCATTCCAGCGTTTATGACGATAGATCAAACACCACAGCCAGCAGTTGATATCATTTTAGATTTCTCACGGTGTGCGTGTGCGTACACATCTGCTGTGCGCATCAGATCAGCGTTACCGGTAACTTAACATAATTAAGTGTCGCTGGTGTGCAAGGCGCATGCTCCGAGGTCTATTCTTCGGACGGTTAAAAATCTGTTGCCGTAAATCCGAACCAAACTGGGTCTCTCGTTCTGTTATAATCCGATCAGCGCTGGCTTAAGCAAGATATATTATGTCGTTGTGTTCTTCTTCTTGTCACCAACACGAGCTGTCCTTGTTGCTCCTGTTCGCCTGATTATATGTGATTTATCCTGGTCGATTTGACTTGAGCTAATCCGAGTTCTCTACTTTTTTTTTGTGTTCGCGTTGCTTGGATAAATACATCTAAATAAAAACTGATTTATTTGCGAAGATCACTGCTTTATTTTATTGTATTATACAACACACACAGCACCCAGTAAGGATTGTCTATTTGAAATCGGTTATAACTCTATTCAATGCACTAGGATCATAAATTATTCTTCAGTCGTTTAGAAATTGCCATTTTAGCACAATAAAAAACCATCTATAATCTTTTTTCATGACACACACACACATATATTTTATCTAAAACTTCTCAATTAATAATATTAATTGATTAAACATACGTCTATAAATTGTCTTAACTTATTCATTTTGTAGTTGTTAACTAAATATCTGAATTTATAAACATATTTTATTTCATGATACTAAGAACAAGTTAGGTGTTTAATTGTGTTAGTTAATTAATAATTAGGCAAATTGATAACTAAAAGATGAAATTTAAAATCGTCTATTTTATAATTGAAACAAATTTCACTACAATAAATCATGATTTTCTGACTGATTTGAAGAAAAATAAAAAGAGATCCTCTTGAAGTTTGCAGCGGTTAGGGACAAATGGGTGTCGTTGACATGATTTAAAATAGGAACTCGATCACAGATCAAAAGGTGAAAATCATTCGCAAATTTGCGAAATTGAAAGGCCTGGGGAAGCAGAAAAGGAAGGAAGGAAGGAAAAAAACTGATTTCAGCAAGCATCCCTTGGTGGAATAATAACAGTGATAAACGATGCGACTGACATAGCATATAAAAGAAGATCTATGGGTGTAATGAACGAGGCCATTGTGCAGCGGGCACACGTTGTATTATTCACGTACAGAGAAATCGAGAAAGGTATATGGTAGGTACTACCGATACCTAACTGATTCCGAACGAATATATATAGGTGCACATACATATATGGTCGTACGATTGGACGATATGCCATCAGTCTGTGAAATATCGTGTGCGATTTTTGCTTTATATAAGCATTGTTGTCGATATTTATTGCGCAGCGCGGTGGACTTGAATAAGAATTGGCGCTTAGAAAACATTCCCAATAACCCATAAATTCATTAATACTCCATACAAACACACACACGAGAAGAATTAAATATGTTGTGGATGATTCGTTAAAAAATCAGTTCACAAAAACATATATATAGGTAATATGGCATCTCGAAAAAAGTCGACCGAGAAGCCGGGCGCGCGTCTGAGAAATCCCAGGTAAAAGTCACATAAATATAAAACAGTTGGTCGAGTTCTTCAGATGTCAAAGTCAATGGCCATTCGTCGGCATAGAATAGGGAAAGAAAGAAAGGAAGAAGTGCCTATATAGAGAGACGAAAAAAAACTAGTAAATTTCGTTGTTTTTTTTTTTATTTATGTTTTTGTTGGCCGCTTCTACTACTATTATACGGCTGCGTACGAGATCGGCTTCTTTTTAGCTCCATTATTTACAAATTTAGGAAGAATTCTGTAAGGCGGACACAACTTGATGGACGGCCACATTTCTCAGTATAGGACACTATTTAAAAACCAATTCTTTTTACCGTTTATGGTCGTCGACACCCCAATTTACGGGAAATCATATTCTATTAGATAAAACTTATCTTAAATCTATGAAATATTATTATTTGTGTTTATCTTAAAAAAGCCTTAAAGTATCAGTAACAGTATTTGCTTTTGTCTTTGTTTAGTTAGTGATACAATGGTTTTTAATAGGTATATATGTATAGCGAAAGTTTATCTGATTGCATATAGTATATATATGTATGTATAGTTTGTATAAAATAAAGATGTTAGAATTAAATAATGACTTGATAGCAAATCTATTGAATAAAAGATGTGAGAAATAAAATAATGAAATAGACAATTCACATGGCTAGCTGATTAATTATAATATCTGAACTGCCGTCAAAATAATTAAATTAATGACATGTTGTTGTTGTTGTTGTTACAGGTGAGAAACCGTTCAAATGCGAGTACGAGGGCTGCGACCGAAGATTCGCGAACAGCTCCGACCGGAAGAAACACAGCCACGTGCACACGAGCGACAAACCGTACAACTGTCGCGTGTCCGGTTGCGACAAATCGTACACGCACCCGTCGTCGCTGCGCAAGCACATGAAGGTGCACGGCTGCGGCAGCTCGTCCACCGGCGGCAAGTCGCCGCCCCATTACGACAGCGACGGCGAGGAGTCCAACACGTCGAGCGCGGGCAGCATCAGCGTGGCCAACGGGGCGGCCAGCCCCATCATGCAGGCGACGGCCACGCATTCGGTGCCCGGCACCACGAACCTCAGCGAATGGTACGTGTGCCAGTCCGGCATGCCCACGCCGCCCTCCAACGAGCACTCGCCCGTCAACCACTTGAACCACTTCAACCACCACCTCATGCACCACCATACGGGCGCCGCGACGGCATACTGAGACTATGCCCCCGATCCCGTCTGCAGAACCAACACTGCTGCTTGGCGGCTCTGACCACCGAACGAGCTTTTTTGTACCTAAGTCCCATTGGATCAAAACACTGCTTTTTGAACTTTTCGTTTTTCCAGTTACGGACAGGTTTTGGTTCAAAGGACTTTACTTATTGATATAATTATTGCCAAAGCGGATCGGGGTTTGTGAATATTAAGACTATTTTTATTTTTAAGAGTGTATAAAGTAATAAGGGTTGTACAGGTCGTTGATACATTTCATTTCAAAAACTACAACAAGCTAAAAATATCAATCAACTAATTAATCATTTTGTTCAAATAAACTACCTACCTAAATAACAAAATGATTCAAAACACAAATCATTCAAATTACATTGTAATATGTTCGGAAGTGTTTTTTTAAAGAATTATTTATTTTGTCCAATTTAAAACATTTTATTAAAATAGACTTTTTACACAGTAAAATATGGTTGTAAATTGAAAAATTCATGAAATTAATAAACTTTTTTAACTAAAAATTACATTATATAGCTACGCCAATATGTTTAATTTAAAATTATAAATCGCTAAATAAAAATGACTCTATTGGCTTGACGTTATGCTAGTAAAATACATGAAGAAGAATCAATTTGAAAAATAAAATAAAAAATGCCTTTATAAGTATATATATATATGTATGTGTTTCTAAATTTGTAAATATAACTGTATAACCCTGCAAGACTGCTGGTTACAATTAATATTATTTTGTAAAAAAATATAAATTGTGTGATATATAATTGAAACGTCCTCTTAACCCTTCAGTAGTGACTGATGGATACGAATAAATAAATACTAGTTTGAACGCATGCGCGGCAAACATACTGAAAGTAAACTCATTCGGTTCGAGTCGGTTTATTTCGTGAAATGAATTTATTACGCATGTTACTACTGAATGGTTGATTGTAATGTAATGTAAAATGATGACTATGATGTAAATAATTAAGAGTGTATAAAATATGATATATATATAAATGTAATATGCTGTAAACGCTAAGATCAATTGTGTACAAGTTGACATGGAGAGTTCCGAATTTCCACGAAGAAATAAAAATATATTTGTCAAATGAAACAAGTTCGTTTTATTGCATTTTAAATGCATGTTTTTACAGTTTTATGTCAACATTAAAAAGCACGTCCAATTTTCCAGGAATTTCTGAAGCGAACACACTATTTTTATTATGCTTATGCGTTGTTAAACTTCATTAGGCTACAACCAACATTTTTATTGCTAGTAACAAGGTGATCTGTTATACATACATATCTTAAGTTTTAAATCATTTTTACCCACTACACTTATGAGAAGCTTAAATTATCATAAAACCAGATATTTAATATTTATTTATAACAATATGAGATTGTTTAAATTTGATGAGTTTATTACACAAAAGCTAGTGTCTTGCACTGAACTATCTTATACGTATTTTATTAAAATACTAAAATACAAAATTTCAAACATTTATCGTATTTTCTACCCTTATTAATTATTGGCAATTAAAAAAGTCAAATAGTATTCATATTCATAAAGTAACATTGCATAAAGTGCGCATGTGCAAGTAATCAGTCAATGGTGTGACTGTAAATGTTTGATATTCAATACGAAATGTTTGGATATGTTCACACTTTCACTTGCAATGGAATTTGTAATTGAATTAAATACGTTTGTATACGTATATATATATATATATATATATATATATATATATATATATATATATATATATATATATATATATATATAAATAGTTTCGCAAACGGTTCTTGTTGTAGGTATATATATATATGTATTTCATACGCAGATCACAGATGGTGTTGCGGGCGTATTAACATATCTTCGTATTTCCGTATTGCAACAATGTTTAACACAAAGGTGCGTTCGTTTGCGCCCGCCAACTTCACCTTTATAATTAATGAATTTATCCGTCCTTGCGAAACGGAAACAGCTGCCTTATTCTGCCTCTGGCTGAGAATCATCAATGCAATGTACTGCAACTGAACGCAATGCATTTTCGCAATAGAACATTTCATGAGAAACCTATCCGTAATACGTACGTATACGATACTTTGAAACTCAATTTTATATATTATATGTATACAATATATTCAGACAACTCTATCTATTCGTACAAGGATAGAAGATAATCTTGACTTACGGTGGACAAGATTAAAATACGCATAGGTCGCCATTTCTTTTCAGTTATGTATGTGTGTCGCGATCAGCGATTGCAATGCGATAAAAGTGAAATAATGCATCGACAAATATCTTTGGCACAGCACAGAGCACATAGGCGTATCTTGGACGACAAGAAGCAGATCTCGATGCCAGATACGATGAAAAATACGCCCGCTCTATCACACACACTATGCTTATTTAATACCCAACAAATATAACAAACATTCTTTGACTTATGTGCAAATAACTTAAACGACATTATTCAATTTTGTTGCCCGAACGAAAATTTCTAGAGATTTACTAAATCAACCTGTAGATTGAAATTGCCAACGTTTTTTTAACGTTACAACCACTTCTGCCAACATAAATATACGTTTACATATTACAAGTGAAATTTATTTATTTATTTACACATGGAACAATGATAGTTTACGTATTTCAATTAAATGATACTCTATACTTTATTTTATTAGGAACATAAAACATAAATTGGTTCAAATTAATTCGCAATTGATGAATCAATATTAATTTTATTGACACCTATATTGTCTATTTATATGTATAGTTGTGGATAAATGTAATTGAGTAGTTGTAAGTTTCTTTATTTATAAAAATAAAAATTGCTTTCATTACTTGTGCTTGAATTTGGATGTGTTTATATCAAGTACAAGTGAATTCATTTAGAAACAGGTGTTAATTTTCCTTGTAAGTTTAGGTAAATATTTCGAGTTAAATATGTTTTTTGGTGACTAAAGTGTGTTTAGTTTAGGATCCATTTGATGTGGTTTTTTATAAAATATGTGTTCGCAATATGGTATTTGACTAATTTTAATAGGACAAGATAAAGGCATGATGCGCACGAACAGGTGAGTCATTTCATTTATATATTTAATCGCGAATGTCTATTAAAAGTGACAACATAACTGTATAATATCTAAATTTTTGCTCAACTTTACTTCAAATAATAATTATTAAAAATTTTGTATTTTGAGTTTGAGTTGTATAAATGAATAAGAAATCTATTTCAAAGAAATGCTTAATCTCTATAAGCAATGAACTACAATAGCAAAATATGTATAATTCGAATAGGCTTCCATATTTGTATTATTACGTAATAGGCCTGATCATCATCAGTAATGGCCGATGTGTGAGCCGACAAGCACTGATTGGTGTGTGTGCCCTATGGTAGCCACGCTAACTAACTAGCTAAAGCCACGGCACAGCGCGGCCCCTGTTGGTTATACCCAGCGGCTATATATGTACATACATACATACATACATACATACATACACTGTCTTTGCACCATGTTTCCTTCTCGACACCATCCAAGAGCACCGCACGAGGAAACAACAACAGTAGACCAAAGAAAGTGAATGTGTTTTCATCAAAAACATGTTCAAACATTATAAAATATAAGCACACTCAAACCAACTTTTATATTACATACATATGTACATATCAACACACATATTCCCATCAATTGGGAGGCAGAGTACCTTTTACCTATAATTATTACAACCGCGAAATAAATCATCATTACTCTCAACTTTCTTTGATACGACGAAATTATTAAATAAAAACCCAGACACAATGTCACGAGTGTAAAATAAATAAATAACAAATGTGTCAGTGGCATTTCGCGTGTGTACACACTACACAGTGCCCATGGTTGACCAACCACGAAGCGCGACTTATGATACAGAAAAGTAAAATGAAATAAATTCCGAAAACAAAAAAAAACAAAAAAAATAAAAACTCCAAAAGAACGAAAGCAGACCAAGATCTCACGACACGACAAACTCCCACAAATCAACGGCGTAACTTACGGCGCATGTGCGTGTATGTGTGAATCGACGCTATAAATCGAATACACGCGGCATAAATCAATATGATGGAAACAATTATGGAATATAGCAATTAATAGATTCCCGAAACAGCTTGAGATCGGAATTATAGGTAGCCTAAGATTCTCTTCCCACCCTTCCACCCACCGTGCCGTCCACACCAGAGCAATCATTTTATGGCTCTTCTTACGAGTTATTTGATAACAATTATGCATTTTGTAACATGTAATGTCGATTCCTAAATATATATTGTATTAATAATAAGTGGAAAATTCTTAACAAATCGTCATGACAGTAAAATCAGTGTACACACACACACACATACAGACACGGAGCGCGTCTGGGCACTTGTTTAATAAATGCCATAGATCACAGTGACTTATGATTGCGCATAGTGCTGCTAACAAAAACTAACCAGGGGAATGCTGTTCCACGTCGACTGTTGCCTTAGCCATACATACATACATGCATACGTACACGATAGGATCCTCACGCGCCGCCCCGTATATATGTATGTATGTATGTATGTAGCGTGCTTTCGATTGGGAAAAGAAACAAAACAAAACAAAAATTAATGACTTATGCACCCCATACCTAACCCGACACTGTCCATTTCTGAGTCCTGCTGTATATGTGTGTGTGTGTGTGTGTGTGTGTGAACCTACAGTTTTCTGTAATTATCGCACAGTTAACGTAATGGAAACAGTAGCGCAGCTTATTTACTGCTAAATGATTTTCGAATTTTTATTTTCCCCGAACGCAAGCAAACAAATTGTCGTCGGTGGACAATAAATAATAACAGAGCCTTGCGGTGGAAAAATTGAGCATTTTTTTTTTTTTAAAAACGTTATTACAAATGATGTATCATCTACTGTGCGCAATGTAGCCGCGCATGCGCACTGGAATAAATCGCGTAATAAGGCGCACAGCGGGTGTATTGCTACCCCCACTGCTATAACCACCCAAAATAAATGTTCATTGTTTGTCTGTCTGTGTGTGTGTGTGTGAAACAGAAGTAGCCGTGCTCGACAGAGGTAATGTATATACGATGTATGGGATATGTCTATATGTATTCTGTTCTTTTTGTCTTACGGATAAAATCAGACCATTTTCGGTTTTGTACATTTGTGAATAAATAGATGTTATATATTATTAATAATAATAGTTGTTATTTTGTCCATTATTGACCGTTTGGGAAGTTAGGATGTTTAATAAATTAATATTTGAAAATATACTTAAAATATCTTCTTTATACCAAGTGAATATAATAATTTGGATAAAATATACTCAATTTGAGAATTGTTGGCGCCACATGACGCCGGCGAGACAGAACATTAAACAAAGTAAGGTACCTAAATAGTATACCTCGAAAAAAAAATAAAAACTCTGATCCAATAAATGAATATGAATGAATTCTCTACCAACATAAGATAATTAACAGTTCATATAAGCACACCGATTTTAATAAGATGTTTCCGGTTATTTTCCATAGCAAAGAAATATTTAAGGACTAATTAAAAGTGTACACACATACATTAAGTTTGAGTAATTTTTACATTCAGATAACAAAAATTTATATGGAATTCTTGTCAAACTTTTAGATTATCTGACTGAATTATTATGCAGTAAAATTATAATATTTACTCTAAATTTCCATATTTACATAACTTGATTCATATCAAAAGTTATAATAAACGAAATTTCTTAATTAACAAATATATGTATGTATGTACATACATAAATATGTATACGAGTGGTTATTGCACAATGAAACAAAGGCTAGAAAATAGGCCATGTATAAGCAACATACAAATGCGTGTTTTAATTATTTCTTGTGTTCTTTTTTGAGGATTAATCATTTTTCGAGATGAAGGTGTCATTATTACATGTAAATCTTTATAGATAAAAGGTGTTATCATTAAAGTCACAAAGTATCAATAATAATACTCTATAAGAATGTACCTATATGTTTTTGTGAGGCGTGTGTGTGTGTGTGTGTGTGTGTATGGGGAATCTGATTTAGTATAAATTTGTTGAATGTGAATAAGTTCATGTAGTTGATCGCGTTGGCTGTTCGCCTTATGATTTACATCCACCTGTGGTAATTTGCAAACGCCGGTGCTCAGTGCTCGGTGCTTGGTGCACGGTGCATCTTCACGCATTACTCATTTCTTAGCAACATTCATTTGCCAGTTGTAATATGTTTGCTATTGCGACCGAAGCCTATAACCTCCTATATCTGGATGTATGTACCTACATATATACATTTACATCTAATAGCCGCAACCGAGGTCATATTACATACATACATACGATATATTCAAGTTGGCTGAAAATCAAATATATGTTGATGGTAATGGTTTTTCTAATTGCGCCGCTATAGCAGGTTTTGGTTGCATCCCGCACTAATCAAAACTATATTAAATCATTGCAATATTTAGCTTAATTACTAGAGTAACTTAAACTTTAGTGAGGGATGCTTAAGCACACCACCAAGTCATGGTTAACCCCAAGAGGCACGTTTAAAAATCAAGCCCATTCGTTTGGATAAAAAAAAAAAAAACGATATGATATAAGAACTACTCCACAATGCATTATTATTGAGACTGTCGGTAAGTTTAATTATTAGAGTGAGAAAAGAAGGAAGAAAGAATAAATAATATGGTACTCCCGAAGACAGCGGATTCTCATTTATTTTACGACGTATAAGAGAACCACTCACCAAAACGCATGTTCGAAATATTAAGAGTCCAAAAGGTACTCACCAACTCCAAATCCATTCTTGTTCCTCTCCTACCACCGCTGAAGTTCTTGTTGTTCCTGTTTGGTAGCGAAGCGAGGCGCAGCACTAGATTATTTTATTTCGCGAAATTATTTATTTAGAATTTTCACACGACCATTTTTAATCACTAATTTTTAAACGGAAAATTAAATTTAATTTTAAGACTTTCAATAATACTGTATAGGGAATGGCATATATTTTACGTAGTTATTTCACAAATAAATAAACACTCGCGGACACAATTCAAAAATAATTCACTTTGTTACGAGTACATGCATATAAATACATAATAAATACAGAAAGAAAGAAACTGGGAAATATAAAAATAGCACATGCTAGATAATCAAAAAATCACTTACTTGTTCTAAATAATATGCAGAGTAGAGTAGACTGGACACCCCTGAAACATTGGCAAATTAATTAGAAATCATCGTAAATATTTAAACCCTATTAAAATCACCCCACATAAACTTTTTAATATTTATTAAACAATAATAATCAATTTAGACCGCAAAGTTAAGGAAAATAAATAAAAACACTAAATTAATACATGAATTTGTCATGCTACTGCATGATCTACGAATGCCATGGTCACTAATGCCGTACTTTTGAACAACCCGGATGTTGATATTTCATATTTCCGCACAATAAACGTTATAGAATATCAATTAGCATTATATTAGCTAACTTTTAACACCAAAATACTTCATAGAATCGCCGTTTTACCCCGTTTCTAAGGAATTTTGTTTTAACAAAAATTTGGCCGTGTAGCGTGTACCTGACGTTCCACGGCACACTACAATAATAATTATTAAATAATTAAATACATTTATCTTGTATGGAATTTTATTTATCTTCCACGTAAAAAACTAACGAAAATATAAATACAAATAACACATATATCAATAGGAAAATAAATTTAATTGAAAATATTTATTAGCTAATCGAACGAGACCGGCAAAAACTTTTTATTTTATTTCGAGTGCATACTACCTATATTAATAAATAGTGTGTTCTATTTATTATATATATAGTAGAATTTAATAAGAATATTGAATTATATGAGGATTGCAAAAAATAAATTTTAGTTGAAATTATAAAATAAAATAGGGAATATCGCGGTTGATAAAATTGAATAAAATACATTTCTAGGCAAAATTGAACCGTCTTACTTAAAATTCGCATTAAGATACAATTTCCTGAAAGGGACAAATTTATTATTGAGATATACTTACTTCCTAATTTAGTGTTACAAGCGAATTGATCTGAAGGAGCCGACTTCTTGATCTTCTTGTTATATACGCGCACAATAAATGTCTATATTGTATGTACCCGGAACATTATAATGAAACGCGAACGTTTTAGGATATGTATATTTAAAAAAAAAATTAAAATTGAATTTAATATTGTTAAAAACCACTAGTGTCCACATGAGTCTGTAATTTAGTAATTCGAATAATTACTCTATATTTTAAAATGTTCCTATACTAGCCTACATTATTCCGCACTATGTAGCAACAATTTATTGCATTCTATACGTTAAAACCGAACTGCAATAATCCACGCTCGTCACTCTACTGATGGTTCTCGCACAAATTTGGACATGTTATCAAGTAATATGGGAATTAAATTCAGAGCCTATATAAGTGGAACAAGGAGAGACATATCCTGTGACGTATTTTTATAATATGTATGAATATAATAATAAAAATCATTGCTTGAACATAAATTGAAACAGGTTTCAACCAAAAATATTAACCAGCTCCCTGATAATTCGATACACTGTTAGTACAAATTTTACAAACAAATTTCATGATTTAACTGGTATAATAAACACTAATGATATCACAGTGTATATGAAATATACTATCTTCTATATAAAATCATACGTTTTTCTCAGTAATATAAAGTGAAATGCGGTATGTGTACGTGCTTTTGTGTAAAATTAGCGTATAGTGTTTTTGGACCAAATCTGCTGCCGACCGCAGTTTTAAAGGTATATTTGTTATTACATTTGTTCAATAGATACATGGAGACAAATAATACTATATTGTTTATTTCTATTAGTTTATTTAGTAGGTACAATTTTTGTTGTCGTTTATTTACAATTAAAATAATTTGAGATAATGATTTTCGAGCCATTTTATAATGCGATAGATACATGTACATAATCGGCCATGGGCATGTTAACTTTCTCATGATATCTATCTATGTGTTTAACCAAGAACTAAGTAAATATTAACTCCAAAATTCCAATTAATTAAACAAATAATAGGCATATAAAAAAAGAAGCAACCTTAAACATCATCCACGAATAAAAACCAAAAACTAAAAAGAAAAAGAAAAAAAACTTCATAAAATGATCACAGATATACATCGCGTAGATATAATATAAAATATATCAACGAGATATTCTCTCTGTCCGGTTTCGACTGTTGCTTGGCGCCGGATAGGCATTCCATAGTCAGTCTTAAATTTCAATGGTGCATCGTGGCATTTCTTACATTTTTATAAAACGAACAACACATACATACATACATACGCAGAGATAATATTAATTCAGGGAATATTTTGGCTAAACCTTATTGTTATATGCGTGTTAGTTTTCGGTTGAGCGCACCGCCCCAGTAAACGCGGTTAAATCCTGAAAAATCGGCAGCCGTATGTTTCGCGGTGGTTTATATTGCCGCGACTCTCTTATTCGTCGCTCAAATTTGTTAGGATTACACTTGTCCGCCGGCAGTTGAAATGCGAACAAAAAATAAGGTACGTACACTTGTTACACATTTATTATTTCTACTGCAACCGAACTACTGCTATAATAAATGTATACTGTTGTTTTGGAGATTATTTTACATTTTTGTAATAAATTAAAACTATTTCAATTGTATTGAACATTAAATTATGTGTGTCGTAAATGTATGCAAAATGTATTTATTAAATAACTATTAGCATAAAATTATAATTATAATCATCTATAGTGTCTTGAACTGAACTTTCTTATACGTATCTTATAGTGGGTTTTATTTTCTTTAGATAGGAAGGAATAATTATTCCTATGCTTTATCAAACAATTAATTATGCCCGAAAGTTTTTTAGTTTTCAAATGTACTTAATACTTATTACTTTGAATACTTGTACTAGTATAAGTGATATATTAGAAATAAAATGTATAAATATAAGAGTAACGCATTAGGCTTGCAATTAAAATTCTATAGTTGTCACCTGAGCAGGCCAGGCCTATTCATTAATAGAGAATCATAAATAAAATAATAATTTCATTGAGCAAAGCAAACGAAACGGTGCTAGCGTCAATATAAGTTAAACTAAGGCTGTGTTCGTTCACATTTATTTAAAACGCCTGTCCGTATGTATGTATGTATGTGTCAGGTGACCAAAAGAAGAAATATAGAGAAGAGTAGGAAAAGAAGAAGAAGAAGAATATAAAGAAAAAAAACGGACATGGAAAAAGAACGATATGACATATTTATATTGCTTATAAATAACAAGCAAAGTAAACATTCTTTCCTGTTCATATGAATATGCATGTCAATTGGGTAGTTCATTATATTTCTTTCTTTCATTGTGTGTGTGTGTGTCTGTGTGTGTGTTAGTGTGTTTGTGTGTGTGCTTGTATAATGATATTAGGCAGTGAGTCCTGTATATTTTTGAGCTTTTATATTTAGATAAAACGCTTGGGGAATATCTATCTAATTGTATAATCTCTAGGGTTATTTATGTTTAATTTAAATTTTACACCGTGTTTAAATGCGATTTTAGTGTTTCGGTATTTATTACACATCGTTCAAAATGAGTTGTATATTTACACTAAAAACCTCTGTATTTTTTGTTATTTACACATTGTTAATCTATATTAGTAATATAACTAAATAAAATTTAAAAAATAACTAAATCGTAATTTGATCTGGGTAGAAATAAAATTACTTTGGATAGGATGGGACAAAACAAATCAAATAGAGCAAATTGTTTGTTAGATTTTCTAAAACGCGTATTTTTACATATGTGTATATGTAAATAAAATGAAAGAATGAATATTGGGTATAATTGTTGTTTGGATGTTTAGTGACCCATCTAGTGTGTCGCATATCTACGGTCAACATGTATACATATACACACACTGGTTCATGGTTACCTTTATAATATGGGACGGGATGGGACAGGGACAGGGACCACTCGTGTATTTATTATAATAAGATGGAAATCGTGGGGTCTCGAATTCCGCATATTATTTATGGTTTCTGTAGCGTTTCAATTTATTTACTATCGCTACACAACTACCACTACTACTACGTCACGTGTGTGTGTGTGTGAGTGCGCGAAGGGTAGATGTATGGTTGATACAAGGGGTATGACAGAGAGAGAGACACAAAACGGGTATACCCGCACTCTGGAATGCCGTTTTTATATTTTAAGACAGAACCATTCGTCCACCGCCGCCACTGCCGCCACCGTCACCGTTCTCAAGCCACTTATTTGTTATTATTGTTATTTTAATACACACACATATATGTATATCGTATATTTTTTATGATTTAAGTCGAAAATGATCAAATTAATATTATACGCACACCGTGTAGTTATTGCCCTTGTTATTAAATTATAACAAATTATGATAATCCTTTATAAGAGGATTATATTTGCATCATTTCTACATAAATTTCTAATATGATTCTGAAATATTCTGTCAACTATTTACGGTGTTTAAACTAATTGAATTGCCTATCAAACATTTATTTATTTTATTGAACATATTCACCTTTACAAAATTGTACTATTTATGCCCATTGTGGACATTCCTTATTATATAAATAGTCACTATATTTATTTTATATGTCTATATATCTGTTTCATTCTCTATTTGTTTGTCTGTCTGATGTTTAACTGTCTTTTTGTACATCTATTACTTTGTCTAGTTATCTGTTTATGCGTATTTATATTTGTATATGAGTATATATTTATTTGTTATTTATTTATGGAGAAAAACCAAAATTTTCGGATATCTTTCAGTTTTTACTTACGCCTATCCGTCTGTCTGTGTGTGTGAAAAGCTAAAAACTGTTTTAAAGGTGAGTGAAATATTATAAATTAGTAAAATAATAAAAATACGTATAAGAAAGTTCAGTGCAAACCATTGCGTATATTTAATAAATATTTCTATACACAATTAAAAGCTTTAGTAGGAGCTGGTAGATGGTATAATGAATAGACGGTGTATTACATTTGATTGAGTATTAGTACTTTTCTAAAATGTAATCGTCATCTTGTCCAAAGTTGTTCGATAAATACAATGGGTGTTGACAAGTGAAACATGCCTATATGGTAGTAGTAGCATAGATAGAAATGTCACTAGTGTCTGGTAATATATGAACTATATTTAATATATTATGACAAGTAAGTATACCCACACCCACAGTGCACGGCGCAGCGCAGGCCAAAATTTAGACTTACGAGGTGACTTTTTTAGCGTCGGCGAATAATATTCGAAATGATGACGAGATATACATACATACATACATACGTATGCACATACATACGTGCGCGTTTAGTGACTCGTCTGCAAATAAAATGTAACGATGAACATAATATCTGTGTGTATGTATGTCTCTCGGTTCAATTCAATTCTGATATTTATTTTATCGGCGTTTGCAATTCGATATTGTACGCTGGTTCTTGTCATAAGTTACCAACATGGTTTCTATAAAGTATAGAAATATTTTCAATATAACTTTGTTTTAGAAAAAAACTTATAGTATACACATACATTTCCTATAAGAAACTTTGAACAAGTGTTATATGCCACTTAGGGTGGAGTACACAGCCGCAAGTGGAAGTTGCAATATAACAATAACGAAAACCACGTGACCTCGTCATCATCGTCATACGTGGACATTATCACTAAAAGCTAAGGAACACTTTGATCTACAAACACACTTTGCACCCGCTGGGCCATTGCTACGTTATACATAGTGCAGTAAATGTGTACAGTACATCAACTCCAAAGCTTTTATTAAATACATACGCGATCATGATTCTAATCTACTTACGATGATATAATACATATATATTCCGCCTCCACCAAAATGGAATATTGTTTATTGATTTTAAACAATTTCTACAAATAATTGGCTCTACCATAAAATGTATACAATAAAAACGAACTAGTTTTGTTATAAAGAATATTTAATTACGTGTAGATGATATGGGAGTATTAAACAATAAAAAATTGCCAAATATGTAAAAAATGTATTTGATGATGAGATTATATTTTTATTATTTTACTAATTTATAATATAAATTTACAACTTTTTGAAACACTTTTTCAATAAATATTTACTTTACCATAAATTGTTAATGTCATATTCTAAGGATACAATTTATAAATAAATAAACTATATAAGAACAAACACACATAGATAGACATATAAAAATAGTTTTAACAAAAATCAAAAGGTATATTTCCGTTCATAATTGTGTTCTATATACAAATATATATATATATATATATATATATATATATATATATATATATATATATATATATATATATATATATATATATATCTAGTAACTGACAAATAATATATTAATATAAAGTAGGTATAGATATGATGACGCTAATTTAAAATTCATAGGCTTGCTGACACAAACATATTTTTGAACGCGGAGATGTTTTTATGTGCGGAGAATTAAGGAGTCACAAATCAAAAGTCGAAATGACTCACGGAAGAATTCTTTTTCTACTAATTTATTCCGTTCTGTAAAGCATAACCAAGCGCAGCACAGCACAGCATAGCACAACACAGCACAGCACACTCTCCAACAACAGAAAACAATAAAAAGTCATAATAATAAAAAACGAACAAATGAAGCGCTTGGGATCAGCGCAAGCGATATAAGTCATATTTTGTGTATAATAGCAACAGGTATACATACGTATTCACATTTACAACGGCAATCTGTCATTTTGTGAAAATGTTTGGAAACTAAATTTATCTTATTTCGCTGACATCACACACACACACACACACACACACACACACACACAACACCATCATGTTTCTTCATTACCATAATTAAACGTCATTTTCTTTATATTAAAGCATCTACAGTGTCTTTCACTGGGCTTTCTTAAACGTATTTATTTATTAGTTTTCGAATAAAACTAAGAACTTACAGAATATATATTCTTCAATATTACAATAAATAAAATCTTCTAATTTGCACAATAGACGAGAAATCCCAATTTATTTTTGTCTATTTTGTTTTCTAGTTAAAATACACACACCATTCCAAAAATAGTTTTACTTTAGACAGGAAAGGTCAAAAGGTATGTTTCCGTTAACACCTCGAGATCAATATTTTTTATGATTTATTTATTACTTTGTATAATAAATTCGACCCCATAAATTATTTCAAGCATATAAGATATACATATAACTTGTCTATTGTCGAAAGTGTTCATTATTGAACTGTTAGGCCTTTTATAAATGTATAGCGTTACAGAATAATACTAATAGTAGTTAAATCCAAAATCTTTAATCAAAAGAGCCATGACCAACGTCGAATAGTAGCTAATTTCAAAGCTATTACAAGCCGGTTAACAGATAAGGAATTCCTGTAAAAACACACACCAAAAAAAGAAGCCACGAAGCGGAGATCTCGGTTGGAGATTGCCCCGAATTGATCCATGTACAATTTTAATTGAAAGACGTCAGAACACACGTGCCCCATTCGCAAAAGTCCTAGTCAGTCATCAGTGATAAACATCTACTAAACTAAAACCGAGACGGATAGCTATAATAATAATAATAATAAGAGGACATATGTTTTTCCGTGACTTTGACCGCATACACCTGGGTACAGATTAGAACGCGCCAATACCTGTGCTGGATCCATATCCATATCCAGTTTTGTTACCTTTTCACTGTCTGTGTGTGTGTGTGTGTGCTGATGATGTTGATGGACACATTCCATTGGGATAGTTAATTAATCTGTTACAGATGTGGGTTCCAATTTTTTATTACTTTTGCTTTTTTATGTAAGCTTATGATACCTTTAATAGTTTCATTTTAACTATGCATGGAATGTGTGCACATGTCATAAATTACTATTCAAACTAATCAACTATTAAGATCGTGCAACCGCAAAAAAAACACTAGGAAATAAATCTTCTTTCGATGACACTATTTAACATTCCCATTCTAAAGAATCCTAGTGCTACACTTTGGTATAATTACAAACTACAAGTGATAACTACATAAAATTATCTTTTTTGTATTTATTATTAATCAATTCATTAATTTTATTGTAACAATTCCATTAAAAATGACTGTTTTGTAAGAAAAGTAAAGTAAAAAAAAGACTAGCGCGCATCTCTAAACATTGTAATGAATGTGTATCGAATTCTTGAAACATTCCACTGCTGGTGATTCGGCATTCTGACCTGTCCCAATCAGCCGGTGCAGAGGACCCGGATAGCCCGGAGCTGTAGTGTGTTAGTCCGGGTCTGAGCGGGGGAGCACGCGACTCAACATGTTCCCATGGTGTGAGATTTGTACTCGGCCCACGCACTGCTGTCTGTCTGTGTGTGTGTGTGAACATTGCACGTTCCCATACCCAAGCGCGACACATCGTTGCTCGCAAATGAGATAAATAAAAAAACAAAGTGGAGAAGAAGTTGTTTGAAAAGCGTGACGTACCGATTTTTTATTTTGAATTAAACATTCTGAATTTTCGTCATTGATGAATGGACATTATTAGTTTACATATCCAATGATTGCATTATCGAGGACAGGAAAATAGTCATTTTTCTATAGGTGAACTAAGGTTCTATTTAGGGCTTAAGGGCGGTTTAGTATGCAATGTGCGGCGCACTTACGATAGATAAATTGTATTATATTAAAATAAACCTACGAAATTTGGGGTTTTGTAGTATTTTTTTGTCTTTTTTTGAATAAGAAAGTCTAGTGCAACACACTACAGATGTTTAAATATTATTTATATAAAATCAGTCGAGGACGTTTGTATTTTTAAAATGGTGGATCGAAATCATATTTGATTTGTTCGGAGTAATAATTTAGGAATATCTTTACAAAACAAGAGAGAAATATTCGCAGTGTATTGCGTACAGCTTTTGTATAGTATATTTATTTATGATATTTCCAATGCAGGTGATGTATTGAGTATATGCAATAAGGCATTATTTTTGATATCACAATGGCTGCCTGATGTTCATATTTTACAAACATCTATAATATACCATACGTATATGTATGTATGTCTGTATGTATGTATGTACTATACAATTCTTTAGGTATTTACTTATAATTCATTCAACAAATGCCAGAATACCAAAGATTTATATATTATTTTGCGATTTTTTATTTTTTACCAATTTTACATTTCGCAAATAAATTTAAATTATATTTTAAATAACTTGACGCGATAACCAATGCTAGTATATTTTATAATCGCTATTAAAACTCGAATCTTGAGCTTTCTGGATACATTTATTTTTGTTAATTGCAAATAAAAACACAAATCTTTGATGGTGGTTTTACTTTGAACTTGGTAATTACGATAAAAATTCATTTGGTTTTCCAGCAGGGGGCAAACATAATCAAAGGGGCTAATATTACGAAAAAAAATCATTATACCTACTTACACTGTAAAAAATTACGCCAACTTTCATTTTATTTTCAAATTACATACTATATGGTTTTTTTTCATTTACCATACATTAAAGATTAAATATTATTAAGGAAATTAAAAATATTACAACAAAAGTAAAATAGCTTTTATTTGTGGTAAACTATTTGGTAGTTTGAATATAATTTTGGAAGCTTAAAGATTACGTATTTGTGATATACCATTTAGGTTTTATTTTCTTTTTTATGCGAATACAAATGACACGTAGTGTCGGTAATCAAAAGTAGTATTATGTAATAAAGATGCGAATATGTTTAGGTTTTAAAGCAGTGGTGTAAAAAACGAAATGGGTAGAAATAACAGAAGCATCCCAGTCTGGTAGGTATAATGAAATCGATTTCTACACAATTACAAAAAGCAATAACATAAATATAAGCGGAGACTGGTTGGTCGATTTTTATCAATGTCCATCACGTAGGTATATAATATTGATGCAATAATGTTTTGCAACAGACTAATGTATTACCTTACACGGTATATGTGCATAAAGAATTATAAAAAGTGCAACGCGCGCTTCTCTCAAGCCAACGCGATCCGCAAAAACGCGGCCGCCCAAATACATATTACGCGGAGCCATAAGGGCCTTTTTTCTGCTTATCAGATTATCATCATATTCGCATGATCGACAAGGTTACAATGTTCTCACCAATGTTACACATGACATGAATATCAAACTAATGTATACCATATCGCGATAACGACTCTCTGAAAACAAAAAAAAAACCATTTTCTCACCTATTATAAATTACATATTTATATATTACACACACATACACAACAAAAAAACACACACACACACACCTTAGAGGATTCAAATAATATTTCATGTTTCAATACATTTTATTAGTAAATTATTTAAAATTACATTTAATAAATGGTTTATGTACATATATGAGATTGCAATTATAAATACGCAATGTTGTTTCTTAATGGGTCTAAACACGATTCACTCATTAATGAAGCAATTTTAATTAGAATTGTTTTATATTGATTATTCGTTTATGTGTTGGTTGATTATAAATCAGATGTATATAAATAATAATTAAGAAAAAAAAGAATATTTTATT
Organism: Nebria brevicollis; assembly: GCA_944738965.1. Lineage (NCBI taxonomy): Eukaryota > Metazoa > Arthropoda > Insecta > Coleoptera > Carabidae > Nebria > Nebria brevicollis. Next base: position 10,175,154 of record OX122907.1, read on the forward strand.
ATATCAATATGTATGCTTGTAACAGAAAATTAAAATCAATGTTTCAAGCAGTTGTAGTATTGCGAATAAATGTAGAAACGCCGTGAAAGTAGCTGTAGAAAAAAAGGCCGCAGACTTATCGGCAGATTGTGTGTGTGTGTGTGTGTGTGTGTGTAAAACATATATACAATTATACAAAACGAGAAACTGGTGGTTCGTTTGGTGTATGCGTGCGGATTGTGTTGACAGATTGACGATACCGCCAAACCAAATAGCCATGCGTACTCGTAAGTCTCGTTTGGCTCCGGACGGGCTCATCTTTACGTTCGTCCACTTCTTATTCTTTTGCCCTGTGTCTATGTATGAATGTATGTATATTTATAACTGCGTTATATCACAATGCTAGAATCAATTGTATAGGCGAGAACGGAATTTCAAAATTGTTCACTTTAGAATATACATACATATATACTACGTATAAGAAATCTAGTAAATAATAGACGCAACTATAAACCGTTGATTCAAAGTTGATGAAATTGTTGTCACATTAAACATTTCTCGAAGTTAATAAACAAATTTTAAATATATTTTGATTGTTTAATAATGAATTTATTAATTACAAAAGCAATTTTTTATTTCTATTTAAAACATAAATTAAATTTTAAACTATATATATATTTAAGGATGTTTGTTTAGTCTGGCAAAGAACTGATTTAAATACTTTAACGACTTTTATAAATGTGTATTAATTTATCATCATATATGTAGGTACGTATGTATGTATGTATGTATGTATGTATGTATGTATATATGATGCGAGAATGTAAAAGAAGATAGTGAATGTACCTGGGTCCCCTTGACGTTGGCCTAGCCATCTATTCGAGACAATATTGCAAAAAAATCAATCACCAATGTCAAAATGAAGCCAACAAAAAAAATATTGATTTTTATCAAAAGGTTTATGATGATCATAATTAATGATGTTTTTATGGAAATTAATACACTCTCTGGATTTGTGTGTGTGTGTGTTACAATGCATCACGATAATTACATATAATAAACAATGAAAACAAATAATGTATGTTTTATTGAATTTTGCAATAATAAAGTACAATTGAATGTTGTTGGTATTGAGTGTACTACGCATGATGTTTGATTTAGGCGGATACATCAGTGATACCACCAAGTTCGTAAAACAAGACACTTTACATTGTGTATACACGTTTGTACTTGTACCGAACGAGGCGCACACAGCCGAACACGAGCACGCGTGTACATGCAAGACAGACAGACAGACAGACAGACAAGCGAACAAGCTCGCGCAGCCTATACACAACACACACACACATGTGATATCGTTACCATTTTCCCACATTCGAGGCGACGCGTTTGCTGTAAAAAAAGCCATTCTATTGTCCATGTTTGGGCCTACCCGACGATTTAGCAAACGCATTAAAATTGATATTTTCTGACGATGTAAAATCTACAATTATTTATCCAACTATCTATTATTTATATGTAATGGTGGTTGTGTGTGTCGAACGAAAACATGACCATGTTTGATGGCAGCACTTTTACGAAATGTTCATGTCGACTTATGTCACTGTTCAACTGTCTGTCGATCATTTCTATATGTAGTATATGTGACAGGAAACATGCGTCTATCTTTTATGTATCTCTAGTAATAGACAATATATGCGTTTGAAGTAAACATATAATTTAATAAAGGGTGTAAATTAAAATTTATTATAACTTTTTGTAGGTGATTCCGAATAAAATAATATCAATGAAATTCTTAAGCAAGTAGTTGATTTAACGCAATAAATAAATCAGTTCCGCTTGAATTGGACAAACAACGTGAATTTAAAGTAACAAAGACGACGACTATAGGAGATGGTCGCACGTGTGCATACAAAGCAACATATGTACATACATACATATAGATACCGCGGGCTACTATATGTATGTATGTATAGTTTCTGTTGTGGTAAGGCAAGGCCAGAACCCAGAGCAAAAGCAATATTTATGCAGTATTGTTTGTCAATCTGTCAACTGTGCCGGTGCATCAGCAAGGACCACCGGGCGGGCTGTCACCGGCAGGTCATCCTTATCACATATAACGTCACAGACCGGCTCCGAAACGAAAATATTATATTCATCATCCGTTTTGATTCATATTCAATATTATACATATATATATATATATGGATAACTAGTAACCACTGTTTATTTTTAATTCACTCCCCCGTAATGGCTTGCGATATTATATTTCTGGATTTTGCAAGATTTTCCAGTTTATCAAACAATCGTTTTTTTTTTGTCATACATCTCTAAGAGATACATTATACAAAAAATTGTGCCATGTAAACCTTTAAAGTCAAGATTTTGATTTTGGATGAGTTTTTACTTTCTTATACGAAATAATAAAAAAATATTACAATCATAAAAAATCAATCTCGAGATCTTAACGGAAATTCTGACTATATTTACTTCTGCCTGTCTATTCCCCAATTTTTTTAAGTGTGTGTATTTGAGAAAAAGAGAATACGTGAATGTGTGTGAAAAAGCTAAGAAAGTTAAACTGTTCTGTATAGGGGTGGGTGGTTACATACACTCATACACACACACGCACGCATGCAATACATATAACCAGATTTGTTGATTGCATCAAATTGAAATGACGCTTGGGATAATCGCTTATTTACCCTAGAGGCCTAGAGCCTTAGTATACAATAATATGAGTAGAGGGGCTCCCTCATCCTCCCTCCTCTCCCTCTGCTCATATACACATATATATGTTTTACGACATTTGACCGCAACAGCACCCCTCAACAACAGCGGGGTAATGACTCGGAATCAAGTGTGTCCACGCGTTGTCACCATGCGTATGTACTGTGTAGAGCAGAGAATCACACACAGATCAAGGGTGGCTGTCCCTCTATCTATATTTACGAGTATATAAAACATACGCATTTTCTACTTGATATATGCTTTCAATACATTTCACGCACTTCTGACTCCTTTTCACAACAAATTAATGCCGTTTACTACTTTACTGGTTCTAATATACTGCTTCAAAATACTTTTACCAATTTTTCATTGGGGCATATTAAAGATATTAAAACATTCCAACTTAAAAAATGTTTATCAAAAATATAAATGTTGAAATACTCTAAATTAAAAAGAAACAATTTCAAAGAAAATTAATTAAAACAAAAGTCAATATCTTCTTCCAATCTACGAGGATATTTATGTCCATAAAATATAAAATCCCCTATTTGTTGATGGTTGTGTCGTCAAAAACAGACAGTGCGTCAATGACGTAATAATTATAGAGGCTCTGCAGAAGGAAATTATGTGCGGCGGAAAGGAAGGGAAAATAAACAAAACAAAACAAAAAATCCTATCTTAGAAGTGCGTAGTATATGCTATATTATTTCGCTCCCTTTGGGTAATAATTTTTTCATCTTATGTGGTGCACGTAGTATATGTGATGCATGTTGCGTGCTGGTGACGTATGAATATGAGATTGTGTGTGCGTGAGAAATTGCTTTATATGTTTCGGAAGGAAGATCGAACGCCTCTAGAAAGTGACGCAACAACGCACGCATTGCTGCTCTCCTCTCATCGTTAAACAGCCCCCTCGTACTATATTATAGCGTGATATCACCCTACTAGATACCAATGAAATATTCATACTGTAACTTTGCAAGAATGTATTTTATAAAATATAAAAACTAACAGATTTTAATTCAATAGCAAAACTAGGTATATTTTTTTAATAAATCGTGTACGTCGCTTTTTTTTCAAAGTTATTTATTAATGTAGAAATCATGTTTAAAATGTCGACATATCGCACTTACATTCTTTGTGTCGTTGTATGTACGTATGTACGTGTATAAAGAATATGTGGAATGAAACGATTAAAAAATAAAAAACAGTCGTGAAGAAATGTAGAAAAAATGCAAAGCAAGAATGGTAAATGTCGCGTTCGTTGGTATTTTTGTTTGCACACGTGGACATAACACCTAGTATTATATGTGTGTGTGTGTATAGAGTCATCCTCCTCAACACTATCAGTGGCGGCCATCTCCTGGTGGACGATTGTATGGTAATGCGACATACCGTATCAGAGGATTCCCGGACCCTATAATAGAGGTCATTTGGTCAGCCGGTGTCGCGTCGCGTCGACTCGCTCGTGTTGCCAACATTTGCATTGTCATCATTATTATACATTCCAAATCAATTTTTGTAATATAAATAGTGAAACTTGACAAACATTTTCGTACATACTATAACGGCAGCTTAATAATATTTTATTATTTTCATTATATTATGATACTGAAGACCGATAATAATAACAAAATATCTGAATTATCTTATATTTCAAAATCGATTTTTTTTATGATTCAAATACATACTTACTATTTCGTATAAGAAAGTCAAAAGACAGACCAAAAATGTTTTCTATAGAAAACTCGCATTATTTTACATACTTATATGTAAAATAAAGCGAGTTTTTAAAAACGTAATAAAATAAGAAACCAAAAGATCCAACATTAAAAACTAGTAGCATACTTTCGTTATATCATCATTTTAAATCCAACAAAGCAATTATGGTCTCATATTGATTTCAGGTCGCAATATGGTTCAATATTTAATGAAAATAAAATATTTACGCAAACTTGTAAATTTAGACAAGCTTTAAATGTAGCAAGAAAAGACAAATTTTGGGTCACTCCTATACACAAATATTTCTTATTCTGATTGTGTGGTTATATGCACACACACACACACGTCCACACACAGACAGACAGACAGACAGACAGACAGACACATAGTATGGTAGTGATGGTATATAGGATATAGTGTAAAGTCAAGTGTCCTTACAGCATGTTGGCGGCATTGTGCCAGCGGTAATGGGCTGGGTGGTTCCGGGGCCGGGAGCTGTCCGACACATACATACTCACCCCTGCAATGTCCCGCCACGTGTCACCGCCACGTGTATCACAGCAAACACACACACACATCACCAGCCAACACTACTGCGTCTATATGCGTGCAATATCCAATATATTACGCACGTACGTACGCACGCACGCACGCACGCATATATCATATCACGTACTTCTAGAAATGCGCATTGTCTCTTCTAACGATGAGATTGTCAATATTTATCCTACTTTTATTAAAATATAAGAGAAAACTATTTGAATTTTATCAACCAATACTCTTATTATTATTTATCATTAATCACCTACGTAATTATTACTAATTACAATTGATGCACAATTTATATATGCAGCACTAGCGCTTAATTCGAAATTATGTTTGACAAATCGTGAGTGGAACACCTTTAACTTTCAACACATACATAAATACTTACAATAATTAACATAACACCGGACCACAGCACGGTTACTTTATAGGAGCATGTGAACATACCATAACGACATTTCCGGTTATGTTCTTTATATATCGTATCTACCAAATTTAAAATATATATATCTTTCTTTTATTTAATAAACTACTTAATAATAAATATATAAATAAAATAAAATGCTATTGCTAGAATTTATTTTAGAAAAATCTAATATGTACTATATATAGTAGGTATGTACATACATACATATTAGAATTTTTTCCATAGAAAAAATTGTTTCGTCACAATTTTATTAAAAATATGTCATAATAAAAAACGTAAAAAAAATATATTTCCTGATTTGTTTTAAATATAAAATTATCGAATAGTCTATTTTTAAGATTAGAATGAATATTTATTTATGAATTAACAATTATAAATTCAAAATTTGTCAATTTTATCTTTGTCCTAAATTTGATAAACCGGAAACCCTACAATTTGACATCCCATGACATTAACATCCTGAATTACAATGAATATATTAAAACACCTGCCCTAGTAAAACGAAAAAAAATATAAATATAATTTTAAAACGGTTGTCAAAGCACATAGTTAAAAAGAGAAATATTATCTAAAACAAAAACGTGTCTTGCCTAAATTAAACAAAATAATACACTATTAAAAAGATTGCCAAGTTACTTTAAAGCAAAAATTACGACTAAAGTAATATAATATATAATTAAAGATTACGAATAATAAAAATGCGGATATAATAAATAATATTTATTTAATATTATACAGAACATCCATTGAGGGTTTAACAAAGCATTGCAGATTTTATATTACGTGTAATCTTGTCAAACACATACCGTAATTATTATGTACAGTGTAAATTTTAAACTCGTTGAATATTACATCCTGTAGAACGAAATTAGATTAACACAATCTGAGACAAAATAAATTAACGAATTATGTTTAACAAATTGGTTTTTTTTTTAAATAAAGATTATTTCTCTATCAGTATTCGCGGTAATTGTGTATTCAGACGGCATGCGTAAAGTATGAGCACCTGCTGGTGTTACAACGATACATTTAAATATGTACTTGTTGTTTTTTAATGGTTATTGATTAAACGTTGTACAAAGTGTATAATTATTTTGTTTTTCAAAGAATTAAAAATACGTTCTAGTTTACATTCCAATTTGTAGTATTATAATTTTTGATTATGCAAAGAAATTTTTATTATTTTTAGATTAAATATCTAATTTGAAGCAACTCCGCCAAAAAATCAAATACGACTAATATGTAAATTAAAATAAGGATATTGAACTGAATATATTTAATAGGTATAGATTTTGTAGTGAAAAACTGTTCATTGATTGTACAAACCATGTGCAATTCGCCTAAAAATTCCTAGCTATGAAAATAAACAAAATTAGGTTAAAATAAAAAAAAAGCAGCGTCGGGCCAGACACCGTGGTCAGACACTAACCAGACGCGGATTCCAAATCAGATGTGCCTGCGCGTCTGATGCAGTGTTTGTTGAATACTGCTGTTCTATGTACAAACATACATACATACATACATAGAGTTGGTTAAGGACACGGTCATTCGCTCGCCCAAAGTTTGCTTGTATTTATAGATGGGCTCTCAGTCTTTCAAACTCGTGCACCAGCACCGGACATACATACATACATACATACAGCCATAGGTAAGTGACTCGTTCGCTCGCTTACACTGCCCTGTCTAAATTATATATTTACACATATACGTTATGTATTATATACACAAAACTCAATATTTATTTATTTTACACGATCGGTACTATTTTTGTGTAGATACAGTATATATAAAATATTCAGTTTTAACCAAGTTTAAATCGGGTGCTTTATATTATATATGTTTTGGTTTCTTTTTTATTCATATATATATATATATATATATATATATATATATATATATATATATATATATATATATATATATATATATATATGTATATATATATATATATATATATATATATATATATATATATATATATATATATATATATATATATATATATATACATTGTTATTTATATATGAATTAGTTCTAAATATCTGCTTTATATATTAATAGAAATAGTGGTGTTATGATTGGTTTCCATTATTAACATATAAGATAAGAAGAAAACGGTCATTATGAATGATGTTTCGTTGGTTTCTTACAAAATGGTAATAATAATAATAATACTTTATTGTCAACAATCCAACTTACAAACAGACATTACATTGAATTATAGATAGTTATTAAAAAATAAATTTAAAAATGATATTGAATCGGATTAAAAATTTATTTTTCCTGTCCATTACTCGCATAAACTTATTTGTATGTCGAATAGTCTGGAATATTTCGAAATGAAGTGGCTAATAAATATTCCTTTGACCGAATAACAATATTCACCTCATCCAGTCGCGATGCCTTTCAGAGATGCCCGCACGGTGTCGTTGTCGGTGACGCCGGCGGCGGTTGCGACGGCGTCCACAGAGCGACGCTCGAGCTCGGGGGGTGTATATCGATTGCCCCGCCCCCTGCTGTGATCTGTCGTCATGGAGACCGCGACAATGTACTGTGTGGGGACACACACATACCCCAGTCCTGGTGATATAGCGTCGGTCGTCCTAAAGGATTCTCTGTCTCATTTGCACCGAGTCCTTGCTCAGTGCACAGTGGCGGTCCCACAATTAGGGCACTTTTTTCTATACTAAATAACCCGCTTGAACTTTATGCACTTCAAAGTAGACCTCATTCATAATTTCAACTCCAACAATTGATTACTATACAAAATGTGGTCATATCTTAAAAATAAACTTATATTTACGCATTGGATGTTCTTATACGCAGTAGTTATATTTGTTTAGATAGGAAAGATACAATTTTTTAATTTTCATGATTATAATATGTATTTCGTATAAGAAAGTAAAAAAGGTTTAGAACTATAGATGTAAATAATTTCGTGACGTTCAAGTTTTGGCAAACAATCAAAATGCATTAATGCAATGTTAGTTTTGTTTTCATAGTTAGATAATGTAGTTCGACGGCTCAATCACTAGTGAAATTGTAAATGCTTCGTCGTCTGTATTTATAATAAAGAAGTGCGAAGTTTATCAAAATAATAATTGAAAATAAAACATGTAGGTATTCGTTGGTGTATTTGTCTTATGAATAACTCATACGTGCATACGTCCATACAAATACACATGGTGTATGTATGTACACTCCTACGCAGATAGGATACAGGTGTTGTAATCGTGTTGTAAGTAGAACCATCACAGTTGCTTTCTGCGTTGGCAATTGTTCTTTTTATTTTCGGCAATATATACTTGTATGTCGGCGATTATTTTAATTTATTTATTGTTACAATACGGTGACAAATGACGGTGAATAAATACAACCTTGTTGCCACTCCATATGTTTAGTATCACTCAATAAAAATAGCTATTTTGATATAAATCAATTACAATACGTATTAAGGGGGTTTGGGTTCTACTCACCCGCTTTTATGTTAGACAAAGTTAATTTAAAACTACCACGATTACTTATTGGCTCACCCACCATGGCACTGATTCAATCAATCAGTTCACTTACGATGGAAATTATATTACTAGCGAAAACCTATCAATATCGTCGGTTTCTTATCGCGTTGTAATAGTAATAATAATGCGAAATGTTATTTAATAGTTTACTACAAATATTATATTTATTCCTGTATGAGTGGTATGTCAAGTGAGCAATGTTATCTATTGAATGTTGCACATATAGATAGGATATAGCAAGTCTTATTTTAGTAATACAATAATAGCCTTCCCCATTGTGTAACAAACATGCACCACCCGTTCCATTGACCACAATCCAATTACCTATTCCGATGTTATTAGGAGCTCTCGCACTATCTGTCTCTGTCGCACTTGATCGTTATTGATGACCGGTTCGATCCGATGATTGATGGATCCGCCGGGCAGTGATATATAGATCTTTGGGCTGCCCGCGCGCGACTCCAAGCCCCCGCCCCGTATTCGATGCCGGGACCGCGAGGCCTCGAGACAAAATGACTGATGAATTGAAACGGACGTGGGGACAGCTGCTTTATATGACGCGTTTAGTCTTTTTTACTTTATAGTTTTATTTTCATCTCTCTTTCTGTGTGTGTGTGTGTGTGTGTACTTGTTGTGTTATAATGTAACACGTTTCATGTTGCATTGTCTCGATCAGATGGAAATTATTGATGGGATATTCTATCAATTCATTTATTATTTATTTCTTTTTATTCTTTCTTTTCACTTTGAGATATCGATAAGTGAATTAACACGCTGTGCTATTTTCGATTTTAAATTGAGTTCATGCTTCTAAATATTTTACTATCTTATACGAACTAATAAGGTAAGTATTGTAATCAAGAAAATTTTAGATCTCGAGTTTTTAACGGAAATATACTTTTTGACCTTCCCTGATTTGAGTCTGACTATATTTGGAATGACGTCTGTGTACAGCCAAAATGGTTATATTTTTCAAGAAAGGACTTTAGGAAACTTATTTCTAGGAATCTATTGTAGAAAACAATTAATCCAATAAGAAACCGATTAGACATTACGAATGAATAACAATAATGACAACAATCCACAATAGATGAACACGAAACGTGCGCGTGCGCTATGAAAGCAATGCAGAAGAAAACAACAATCACGTTCGACACAAACAAACCATCAAATGTATTTCTAACCTGTAACCACGTCCATCCATCCATCTATACATATACATACATATATATAGTTTATATACAATAGACAACCGTTCGTGGCTTGGTTTGTTGGATGGACACAAACAGCCACACAATACAGCAGATCGAAGAGTGAGTTATTTAAAACACAATAGTTCATTAGTTTATCGAATCAGATCGATGCAGCTATTAATCTTGTTGCGGACGATACCAAACTACAGTCGACCAACACTAACATTCACCATCTACATTTTCGATACCCCACAAAAAATTGTATCGTTACACATACGAATTTTAATTATACACATATACAAACATACATAACATGCCTAATTCCATTAAATGGGGTGGTAGAACACCCTTTACATGAAAGAAATAATAATAATAATTCGATTTACACAAATAAATAATAATTATATAAAAAAAACGACTGTGTTTGTGTGTATGATGGTTAGAAAGTGGTAAAGAGTGTACTCTTCGCGTTTCCGGTCTGCAGTATGTCGCGTTATATAGTCTGTGGCGGGATATATGAATTGAAATAAGTTGCGACTAAAATATAAAAAACATTCTAAAGAATAAGTTGATTTATTTGGTCGACTGTTTTTGTAGCTAGACTTGTGAAGTTATGCACAAAGAATGCTAGGATGAAAAATCATTTAAAATTGTTGAATTTTAAATTACTTTTCGCATGACAAAGTGGAATCGTGAACGTTATAGGCGGTTGTTGTTACGTCACTATGCTACTTGATTCTTTGATATGTATAGCACGGTTAAAAAAACAATGAACAAGTTCAATTGTTTTAGTTAATTTTTACTATACAATATTACATAAATTTGTATACATATATGTGAAGAATTATTTCGTGATTGGAAAAGTGTGTGGTTTTTTTTTCATTTAGTGTGCGCCACTGTTGTTACAATGTTTTTCTATTTTTTACCTGGACGATTGTGGTATAGGAAGAGCTGTCAAAAATTTGCCAGTCATTGATTTGGAAAATTTTCGATTTGCTTCGAACAATGAGGGCATAACTTGAAAAAAAAAATTCATTTTTCGCTGTCACTTTTCGCAAAGTCAATCACACAAAATGAATTTTTAGACATGTTATGTCAGAAAATAATTGTCTCGTAAAATAATAGAAATTCACCGAAATTTATTTATTTCCCTGTCACAATAATTCTACGTCATTCATTCATGTTCTCCTCATATGAAACAAACCATTTGGATTTGATCTAGTTTATTGTATACGTATAAACAAATAGTTGGTGAAATGGTGTTATTTAGTGAGTAGGTACTAATAATTTTTGTTATTATGTAACAACCTTGCGTTTATTGTATTGGATAAACGATAACAGTTGAAATTCATAAGAAAATATGTTCTTTATTGTTGGTCGTCCATTGTGTTTGTGTTGAAGAAAGATGGGGGTATAGTGTGAGACAAAGATGCGATAAGTTGTATTATATTATACGTCAACCCTTTTCAAAATCAAGAAGCACTCAATCACCCTATGTAGCTGGTCGTCGCGGTCATCCGACTATAAAATCGATCAAAATTTGTCTATTATATGCGATCTTTGTGCTCGGTTTAAATAATGTTCTGCAAACACTCGCTCTTAAAATTCTCTCTATTATTTACGTTCACCTTTCGTTTTACCTCTTACTATAATCGTTTCACCGCACCTTTTTTTTGCGTTCAAATTCACAAAATTCAAAAATGGATTCATTCAAATTTAGTGCTTCCTATTGTTTAGGTAACAAGTGCTACATACATAGAAACAATCATAGAGGTGCAAGATGTTTATTTTGATAACGAAAAAGAAAATGACAAACCATATAAAAAAAATGTTTTCAAAGATGTAAGAAATACAGAGAATAGAGTATAGGGCTGCGCCCCCGTATGGGGTCTGCGGTCGCTCGCTGATGGGTAACAATTCACGTGCTCAGTTATTATTTTATAAAAACAAATCCAAATATACCGTGCGACCAGCACAGTTGATAATTTATAAAGGTCTGCACGAAAGCAGCCGCATCATATGTTATGGGAATTAATCCAATAAATAAATATTATTATAATAAATCGGACTAGGCCACGCTCCAATATACTTTCAACACGGCACGGTACGGCATAGTACGGTGGAACAAACAACAACAAAAAAGCAACTCTTTTATGAACGCGCTTTTATTTATAACTTCACCAGCACACAAGATCTATTAGTTTATTCCACAAACGCACACACACGTCTGTGACAAAAGAAATACTGCTAAATTTTCGAGTTATTTCAAATGAATATATAATAACTATCTCTTATTAAAAAATAAGTTCGTTATAAATGCTCGAAATTCTACCTAGTCATTCCTATAATTAATGGTCTAATAATATATTGGATCATTAATTCATAACCTCAATTTCATTCGTTTTAATTAATAGAGGATGTGGGGACTTGAAATAATTCAATCAAATATTTCGATTTTTTTTTTGTCTTACAATATTAATATCTTTCATTTCTAGTCTAAATATTTTACTGTTGGCGTAATCTTTACAGTGATGTTCCGGAAACTGCAAATAAAAGGACTAAAATAATTAATTTTCAGGGAAGGTCAAATGGTATGTTTTTGTTAAAATCTCGAAATCGATGGTTTTCATGATTACTTAATACTTTGTATAAGAAAGTAAATTCACGATTTCACACAGATAACTAAATAAAACATTAAAATTGATGCTGGGTTAACAGTGGGGTGCCCCATGGGGAGCAGCGACCCTTTTTTATATTTCCAGGATCATCTAAATATATATATATATATATATACATATTAAAATATACAAAACTATTTCATTGAATAATTATAATTAATTAGGGACAATAACTATGTAGAATTTTTAATAATCGAAACAAATAAATTCCTTTTCTATTGAACAATATATGCATATAAAAAAGTTCTAAAATGGTTTAATGGTTATATAATGGTTAGGGATATCCTAAGTAGACCTTAGGAATGCAGCCGAAACCACAATTATATAACCAAGTATGGGGCAATAAAAGAATTGATAATAAAGCAAAGGTTGTATGTATAGTCAATCAATCCGTCAAATCATAAACCGTCAATCGATTGGTGTTAATAGATGTTGTTTAATCATAGCACAATCGCTAACCGGGCATGCCTGAAATACCACTAAAACACCAATTAACATCGCTGGAATACCAGTCACTCCAGCACCGATTATATATGTGCAGCCATCTAGTCAAAACAAGTTTAACCAGTGTTGCCATCTGTACATGCATGCATGCATGCATGCATGTGTGTGTGTGCGTCTGTAGGTACTCATAAACAATACGATGCTTTATTAATCAAATTTACCACAAACAACGTTGTCGTATATTAATTTTTTTTATTAAAAATATTCTAACTGTGCCAACTTGTCTTATCGTAAACTTACAACGAAAAATATTTTTAAACATATTTGACTTGATTGTTTACAAACATAAATTATCTAATAAATATAATTATAAGCATCCAAATATCATCTAACAATAAGAAGAATTAAAAAATTTAATTTAATTGTTTAAATAAATTATATTTGACTAAAATAAATAAAGACTATCTAGATTGACTATATATTTTTCAATAGCGTACAATGTGTAGTTGGTAAGGTGAGCTTATGAGCAACAATTAGTTGCATATCCATAGATATGGCAACATTGGATTGCGTGTCGTACGTGGCGTCCAAACATGGTGGCAATAGTTAAGACAATGCCCCCGCTGCTATAAATCCAACCAATCAAAACACTCGATACAGTTACCTGCCCTACGGCGAGCCAATCGACATGTCCGATACGCTCCCACCTTGCTTCGCACTAGCTAATTTGTATCTTGTCGACTTGAGACTATGTTTCTGTGTAGTTTTTTTTTCGTTTTGAGAAAAACAAAACCATTCCATTTATTTATTTGTTTGTTGTTCGTTGAATTTGTGAGGCTCGCTCGAAGAATGCAACTAAATATGGTGTACATACGTACGTATGTACGTAGGTATACAGGAAAGATGTACACACACTCGCTCTGGATGCGTAATTAGTCTGTGGAAGAGATATTGATGTGTCGTCCTTGGGGAAGGACGGACGCGCTCCGACTCTAGATCAGCGCTTGTGGGAATCATTTTTATCGATGCACAAATAACCTGTTCTCAATTTATATTTATATGCGCGATTTAGGTTCATTTACAGCGGTCATTTATTGGGAATTACAATTACAAATTCGACTGGTTTTTCAAATTAACTTACCTATACACACATATTAATTTTAAAAAATCGAAGTATCATTAAAATGATAGTTCACTTTGTATGCATTATTAATGATTAAAAATTAATCTAATTGACATTTTGCTCATTACGCATACACACACAGAAACACATATGACACATACATACACACAGAGAAAGAGAGAGAGATGCACAGCTACACACGTGCGTATATACACATAAATAAACATAAAATTGATTGTTAATCAAGAATAAAAACGCAACCCCTCTCGACTGGAGAACCAATATAAAGCTGTGAAATAAATTGATAAATATCGAACGTCACCGGAAACAACGAGGTCGTACGTCAGCGTCGCGTCGTCCCCAACGCAGAGGTCCAGAGTGCTGCGATCGACCAAACGGCGCTGTGATGATGAGAAAAAACGCGTATAATAAATTGTTCAATTTTCTTGCGTCGGCCACCGAACCAGACTTCGTACGGACGTTACGTTGCGTACGTACGTACGTGTCGCTTTATGATATGTCCGGGGTGTTGGGGGCGGCCAGGATAACAATGGCCCCCCGCCAGGAGACAACAATGCGTGCCGAGAACATCTGCTATGAACGCGAGGGGGCCTGTGCTCGCAGTGCGCACTCAGTGCACATGTATACCTACACGCATCACATATATACCTACTATGCGTACGTTCTTCATCTTCCATGTGCTGAATGTTGTTGCTTGTATATAAGTACACCAACTAAAACACTTCCTCGATGTGCTATATGCAGACGTATTCTTTTACAGTCGCTGCTTCATTGTATTGTTGTATCCAATAAGCGCTCTGCAATTTCTTTCTTATTGCGTATGGTCAGGTATAAAACCTATATTCAATTGTGAAATTGAATAAAGTTTCTTTACGAGTAAATCAACTTGTAGCATTTTCTACTTGTATCAAATATAGAATCGATAACGTCAAGCTACCAAATCCACCATGAAAATCAATTGCTTATCCATATCAGAATAAAATACAGTCAACAGAAATATTAATTATTGCTATAAGTTTACGATATTATCATAATAATGTTTCAATTAAGACTAAACAATACATTAATGTATATGTACTATTTCGTTATTGTTGTTTAATGAATAATGCAGAAAGTATTTATTAATTTTGGTTTGAACTGTGTGAAAGATGAGATAAAACCGAATTCGAATGAATGATTCAGTAGGTAGAGGTATGTATATGACTGCATCAGAATACAAGTGGCCTGTGGCATGTGTGACACATATTTTCCCATTCTATAAGATCCTATTTAGATCTTGTTAGCGCTGGACGTTTTTATACTGGCGATACTATTGTTACGGTTGTTAAGTATGAAAGGTATTTATTTAATATTTCGCCTTTTTTGTGTAAGAGATGCGTATCGGAACGAACGGAACGGCTGCATCAGCAGCTACAACAAACGGTGCGTATGACTTTTAAAAGGTCCGTAGATCTAATCGGTACGTTGTTCCATTTGTGAACGCCGATTTTAGTGTTTGGAACACTGCTGAATCTTATCAAACGCATAGATCAATGCCACCCCTAATATTTGAGAAGCCAGTATAATAAGCAATCTCTACATTCAATATACATATCTTTTACTTACTTACTTTTATCATAATGTACAATTGTTATTTATTTTTTCCAATTTTCTTAATAAAATACTCTAAAAATAATTAAATGATTACTAATATGCGTTTTACATCTGATAAATATTTTTGCATGGCTTGAGCTGTCTATCTATCTATATCTCTCTCTCTCTCTCATACACAAACAGACATGCATACACGTCATTCCAAAATTAAATCAAGCTTGATCCAAGAAAGGTCAATAGGAATATTTCCGTTAAAATCTCGAAGTTGAATTTTTTTTTATGATTACAATACTTATTACTTCGTATAAGAAAGTAATATACTAGTAAATATAAGTAATTATAAGATAAACTATATAAAATAATACTTAAATACTGAAGCTACCCTAAATTAGTGGTAGCAGTGATATATTTATAAACTGCACAACCTGATGAGGTACAAAACAATTTAGACCCAAAGTTTAGTGTCATTTTGAAAATGATATATATTTGTCATTTCCAAAAACAGCTTATAGCAGCAGGTATTTTGGACAGGTAGGCCACGAAAGTCAATAATTCCTACGTTCTGTTGACAATGGCGATACACGCCCATAAAAGCATCAAAAGATTCCAAGAAATACTATTTTATACCATCAATAAAATTAAATCTATTAAATTTTGATGTTATTGCAACTCGGCGTGTCTCAAAAGTTTTCAATCCTAAAATACCGGATACAGTAACACTTCTTTGATAGGCGTCGAATAAATTTGCAATTGAGTATTGAAACTTAAAGATTCCACCGTAAAGAAATTGTATGAAATCATCAGTGCAATTTATATGTTGTATACAATGTCTATAACACCCATCATCATCACCATATGCTGATATAGTGTAATCAAATGTTGGTATACGCGATCGACTCGAACGGTTTGGGGGCGTTCCGGGTGCTCCGCCCCCAATCAGGGGGTGCATTGTCATTATAATACGATGTCAGGTGAACGTGACAGCGTCCCCCTGTCCCTTTCGCACACCCTTGAGGCAGGAGCAGGACGATAATGACTGACTGAGGAGGATGACGATGACGACGACGACGACGACTACTAGACATGATGCATGCTGATGCCTGATGGCCATCATATCTCATGGTTCAGTTCAACATTGCTTTTGACAATCAACCAAGTCTAATGATTCTCTCAAGTAATCATTTTCTAATTATATGGTACTATACATATAAGTACTACATATTTATATACTACACAAAATTGCAAGGTTTTATTATTACTTACGTACATAATAAATAAATGAATTAAAATATATATATATATATATATATATATATATATATATATATATATATATATATATATATATATATATATATATAAATATCGTTTTTGTTAAGATGAAAACCCCTTGCCCGTGTGTTCGCCGCCCCCTTAGCCGTCAATGGCGCCCTTATCTAGCGGTCCGATCTTCCTCCAGATATATATTTCAAAAATATCATACACACACACACAAAAGGAATAAGCGGTTTGTCATATTTTTTACGGTTTTCATTTTTCAACCTGAGCGCGTCATTCTCTTTGGTTTCTTTTCTTTATTTCCTTTGCGGAGGTTATTTTATTTTATTTCATTCTTTTTTTTTCTTTCATGTTGTTGTTCCTCTGTGATTTCGATTGTGCCTTGAATAATTTTGAATAATTTTATCACGAATTTATTACGTTGCGCTGGATATATGAGTCTGTCAGCGATAAATCAGATTTTCATGGGTATTTTTATGTCTCTACAAGTTTTTACTTCAAAGCACCAAGGGTGCAATCGAAACATTTTTAATGTTATTGCTAATTGTTTCATTCATTTACATTTACACCCAACAAGGGGACGAAAATACAAAATATTTATACAACCCCTCACCTTTTTAAACATATTTCGTATATTAACCAATATTCTGACTATCCACAATAATTGAGGATCAATCCTGTCTCTGTCTTCAAAAAATGAATCATGAATCATTATTTTAATGATTCATAGTCAACTTATCTATCATTTCGTATAAATAAAGAATTTGGATTTATTACAAAAACAATATCCCAATTCTTACATTGGCATAGTTTGGGAAAGATTAAGCTTAAACCGTAAAGTAGGATTATTTGAGGTTTCTAGTAGTTAATTTTATAAACAGACAATTGCCAATCATACAAATAATAGTTTGATTTTCATTATATCTATATAAAGATCTAGATGAGATCTTCTTGGTAGGGGAAACTGTTACCGCAATCTGATTATTATCGGTGCCTAAGTGCCCTCTTATCCTAACGAATGTTATTCAGTAACGCAGACAGACAAATGACAAAATTAGGCCATTATTTCATTACGTCTATATAACTAACCAGACAAGAAATTATTTGCTATTTTAGTCCTATAAAAATAGTCAAAATGCGAATAAAAAAATGTATAGAATTTCGAATTTCCAGTTTTAATTAGGATTGACACAATTCACACCTACGCCTATAAGCAATAGAATGATGTGTCACGCGATTGTCACCCCAATGAATGTTAGCGACCATTGTTTCTCGTGGGTGGGTGTGTACTTTGTATAGATAGGCGCATTGTTTGCGGTGGTGTGGAGTGCGTGCGACACGAACACACTACGCCGTATTAGAAAGGAAAAATGAAAAATGTCACAGGGTGCGTGTGGTGGCGGTGACGTCACACTTGGCACTCTGTCGCCCGATTTGTTCTTTTCCACATTGGTTCATTTGTTTTCCCCAGACAAAAGAACTGTGAGACAGGTGGATTATATTGCTATTGCTATGTCTACCTGCACCGACTCCAACAGGGTTTTGTATTTGTTTGCACGTATGTCTGTATGTATGTATGGATCTATCGTTTTAATTCTTTCTATACATGTGTATGTATGTTTTATGAAAGAAAACATCGTTTGTAAATTTTATAAATTAGTAGGTATATAATCAAAAGTGGTTTTTGAATATTTATCTTCTCTAAACGAAATACGTATAAGTGTATTGCTGATATTGTTATTTCTGCGTCGAAGAATCGAAATGTTTTTTTATACGCCGATAGTTATTTGAGTTCATTATTTATATATTATTATTAATATAGAATCAAATGACTCGTGATGTATTTCTTTCTTTGGTGGTGTGTCTGTCTATTGTTACGAATACACCTTGCCCAAGGGACATTTTTTTGTGGAAGCCATTGTTGGCTGAGTCGTTTGTCTTTTTCGTGGAAGAAGACAGAATTTTGACAAGTCCTAGTGTGATGTATACAAATATTATACAATACCAACAACATTATAAATATATATATATATTTTTTGATAAATATGTTGTATCAGGGTGCAATATTAATGTTAATTTTCTAAAAATAGATGTATCATTCTTCTCCATTTAACAATAGCCTAATCTAAGGAAATTCTTAGAAGTGGTACAATATCTAGAAGTTGAATTTATATTCCCTTGCGGGATTATGAATCTTGGTGAACATTGCTCATCAGTGTGTTCGTTCTGTTTTCGTCGCAATTCGTTTCGCTTATTTGAACTCTGGATTTATTTGATATATCTGGTGCACCATGAATGGCAATTGTATAGACAACAGTTCTTCTGTTGATACGGTGTGTAAGTTTACAATGAGCCGTGGACAATTATATGGGGCATCGTAATAATAGCCGTTGCTTTGGAGGAGATAGTATAATGTGCTATCAAAACCACCGGAACCATGGAATGACACCATGAATCAATGTCTGCGCACAGGCCACACCCTACTCGTGCCATCCTTGTTTCTATCATTGATTTGACTGTTTGGCGATCCTTGTCTGGTATTACTGATGCGCTACCATAAGACGTGCATCAATCACATGTTCTTTTTTCTGTGCCATTCGATTTTGTTTCTCCATTCGTTTTATTCTTATTTCGATTTTAATCTACCATCTTGATCATTTCATGAATAATAATTATGAAATGGAACCATGAATGATTGGACGTAATTAGAACTCATTTTTAATTCGTTTTAACTTCTCAAAAAAATAAACTAAATCATCATTTCATTTTCTTACATACATACATACATATCGTATTATTACTTTAATACAAATAAAATGTGTAAGCCATTATTTGTTTTTTTATTTATTTATTTAAACAAGCTTGACATTATTATTCAATTATTTCGGCATTTAATGAAATTCTTATGAATTATTTAATATTTTTATTCCATAAAAACACTTAATGTATACAAATAAAATCAATATAAAATTCATAACAGAACATTCAAGACTGCATTGTAATACTATTATAAATGTTTCATATCCAAACACAAGAAGACCCCTTTGGAAAAAGTCACCCTCGTTGCACGGCTCTCTTCACTCCCTCCGCCGTATAGCAACGACATTCTAATCCTCGCTAAACTATATTACCGGGAGATCCATTGCCAAGCCAAGCTAAAGCAAGGAAAGGCAAACATGTACATACTTAATCCCCAAAACAACAAAACAAAAATCCACCAAATAATTTAATTAAACATCCGAGTCGAGCGACACTTTTTAATTTAGGGCACCATCGGTTGATGTATCGTGCGTCCCAATCATATATTAAATATCATTGATCGGATTAGCGCGGGCGTCACGGCGGCCGCCTAAATCATGTGTAATGGACGAGATTATTCGACCCTATATACAGACGCCTGGATTAACTGACTATTGCTTGTTGTTTCTTTGCTGCTGCAGACGATCCGCAACCAATGGCCCATGCTGAACGCTTCTCGCTGATGGAACGTTTATTACACTTGCACCGGTTCACAAGCACTGGTTGACAGGGTGCTTTGATCCCTGTACGCAGCTTGTTGGAAATTTAACGCTATTTTAACAAGTTTAGCAGCGTATGCTTTGTGGGGCGATCGCGCGAATGACTCACACGCTATATGTTTTTTAATTTGTTATTTAATCGACTCTGCCCGTACTGATACGATTTTAATCATTTCATAATGAAATTTACTTGCGATTGACTCTATCATCAACAATTTATGCATTGTCTCCCCTAACCATTATGGTTACGCATACAAATTCTATAAATTCATTTCCCTACACATTTCATTCATACTGTTGGAGATTTCTTCAAAACTAAGACTTTTTTCTGTGCTTATCCACAATGGCTTTGAATGAACTTTCTTTTTATTTATTTTAATCATTCAAACACACACACACAGGGAAGGTCAAAAGATTTCATTAAAATAACGAGATCGTATTTTTTCACCAAATTTCTTAAGAGAAATAAAAATGTGTTCATGTTGTTTAATTTTATAATTTAAACTTCTTATTGAAGTTTTTAGGATGTATAAAAAACTAATAGGGTACGACACAATTATAGAATGTCCTATCGATATTTATAAGCCATCATCGTTATTTATATTATTTATAATAAAACAACGACAGGTTTAATTTAACTGGAATCGAATGAAATATACATAACATTTAAATATGAATTTTATTATCGGCATTATCGAGCATAATTATCATCGAACCGCTATTCCAGTTCTTGTAATTAAAGCTTCGGGTGTGCTTATGCATATACGTGTGGCGCGCGGTTCGATGCTACTTTTTATACGTTGATAATAATTAACTTGTAACTATTAGAAAGTCCAAATTAATTCTAATTTATGGACAAATCAATGTTGACGTCCGACTTTCATTTCTCAACATACATCGATACGCAGACCTCAACACCAAATATGGTGATTTCAAATAAGCATATATGCGTGTAATAAACGAAATAAAATATCCAGTGATTTATTTTATATTTGCAAAGCTTTTTAACGGTGTTGAACTAAGTTCAAGACAAAAAAGAACTGTTGAATAAAATAGAACGCCAGTTGTTACGTATAATTCTGCGAAGAGGTTTCATCATTTATATGAAGAGAAGATATTTCTAGAATCAGCAGAAAAGCCACAGGTGTTTTGGAAATAACAGACCAACACTAAGATATCTTATGTATGTGAGCGCTTTACGCGTCCACGTGATTCATGATAAATGATGGGAAAAATGGAATCCCACTTGGGCAGACAAAGCGGCGACCACACTTTTTGGGCGTGTGAATTTTTCTACTTTTATCGTGTAAAAAGGTCACTTCAGCATTTCATACAAAACGTTCTTCACAATAGATTTGTTTCGCGCGGTCAACAACAAGATGAATATCGAAAATGACACAAGTCTACATATAAATGCTAATTTTGGTATATTAATTCGATTGTGCAACAGTCCGGAACATGTATTCATAATAGGGATTAGCTGTTTAACAATATAAGCTTTATAACTGTTTTGGTACGGATTTAAATTTCTTTAGGGCTTTAATATATTTAAGAAAAGATTTTTGTTTCTGTGGCCAACGTTTTATTAATTTGCAAAATATTTTGGGGTAAAAATAATTAATTTTAAGAATGTTTAGGATGTTGCCATAATGTCTAGGCGGAGATTTAGGATTTTCTTGGAATTCCTTGGTTGGGTTCCATTTAAAACTATTTATCTTACGATCAGTGATGCATGGGTGTTCCAGGTATCAACCAGGATTTTCAGTTCTCTCATTTATCAACCAAAAAACACCATTAGTATCTTTATAGTTTAGCACAAAAGACAAAGTATCATTACACTAATCATTACTTTAAACTATTTCCTGACAAACGTTTTAAAATATTATTCAACTAAAAACACCCTAAAGGCGAAAATAATATAAAGTTTTCAATTCAGGGAAGGTCAAAAGATATATATTTACATGATTAGAGAGAAATATTTTCAACAGTTGAAATAAAACATAACTCACTTAGATATAAAAATATAGAAGATGAACATTATTAAATATTGGTAATAATTTGAATATTTTGACGTGAAGATATATCTGGTAATAAAAGTTGAATTGTAGTTTTTATTTTAACACTTACGATTCAACGATATAATATACGATGTAGCAAGCTGTGGAAATTCTTAAACACTATAAAATGTGTCGAATGAAAGGGCGACACATTCATTTTGTTTTCAATTTAAAACATTCATAATTATAGAAACGTTGAATAGTTTTAAATGTTGTCTGTATAAATCATTTATTATGGTGGAAAAATATAATATTTAATAGACACAGTGCCAACGTCGGCTACACCTTCGTAATCGTTATATATATTATTATTTCTCGTAAATAAGAAATTCACTTAAATAACGAAGCTTGGAAAGTAATTAATGGCATATATAGAATATATAAATCTGTAACTATTACACTCGTAACTAATAAATATCATATCGTGACTCGGCTAACTTACAATATCCTGAAAAGTTGAAAAAATATATTTATATGTATGTAATACATATTATATTCTAGAACCTGCTTTTATATATACAATGTTTTGAAATTTACAAATTTCTCATGTTTTTCTTTTTATTAGCGACTAATAGGTACTCTAGCGATAAAAATTAAGATCAAACATTTAAAGATATGTTGTTTTTATTTCTCAGGCATTTCTACATTGTATTTTGTATTTGTACAAATAAAAGTTCAGTTTCTCGATTTATTTTAATAAATATTATTTCCGTTATTATTTTACTTGAATAAATTTAAGGCACATGAAAAAGATTATTACTTTACGTAGAGTGTTAAGTAGTATCGTAATTTTCTGAAGTATGACACTAATTGGATTTAAAATACGAGTGGATTCAATTGGGCACCTACACAATATGTATGCCAAATTTGGTGTAAATTGGATCGGTAGTTTCAAAGGAGAAGAGGCGACAAAATGTGGTCTTACGAGTATCTAGCGACTTATACTCAAAACTGTAAAATTTTGAAAAATCTGTATTTCCATAATGAATACATATTTAAAGGCAATTAATTACTAAAACTAAAAATATACTCTATATTTTTTATAGATTCTACAAATGTTTGATTTGGAATTTAATTAACTTTTAAAATCATACAGTTTTCTAAACTGGCTCAGAATTGCACCATTAGTCGTGATATTTAGTATAGGAGCTGATCTAGAGATGATGATTATTGGTAATAATTGAGTGCAAGTAACGTCGCCGCAAGTATGGGTATTGGTTGAAAATGTAATTATTTCCGCGAGCGCGCACTGCGGTGTTGTTTTCAGCTACTATTACCGACAGGCCCAGCAATTTATGTTTAGAAAACACAATAAGCAAGTCATAAATTTTAGAAATGTGCCGCGTTCCTGAGACGGCTTCGCAATTAACGACACTGTTAATAATGTTGTTAATAAAATACTGGAAAAGAACAAGTTCTCTCCTCTTGGTTGCCTGCTTCCTTGCATGCTTCCAGCGCCCTCTTTCTGTGAGTTTTCGTTGCGGTTTGTTTAATATCCGCGTTACTCGCCGCATGGCGCAACCGCCGCCTTTCTTAATTTGTTGATGAACGCGCACTAATTGTTGTAATTCTAATTTACTACGTGCCCCCGGTAAATTGCTATACCAAGTACACTGTTAAACATTTATATTGTTATAATACAAATAGACTCAAAATTTACTCCAATCTTCAAAGAAAGAATTCTTTTTTTCGATAACAATTTATGAATTTATTCTTTTAAATAAATTAAACAATTACATATTAAAATCCAATTTACAAACTTGACAATTATTTATTATTATTATCATATTTCTCTCATAAATAAAATTATTTAATATATCTCAAATATGTATTGAGCTGTAAGCATTAGTGCATTCAGCACTTGTTTTTATAACATTAATAAACAAAACAACTATAACAATTTTAGTGGTTTTTTCATAATTCCTTAATAAAGTTAATAAGTAAATTATTTATTTAATTGCTCATATTTATCTAATTTTTTTACGACGCACTGTAAGCATTATCGAAACGAATGCTTGTTTTTCGATTATGAATTATTAACGTAGTTATGATAAGTTCGTGGTTTTACTAATTTATTTTCCTAAATATAATAATTATTATTTTTTTGATATACGTAAAGCTGTAAGCGTTGTTATATACAGCACTTGTTTTTCTAATATAAATAAATTAATTAAACTTCTAATTGTGCTTTTTTCATAAAGTTAATAATTTAAATAAAACAACTTTGCTTCACAAGTGAAAGTATATTTATTTAATTAATAAAGTAATGCATAAATTTTAATTACATAAAATTAATAAGTAATTAGATTCTTTGATTTAGCGCTTATCTTAATAAAAAATATAGTTTTTTTTTCTAACTATTTGGTAGTGTTGAAAATCTGTTCAGTTAGTACAAACATAACAGTGTACTTGTAAAATAATTAACAAAGATTTTTAATTCTTGTTGCGCACACCACGTGCGGATGTTTTAATATCAAGTTTACGATGCGGCGGGTGGTACACAGGCCCCCCTTCTGTTTCTAATGAAACGATATTTGGATGCTTGGTGTGTATATTTAATAAAGAGGCTATTATTTAAATTCACATCCACCCCTGCACCGCGTTGCATAAACTATTTTAAATTTGCGACAATCTTAATACAATTTGTTCCGATTTGATTATCGAAAGAAACAAAATTCCTTTGTAACTTTATGATCTTTTATGTGCGTTTTTTTCGAACAAATACAGCAATTAATACCTATATATATAATTTTTATTATCGTGACAAACAATTTAAATGAAAAGAAAATGGAATTAAGCTTAGTTTTAATTGCCTCATAAATCGGTGCACGTCATAATAAATAACAATAAAACAACATTTATATATCTATAAGAGTATTTATTTGTATTTATAAAATAAAATCAATCGTATACATGTCGTCGATATGTTATGGTTTGGTAGCGTTATAGTTAAATATTTCCAACACATGTATATATATAGGTAATAGTATAGGCTTTGCCTAAAAAGTGGTGTGGTTTTGTGTTGGTAGTGGTAACCATGGCGTCAAGTACACATTCTTCGATATATATGGCTTTTAATTTAATGTTCCCCGTGATGCCAATAAATAAACAGGTACATAAAACACGCACATACACAATTTATCGTCATCTCGCTCGCTAAGATTCTATACAAACGTATATGTAATGTGTGTATGTATGTAATGCTCGCTCGAGATCTCTTTTCTTATATATATATATATACATGTATTCCTTCACTATATGTCTCCAGATTTGGTAGAATTACTTTTTTACGCGATCTTAAACCGTTAGCAAAATCGACATTTACGAAATAAAGTTTTCCTTAAAATAGACTAAAACTAAAATCGGACGAAAAAAATCGATATATTATTTATTATCTAGTTAACTGTTTAGAATGTTTTATACTATTTCGAATTACGTATTTCATGTAATAAATAAAAGATAACATTTTTAAAAAAAAATCCAAAATGAATTTGTATGTATATTTTATTTAAGTAGCGAGTTGGTCAAGCAACATTTTAATTTCAACCATAATTTTCGTGGACACTATCCACTGTTGATCTTAAATAATTACCGTCCCATTTACATGTGTTTGTGTGTATGTATAGAGTTTCTGGTAAATTGTTGGTGGAAAACAATTGAAGGTTTACGTAGGTAGATACAATAATCCAGAGGCACAAACGGCTCATCTTACATGCATGGACCGTTGTCAAAGATATCCAATTATTGCATAAAAAATCTCAAGTTACACACGATACAGGCACCTAAGTGACCAAACGGCCGAATGGTCATTCATTTAAAAATGTATTTACAGAACACAGAAGTTGCGCGAATGCAAATGAATTTAAAGTGTTTAGTCATTCAAATTAGAAACATTTAGTTTGAAATTTTATTAATAATAAATAATTCTTTCATTCCAGATACGCCCACATGTGTTATTAATGGTAAGTTAAACAAAGATAATATTATTTATCGGTAAGTATTTTTAAAAAACTATTTTTCTTTAGTCTGGATAGATGTGTCATGACACGCCTTTTCGCGACCAATAAATACAAATGACAATTCACTTATTGTGAATTGACATAGATGACCATAAACCCAATATGTTTGGCCCCATGCTGACCATGTCACACGGCGCAAACAGAGGCGATACGTGACAATAGGGGTTAATACACTATATGTTTATAATAGGATATATTTTATTAATTATATCATCGATCTTTAGTTATACAACTTAATCAATTTTCATTACACTAAACAAATTTTGTTACGCGTTTGGAAGCGCAAGCAGTGAGTAAGAAGAGGGTTGAATGGCGAAAGATTGTAAAAATGCGAAAGAATGTAATGATGCTAAAAAAATTTTCAAACAAAAGTTTAATTTTTATTCTTACAATTTTTGCTGAAAGTGTAAACATTTTTGAGAAATTGCAGAAACCGTAAAAAATTGCTAGAGTAAACAAGCTCTTCAAAAATAGGTTTTCTTGGCTTTAGGTTATAAACGTTCACACACAGCCACACATACAGACGTCATTCCAAAAATAGTCCATTCAGGGAAGGTTAAAAGTTATATTTCCGTTAAAATCTCGAGGTTAAATTTTTTCATGATTATAATACTTATACTGCGTATAAGAAAGTAAAATTAATATTTGAATTGATTTATTTTGAAACTAGTACACTTTTTGGAAACAAAAGACAAAAGTTGAGCTAAATATGAATACCTTTAATTTTTGTTCATAAAAATTTTCTGTAACTGTTACCATTTTTGAGTAAATGCAGAAACTGCAAAAAATGACTAGAGTAAACAGGCACTTCCACTTTGAATATTTTTTTCAAAAATAGTTGGTGCACACCCCAGGCATATCTAAATCTTAAGTTCAAAGTTTCATAATTTTAGCTTCAACCGTTTAGGCTGTAGAGAACATACACACACACAGGCACACACACACACACAGACGGACGTCATTCCAAAAATAGTTGGAATCGATTCAGGGAAGGTCAAAACGTATATTTCCGTTAAAATTTCGAGATCGAAATTTTTCATGATTACAATACTTACTTATACTGCGTATAAGATAGTAAAAATTGCATAAAACTATCTTTCAGCCCACAAATTTGCAAAAGGCATTGAATAATTTATAATTTCGATTACTCAAAGAGTTAGAACATAGTAATCTATATTTTTTTTGATTAAAATAATCTAAATTTTAGAATTTATTTGTAGTCGCACATTTCCTGTTTTAGCGTTGATATGCAACTAGTATGTATTTATATTCATTGATTACGAGCATCAATAAATAAATATTGCATTTCTAATCATGAAATATTTCAAAAGCGAAATTTCCACTATATGTTCACACTCTAAATAGGATATCTTACAATTAATATTAATTGCCAAATTCCAAATTATTTGAGTCTTTTTTGTTTTACTGTTAAACAATTAACAAGCATAGTTTTATGTAAAAATAAATAAAATATTAACAAATTTCAATTGCCATTCTTTTGTAATAGCAACTTTTTTTGAAATCTAAAGTTAATATCTGTAATTTTTATCCTATTTTTGCTGTAAGTGCAATCGTTTTCAAATTATTGCAGAATCACCAAAAAAATGACTAGAGTAAACAAGCACTTCTAGTTTGAATTTTTTTCATAAATAGATGTTTTTCTAGTGTTTTGTGTTTTTAATTAAGAAAAAAAAGGTGTGTAAGGATAGAGTTGAATGGTGAAGGATTGTTAAGATGTAAATAATGTAAAGGGTTTTCTGCTACACCATATGATTATATTGTGATAATCTGAGAATAATATACCTAATTAAACAATAAAATGATAATTTTTATTTCAATCCGAATGTTGTTTAACATATACATATTTATAAAAATATTTTCTCGCAGTTGACACTAAGTAAATAATACAAATACAAATAAATTCAAAAAGAAACACTAAAAGTATAATAATATCAGCATCCATTTTTTGGAAACCTGATAACCCATGAGGCAAATTATGAATGATTGGGTTCCCGTTATTGCGGATGATATAATCCACTGCATTTATTAATCGACCATCAACTAGTTTTAAGTCTTCCTTCAGAAGCCTCGAAAGTTGAACGACTTTTGATTTATATCTAAACAAATAATAAAATAAACCCAAATAACTATTATTAAAACAATAGTTCATACTTTGGCTCATCAATAATTTTATTTATCATCATGAAAAGCTCTTCTTCGCTCAATTCACAAATGTTTATATACTCCCCATAGCCCATCTGTTGCACCAGAAACGAGTTCATGGGTTGGTCAAATGATATCGGTGCCACCAACATTGGCACTTGATGATAGACTGATTCGTGAGTTGATATCACCCCGCCTTGAGTGATAAATAATTTTGTCTTATTGTGACCTAAAATATCTTGCTGTGCGAACCAGTTGGATTGCCAAACATTTGGGAGTATCCTACCCAAGTTTTCATTCTGTTTCCAAAGGATTCTATGCGGTAGTTTTCGGAATACATTCAACATTATTTGTTTTGTCGGTTCTGGAATTTTTGATTGGATTGACCAACCTAAAAACGCGTATACATATTATTAATAAATTAATTAATTAGTTTATTTATTTGACGTACCGAAACTAACATATATGATACCATGTTCTGATCCAGAAATAAATTCTTCGAGATCTGGTAGTAGGGGATTGGCAGGGCGACAATAAATACCTCCAATATCAAAAACATGGGGCATTTCTGGTTTAACATATCCAAGTGCTCGATTAATATTTGTCAACAGTAACGAAGTGTTTGAGTTGATTTGTTGTGCTGATTTAGTTCCTGGAGGGAAATATTTTGCACAACCTTTGTTTATGCGATCCCAAAAATACCAGCTATAAGTCAAATGTGCTTTCATATTGTGCATCTAAAATTGGAATTATTATTGAATATTTTACAAATAATCGCGTTCATTTTATTGTAAATTTATATTTGGATTCAATTTTCAATAATAAATCAGATTTTAAAATCTTGACCATAATGCTTTTTCGTTTTTTGTAGAAATGATATATTAATTTTTAACTTACATAAATTTTAAGACGGTTAAACAAATGTATTGGTTGATAATAAGACAATAAATTATATGTGGATGTTTGAAATAATATATTTCCAGTTGCGTCGTTGTTTTGAAGGAATGGCACAGTTGGTGCAATCTGAAATATAAATTATATTCACAAATTCCTGCACTAGACTTTCTTATACCAGTAAATAATTACAAATATAATAAATAATAATAAAACAACGCAACTTTCGGATAGATTCAAAATAGATCTTCACTTGTTGCAATGCGTACCTATATAAATAATAAATTAAAAATTTATATTATTGAGCAAAATAAAAACTCAAATAATTTGGAATTTTACAGAATAATTATATTTAGTGAAAAAATATTTCAAAAGTTGGCAAAATATTAAAAATAAACCAGTTTTATGTAAACTATCGCTTTTGGTTGGTCAATTGTTGCACGAAATTATATTTAATAAATTATTAACAACAGTAAAATCATCCATTTTGTATATAATTGTACAAAATATAGATTACGACGTCCAAAACGGATATTCCTATTATGAAAAAATAAATAAATAATAACTGTGTATACCTGAATCAAAGGTACTTTGAAAAAGTCAGCAAAAGGCAATGCATATTCTGATAATGATGCAGACATTATCAATGTATCATAACTGGCGTTGGATGCTAATAAATTTGTTATATTTTCATTATTATAAACTACATCGATATACTCTTCAGTAATACTTGTCAGTCCGCCATAACATACGTGAAACGGCCCAAAATTGCATAAATGTTCATATATATTTTCACTGCTAAATAGTTTTTTCCAACAATTAAAAAAAATTCATACATGTACAAAAAATCTGTATATGTTCAAATCAATTACTTACCTAAAATAGCTCTTCATTGCTGGAACATTAACATGAATTACACTAATATTAGGATGTGAAAAATCTTTATACAAAATAGTGTACAATGTTATTTTATGATATGTCGCTAATTTCATAAGTATAATTTGTAGTAAGTTCATAAAACTGCCGGTTGGTGGAAAATGCAGTACGAGAATGTTCCCACCCGAAACCAAACTCAAATACGTACAAATAAGTACAAATTTCGACCAAGATATCCTCATTCTTAGTATTTGATCTCAAATTTTAATGACTATTTAATAAAATATAATCGAACCAACAATGGTTTAATTGCAACCCACACACGCTATTACAAAGATGTTGGAAAATGAGATCTATATTTTCGTGCGTTTTATATAGGTTTGTGCAATATGAACACGTGTATTATAAATGCGTAATAGTATGATGGATGGTCAAAGTACAGATAAAAACATACTTTATTAAAACAACCAAATATTATTTATATACAAGATAAAAACTTAAAATTAATTGTCTTTTCTCGTCATAATTTATCAAATGAGGTGGCAAAACAGTCACTAATATAAACATTCGCATCTCTCCATTCTTTCGCCATCCCATCAAACTTCTTTCATTTTATTCTGATTTTAATCTGCTTTCTCCCAACTTTTCTTTCAAATAAGTACTAATAAATAAATGTAATAAAAAAAAAAAAATCGATATTTCGATATTTTTTAACGATAATTTTTTTTTTTTAACTTCCTTGAATCGATTCTGACTATTTTTGGAATGACGTCTGTCTGTCTGTCTGTGTGTGTGTGTGTGTGTGTGTGTGTGTGTGTGTGTGTGTGTGTGTGTGTGTGTGTGTGTGTGTGTGTGTGTGTTCTCTACAGCCTAAACGGTTAAAGCTAAAATTATGAAACTTTAAACTTAAGATTTGCATATTCCTGGGGTGTGCACCTTTTTTATTTGAAAAAAATATTCAAAACGGAAGTGTCTGTTTACTCTAGTCATTTTTTGCAATTTCTGCAATTACTAAAAAATGGTTACAGTTACAGAAAAATGTCATGAACAAAAATGTAAGGTATTTATATTTAGCACAACTTTTGTTTGAATTATTTTTCCAAAAAGAGTACTGGTTTTAAAATAAATTTCTGCTTATAATGTATATTTTTAAATAAATCGTATCATCTGCGCCTGTCAATTGTTTAACAAAATAGCCTTTCATAATTTGAAGTTTGACATTTAATATTTATTCAAAGAAATATATTTAGTGTAAAAGCGATCTAAAGGTTAGAACAAATATTATAAATTAGAAAAATAATGAAACTACGATATGGTTTAACACAAATGCGTATAAGAAAGTTCAGTGCATGACACTGCAGATGTTTTGAAATGATGTCTACGCGTGTGTGTGCATGAGTATGAGGTAAAATTATGAACGTTAATCTAAAGATTTGAATGTGCGTGTGTGTGTGTGTTTCTATACAAAATATGTATAAGACATTATTTTGTTATGTTTTTATATCAACTATTAGTGTTGCCGCGCCACGTTAATGAATATAAATAAATTCGTCTCCTAAAAGGCTGCAACCAACCAATACAAGCAAGATTGCTTGGTCATCTGTAACTCATAAGATAAATGAGACGCGTTACGTCCATGTCATGCGTGATCCCGAATCCGAGCGCGCCTTATCCAGTGTGACATTTAACTTATTGCCCATACATTTATCACACTTTTGTCTAGTTTACATATAAATTAACCGGGTCAAATTGAGATTGTTTGTTTGCATATATGATACTACCTGCGCCCAAAACCAGTCCAGTGTCTGCTTCTGGAACTATGGACACAGATTTGTTAGAGTCAATTTGATTTATGTTCGATCGCATAAACCAATGATTTATGACCTATAATCTTACACTTTCATACATTCATTTTCTTATATATACATATATTAAAAAAAAAAATTATTTTTGACGAAACGGAAGCCAATATTTGTTTTAAAAATCTTATAATTTATTGAAATTTTCATAAATAAATATTTACATTATTCATTTAATAAATTTTCCATAAAGACATTTCTTACAGATCGATTTTATAATAATTACATATAGTTAAGCATATTTATTAAATATGTTGCGTTTAAAATTATATTGAATAAAAGGTAATACATTTTGAACAATAATAATAAATTAGTTAAACAAATATATATATATATATATATATATATATATATATATATAAAAATATTTATATTTTTATTTAATACAAAAACCAATTTTTTTAAAGCATTTTCATACACATTCAGTATACATAAATTATTTATACTCATTTAAACATAAATATTATTAGAAAATTACACATATATTTATATATCGCATGTTTAAAACAATATGAAAATCACAAAATGTATTAGTTACCATTATTACAGTTTACAAATTTTTAATTACAATATCTGGCATTTTAAATTTCCCGCAATATGTGTACAGTATGAGCTTAGCAGCAAATTAGAACAATTTACCACAGCATTTTCTAAATGTAGCCAAAATCCCTACACTGATATTTAAAATGTCGGCCTTGTAATATCAGCGGCTGTCACTTAAATTGTGTCATCATTTTTAATAAGTTACGCTCGAGTTTAAACCTCATACAAGGTAAAAACTCGATTTATCCACTCAAACTAAATCTAGAGATTATTAGTCATTTCGAGCATGTATATTTTAGCAATGGCATTTATTTATTGATATTCTACACAATGTTTTTGTTGTAGAATGTCAGCAAATACAAGTCCAGCACGATATGTTGATGTAGAAGATTCGTTCATTACTGACGCGAATTTTAAGGCAGATATAAATAGAAAAATGCGAGTACCAATGAAGATCAGCATGGGTGATTACGACGGTGAAATGCCGAACGGTTTGAACTCTGCATGGTCGAACAATTATACTTCGAATTCGATGCAAGTTCCAGAGCGAATTCTTGTTGCTGGTCAAGATCAACATATAGGTATGTATCTTAATATATAAAAATAAATATCGCGATGTGTGCATGTATTTGCATAATTATAGATGTTTGTAAATGTTGGTCATATTTATGCTAGAATATTATTTTCTCTTAAAATATCAAGTTACTACTAACTTACTTTCCCAAACTATAAAAAATTTTAATTTGATATTTATTCTCTATAAGTCAAAACTTATACGTTTGACCACCAGGGCGGCGTATTCTTAATTTGCTCTTCTAATACACATGTTCGACTCCATTTGATTGCAATATGATTATTTTTCATCATTACATACATTTTTTATAGAATTTTCAACGTGTTAAGATTAATTAGAGATAATAAATTATATTATGAGTATGAGCTGATTGCATTTGTATAATTATAGATGCTTGTAAATGTTGGTAATTTATGTTAGAATATTATTTTCTCTTAAAATATCAGTTACTACTAAGTTACTTCCCCAAACTATGAAATTTCAATTTGAAATATATTTCCTATAAGAATATAATAAAGCCCATAGTTATACTTTCAGCCACCAGGACGGCGTATTCTTAATTTTCGACTCAATGCTTAGTGTAGCTTAAAATAATAGATGGCACACTATGGCTTGGGCAAACATTTTATATAACTTATTCTGTATTTATTAATGATTGTATAGATTTAGTAATTGTTAGTAGCTAGCTATTATTTTTGCACTTTTGAGTTTTTTGTTTGTTTCCTGTTTTTTATTAGGAACGCGAGCTCCCCCTCGTGAAATTGTACTTGATAATTCAATATTGCCAACAGAACCAGAGAGTATAAGAGTAAATACACCCCCACGGGTGATCACATTAGATAAGTATCAATTTCCAATCGTAGACGACAAACATCATGACGATAACATGCATAAAGATATTCCAATTGTCAAACCACGGGCCAAGTTTAACATCAACGAGAAGGAAACAAGAATAGCACACAGGTAATAAAACATATATATTTAAAAATAAAAAAAAACACGCAAATTATTAAAATAATTAAATGAACTGTACATATTTCTGAATAACACAATTGCTTATAATACCGCGAAGATGTATTACGTTTATTACATGCATACTTGATCTACATTTACTTTCATAAATAATTATTTTAACCGTTATATTTAATTATTAATTTACAAATCGATTATTTACTATATGAATATGATTTAGTGGTGACGAACTTACACAGCTCCCGTCCCACAAGTGGCACGTTGTGAATTTTTTTCTATTAATATATTACATTTTCAAAATATATATTTTTTGAAAGAAAATTGTTATGAATGCGTAATATACATCTTTTATTTATTATTTTTAATTTTATGGCACGCAAACTTATATAGGTTTGCCAGCATTTTTTTTTGTTTTGTTTCATGTTGCATTTCATTTATTTATATCGTAGTTATCGCAACAAATTTGTTTTCTTGCAAATGTCAAATTCTAATCAAATTTAAACAATAATAAATATATAATGAGAAAATTACCTAGGTAATTATAATTGTTAATAATTTACTAAATTAATAATGACAAATCGCTGTTTGAAATTTAATTATGCGTAGTTCATTGTTAATTTAAATGTTTAAACGTGAAAAATAGGGAATCGACTCCACCAATTGGTGCTGGCGGTGAGGGATTATCGGCTGGTGAAGAAGTGTTGCATCTACGTCGACAAATGGCGAAACTAAATCGTCGCGTAATGGCTATCGAACTAGAGAACTTGAACCGACAACAGAAAGAAAAGATTCTATATGGCATTGGCATCGCGTACTTTGTTTTGAAAACAATCTTGTGGTTGAATCGATCGTGAATCATCAATATTCTAGTTACAGGCGCCCATTTATTATAACGATAATGATTTGATATTAGTGTCAAGTTTACGACTGTTTATAAGAAGTAATATTTTCGTCTAGTTGTTTATTGTATTTATTGAGCAAATTTTTGACTTTGTTTGCATACACATGTTAAATAAATAATTATTTCAAATACAATCATCGATTTCATTTCAAACACAACTCACGGGTATTAGCAACGCCAAAGCTTGTTTGATTTAAAAAAAAAAACACTTTTAAATCATTCTTATCCTACTATAAGGTTAAGATTGTTATCGACTGTCAGTTATGTGGTGTATTAAATAAATAACAATTAATTATAATATAGTTTATTTCGAAACTAAATTTAATATATAAAACAATATAAATATACATCATGTCAAAATTAAATTAGTTTCCAGACGTGGAAGGTTCACTCACTTCAACATCGCGACATTTTGCGTTTTGCAGTTCACGCCTAATTTCAGCTGTGAGTGTATGGTGGGATTGTGATCGAAGAAGGGTGAGTAGCGAGTCGCGTTGTTCACTTGAAATGTCACTTTTGTAGCGCTGGCAAAATGTAAGTAGTGCTTGATGCCACAAAACTGGCAACTCACGCGTATCTCGTTCAAATCTAAAATTAACATACATATAAAACAATATAAAATTAACTATTTTATTTATGGTAAAAAAAACCTCAGAAAATGGAAAACAACTGCGTCGACAACACGATATGGTAGCGCGTATTTCTTATCGAAGAAAATTCTTAGAAATATCGAATTCGCGCCAGTGTAATCCATTTCAGCAATTTTCAAAATGGCCGCCGATGAATGTAGCATTGGTATCGAGTTTCTAGCAATAACTGAACCAATAATAATAGCTTCTCGAAGTGTGCAATTACCACTCTGAAAAAAAAAAAAAATCAATAATTTATATTTAATTTCCAATCGTTTTTAAAAAAACAAAAATAACCTCTAACAACGGTAATAGAACTCCTTTCATAAATCCACCCGGTTTGAATAGAGATTTCCGTATTGCTTGATACAAATGGAAATTTAGCCGTTTGTATTCAGCCAAATCGTCTCGTATCCTCGGCAATAAAACTAGATTGTAAAAACGTTGCGCCATTTTTTCTTTTAAATTCGACGCAAATATTCTTGTTGCTTGATACATTGCTGCTGCAGACCATTTTGGTGGATCTAAACATAATAATAGCTCATATATAAAAAACAGTTTCATGACGTCACTGCAGTACAGTAACCTATGACATAATAAGCATGAAGCAACTACAAATTATTATTCACGCAGTATAAGTATTGTAATCATGAAAAATTTCGAACTCGAGATTTTAACGGAAATATACGTTTTGACCTTCCCTGAATCGATTCCGACTATTTTTGGAATGACGTCCGTCTGTGTGTGTGTGTGTGTGTCTGTGTGTGTATGTGAGCGCTCTACAGCTCAAACGGCTAAAGGGAAAATTATGAAATTTTAAACTTAAGATTTGTATGTGCCTGGCACGAAAACCTCCTATTTTTGAAAACCATATTCCGACCGGAAGTGCATGTTTACCCTAGTCAATTTTTGCAGTTTCTGCAATTACTCAAAAATGGTTACAGTTACAGAAAATTTTTGTGAACAAAAATTAATGATATTTATATTTAGCACAACTTTTGTTTGAATCTTTTTTCCAAAAAAAGTACTGGTTTCAAAACAAATTTCTGCTTATTATATATATTGTTATATAAATCGTATCATCTGCGCCTGTCAATTGTTTAACAAAATAGACATAAATAATTTGAAGTTTGACATTTAATATTTATTCTAAGAAACATATTTAGTGTAAAAGCGATCTAAAGGTTAGAACAAATATTATAAATTAGAAAAATAATGTAACTACGATATGGTTTAACCCATATGCGGATAAGAAAGTTCGGTGCATGACACTGCAGATATTTTTAAATACATATTCACATAATTTAAAGTGAAGTACGGGCATATTTGTTATTAAAACGTAATTATTCATTTTTGTGCCCTATGATGCATTGGCACATAGTTACTTTTACGTAACGTAGGCATAAATGCATATTGCTTTAATGTTGTTGCTGAGAGTACTTTGTACAGTAATTATCTGTTGTTTATGATTTAGTTGTGTAATGTTATATGAAAAATTACCAGTAATATACAAAATTTGTTCCCAATTCCTAAGATTTGGAACAATTTTGAACGCTTTCGGCAATTTGCCACTGCGATATTTTTGCAGTACATCCCGAACACCTTCATACATTAGTTTGACGCGTGGATCAATGTCTTGCATTTGCATAGTACCCGCATCGGAAAATTGAGTATCCAATTCGGTATTTTTTTCCGTAATTTTCTCCATGATAATATCTGCTAAAGTTCTTCGCGGTGCTGGGTTACTACTCATAAACAATTCTAAAGCACGCTCGTCGTTGGCATCAACTACTAGATTTTCATAGAAAGTATCTGGATCTAAATGTTCCTCTGGTTCTGAATCATCATCAGATTCTACAGATAACTTTGTCGTCTTCTGCTTGGCACCGTACGCCTCCGAAGGAGTAGGTCCAAAATCATCTTCGAGTTCTTGCTGCTGACGACGGGCGGCTGACAAAATTTTTTGTGATAGTCCAGAGTCAACAAACTAAACATTATAATTTAAAATCATTATTTAATGTTGCTTTTACAAAACGGGTCATTGTTTTTATTTACTTTGTCATCTTCATCTTGTCGGAAACGAATTTTGTTTCGATTTTTTGGCTTGACTCTTTCTGAGTCTTCTATTTGTTGTTCCAAACACACTTTGGGACCTTGTTGGGTCACTTTAAGCCGTTTAGCTTTACCCATTTTATTTAATGAATATTTCACGTGTTTTCCCTTAACCTAGATGTTTAAATATATATGAAGTTAGTAAAAGTTGAAAATGCTAAAACCAGTGTTGCCAACGGAATAATAATTAAATAATTGTAGATATCATTGCAACGACTCCAAAACAAGTAATTGCGTTTGGCCACCAATTCTGATAGATACACTAGTGTTTTAGTGTATAAATATATTGAATAAATTATCTAGTAGTGTTTCAGTTAAAACTAGTGCTTGGTTTATCTATTTAATCGATAAAATATTAATATATGCGAGAAAGACAATGTGGTGGTATTTAATCGAAAATAAAAATGTTTAATAAAGTTTAATTAAAAGGAAAATTGAATATTTTATTCTGTGCGATTTTTCCAATTTTTAATTAAATATACAATGATGTACAACTAACTTATAATGATGACGACGATTATAAATAAAGAAATCTAAAACATATATAAATAATGAGAAACTGTACACACACAATAATGTTTTACAAATAGTTATTATAGATAGGTATATCTTAAAAACTACAAGTCGATACATATTTTATTGCTTTACTGTTAATATTTTTACGAATATATCACAAATATCCAATGTTACTATAGTTAGATAACTAAAAAGCTAGTTTTGTTGTATAAAATAGAGAACACCATATACATATACAATAAGATTTATCTACGTTACTAGTTTGTCACAAGTTCTATAATCTTAAAGGCATAAACAAAATATCATACACAAATCATTTTGTCTAATGGGCTTGCACTAATTTCGTCATGGTTGATACAAATCAAATTACTTACATTCATATCTTTGAGCAAATTGAAACAAAATTTTTGCGCCAGGTACATACACACTTTTACTCAACCCAACAGATAATCTTTTAAAAATGTTCAGAGTGTGACGTCACACGTTTTCATTAAACATTTTACCCAATAAAAAATCAGAAAAATAAACTACATTTACCACAATTTCTTTATAAATGAAACAAAAAAAGTTTCCTTAGTTTTAAATACAAAATTATAAATAATTCAATTTGAAGATAAATGTAACGAAATTGCGTAAAACACAATAATAATAATAATCCTTAATAAACATTTTGTATTTTGTGACGTCACAGTATCTGATCCATTCGCTTCGGTAGGAGATAAATTTGCTCAGCTCTAAGACAGGAACGTCAACACCAAATAAAAAAAACGACAAACAAAATGCATGATTTGAATACTTTCGATTTGTAATTCGCGATCGGTAAGATCGCAAATGTACGATTATGTTCTTTCTGCGTTGTTGATTGCTGGCTAGCACGGATTTAGCTATTGATACCACTGTTTGTACGGTCGCGCATTGGTCTGCTGGTTGCGTCGCCTCTCCCTGCCATTGTGCCGCCATGTTTTTTGCCAAGATTTCCGCCGGCGCCACCTGCTTTTATTACCATAACAAACATTCGTTAAATTTAATCATTGACGCACCATTCACAACTGCAGTCATCAAATTTATAATCACACTTAAGACTTTTTTTCATATGTCTGTTCATAAGTGCGGAAAGTAAGACAAATTCTTAAGTTATAATTAGAATTATGAATTACTAAGTATAATTGCGCTTGATTACATCGTTGTGAATGTTCACCTTCAGATCATGGAGCTTTGTAATACTTGTATTTAATTTATAGTTTCTAAGAATGTTTTGAATCGAATTAAGAAATTTTAATAGCATTATTTAAACAAATAAATTCGTCTAAATAATTGTTTGTCCCGACTTTTAAAGTGTTGTACTATTTGATTGATTTATATTATTTAATTTAAATATACAATTGATATATATGAGTGCATGATGGTGAAAAAAATGTGTATTTGAAGCAAGCAAAAGCATATATACTTCTAGGTGCGTTCAGTATTTGGTTCTTGAATCAACAAACGCATCCTATTAGTATCAACAAAACTGAATGACAATGAATTATTGTTGACTTACTTCGGGAATTTGTTGCGTGAATGGCCAAGATGGGGCTCGGTATATAGCCCAGGCCGACCCACTACTCACAAAAACATGCCAGTTAAACAACATATATTAATATAATAGTGTTAATAAAATACGTAAACAACCAAACTTTATAAAACAACAATACGAAATTATTCACATATTATTCAAAGTGCGATATTAATAATCAATATGTAATTTATAAAATAACAAATAATACACTACTTGGATAAGAATCGCACATTAAAATTATGATTTTTATTGATGGTTTATTAAATACAATGAAATACAAAATGGATGAAAATTAGTGGCAGTTGTGCCCCACAACCAACAAAAAGTCACTCAACTTTAGATACAAACAACAATAAGCACTCACCAAAATCATGAGCCAAATATTTCCGTTTATTTTTAAATCGATTGGGCGACATCATCTGCGCTGACGGAAGCGGTTGACTGCTCACTCCCACCGTACACGATTTTCCTTTGCACGCGATCAAAGCTCTCAATTGTTCTTTAAGAAACACTTTCTCATCTAGTGTTAACAAATGAACGCGATTTTGTTGCTCGAAAGGATCTATACAACATAAACACATAAGCAACTAATTCGAACTGTAAGTCTTTTTGCAAACTTACCCAATCGTAAATTATAAAATGTTATAAGTCCAGTCACAAATTCGCAATAAAGGAAATTATGTGTAGCGTTTATAGTCCTAATGCAAGAGTACGTATTATTATTAGCGTTCATGCAGAAACAAAATGGCCCTGCAGTCCACAGTGGTGCTGTCCTCCAATGATCATTATCATGACTAAAACAATTCATTCGCTCCGATAGACATTCTTTCTCTAATTTCGCTTTGCGTCGCTGTTTCCTCTCTTTCTTTTTCAGTCGTTCTTCTTTGAGTCGCCTACGCGTTTCTCTTTCAATTTCTTTGTCGTCACGTTTCGGCACTTCATCCGGCTCACAGTAGCACACATGTGCCTGTTCGTTGCCGGTGATAGACAAAGGAGGCAACCGTTGATTTTGTTTATTATTATTAAAATCGCTATCTACGTTTGGATGTGGTGATAAATTGATTTTTGAGTTGAGCTCCAAACGCGTTGGACCACGATGATTTGGTGATTTTGGCTAAATAAACAAAAATTAAATCCCCCATTGCATTGAACACTTCATGTGAACTTACCCGATAATCGATTTTATTCGGAGTTTCTGATGTTACTATTGGCACAACTGATGACGATTCAGTTGATTGTTGTGACCCAAAAGTATTCTCAGTAGTAAATTGTAGACTATCCGTTGTCGTTGGTATTTGATATTTATGGTGGTGCCTATGGTGATTAGTAAAGGTAACCGGACGTGACGTTGTATTAGCTAAGAAAATATCACTTTTCATAGTCGAATTAGTTATTCTACTTGTGTTATGTTTTCTATTCCCATGTTTTGAGGCTGTAAGCTCATGAGGACCTCTTTCCTTTTTACGATCCTCAGAATTACGGTGTTTCCCTTTTGGTTTTATTGTCGTTGTCTCTAACGTCATATTTATATCACTGGATAAATTATCAGTTAAATTAAGCATTGAATTAAATTCGAAAGTATTTAAATTGTTGAATAGATTATTGGAGCTTTCTGTCGTGCTTGAACTTAATGATTCTTCATTTTCTGGGTATTCTTCTTCGGAATCGTCGGGAGAACCGGGTATGGGTCGTTTTTGTTTCAAGTGGCGGCGTATTTCTTTTAAGTCTTCTAATTTCTGACGTAATCGGTGTATTTCGTCGTCGATTTTGTTACGAGATTTACGCCAGGTTTTCTTATCATGGTATACGTCTAAAGAGCAATTTACAGTGCCTGTACGGAGTACGGTACAACCGGGGGTGCCTTCGAAGATTTTGTTTGAGTCTAAGCCAGTTTTTACTGAGGTTTCTTCAGAGAATGTTGCATTCGCCGTCTGGAATTATTAATAAGATTTTTTTTCATTTATCATTAATTTCAAAGTTGAGGTCGAAAAACTAAATATTGCGCCATTATAAATGGCGACTTATTACACACCTTAATCGTAAAAAACATAATTTATTTATTTGACTATAATATCTGAAATATAATATTTAATTATTGATACGTACCTAAAAATAGGGAGACGTTTTGATTTATAGCAAATAATTATTGTGAATTCGTAGAAATATTCAAATTATGAAAATAGTCAAAGAACACGATTGTCGAAATTTAGTGGGGACTTTGATATATTTCATATTAGATATGCGAATTTTGGTGGAAGCGCGTACGCAATTTGATGCAAACATAAAATAGTTTTATTATGCTTTGTTAAAAGCCAACAAAAATTGAAACAAATAATTTATTGTTATAAAATGTAATTTCTAAATAACTTTAAACGTTAACAACTATTTTAGTAGATATTTAAAAAATATATAAGAACAAAATAAATGTTTTTAAAATCAAAAACGTTACCTCTAATCCAGATAGTTCATCACTAATATCCTTCAAAACAGAATCCACATGTTCTAAAGTATCCCGCTTCCTCCTAACACTTAAAGGTCCTAAATGTGCAACACTCGGCCACTTCCCCAACAACTCCTTCAACGCACCTTCATCCACTAGCACCTCACTATCACCAACATCCCGCGTTTTCCTCTTACTATGCCTATGAACCCGTTTGTGTTCCCCAGCCACTGGTAACTTCGTCGCATTAACTTTCATGCGCGTATAAACAACACCGGCCGGCGTGAAACACGCGCACTTTTTAATACTAGCCGGCCGCGGTGGTATGTGCACTTGAAACTTGCATTTATGTTTGCGCCAACGTCCACCATCGTTCACGCAGTGCCACTTTTGTTCCGGTTGGCACGGCAGTTGAAGATCGGGTTGCTGACACTCAATGGCCAGGCGCTCATGTTTGTTTGATGGTAAAACAGGTGCTGGCACTTGAGGAAGGACTCTATTATCGAGTTGTAACTCTGATCCTAAACAAGAATTTTAATATGCATTCAGAATTATAATATTACAATCATGAATTTACTTGATAGAATATTATGGCCGTCTTCTCCTAGATTTTCTGTATGTTCTAAATCATCTTCTGGATTGTCTTCATCATCGTCGTCATCTTCTATGTCACTGTCTGTGTCGTCTTCTGCTGATTCCAATAAGCCAGTTTGGTCAAAACGTGGCGTTTGTTTAGAAATGGTAGCTGTTGTTGGTTTCGCTGTAGTTGTCGTGAGGTTTTTCAATTGAGCATTTTTTAGCGCCCTTGCTCTAGCTTCGGCTAGTTGTTCTGGTGTTTCACGCCTTCCTGAACTATTTAGACAAACAAAAGAGCAATTTAGGATTTAACTATTGCGTTACGTAATTCATACTCATGGGAATATAAAAATTATTTGTAATATACCTTTCAATTAAAAACGTATCGGGCCATTTTATTTTCCGTCTACGTTTTGCTGCCCCAAATCTGGAATAATGGGACAATAATTTCATAATCGACTTGCCATCCATGTGCGTTGGAGTTTCAACACCAGCAATATCCAGAAATGTTGGTGCTAAATCTATGTTTAAAACGATTTCATCGATACTACAAAAATAAATAAAATTACATTTATATAAAATATGAATAAAAATATCTATACACATATGCGTGTAATTTATCCTGCTTACACTGTTCCCGGTTCAATTCCAGGACCTCGTACCAAAAACGGCACCCTAACATCAAACTCAAACGGAAACGACTTCCCTTTTATAAGACCAAACTGTCCCAAATGGTAGCCGTGATCAGAAGTGTATATTATAAACGTATTATCCAATTCCCCAAGTGCCTTTAATTCTTCGTAAATTCTCTCAACGGCCACATCAACTGATTGGAGTGTTTGTAAACGTTTTGTCATCAATAAATCGGTGAATTGTCGGTGAATGGGCTGCATTTTGTTGGTGACTTGAAGTATCCATTGTTTATCTGGATTTGGAGCGTAGTCGTACGCTGGCGTACTATAACCAGTAACACAAATGTTTCAATATTTAAATTAATCGACAGATGAAAGTGACTTTGGTATTTTCGTGAGGTCAACCAAGGGTTAACAGTCAGGTCATTGTCATGGGACGCTTGTTTTATTAGCAAATATTAAGTGTGTTTAAACATCGTAGTATTTTACGATACTAACAAGTGTTTTTGCAATCATAAAATAAA
Organism: Nebria brevicollis; assembly: GCA_944738965.1. Taxonomy (NCBI): domain Eukaryota; kingdom Metazoa; phylum Arthropoda; class Insecta; order Coleoptera; family Carabidae; genus Nebria; species Nebria brevicollis. The sequence continues at coordinate 10,219,769 of OX122907.1, forward strand.
TAACCAGTATTAACAATGGTACTTGTCGGCATTCCTTACGAGGTCAGGGATATGATTGAAATATTAAATTTCGTATTGTGTATAAAATAGTCATCGACATTTTGGTTTTCTGTTTAGTATATACATATTTATAGATATACGGGTGTAACAGCGAAACGAGCTACCTCGAATAACTTCTATGTTATTAAAGATACAATAAAATAGTATAAGACAATCTTATTCAGGACCAAAGGGGACATCCAACTATGAAGGAAAATATTTTTTTAAACCAGTGGTTCTCAAGCAATAACACAAAGTTTTGTTTTTTCAAATAAGATGCTATATAATTTTTAAGGCCATTCGATAGAGTATTTTTTTCTGAATTCCATTATTTATTTGTTTTATACCCTTACATAAGTAAAATATTGAGAAAAATGCGATTGAAAGTTAAATAAATTTTAGTTTTTATAGTTACTTTTCAGTAGGCTATGAAACAAAATTGAGCTTAAATTCATTAAATTCTTTGTTATTTACTTTATAACACTATTTATAAAGTAAATAACAAATAATTTAATGTATTTAATTTATGTTTCGTTGTATTTAAGCTCAATTTTGTTTCATAGCTTACTGAAAAGTAACTATAAAAATAAAATTTATTTAACGTTCAATCGCATTTTTCTCAATATTTTACTTATGTAAGGGTATAAAACGAATACATAATGGAATTCAGAAAAAAAAACTCTATCGAATGGGCTTAAAAAATATATAGCATCTTATTTGAAAAAACATAACTTTGTGTTGTTGCTTGAGAACCACTGGTTTAAAAAAATATTTTCTTTCATAGTTGGATGTCCCCCTTGGTCCTGCATAAGATTATCTTATACTATTTTATTGTATCTTTAATAACATAGAAGTTATTCGAGGTAGCTCGTTTCGCTGTTACACCCTGTATATATTTATAGATATATAATGAAAATAATGGAATAAAGGAATAATATTTTAAGAAATACTGTGATTATTTATTGTAAAATATAGTAATATATTTTTATGATATTGAATTGAATGGAACAATGAATTACATTTTGACATATTTGATAGTTTCTGGAAGCAAGTCGGCGTCTCTGGAGATAGTTATTAAATCTTTTGAATGAGCGGACAATAGATTTCCTATTATAAGGGTTTCCAGAATGGATATTTTCTAGAAAGCATATTAGATTAGAATACAGTGTCGGCGAAGCAATGTTACACTATTATTTTGAATAGACTATTTTAATATTTAATAATCAGACATATACATTTTGACCTTCCCTGAACCGAGTCTGACTATTTTAGGATTGATGTCTGTGTGTGTTTTTTAAATGTATTTTCTTGAATTATTTAAAATTATCTAAATAAGTATATGGAAGTTTAGTGCAAGCAACTGTGGGTATTTTGTAGAGTGTAGGTAAAATGAGAATCCATAGTAGGAAAATATGTTTGGAAAATGCATTTGTCGTACGCTACTGTTCTCCGTAAGCGAATGTAAGTGTAATATGGTTCTCGCGAAATGAAATGTGTTCGACGATTTCATTGTGCATTTTAGGAAGAAGATGACGCTGAGGAAACCAGAGATAATGTATAATTCAGAATCCAGCCGTCGTTCTTCCGTTTCAGGTTTCACTTGCGATGCTGCTGAACAAGTGAACATTTGTGAAATCTCAGTTCACTCATGCATTGTGCATTGACGATAAGTATGATGCTATCTCTAAGGTACAAAGTTCTGCATACACTTAAACTCTCTCTAGAGAGTACACGTACACCTAGTTTATTGTTAAATTATTTTGAACTACAGATTCGAATACGTTTAACTTATATTCTATTCATTACGCCTAAAAACACATTCCAATTTGATGATGCATATAAAATAAGTGAAAGCAGCTTACATTAGTTTAAATGTATAAAAATAATGTATAAATATAATATATATATTAAAGTTTATTGTAAATCGTAATAGTTATGAGTTTTCTATGAGGTCAAAAATGATTAAATAAAACATTTATAGTATAAGTTGACAAGTGTGAGACAACTAGATTTCCATTTTTCTTTTTTCGTTTTACTTTAAACATAATAGAATATTTATAAAATGAAAGGTCGTCGTTTCAACCCTCGACAACCTCCGTAAATTAGAAATTTATAAGCTGTCCAAAACTCGACAGGTACACAGTGAAACAATAAACCAGTGGTAATGAAACGTAGATAAACAATCTGACGATTTGGTTGATCTTCCAGTGAGCGTTTAATTATTCAGTTATATAATTCAAGCTAAGCGATATATATGTTATCTTGACTTGCACATTCACTCCCGCATAGTTTATTAGGCGCGATGTCACTCTGTCAGATAAGGAGAGCGTCGCCCTGCATCGGACACCGACCCGACGCTAACTTCACCTTTCATATGAACAACCATACATTATTTGTACTCTATAAAACAATTTTAAAAAACGTTTTCGTACGTTTTTATAACACCACAATTAATATTTAACCAATATTTGTACTCTTAAAAATAAAAACTATTTAAAAGATTCACTTTTTTCAATAAAAAAAATTACGAAAAATGGTATATTGATCATGCGTGATATATTAATGTAATAGAAATTGAGCACGACTCTACGATCTATAATTCATCAGACGGTGCAACGAGTATAGTTGAAAAATGAACTTTAGGATTTAGAGAAGTGACGTTGATATTTTGGCTGTCATATTTAACAGAAAACAGTTTAAATGATTCAGGGTTTCGGTTCAACCTGAACATTTCATTTGGCGCACTGTTCAGGTCGATCAATGACTGCCAATACATAACGTTCAACATATTTATATACATACACACATTCAAAACCTCATCCCCCAAATAGGGTAGCAATTTAAATCTTTTTAAATCCATTCAAAAATTGCTTTATTGTGGTTTATCATGTTCTTCATATACTCTATTTTATTGAAATATATTTTCAAAGCAAAAAAAAGTAACAAAATTCTCGTTTAAGCCTAAAAACACACATTGTAATACCAAAAGAAGGACTGACCTTCTCGGAACACTATAGTTATCAATTTATTCGTGTCTTTAGTATTTGAACAAACTTGCTAATATAAAACACGTAAATGTTTTAAATCTTTTATTATTTTATTGATAAATCAACACGCAGTGCGTTTTTTACTTTCTTATACGATAAGTATAATAATATAAGTATATAGATAGTAATAAGTAAGTATCGTAATTTTATATTTCTTAGATATACAAAATAATGTATAATAATCAAGAATACGTGAGTACTTATATATAATTATTTGATATGTAAGCGTACATTGTATGTATATTATGAGCAGATTAACATTTAATTACATTGGCTAATTAGAAAATAGTTAATATAAGAAATAAACCGTTTTGATGATTGAATTCTGGTATAATAAAAATAAAATGTGTGTTAGTGTTATATAGCTATTATAAAATCGTAAATGTGAGTTATATTTCGGCGAAAATCACAAATGATAATCGAGGATTGAAATGAGAGATTTATTACAGCGAAGTAGTCAGTTACGGCCCTGCCAGGTGCGGTACTCCATGAACGAACGGTTTCTATATATATATATACGTATATATATATGAACCAGCTATTATAGCGAAACTCGTAAATCAGATATTGCGATTATCTCTCAGACAGTGGGCATATTTTTTGCTGCGCGGTAACGTATTGAGGTTTTAAAATATTTTACGAGTTACAAAAAATATACGACAAATATTAGGCTTCTGTTTTTCTATACGTCTGCCTAATGAATTAAATATAACTAATTAGCTATAGTCATTAAAGGTATCTTATACTGGATGAATTTTCTTAATAACCATAGACGTACATTCGTAAATTATACTTTAGGGACTAGGGAATTCATATCAATAATGGTGAGAACTAATACAAGCATTGTCCTAAATTGAAATATATATAATTCATACACCTATTATATCTTAGTAGTTCGCTCGCTCGCTCGTAAGAGCTATATTTGTCGCTCCTTCTTCTCTGAAGATACTTAACGGATTGACATCAAATTTGGTATATATAATTTATAGAAAGATAATTCATGCTGTTTGCATTTTAAATCTACTAGGCCTTTTATTTCTGAAGGTATTGAACTTCAAAAGTTTAGAAAATATTTTTTTGTGAAATAAAGTAATTTATTTGAATAAAATTGCATATTTATAGCGACACTGTAAATGTTTTTTAGCCACCCCATTTGATGGGATGTATATATGGAATGAGCAAAGGAAATATTTGTATGAATAAAATTTAATAAGACAGAAATATTTTAGCATACAGATAAAAATGTTTAGACCTCATTTGGATATTTTAATATACATTTCAAACATATATAGCACATATATAAGAGCTTAAGGATCGCAAATTTACATATATATTAATGGTTTAATATAGCATGCATACCAACTTGCTACTAATATTAAATAAAAATGATATTTATTCAGCTTGGAGCGCTTCATTTAGATAAGTAGCGCCTACAAAAACTAAACAAGAAAATACGCGTAACGGAATTGGTAGCCGGGCACCATAATGTTTACCAGTTTAATTTTTGAGACTATGTAGACATCACAATACAAACAAGTTTTTGTTTCACTTAAACGTAGCGATCTTTAGCGAATAACGAAACCGGTTTCGTTTCAGTTTTACACCAATTCCTACGTACATTTAATGTATGTTATTCAAACATTTTTTTTGTCGAACTAGAACACAAAAAAAATGCTCATGAGTTTGTGGTTTGGAACACCATTTTAGGCCGTTGATTTGGTTAATCTTACAGAGTAGCCCACGCTTTTGGCGAATTAAAATGTTTAATAATGCAAACGCTTAACCCGAATCGGTGCAATTATGCTGACGGACGGCGACGAACCAGGAACCGCCAGATACGAGTACTGGGACTAGGCGACGTTATACGTGAGTGCATTCATTATTCATTACGAACGAGAGTAGAAAATGGAACTGGGAGAACGACTCACCGACGAACAAGCAACATGCATATAATGCGATGTTATAGTCGGTTAGGGGACAGTGGCGAGTGGCGGTGGCGACAATACAAGGATCACCGAATAGTATGAACGTATAAGAGTGAATATACATACAATAGTTACATTCTTTTTAGACAAAAATGCATCTTAGTTCAGTTTAAACTCAAGTCTATGCGTTGAGCAAATAAAGCATGAATATAGGTTTAAAGTGAGATGAGTTTTAAGGTGTAATATCAGTTTACAAGAACAGGAGTGTATATGGTATGTAAAGTAAGATCTGGCTATAACAACGACCGCTTATGATGTGTAGTCGTATTAGAACGTGTAACTCGTACGTTACGTCACGTTACGTAACGCATAGCCGTAACGTAGCGAACGACGCGAAGGCAAATGGCGGAAAGCAAAACACGATGCGGTTCGTTGACTTGGACGACACAACTAAATTCAGTATTCTCTCTTGTTTGAATACCAAAACATCAAGACAATACAAAATGAATAAAACGAACTGGATAAAGGACGTCTGACGTGGCATTTCAAATTGGATTAAAACGTTTAAAGTGGATTATTATAAAGTCAGATTTATGGGATATTAATGTGCTTCCGTTTCGACCAAGTTTTCACGACAACCGAATAATAACAGATTACAAGAAAAACAGACAATTTTAAAACGACTTGACTGCACTAACACACCAATGACGTCATATATATTGTGTGTGGTGTCATTAAAATGTTAACAAAGGAATAAAGTGAGTTTGTGATAGTTCATAATAATTATAGAATTTCATAGCAGATTGTATCCAGGAAAAACAAAGGAAATTAGCATACGTTTTAAATTCAGGTTTAATACGAAGATTTCCTTCGCGCATTAGACGTAAAGTAATTACTTAGTTACCCTTGTGTCGAGGAGTTTAAGACATGTATAGCAGAAGTGCATGTCCAAACACGATGGCTTCCTCCCTAGGGCGCCCTCCTCACTGGCCATTTAGCAAGAGTGATGGAATAGATTCGTAGTCGGAAAATATCATAAAAGGGAAACTTACAAAGGCCATAAATATGACAGCAATTATAGGCCAGAAGTGAACACAGCAGCCTCCCCTATTTACGCATGATGCGTTTCTAAATAGCATTTCATTGTGACTACGCAATTCGAAATTGCTACCATTACACACAAATATTATGATTGCTGCTATAATACGTTCATCAAAATCTTTCTTATCTCAACACACAAACAGTTTCAAGCTTGAAAATACCACACACACACACACATAATTAGATGAAAGTCGACAAAAGGTAAATTTCGAATTTATTAATGACTTATTTATTACTTCGTATAAGAAAGTAAAAAGTCACCATATAAAAGGATCTAGTGTGAAGCACTTTAGATTTTCGACAAAAATTCTATGATTTACAACACAATAATAAAAGTGTTTTCTTATTGTGCGGCCAAATTGGCCGGTTGCCAATTTGTCGATTACGCGAGCCACTCAATTTTCCGCTATCGCGAAAATAATGCCATATCCGTATATAACACAATCATACGTTTCATTTTTCTTACATGTCAAAAGAGTTGACCATTTTATCACAAACATTCAAGCACAAAAGTCTTGTATTGATAATAAATGGAACTTTATATATATATGTATACGTGTGACAGTTTAAAAAAATAAAAAAAAGTTTATATATCGTACGAGAGTGCTATGTATGTATGTGTGAGAAAGGAAACATCATTATAAATGATTGTATAATGGTTTAGTATGCATGGGTACTTACTGATGCGTGGTGACATTGAAGAACAAATGCGAGTACTGGGGTGCAGAATCTTCGGGGCCGTGTGGAGCCGGAAAACTCATTGTCAACATTACCGGTTTGTGTTGCGAGTTCCGTTTGCTCTGCCGCAGGAAAGCAATCGAGTCGTTTACTATCAGATCGGGATAGTAATCCTGCAAAAGACAAAAACACTCCTTACTACTACTACTTATAACACAATTACATTACAAATATATGTTATTTTACTCGCTTTAACTACTATTTCTGGCGCATACTCAAATGGCGCGGCGGTAGGTTTTGGACCTTTTTTGACCCTTCATTTTGCCCGAACCGTCGGTTTAAGAAAAAGGTTCACTAACGAATAATAATTAAAGAAATATTTAATTTAGAAATATTTATTTGAACGTATAACTAATACATCTTCTGGAATACGAAATGTTGTAGATTTCTGAACTACAGGATATGCAGTTAATATTTTATGAAAATACCATATCACAAAAGTGACACAGACAAGTCCAACAAGAAAAGAGAAACATTTCTAGAAGTAGATTTAAATAAAAAATCAAAAAAAGCCTTTCCTAGTGACACTTCAAAGAAAACAACTCAACTCAAAAGAGTTCCTCTTCAGTGTAGTAAGACATTTTATTTGACGGATGAAACAATGAAACTTGACACGACTCAAAAGTTAAAACAATTAAAAGTTCTCAACCATAAGTTCATTCGTATCTGATATTATCGTCTCAACTGCATTACCGAAGACAACAAATGTTAGACGAAAAAAAAAAAAGCGAACAACTTGGAATTAGGAGCAATTTAACTTTGAGTTTCCGTGACTATGTGAAATTGGATTAAAATCAGAATAAAGTTTCAAACGTAAAGAAAGTACAAAATGTAACTTCTTTCAAACAAAATTACTAATTAGTGAAGTGCGTTCGTTACTCTAATCCGATCATTCAATACATTCATTCCATGAAACATTAACAGAAAAAAAAAACTATCGTCGATGGTGAATCGTAAAAGAGCCTCTTAAAATCGTTGACAGTGGTAATAAATAGTTTAGTGGAAATATGCATATCGTTTGTTTTACGGTAATATTTCATAAAGTGTCAGCAGACGAATGTAGGCCGAATCAAGTAAACTGATTCGTTCGTTGTAAACGCAAAAGGTCATATAATGCAATAGCGAGTGAATGTAATGATATGATGGCGTTTTATAGCATTATAAAGCTTCATCAATTACCCAGCCATTTAATACTTTTATTTCATTCCACACAAATAAACTACACTGACGACATGCGGTCCTACAGACCACACTCATCACTACATGGAAGCAATTGCACACACACACATTTTATTGGTATTAAAGTGTGAACACTGCGTTTAAATCAAAAACAACTAATTTATGGCAGTTTCATTTAATTCAAATTAAAAATTATTATATGCATAAAATGTGAAATAAAAATATGAAATCACTTTGGAATATAATTTTAAGAGCAGAGTTACTTTGTCAGAATGAAGTATCAGTTGTTTAATTTAACGCAAAATTTAAATTAAATATTTATCATTGAGTAAAAGGTATCGGTTGACGCTGGATCTCGAACCCAGAACCTTCAGATCTGCGTTCTGATGCTCTATTCATATTTTTACTTTCTTATACGTAGTATAAGTAAGTATTGTAATCATGAAAAATTTCGATCTCGAGATTTTAGCGGAACTATACGTTTTGACCTTCCCTGAATCGATTCCGACTATTTTTGGAATGACGTCCGTCTGTGTTTGTGTATACAGCCTAAACGGTTGAAGGTAAAATTATGAAACTTTAAATTTAAGATTTGCATATACCTGGGGTGAGCACTTCTTATTTTTGAAAAAAATATTCAAATCGGAAGTGCCTGTTTACTCTAGTCATTTTTTGCAGTTTCTGCAATTACTCAATAATGGTTACAGTTACAGAAAACTTTTATGAACAAAAATTAAAGGTATTCATATTTAGCACAACTTTTATTTGAATTTTTTTTGCAAAAAGAGTACTAGTTTCAAAATAAATTTCTGCTAAATATATATATATATATATATATATATATATATATATATATATATATATATATATATATATATATATATATATATATATATATATATATATATATATATATATATATTTTACATAAATCGTATCATAATACTTAAATATTTTGAAGTTTGATATTTCATATTTATTCTAAGAATTATATTTAGTGCAAAAGCAATCTAAAGGTTAGAACAAATATTGTAAATTAGAAAAATAATGAAACTACGATATGGTTTAACCCAAATGGGTATAAGAAAGTTCGGTGCAGATATTTATATTATAGCAAAAGTATGAATTTTTAGATATGGATATTAATTCTATTAAATATTTAATTTAAACGCTTTTTAGAAAAATGAACACCTTTTAAAATCAACAAACTCAGTACGTATATAGGTAGGCAAACACACACACACACACATACACACATACAGGCACATATAATGCCACACGCATACACATTTATTTGTTATGTAAAGGAGATCGCTTGCCGTTGTGTACCTACTAGATGGATGGATGGATGGATAGATGCAATTTTATATAGATACGCGTGTTGTTGATGGTTGATGTAGATTGCGGAAGGTCTATCTATCTATCTATCCATTGGAATGCGCTTGTTGGCTGATGTGATCGCAGCTGCACGCATACCAGCCACCAAACTGACCGGATATTCAATCGCCGCCGTGTATCGTACCTATACCATCGGACGCATCGCGTACTCTTTCAAGCGAATTTAATGATGACACGATTTTGTTTTCGTAATTTGTTTTCATACGCTCAAAGGGTTCGTGGTTGATCTAGCACTACACCAATAAAAAACTACACACATACAGGCACAACATTTCTTTTAATGTTTTACCCAACAACATTTGTACCCCATAAATGAAATTAAAAAAAAAAACAACCCTTTACAACCATTAACATTGTTATTATTATTTTTCTTCACTCAGCTCACGTGCTTCGTTTATATTCATCACGCGGTTTCATTCCGCTTAGACACGACCTGTCTCATTCAACTCATTTTCAATCATATTCATTCATTCCTAGAACGATCACACATTCTAACTATATTTCACCTTTTCATTCAACATTCTTTTAAACATGACCTATTAATACATGATTGACAGATTAATAAACATTCTAATTATAAAACAATATTTTATATACATACACACATATTCCCATCAAATAATCCCATATACATACTTAATTCTTATATTTGAATAAATATTCGTATTAAATGAGCGTATTTCGAGTCTTTAAAACCAAAATCGTGTTATTTGAATCCTGTATTAATGTAGCGTTAGTAATATGAATAATAAGGATAAGTGTAGGACACTTTAGATATTTTTTATAGACGTCTTCTGTATATAAGTTAGTGTACATTAGAAAAAAAGGTAATATCCTTTATGTTCTGAGATTATAGTATTTAGAATCGTTAGTCAAGAGCGAAAAGGCCTACGGGGATGTTTGTGAATGAGAATTAAAGTAGAGGAGGAGGAAGAAGAAGGGTTTTGTGTATTATATGAATGTAATTTACAACATTGTTGTTTTATAGGAATGTATCTTCTCACTGTCATCCGCAGCTGTTTTCTTTTCTTCGTATTTAACAATTCTTAGAAATACACGTTATGTTTTCCAGTTTTTACCTTATTTCCAACGCATGCATAATCTTACATCAAAGACGCTACATGGAAATATATTAAATGGCTGATTACTGCGAAATGTGTATTCTTATTATACGCGGCTTTTATTCCATTGGAATAAATCGTTATCATTTTTATACTGTTATACGTAGAATTGAACACTTTTTATAAGGAATATGTATTTGCTTCAACCAATCATACATACATTCATAAAATATAAGGCGAGAAAAAAATGTTTCTACATAGAAATTGGCGATAAGCTTTCCTAGATAACAAGATTAATAAATTAAACAGTTGATGATCGATAGGTAAAGTTGTCTAGTATTCGTTATTAATGACCCGAGCGCGTTTAATTAATTCAGTGCGACCTTTTACGGTCTTATACACGCATTATTGGACATTTTTGCGCAGTCGGGAATGAAGTGTTTTTTGGATTAGGCCAAGAAATATTTCATTCCTTTTACGGCATTAATAACTATATAAATACTAACACCGGATTAAAAACCGGCAATCATAATAGTCATTAATCTTAGCGCTCAACTACTGTTTTAAGATTGACTTACGAGTGTTTTTTTGTTTTGTTCATATGAGTGCTGACAACTCAGCCATGACAAATAACTGTGAAAACGATTAGTTTGTTGTAGAGAAAATGTATTGCTTGTATTTGTTGACCTATTAACGTGCAAACGTTTCGCAATCAAATATAATTATGTCAATTCTTGGTTGAAGATAATTTGTACAATTCAATTTTCATTTATTACTAAGACATGTGTGTGAATGTATGTACGTACTTTTTGGTAGTCGAAACCATGTTTGATTTTGTTGCCGTTCATATTGATGCTGTAATTGTAATATTTGGAGTTCATGATGAGGCCGCCCCATTCCCGCCACCCTGGTGGTATGTACGATCCATTGTACTTGTTCAGATATTTACCAAAGTAGCCTGCAAACAAACAAACAAACAAAACTATATGAGAAACTATGTACGTACTATGTATGTACGTATGTACGTATATTATCCAGCCATTCATCCATCATCATCATCATCAGCATCTCATGGCTTCATTATGTATTACGAACAATAGTGCACGTAAAGTTGCACATAGACTAAATTAAACACACAATTCAATAGAAATTTTAATTCTACATTGAGAGCATTAAGTATATTAATGAAACTCTTTCTACCTTATTCATAATCAAGCGTTTCATTTTAGACCAAATCTAATTATATATGAATTAAAAAAGAGTGAACATTTAATTTTACTTTAGTATACGTTTATTTTCTCTATGAATACAAACGTTAAACATTCTTAAACAAAATTATTCTACATAAATTAAAGAATATTTTTGAAATCGACAAATTAACAGAAATATCCGTTTTAAGCCATTGGATATCTTTTTATTATATTAAGTTATACTAAGGGGCTATTATGTGCATTAACGCAATACTACGATGTTATTTATTAATCAGGGTTCAAATCCTAGAGAAATCTAAAGAATGTTTCTCACTTTTGTGTGTGTATAATATATATCATAGTTTATTCTTAGTAGATTGCGATTTTAATACGTCGGTTAAAAACCGAAATAATTGTTGACAGGGATTGAAATGTTTGTTTTTTTACGTATAAGAAAGAAAATTGAGGCCACCCCAAACATAGCACCAATGAATTATACAGACTATCAAATGAGATTCAGATATAATCCAATGTTGTGCTACTGTACGTGTATTATAAATCAAAAGATCAAATCATAAATTTTCTATAATAGATTCTTGTCCTCATAATTTTCGAGATACATTTTAAGAATAGTATACACACACACACACACTCATAGTTCATAGAGGATAATAGGTTTTATTATAACTGCGCGTTGTACGTTAAATTTTAATTTAGTTTCAATTTTGACGTAGACCTTAGTAAGTAGAATTTATGGATACAATTATAAATGAAATATATAAGTTTCATCTTATAAATATTAATATAGAAATCAAACTAACGTTTGTATTAGTTCTACACTGTACAAAAATAATTATTTTAAATGTTATATATTTCGTCGTATAAACATTGTTATTAAGCAATCGATTTTATTATTTTATATGTATAGAATAATAAATGTAATATAATGGTATTTATTTATTTATAAAAATAAAAAAAGAATTTCCATTTTATCATTTCGATGGTTAAACTGGATATAAAGGTAGCTTTATAGAGAACGCTAAAATGACCTAAGGCTCTATTGTCAATGTATGTTGTATTGTGTTTTATTCTGTTGTAGTCTGGACATATTTTCTGTACATGTATATGTATGCGTATGTGTGTGTGTGTGTGTGTGGTTTATGTGGCGCGCGCGTATAAATAGACATCGAAGCGAAGAGTGAACATCAAGTATGGGGCCGCTCTCAGCCGCAGCCCTTACTTTGATTGAGAGTTCAGCCGTTTGCACAGCACACTATTCACATCAAGTAGGTACATACATACATACATACATACAACATAGCCGTTTTTACTTTCTTATACGTATTGCATTGTAAACATGAACAAAATCGATTTCAACATTTTTTACGGACATACACCTTTTAACCTTCCATGAACTAACTATTGTGTGTGTGTGTGTGTGTGAGAGAGAGAGAGAGAAAGTGTGTTTGGAAGCGCTTTTGAAGCCGTTTCCGAGATATTGCAGAAATCACAAAAAAATAACTAAAGTAAATTGACAATTTCGAAACTAATATATCTTCTACGTATAAGAAAATCCAGTGCAAAACACACTAAAGATGCGTTTTTTTAATTTTCTTTTTAAGACCTTCAAAGTCATTTATACAGTATTGAAATGTGTGTATTTATTTTATTTTTTATTTGCTAATACTTGTCTAAAAGACATATATGTAAGATAAGTTTACAAAAATGGTACCAGCAGTGATTTTATTTAAAATACTAAAATCCTATTACTTTTAAGATTGCTTTACGATTTGTTGACTTATGAGACAAAGCGAAGACAACACCGTTCGATAAATTGTGTTGGATGTATTATATAATATATGTTCGTTTCTTTAAAAATACTTTGAATACCACAACAAAAATGAAAAAAAAAAAACAAAAAACCAAACAAAAGCGTAAACGAAAAACAATTGGCAAGTCACTAAGCAATGTATCATGGCGGCGGGCGGCAAGAATCTGTTCTCAATCCCCAGCGCCGAAAATAACCTCATAATTCGTGAGTTGAAACACTCGTAAATAAATATGTATCGCGTGAACAAAAAGACGATTATCATCTACGCTATCAGTATAATACGTGAAAAGGGAAGACTATAGCATAGTCTTGAACCGGTAGAACAACTTTTACGATTCGCCCGCTCCACCGGGAATCACAACTCTTCGGCCTTTGCTCGTCCGTTTAGCAAAGACATCTGTCTACCGTTAAACCGGTCGCTATGTGTGTCCGTTAAATCCAGTAACGTCCCATCATTTCACTTTAACTCGATAAAACTTATAAAAACTACTCTTAAATTTCTATACTACATCGTAAACAAATATTGGTGATATTATTCTACATTAGTTTCCTATATAAGTAAACATAAAAAAACATTTAAAAAAATAAATATCACTAAAATTTACTAAATAATGTTATTCTGTATAAATCTCCGCACTTTAAGCACTTTCTATAGGCTTAACAAAAATATACAATTTTGTATACATAGCTTACAGAATTATAGAATATAATAGATACAGAATAGCACCATAAGTCTCGTTTGGTCCAAACAAGTATTCTATATATATTTATAAAAAAAATCATTCCTGAATGTTTCTAAGATTCTCAATTTTTTATAATATCAAAACTTTCTTTTGTGCTACTACTAAGAAATGACAATTATTCGACTAACAATAAGACAAGTGATACTATCTCTTTAGTATTAAACACGGTTATGCACCGCGAAAGGGTTAATTGACATAAATAATAAATCAAATAGATCTTGAATAAAATCAATGATTTATTGGCTGCTGGAAGTACAATAATCGTGAATCGAATATAGAATTCATTTCAGACGATGATTATCTAAAATATGCCGTTCGTTTATTATATACGATAGTAATCCTTTCGCGGTTTAAATTATAAGGCTCGCCTGATGCTCGTTACAGCAACCTATTCTTAAAGATATGCACAATTTAAACAGCTATTTAATAGATATGTATGTGTATAGATACGATTCAAACATCGAAACACAAAAATACACGTGGTCTAAATGACGAACAGCCGGCAGGCATCGTAATATTACAGCCAATGGTTATCGATCAGTAAACTGAAATCTAATTGATAATTAAAATAATTAACGTGTGCATCGTTTGCTTTAATCATAATACTCAATATACGTGCAGCGTGCGCATTATTTATATGATCAAGATTAATAAAAACAACTCGTTTTAATTAACTCCAGAGATGCTTTCATTTGTCAATAAAAACACATAATTAATACATATTTTTTGGTCCTTTGAACAAATAGTGCAATTTTTTTATTTCCGTATTATGAATTATAATTTTCCACGAGTTGAAAACATTCGAACGTCATAAATTGACGAGTTGCCCGTGAAATGGTTTACGAAAATTTCACACAGCGCCGATCGGCACACGCGCACTGAATTCTAAACGGCCAAATACGCTTAGTAGAGAATTTTCAGAAAATATATAGCGCATTTACGTTTAATTGGACCATAAATAAGTTACATCCTGCGGCCGAGCGCGCATAGAATCAACTTATAATCAAATCTTAAGATACATAATACCTTAATGTATGAAGCAACACATAAGTATCAAATCTATATTTTTTTGTGCATGAATTAAAGTGAGAGTGGCCATGTTTTATCCCAGAGTACGTCATGCGTGAAACAAGACACATTTGAGACTCAAACACCCCTTTCTTGTCCTATTTATATCTACACTGTTGCTCTTACGCAGTAAAAATACTTTCGAAAAGTACTTGTACGTTGATTTATGAATTTCCGTGAGAATAATACCGCCTCCATAGCAATAAATTTGTAAATATACCAAATACGTGCAAAATGATAACGGGTTCCGCGAACAGCAATGCTTTGTCAGTACAATTTGAAATATGAGTTTACTTCACTTAAATGTATTTATTGACAATGTTAACCGTTTGTGACATTGCTATAAATTATGTTAGTCATATTTATGGTATGCTTCTCTTAAAAAAAAAACGTTTAAAATACATTATTATTTTGATTGGCTTCGGAACCCTTCATATGCAAATCGAAACGCGGAAATAAGAATAAATATAAAATATTACTTGCACCTGTACTCAATCGTCAATAAATGCGTTATCGTGATTCATAAGCTAAATATTGTAATATGATCTAACGCAAGTGTGTGCGCATATATGAATTACAATTACAGAATAATTAGAAACGTTCTACAGAAAAATTCCAAGATGTGTTTGTGTGTCTAAAAGGTAAAATTATGAAGCTTTAAATTTAAGATTTGTAATATACCTGGCAAAAAATCTTTTAATTGAAAAGAATATTCAAATCGGGAGTGCAAGTTTACTCTAGATGTGTTTCCGATAGTGAAATGTGTATATTAGTATAATTTAGTAAAAAATGTCAGTGTTCATTTTTATAAATAAAAACCAATCAATAATAATGTATTCTGTTGTTAATCAGTGCCATATAATCAGCAACAATGTAAACAATAGTGGCATTGTTCTAGTATATAATGAACGAAAGACAGAACGAGTAAAAAGTGAAGAATGTTTGACATCGAGTTCCTGTTCTGAAGTATCCATGCGGACAGACAGTTGAATGAAAGGACAGACAAGCGCAAGGGATTTTTTTTTATCAGTTGTCCGTCCGTACGTAAGTAACGTAACGTAACGTAACAAGAGACTTTACCGTATAGATGTGTTGTACTTATTAGTGGGAGAACAAAACGCCGCTGGTGCTCAATTTTTTTTTTATATGTATGTAGGATGGTTAGGTGTTACCAATTACTATATAGCGTAGGAATGTGTCTTGAGAGAAAACAGATATAACAAGCAACCATAAGAGAAAAGTCTACCGGAAGTGATGATACACCTTTTACAGAACATTAAAATTTAATTATGCATTACCATCACTATAATTTGTACACATACTTTTACTTTGAAATTCCAAACACCGACATTGGATCGAAATGCTAGAAAATCATCTCCCATTTTAAACTCAAGAAAATCATTAATTTTATATAAATTATATTCGTCATTTAATTTCCCAATGGTTATGAATCATTCAGTAGTTGAAAAATAAATAATATAAGTAAAATTATTCTAAAAGAAACATTTAAAAAGAATGTTTAAGACGATGTTCCGATTATTTTATAAAAAAAATCGATTTGTTTTTGTTCAATAATTTTATATAAAAACATTTCAAAAATATATAAAAAAAAATTTAAGGTAAATTTCGAAACCGTTTCCAAGATAATTACATTTCCATAAGTAGTAACCTCGAAACTACATTTTTAAAAAAGGTGTGCACTCTAGCTCAAAAAATAATTAAGCTATTGACTCAAATCTTTTTTTATTTTATTAATTAACTAATAATGCAGCAGACAAACCGACATTTTGACATAAATATACATATGTTCCATTTTTATTCAATCCCAAAGGTCCAATTTTGTGTACAAAACATAGAACTTTTCTTAAACTCACTCTATTTTCTAGGTTTTTCTTAATTTTTAACTTTTTATTGGTTTACGGAGAAAGTAATTTTGTTCTTAATAAAACCCCGTTAGATTTTTTTTGTTTTCGACCTCCTGGACTGACGTAATTGTGCACACCGGAAAACGCCTCATCTCCGCGGCCTCTACTTTGTCACCTCCTATATAATAAATTATGCATAAAAATAAAAAATAAAATTTTTTTTTGTATACCGAATGAGTTACTTAATATTTTTAAATAAAATTTAATTTTCTATCTAATAAAATAAGAGAGAAAAAAATTATAAAAAATAGTCATTTATTTGACCAAAAAATTGGAACATCAGAAGTGTAAGTTTACTCTAGTCGTTTTTGTAGTTTCTGCAATAAGTCAAAAACGGTGCACTTTCAGCAAAAATTGATATAATAAAAATTAAAGTTATTAATATTGAGGAGACTCGGAATAGCTTATACTTACCGTGATAAGTACAGATAAAAGAGTGAAAAAGACACGAGTATAAGAAATGTACAGATTTGGTGGTAAGTGTTCTGCGGCTATTAAGGTCGTTGGTCAAGTAATTCCGAAACGCCTGTTTATAGGTGTATAAGTAAAAGAATTTCTCTTTGTATGATTTATGATTAGCCAATATATAACAGTCGTGTCAATTATCTACATACGTACGTATATTAAGCGTGAAGATTATTGTATGTATATCTTTTCATCTCATCTATACAATAACACTGGTGTGAATACGAAACGAAATATAAATTAATTAACTTGTGTGTCTAGCCATCATAATAATAATAATAATAATTTATGCACCGACACTATACACTTTTGTTAATCAATAATAATGAAAAGAATTTAATATATGAACTGTGTGTGCCAGTCACTCATTCTCATACACGCACACATTCATATTCATAATATGTTGCTTGGTGCTTCTGATACACGAAAATTCATGTGTCGTAATAATTGAATCACTTTGTCGTCAAACATAACATGATTTTAATGAATTCAAAGTATCTAGTCAAACCGAAATGCACTTCGAGTGGACGTATCATGTTGCGTCAAACAAATTTCTTTAGACTTTTTTTATGTATAGGCAGACCAAAAAAAAAACTTACATTTACATCTATACACTGTTCAAAAAATCGTGGCTATTTATATCACTGTTACAAACATTATTTCCGGCATTTGGTAAATGATTTTATGATCGAAAAAGAAATAAATAAAAACGTTCATAAACTTTATTACATACAATTTTATATAAAACCTCCCTTATCATTGCAATCATGCATTCAAAATAACATCTCTCGCAACTAAACTAAAGCCAGCTACTTTCTTATACGTAGTAATAAGTAAGTATTGTAATCATGAAACAATTAGATCTCGAGATTTTAACGTTTTTGGGTTTTGATGGATTGTATGTTGTTTTTATGTATGTAGCGTGTCTTTTTATTGTAAATAATAATAAAGGAATGCCTTATGTTAATAAATGTGTGTCATTAAACGAGTGAAATTCGATTTATTGATTGGTACGACAAAGTTCACCTTTACACAACCGTCAAGCCATCGTGGTGTTTATATTATCTGATGGGTCAATATTGATTACCAACTGACTGAGATAGTCTATATGTATGTACATCATGCATTATGGATTCTCTCGATGACAACAACGAAGTATTTGACGTCTAGTTAACGTTGTCAGTTCGTCAGTCATTCTTCGCCCGATGCCGTTCAAGTGTGGGCACACACTGATGAAGGCAATATTATTTTTTAAGTATATACACGTGGTTTCCTGGGACATTCATTGAACCGAACCACCCAGTGGGCGAAGGCCTACACTTTTCTTCTGTACGCCAACAATGCCGACGACCAACTGGGCTGGTTCTGCCCTGTGTACCCACATCATCAATTTATTCTCGTTGTCAATAAATGAATATTATTTTATTATAGTTTATATATTTAATTAATATTTAAACCAGACGGATTTGCCCCCTCCCCTCCCCCTTCACTCCTACTTTGTACGTAAATATTCAATGTGCGATTTATTTATAAAAGTATATTTTTACGAAATAATAAATACATTTTCGATAAATATATGTTTTACATCTTGTAAAAGTAGTCTAGTTATCGTTTTTAATGGTGCAATTTTAAATAAATGCACAATTCCATAAACAAAAATTAAAAACCTGCATTTCTATTATTTAATTTTACATTAAAATGGTTAATGAAATTTGTTAATTTATTTATTTTTGCATAAATCGTATCAACTATGCTTTTCAATTGTTTAACAAAAAAAATAAAATCTATTTTTAATAGATACTTCGCGTTTAAATTACAACCTATTTTTTTACGTCGTAGGTAACCTTTGTGGTTCACTATAAGTATATACTTTGGTTATTATTTGAAGAAGTACTCGTTATATTATACAGTTATAGGAAAAGTTAATAATTTAAAATAATAATAAATTAAATTTGCTCGCTTGAAAGATAATGAAGATGCTATTGTTGTTAATTTATTGTCTGTCTAGCAGGCGCTGGATAATTATAGTAATACCATGTAACCTACAAGTACACACATTAACCAACACACAACAACATCCGCCTACTTTGCATTATTTAGAATTCAACAAAAATTAAATATCAAATAAATCACATATCGCAATTTTTTTCTTGTACAAAAACAACTATCATACTTTTATAAGTAATACTACGATTTCAAATCGTAATTATGCATACTATATGACTTGAAAATAGATCAATGCAGAAAAAAAATGACAATTGCATGTATATGGATTATTTCTTTGAACAAATAAGCACATACAACTTAAAGTGAAAGTTTAACATACCTATATAATAATATAACATGACTTGATATGTTCATAAACAGCGAATTATGTCAGTCACAACAAAACCGAACAGTACTAACAGGAGATTAATAAATACACGAATACGAGAAGTCATAATAAAATATCAACTACATACGATTTAATACGCCGAATACAAACATATGAGCGATATATCTACGACATTACATGCTTCGCCGAAGATAAATAAAAGCCGTAAACACATCTGTGTGTTCAACGAATTTATAACTTTTCTTGGATTTTATTTATCCAAAGTAAAAATCTTTTCAAAGAAACTATTACAATATTTCAAGTTCAATTTATGTCTCAAATTATTACACACAAAAAAACGTCAATCCAAAAATAGTCAAAATCGTTCAGGGAAGGTCAAAATGTCGTATTTTTTCATGTTTATTATTATTTATTACTACGTATAAGAAAATAAAAAGTAATTTCAAAAAGTTACTGAATGTAAAATTGTATACATTTTAATATTATTAAAGTTTTTATTTAAATATAATAACATGATTATTAAAAATGAATTTATGTTTAAAATTAATGATTTTGTACAGTGTACATAATTGACAAATGACAATAAAAACATGAACACACATGTCCAGGAGAATACATCAAAAGAACGCCTTATCATCCACTAATTAATTCAAGATTCCATCTTCTTCTTCGCACGGTTGCTTGTACCGAGCTACCAACTTGACAGCGACAAAATATCTCGAGATTGCTGTGTTAGGTGCGGTCGCAACTCGTACACGAAACTTCAGAGTATATGTAGTTGATAACAATTGAAAACTGATTAGCATACTGGATTCACTTACGAGAAATAATCGATGAAAATATTCCGCTTTTTTTTAATTCCCGTTACAGATAACTAATGCATCACACATGTTACCTATTAATTTCTGTTAAAAGCCGATAGAGTTATCCCCCTATTACCGTAAATCATTTATTAGAAGCATACATAAATATAGAAATTTGTGTGAATATGCGAAAGAATGCGATATGTAAAACGGCGGACGTGAGTTATTATCTAGTTAAATAACAATTTGAAAAATCAGAATAAGTGCCGAACTAACAAAGAAATTCTCGCTTAATACATTCTGTTGCAATTATAAAATAATTGCAATCAGAATTGTTTACAATTTTATCCTTTTTTGCTTTTCATTGTTCTTCATGGAACGGACGTCTTTTGTTCTGCCATCTTACGAGATGCGCCATTCATTTCAGGTTCGTACTTAAGTACTCTTCTTAGAACTGTTTCAAGTATCTATAATCTATAAATTTTAAAATATATATAAAACTTTAATTTTCGATTAAACACACGCACTCTCTCTCTCTTTCATATCTATACACAAACAGACACATACATACAGACGTGATTTTAAAAATAATTGAACTCAATTCAGGGAAGGTCTAAATGTATATTTCTGTTAAAATCGTATTCCTTTATGATTACAATACTTACTTATTACTTCGTATAAGAAAGTAAAACACTTATTGTTTTAAGTTTAGTTCGCCTGAATACAACACTGCATTTTGAATATAGATGTATCGAGAATCAAATCCATGCATTTCATATATGACTTGGTCATTCTTTAACATTTACTTTTGTTTTGTGTTTCTTAATTCGAAATGGACGTTTTGTTCTCGTACATGCATACAGATATATGTATAAGACCAGGGCCGCCGCTATAATTTGCAATGTCTTATTGCGAATACCGTAATTACTATACATATACGCATCGCGTAAAGGCCTTTTATAAGCAGATGCATCCTGTCTGCAACAGCGCATTGCATTGCATTGCACAGAAATTTGCATGATTTACTCAAATATGTAATATCACAACACTACACGTACTACTCAAGTGAAGACATTATTTCGCTGCAAGACATTGAGTCAAACTAGATAGACACTTATTTTATTTTACTTTTGTTCGTTGCTTTTTGGCTTATTGAAAGTCTAGACTTTACTAACGACTCACACACATAATAGTTCTTTATTACAGAAAACGAAATATATGTATTTTATAGAAAATTTAACATTTAATTATTAGCACTTCCACCAATTAATTTCAATCACTTCATAAATTTTATTTACCCATAGAAAATCATCTAAGTCCTTCTAAAATTAGACACCAAATAGTTACAATTGATTTAAACCATTAAATACATCTATTAAAGTAGAAGATATTTCTGACTGGAATAATAATAAAAATACTTTACTTTTGTATGATTTTTTTAATATTTTAATAATAATTAATACATGTAATAATAATATATGTATTGTTATTTTTTTGTAATTAAATATGAATTTTCTTGTACAATATTAATAATTTAATATCTGACAAAAATTGTTTCTTGATCGAACACTTAAGCTCTATATGCGTGAAGAGAGGGTTAAAATGGTTAATTAAATTCTAATGCAGTTATAAAATGTAATTGGTTGCTAAAAATAGAAAACCAATTCGATTTTTTACATGAAAATAAACGAAAAATTGATTTCGATTTTTAGGCAACAAGATATTATAAATATATAATTATATATTATTAAATACAATCTATTTAAGAATCTTGTTATACTATATGTGCATGCGGTATTATTATAGACACACACATCTTGCGTGTTTTTTACAAGGACGTACATAAGTGAATTTTCGTAGCGATAAAATCTACAGACACCGAAGGGCAACTTGGACACTATTTTATAATAATAATTAGAAATTATGCTTACCAGTTCTGTAGCCAGCGTTGCTCAGGTAAGTGGCAAACGAGCGAGTCTCATGCGTTGCTTGCCATTGAGCACTCGAACAATTGTCGTTGTTGGTAAAGACATGATGGTTGTGGACATACATGCCCGTCAACAAGGATGACCGCGACGGACAACACATCGGCGTCGTGACATACGCTTGACGAAATTCGGCGCCCTCACTTCGCAATAAACGCAATGTTCGCGGCATGAAATTTAATGATCCTAAAATTAAAATAAAACAAATTTGGATTGTTTACTCTCTACCCATTGACATTATGATTACAACATTTTACGCGCGTTTGCTAGAAATTTTATAGATTAGGCAAATATTTGATTTGGAATTGAATTAAAGGATTTGAAACCCTTTTAAAATAATACAAATTCTCGTTACAGATCAATGAACTTACTGAGAATCGCACCGTTAATTTATAAATACCAAATACATACTTAAATTTAATCAAAACCAAGTGCTATACAATTTAGCGCTGGTTAGTTGAATAAAACGAGCCTATTGTTATAAACAATCCACAGGATAAAAAGAGAGCTAAGGTATGCGAGTGCAACCGTATCTAAATCTATTCAATGACAGTGTCTTTATTACTTTTTGTTACATAAACTTTAGTGATGCATGAGTGGCGAAGAAAAGAAAAACATAAAACAATCATAAATTACTAGTTACAAACATAAGGGTAATGGAACATTTTAAATCAATTAGATTATTTTTATAGACCATGCATTCTAAATTCGCCATTAAAATTAAATCCATTCGGGTATTGTTACGATTTTAAACGAATGCGCACTGCTTTTATTACGTACCTAATTCAACATCTTGGTCATCGGTGAGTATTAGGATGATGTTAGGTTTTCGTTCTCGTGGTACAGGTATCACCGGTGATTTAGAACTGCGAGTTTTCGGTGTACGCCCTGGTCC
Organism: Nebria brevicollis; assembly: GCA_944738965.1. NCBI lineage: Eukaryota > Metazoa > Arthropoda > Insecta > Coleoptera > Carabidae > Nebria > Nebria brevicollis. Next base: position 10,243,497 of record OX122907.1, read on the forward strand.
GAATTGGTCCACATTGCCCCCGAACGTCCAGGCCACCCACACAATAAGGAACGTACCGACAACAAGCGTCCATTGCACCATTTTGCGATACGAGTGTATACGGTAGTTTTTTTTTTTATTAAAAAATAATTTGCACGATTGTTAATTGCAACATATCACAGATTAGTACTTCAATAAATAATTTCGTTCGTTTTATTTTGTGTTTTAATGAGTGTTAATAACTGTTTAGCAATAAATAAAATGTCGAAGTAATGGAATAAATTAAATATAAATAACGTATTTTTAGTTCTGTGACGATTTATGTAAATATTATTATTAATCTCGGAGATTTTTAAAATAAAATCATAATTTTACGATATACTCTAGCAGACTAATAGCGACTAAATGTAAATCTGTGGTGCTGCATTTTGATGGGCAGGTGCTTGACTGTGGCGGTGGGTGTTGCACCTGAAACAGACATGTTATACTTGATTAGTTTAATTTATACTTCGCATATTAGTTGTCTATTCACGTTGTCGTGAACAATATAAAATTAGCAGCCCACTTGCAAACATTTCTGCGAAGGTGTGCTCCATGGTACATTGCATAATAGGACTATAAAATATTGCACAAAATAGGTGTCGTTTTTACATTCTCAAATATTCGCACTGAACATTCTTATACGTATTTTGTTTCAATAATGAAATAAGTTTAATAATTCGTTAATTATAATAGTCAAAAAACTCGTAATTTGCGTGTTCTGTTTTGATGGTTCCGGGAAATGTTGAGATTTACAGGATGAAAATAAATCAATAATCCAACACTAAATTAGAAAACCTTGCAACACCAGAACTATCTTAAAATATTAATAGAAATCGCGGAAAATCATACAAAATATTATCATAGCAACTTACTGCAAATATACAATCAATTTATATGTTATATGCGAGATAAATAGCGTAAGAACGCAAACAGAGAGCTGTAAAGCAATTTAAACGTGTGTATCAGATAACTTTGTTTATCCAAATACTTTTATTGCGATTGAAATTGTTTTTACAGTAGATATTTTCTTATATGTGACACGAGCTACGATAAGATATATTTTATATATTTATAATAAAAAAAAAATTTGACCTACATATTAAAAACTATAGAAATGTCAATTTTCACATAGAAACATGTATGTAATAATTCATGTTAAGTGAGCCCACGTTTAATACACCTATGTAGGTATATTTTTGGAAATAGCAAGGTTGTTGATTATAAGAGTGTAAGGTATAGTAGTAGATATGCATTATATGCTATAAATATTAATTTAAAAAAAAAGAATATGTCTATAAATGCATTTGATTAAATATAGCCCGACCGATTCACATAAGGTCTCGGGTGTGGTCAAGCGGTCAATTCGGCGGTATCAACTTGAAGGTATAAATTAATTTCGTCTGTATCGAGGTCAACCAGGCGATTTCCAACTGGAGCCATCTGTAAATCGTGGACATATTTTGTTCACCAACCACCAATTTCTGTATATTTTATAACCATAACCCATCAGTTTACGAAATATATTTTTTTATTGTATACGTTGGCTAATATAGGAAACATTCCCACTTCAACCCTATCCCACTCAATATAAGTGGGATTCAAACTAGGGACACTTTATAGATCATTTATAGTGAGGTAAGAGTACTTTTTTTTACTTTCTTAAGCGAAATAATAGCTAAGTATTGTCAACATGAAAATAATTTCGAAATTTTAATTAATTTTGATATAATCACTAATAAAAATTAAATATTTAAATAAATAGTGTGAACGTGAGAGTTAACTATACATTGACTATATCTTTGATCAACCGCTGCTCTATAAATGAAACAGTACGTGTATGTATAATAAATTCAGTATCCCATTAGCATAAACACATTTGAGTGAATATCTATTTAGTTATCAAGCAACAGCAGTAGAATAAGTTTATTATAGGAGGTGTGAATGTCTATTCTGTAAATGAATCAACACGCAATACTAGAGTATTTCCACACGATTGTATTATCGTCTAGAGGCAATACAGAAGCGAATTGATTGACTGGCGGTCTCAATGCCGCGCCGGTAGAACAAATCGTCCGCAACACACATCAGAGGGTAATGATGGTTTTCGCGCTAGATTTTGCGCACGGTGATTCGCATTTATTATTATTGGCCAAACACTTAGTACCTATGCTGTAGATGTGTGAATTATCCCGTCGTCTTTCTTTTTGTTCCAATTTCACGGTAATATAATCTAAAATTAGATTCGTCATTAACACGTATAGGGTACACGGCTCTTGCTGAGTAATCGATTCGATATTGCATGCTGGGAAACAGGGTCAACTCACGATTCTGAGAGAGATATTTTCAATTCTCTGTCTAAGGAAAGAATTCCGAACATATTCATTAGGTTCTCGGAATTTAAATCTTACTTTAGACTCAAATATGATTCATTTTGAAACATTTTTATAAACAGAATGTTGTTATTTATTAACGTAATTGTATTCGTCTACATAAAATATATTTTAATGTTGGAGTTACGATCATAACTAACTGTATTGAATTTAAATCAGATACACAAAATAAATGGGAATCGACTACTACATTTAAACTATTGTATTATATTGGTGGTCAACGTTAGATACATGAAATATGAAATACGTGGTCAGTTTACAGAAATCTAAACAAACATTTCTTTAATTATATATTCAATTTTTTATCCAAAGAATACTAAAATAGTAACACATGTTTACACAGTCAGTTAATCTAAAGTTAAAACAATGTTATTTAATTCCATATTGTTTTTAAACAATAACTTAATAAAGATCAAAATTACAATAATTTATACATAAACTTGCATTAGAAATGCATTACTAATCAAATAGATAATACGTACACTAAAAAAACGATTAAATTTGACTAAATTTAGAAATATATTTTAATTTTATTTTTAAACCTAAATTTCTATTAAAATTATGCACTAATTATCTATAATATAAATATTATAATCGTAATTTTATACAGAAATAATTATTTAATCTGTTTTGCATTCAATAACCCGAAGAGCTAAATAATAAAAAATAAGTTTGGGTAAATTTGAATACCAATTAGTAAGAAAAAACATCTTGCGCTAAACTAAGCCGACTTTACTCTAAATAGATTTATTAGTAATAAGCATCATGCCTCGTAAGTTTTAAAATTTATTGCACGATTTGATAAAAAGATATAAAAAAAAGGTGTAAAGATAAATTAAAAGGTAGAGTGATTTTTCACAAGTTAACAAGGGTACCAACATACAACAAAGGCGATCGTGCCAATCGCTTATTAAATATGCGTTGAAAAGCTATCAATATGCAAATACAAGAATTCATTTCAAAATCTACTATCATTTAATTAATACTCAATATCATAAACAATAAATTAATAACTGATACCACGGCGCAGTTCATGCGATAAATTATGCGTATACAATGCTGTTAGCTCCACTAAAAACTCGTAAAATAACTTATGAATATCATTAATGTTTGTAAGACATCTTCTCCATATGGTAAAACGCATTCGGTAGCCAAATAAGCATGTATGCACGTATGTATGTTCAAGTATAGCAAAGCGCTGCATTTTGCATAGATGTGAAGCTGTTTTCATACATATATTACAAATATTTTAAATTTCATTAAAATTTCATTAAAAATAATTGAATAAATATCACAAAAAAATACGATTTTCAAATTTTAAAAAACATATTTAACAAAGAAGTATAAATAATTATATAGATATTGTATTATTCAAAAAATTTTATTTGAACATACAAATACGTATAAGAATGTTCAAATATTACACCTGTGGTCCTAAATATGTGAACTTTATCATATTAATATCGTTCGTATGTATAATTAACTGTAAGCTATAAAATAATGTTGATAAGAAATGTATGGAGTAATGTATGTTAATAAACGATTAATAAGACATTAAAATAATGCAGAATGTTGGATACGAATAAATAGGTCTTTGTGCATCATATGAAATGAAGTATTTGATAAATCTAATAACGCATCTGCTCCATAAACGTACTGAGACGTGTACGCCACACGCGATCTCCGTGTGCAAAACTGCACAAATACACTTTCATTGCCGTCTTAATATAATATATCGATTATGGAAATAGCACCGAGAGATTGCAAGCTGCAGCTACACAGGTATACATAGACTCCATCATATTATTTCCTGTCAAGAAATAGATTATACAATCATCATTACTTATCCTGGTGAATGCAATTCCAACAAACTAAGACACCGGAAACCGCGATCATCATGCCGATGCCGTTACGAACAGATTGGGCATCAGGTAATTGTACATAAGGAAATCCTTATATAATTTCCTAATATTATTAGCAAAAATTAACGACGCGACTAAATAGTTTAGATTCTACGAATATCTAGGTTTAATAATCCACATTTTTTGTAGTAATTATCGAATTTGAACAATTATTTTTACGATTACTTATGGGTCATTGTACGTTGGATGCTTTTATTTATGTGTAACTATCGCTTTGATGTGTTCATAATCTCGTTTTCTTACGAATTAATAGCTATTTAATATGGGTAATAATTACATAAGTATGTAAAGCGATCTATAAAAGATTTTTATGCGGAAACTGCATGAGCTAACAACACTATAAATAACGATTATAGTCATATGAAAGAACTTATAAACTCGGATTAAACTACAACTGTTTGTTACTATATACTATTTCTATTTATTTATTATGCAGGTAGTGGAAAGGGCTACTTTTAAAATTTACAAAAACCTCAAGGGCCTGTCCACTTTAAGGGCACCCTTATTGAATATAGCATTTTAAAAAAAAATGCCACCTACCTAACCCAGCTCTGATTTATTGTAAGGTGTGAACAGAAATCCTCTAATTGTAAACATTTAAAAGTCGCTTCACAGCTGGCTTCGCTTTGTTAGATTTACCTGAGTTATTCTTATAACTGCAGCGCAGAACCGGATTATGGTATTTCGGGGTCTTTTGACAATTATATTGTCCCTAACCGACGTTCAGGCATCGATATTTTATCCACCTCTGCAGGAGATACTATTAAGTGACACCGACTTTCATTTATTGAACAAGTTAATTTCATTTCATGCAATTTTATTGTAAAGTTTACGAAATTATGATTATTAAAGGTTTTAACAACAACTGGTATTGTTTATTTAAATTAAATATTAGATTTTGAGAAACATTTATTGGAGACAGTTGGGAATCGAAGCTAGAACCTTTTGAAGGTTCTGGGTTCAATTCCCAGCATTATCGACTATTTGATTTTGTACGTAATCGTACAAAATTGTAACTTCAGTATGAAGTAATTAATAAACGTATAAGAAAGCCAAATACGTCATTTTGGACATTTAGGATAGTATCAGTCGTAATTGTTTTATTTATTATCGGAGGTTTACGTTTCTTAAATTCAAAATGACAGAAAGAAAACCGTTGCCCATTAATTAGTGATTGATTTTCGTTTGGATAAGAACCACGTCACTTCCGTTAAAGGTACGTATTAGTATCAAATTCAAACCGACATTGGCGGTACCATTTACGGCACATTCTATCATCCTATATATATACCATATATATAAATATAAAACCAGTCGTAGTTTCAACATTTATGTATAGTATTTAAAAAAATATACTAAATAAGCATGAGAAGTATCTATATATATTATATATTTATATATAAATCGTTCCTATATAAGGTATCATATTATTACAATAAATCACAAAATCAACCAAGCAAATATCAACCGTTTAAGATCGTGTAAAATTAAATGACCTCACAGGGTCAACTAAACCTGGAAATCGTGTCGAACCCTCATACCATATTCGACACGTTACGTAACTGGCATTTTAACGAATAAATACATAAAAATGTTTCGTGAGGGCATTTTCTTAACAAAAACGTAATTCAATTCTCAGAACAGGTGGTCTAGAAGATTCACGGAAGAAAAAGGATAAAGCAGACAGACAATAGAAATATTTAACTGTGAAAAATGTAATATGTCTTCTGTATAACAAAATAAATAACGCATTTATAACAGGACAGTTTGAGTGTAAATAAGAGTCATCTTCACGTGCACCATTAGGCTGTTGCATACAGCACAAAATAAACACAAAGCATTCTTCAAGCAAAGTTACGTTATTTCGTGTTCATTTGATTTAGTGACTTGAACTTCGCGAATACATCACCTACTTGGTGATAAACTTACGAAATTTATTGTGCCCATTTATCATACAAAACATACTTAAACCGCGAATAAATAAACATTATTTTGTAAATCGTGTGGGGTCAACAACTATCAAATTAAATTCGTTTGATAAATTACATACTGTCTACAATTTACTGGTGGCATATTGAATTTTATTATTTTTACTTAAATTATGAATCATTTATTAATGTTTTTTTTTTACTCAAATTTGAATAAAATAATAATTAGTATTTTTTTGGGTCATCGTTCGTAATTACGTACATATAAGACTAATTGTACTTTAGTATATTAATCATAATAAGTATTTATTCAAAAAAATTATCGGTTTTATTTCCCGGGATCGAATATTTATTTGAAATTAGAAGATAATTAGCCTATTATTTATGAGTACATTTATATATTTAGGCGCCGTTAGTGACCTTTTAAACACTCAAACGATATGCGTTATCTATTCTGCATTTAATATAATTAATATTTAAAATTCTAAAATGATTTATAAGGCACACACACATAAACACTCGCATAGACAAAGAGACATAATTTCAAAAATAGACAGGCTCGATTCAGGGAAGGTCAAAAGATATATTTCCTATAAAATCTCGTTATCTTATTACTTCATATAAGAAAATAACAATTGCAAATAAGTTTGACTCATAAATAACTACTGGGAATAAAATATGATTTAAATATAAATAACAAGTTTTGTAGAGTAATAACAAATTTGATAATTCTATAGTATTCTTTGAGATATACGTGACCGTTGAACAAAAACTGGCATTAGAATCGTGTCGCATAAATCTTGCGTTCCAACCAATAATTTCTCGTATAACTCAGGCGATTGAACAACCCGGAAAAGCAACAACAGCTCATTCATTCACAACGCTTCACCACTAACAACGAACATAGGTAATAACAACACTGACGTAAACAAAATAAAACAATCGCGACTTAAGTATCTGTAGACATAAATGCGCTAAACGTAACTTTACATACATACGTAAAAGGCAACTAACAGATTATGGAAATGTTATGCATAGTATGTAGGTGAAATAAGATGCGAATAAAGAGAATAAACAATAAAGAGATATGTAGCAGTTTCGAATTATAATCAAAAATATTTGAATAGACCGGATATTCGGAAGCAGTTCCAGATTGCTAATTTCCTCATTTCTAATTGATATTTGTTTTAAATTCAATTTAGAAATAATTATTAATTGACTCTTGTGTCGTAAAATTATTCAATGAGGATAAATAATTTATTCCCTGATTTATAAAAATGGGCTGTCTTTTTGAGATGTGTCTAAAAACTACTTATAATTTGATGTAAGCTGTCAATTTCAGTTGTACCAATCATCTTTTTAATTAGATTAATTAATAAATAAAACTTTCTATTTGATTGTAAAATGTAAATGATTAAAAAACAACGTATAGAAGCACAGGTATATAGGTACAAGTACAGGTCACACATTCCGAATTGTCGACTTGCTCAACTGATAGTACCTTAATGGGAAATTATAGTAATTTTATGTGTGTATGAACATATAACACACTTATATAGTAAATTTTGTCGACGTAACACGACACATGAGCCCAAAATGGTATCCAAGTTGCCATGATCAGTTAGCCTTAACCGGATATCAAAGCCACATCCTGTACTACGAAGATATCTCAGCTGGATATCCAACTACTCATACTGGCACTCGCACAACAAATACAGGACTGTATTAATACATTATTTAACATTATTTTTGTCAATTAAAAATACAGTAAAACAATTTTTTTTTTCAAGTAACACTGAACTTTCTTATACGTTTAAACAAAAAAGATATTCAAATACAAATTTTAAATAAATCATTTTTAAAATAAAAAAAACTGATCTACGATATTTGTTTATATATTTTTATTCTTTTATTTATTAATAATATTTTATGCACCTTTTTCCATAAATATATTTCTTACACTTTTGTTTTTATATAAATGCATGTAGAATTACACTTAGGTTTTATAATGCAGGTATAAAATAACAACCGCAATTAATAGAAGTAGGTTAAGGGCAGAATATCGGCACCGGAACATTATAGGGTAATATAGCTATTTTTAAACTGGTATTTGGATGAAATTTATAAGATATAATTATGCCCAAATAGCAAGCAACGTTTCTAACAAAGATACGACCACCCATAAAATATAGTCATTTCCGTCTGTGTTTGCTTAAAATATGTTAAATTAGATTAATGTCTCAGTGGAAAACAGATTTGCAAACAAAATCACGCAAACCACAGCGACGTATTCAGGATTAATCTACACGCAAACATCATATTTTGTTTATTATTAATATATCTCATCATCATCATATAATTTATACAATTTTCTACTTAAAATAATGTTGTAACATTAACAATAAAGTTATCCTCTACGATGTTTAAAACATAAAAACGGTTTTTCAACTATTTAAAAGCACTTAATCTATGAAGACATATATGTTTTTACTATTTGTAATAAAAGTGGATGTAATTCTGATGGAATTTTAAGTACAAACAGATTTTTTGTTTCTTGTTTCCTTTTCGACAACTTTATAATCTCTTTGAAATATATACAAGAGCGCTAACAACAAGTCATTAATTAAATAGCAATCAGAAACCAGGATCGTGGACGCCCGACAGAGGTATGTATTTACATTTGTGTCTTTGCGAACTTTACGTACGAATGCGTGTGTGTGTGTGTGTGTGTGGTGTGGCAATTCTATTTTTGCATACACTTTATTCGCATATCTGTCTCCATGTCTGTCAATTTGCGTCGGGTTTGTGTCACGCTCGCATAACACGTGCGTACGTAAACGCGCGTTAAATCTTTTCATGATTTATTTCGAAATTTCACTAATTAATTAAAGTTTTAATAGAGCGACTAAATTTAGATGATTCTAGCGCAATCGTTCTTTTAACCGCACGGTAACAACTTTATTAAACTGTAATGTGAAACATTTTTAATAAAATAAATATCAGAACACTCGGTGTAGTTTTACGAAATATTTTATTCATGATGACTAGTCTTGGCTTTTAAGCATCTTCCGACCTAAAAATGGTTTAAAAGCCGAAACCAGTCGTCGTGAATAAAATATTTCGTAAAACTACATCAAGTGTTTTAATCTTTATTATATTCGCTCTTGGAATACAATTGTCAAATAAATTCCAAATAGATCAACCCTTGTTTAGTAAATAGATTAAAAAATAACGCTATAACAATCATTTAAAGCACGTAAACCGGAAGTTATATCAAACAAAAAGCGTAAATGATTGATTTACCTCTAATTTACTAAAAATTACATTCGCGAAATAATGCTTGATATATTTTATAAAATAGACAAACTATTATTTTCGGTTGGTCATTTGCTACAAACAAAATAGGCATGAAATGTATGTTTAAAGCATAAATTTACATTAAAATCGTTGTGGCATAAAATCATATAGTGTAGCTTCATATTTCGCGTAATACTCATGTGAAAATTGCATGAAATTTCTTGGAAATATTTAAAATGCTTTGACGTACTATATAATAGATCATAATTTCATTTCAATTCCGCTCACAGTAGATTGCACAATAGATACGGTTTTAAAACCTAATTTATATTGCCAGAGTATATTGAGTTCGTATTATAGATAGCATAATTGAATTCGCGGAAATGCACAAATCGAAATTTTCTGCCAGAATAATTTCATGCGAATTACATGATAATGTAACTCTATAATCTATATTACTCATGTATAAAGGCAAATCTATATCATACAAACTCTAAATATGCTCATTAATAATTAAAATACATAAAATATCCATTATCAAAATTAAACTTCAATCATTGTTCACTTTTTTCTCTTATACGAAGTAATAAGTAAGTATTGTAATCTTAGAAAAAATCGATCGCGAGATTATAACGGAAATATACCTTTTGACCTTCCCTGAATCTTTTATACAAACCTAAAAGACATTTTATACTATTCCCCAGTACGATTTATGCATATATAAATAGAACAAAATTCCAAAATTGATTACACTCAACAAGTATTTCTAAATCGGAATAGAAAGAAAAAACAACAAAATCGGCCTTGACTGCTAAATAAACACACACTTATAAATACACATTATACGTTTTAACCTTTAAACACAGATGAAATATTATTTTAATCAAACATAAACAAAAATATAACAAAAACTGGGGGTCATTTTCTTTGATAAGATCAAAAATATTAAATATTTTAACTCTCGCAATAATACACACGTGAAGTGTATAAAATTGATGAATTGATTTTATCGTTCACCTTCTAAGTTAAGATCGATTTAAATATATATCAACAACATTGTGACCTCACTTACCACCAACATCGGTTTCAAATATTTATGAAGTGAACACATTTAATTTATATCTGAGAATTTAATTGTTTTTTGCAATAATAATAGCAAATAAACGTTAAATTTAAAATATACGTGTTTGGTGCACTTATTAAAGACCAACTATGCGTGTCACGGCGAAATAAACAACAGAATTGAGCGTTTTTTTATCAAATTTTATTTAATTTCTCGAAAACTAATTATCGAATGATAATGAAATATTGCGTTAATATTGCTACATATGTTCTACACGCACTACTAACGTTTCAAATTCATACGAAGCCAGATACATTTAGTTTTAAAATAAAATTTAAACAATCCAAATAATTTTACAGGCGCACTGCAATGCAGTTATATTTCACTTTGAGTGCAGTGTTGACTTACACAATATGTTTGAGTCTACAAAAATGTGTGTAACGCTTGAAAGTGACAACAGATGAGATGTACATACATACATATGTATGTATGTATATATGTACATACCGCGTCCCTATATATATTTTAGTGCGGCAGGTCATGGTCAATATCAGTTTTAGTAATAAACAGTGAAACACTAATGAAATATAACATAGGCCTAAGACAATGTTATCTTAACGTTCTCCGTGACATATGTAGGCATGGCTACATTTACACACAAACGAATATACACTTCGTAAAACAAATAATCTACGGTAAGTATATACATACATACATAGCTGAATATTTTAGCCGCAGTCATAGATATGTCGGTTTCACCGTGTTGACTTATTAAATATTTCAGTGTAAGGCAATTTTGTTCTTTCTTTGGATATTAATGAACTGAAGCACTACTAGAGCTTAGCGTATATCTGCAGATAAGTGTTTGTTTTATTTTTTACGTATCTAAGAATTTCTATTAGAAATTCATTTAACTAATTACAAAAGTGTGTTTTTCACTTGTAAAATAAATAAATTTCCAATCTTGCAATTTTTTTTATATTTAATTAAAACATACATGAGATACTATTTATAAAACTTATTTACTTTCTTATACGATGTAATATTGTAATTATGAAAAAATGCAATCTCGAGATTTTAACAGAAATATAATTTTTGATCTTCCTTGGATCAAGTCTAACTATTTTTTTATAACTTGAACAAACTTTAGAATATGGATTTAAAATACGCACAGATTCAATCAGGCACCTATAAATTGTGTGCGCAAAATTTAATTGAAATCTGTTTTGCATCTTCAGAATAGAAGAGACGACAAATTTAGTCTTACGAGCGACTAACCAAATATTTTGGAATCAGAGTGATGAGAAATTAATTTTTGTAAGATTCTTTATGAATGCGAGACAGAATATGGAGACACTTAAGCTCTTTTGTACAAGCTATAAACAAATGAATTTTAAGTATAATTTTCCATTAAAATTTATGTATATGTACTATATGTTTACATGTATATATCTTAAAAGTTAAGTTGTTTTTTTTCAAATATTGCATCAGTATACATAGCTATTTACTTTTTAAACTGTTTCGGAAATTGTACAAATACCAAAACGGAGATAAAACAAGTTATGGGCCTAAACAAGATTGCTTACCTATCTAGAATCGAATAAATTGGTATCTAGTGAGTTTAGAGTGTCTTAAAAACAAAATATTTGCTTTGGTTTGGTTAGGAAAGCTTGTGAGTCAATTTTACGATGTGTCAACATTTTGACATATTCTATGCATTATCAAATGCATTTTTGAGTACCACTTACCACCAAAACTACCACTTACATATGTAACTACTAAGGTTACTTCAGGTAGATCACACAATCGCATATATATTACCAGAAGTGCCTGTTTACTCTAGTCAGTTTTACAATTTCTGCAATTACTCAACAATGGTGGCACTTACAGAAAAATTTTTAGGATAAAAATTAAAGATATTAACATTTCCCATAATTTTTATTTGAAATTTTTTTTCAAAAAGATTAGTAGTTTCAAAATAATGGCTATTGAAATTTATTTTCAAAAAGATTAGTTGTTTCAAAATAATGGCTATTGAAATTTATTTTTATATAAACATATGTACAAGAAAGTTCAATGTAAGCCACTGTGGATATTTGTTATTTATTTTTAATATATTATATAACAATAGCAGATGTAGGTAAACAGATACTATAATATATCATTATTTGCATCATAAACAATTTGTAAAATGCAAAAATAAACAAAATTTATATTATTTTGGATAATTTATTCAAATACCCAGTGATAAACATTAATTAATTTACTTCTAAAATTGCTCATATATGATTGCAAACACATGGTATTTGTTTTGATTAATTATCGACTCAATTTGTTTTAACTGTTTACATACGTATATATATACGAATAAACTCGGTGCAAGTAATAGATACTATAGTCGGAAAATCTAATTTCGTTATAGCTCTATTTGGTATGTAACAGACCAAACACAAGGGATGATATTTGGCTTTGATAGACAGAGAACCCCCGGCAAGGTCGTTCAATCAACATCGGAATTTTAGGCAGTCTTATAACGTCTTATAGGTATTTGTATTAAAGGTATGTTTTGTGCGTGTGTGTGTTTGTGTGTGAGGTGTGTATACATACGCAAAGAATCGAATAGACCCTTATATTAGACCATACCAATAGCATCCCGTCCGCATAATTGTACCCGACCACATACCTATCCTAATTTTACTTTCACACGGATACCTGACAACAGGATGGGATTAAAAATATTTATCTTTTACTCTAAAAAGGCATACAACATTTTTGAAAATTGATATCAATCCAAAGTCAATGCCCTTTAGAATTTTAATTCTTTCGTACAATATAAGGAAAAACATTTAGAAATAAAAATCCTCTTATAGCAATCAATGTATTATCACCTGCCACACGCTTATGAAATGCTTTTAATGACTGTAATCATAGTTCAGCTGGTAATAATTACGACGACTGCTCTCCGTGTTTTTGCATTTAAGAAGGTTAAAAATGTCGCACTTGCTACTTTTTCCCACTAAATATTTTCTTATTGTCTATAATAATAATAATTTTCTTACGTAATTTTTTACTGCTTCAAACAAACGTAAATAAATATTTGATGTTTTCCATCTTGTTACAAGGACATTTTTCATGTAAATTCAAATGGATGATTTAATAATAATTCATATATAATGTTTTTCTTTTACCACAACCAAGTTGATTAAACATTAATGTAGTTTTGTCTACACTGTTAAAATACCTTTTTCTACTTATAATACGGAAACTAAAATAAAATATTATAAATCAAGTTTAATTCATTTAAATAACTCAATTTTATAATATTTTCATTAGTCAAATGTTGAGTATGGTGGGTTGCATGTGTCTAGGTGTTATATTATTGATATGTTACTTAAACGTATATAGACGTTAATAATGTGGTTATTATTATTAAGGAGTTGTTGTAGTGATTTTGTCATTATTGAGAGGTAAAGCGTAATTCAAAACGTGCCAACGGCGTTGAAGTTGCAAATATGTAAAAAATGCGCCCGAGAATCTCTTATATATCATCAGGTGCACGTGAAATTTAAATATTTCGCTGCTTATAAGAAATTTACATTTTACACCTGATACACAAAAAAATTCTCATTAAAATCGCTCGATGAGAAACCGGTTCACAATGATATTCGCATATTTACTGATTTTATAATGTCATAAATATTCGATAATTTATGTGCATTAGGGCAGTACACTGTAAATAATGACTGTTTCTCTCGAACTGTCGAACAGATTTTTTTTAAATTTAAATTGCATTCATTTTAAGTTTAATCAAAAGTTCATTCGACTTTCTCTTCTGAAAGAGTATAACATTTTGAGCAAAGTTTGTTTTTTTTTCGCAAATTGTGAATCTCTTACCGAGAATTGTTTGTTTTGTATAAGTCGTAATTTGGCAATCGTTACACGTACAAAAATGTATCAATAATTATTAACCCGGTACGCTAGAGTACGGTTGCTACCAAAACAGGAAGTTGTATTCAATTTTTTTTGTCTTTTGTGCATTGTCCATTTGATATTTTCTCACTGTACTGCGATCTTACCTAATTTGGTATACTTCTTTTGCAAGTATACGTTCACATATGGTTCGGATATTCACTCCGTGATTCAACAATGATTCAACTCGGCATCAATACGAAAGAATTAATCTTTTTTTTTTATATATTTAAAAATAACCAATCCAAAATTTTATTTCTAATCTTACACTATTTTGGTTAACAAGAGCATAAAATACAGAGATCTAGAGATGCTGCACTCTGTAGCATGTATGACGATTGCATATATACCGAAATTAAAAAAAAACAAGTTCTACCACTCAAGCTCTTGAGGATTGGCAGTGTATCTGCACACCGCAGTCTCTCATTCGCTAATAGAATTCGGTAGTGCGTTTTAATCGCGGTCTTTTGGTCCGAAATTAGTTTTATTTGTACTTTACCGGTCAACTTTTTGCTTTTAATGGATTTACAAATGGGAAACTTGATGAAAGAGTATAATACTCTTTTGATAGTAATCTGAAATCCACTCACAACATAGATTGAATGCATGCGAATTCA
Source organism: Nebria brevicollis (assembly GCA_944738965.1). Taxonomy (NCBI): domain Eukaryota; kingdom Metazoa; phylum Arthropoda; class Insecta; order Coleoptera; family Carabidae; genus Nebria; species Nebria brevicollis. Next base: position 10,258,704 of record OX122907.1, read on the forward strand.
ACATTGAAAAAACACAAAAAACAATTTATTTCAAATTGGTCAAAAAACTAAGCAAGCGTTTTAAATGTTTAATATGGATTAAAAGACACTTAAAAACAAATATTTACGTAAAAATCTCGACATGGAAATTTATTAATTCGTATAAGAGAGTAAAAACAATTTAGTTTTTGAATGTTTACGTAAAAGTAAAATGAATGTACTTATTTACGTTGTAAATATAATTATATAAATTTGTTTTATCCGCTTTAATTTTATTAAAAATAATTGGAAAACATTCTCATATTCTTTCACGCGAACTTAACAACTTTTGAAAAAAAAAATTGTTAATTTTATATAATTGAGCATGTGCAATACACCTGTCGCTATAAGCGAAATGTTACATAAACGTAAATCTGACTCTAGATATATTTGGATGACATTTCTTTATTGTTCTTATTTCACAAAGACGTTCGCCGCGCGTTCCGTTTTGTTTAGTTATTTTTTTAAATGTTTATTTAAATGCCTTTGTTTTGTTGCTCGTTTATCTCGAGAATTTCGTTTTATTTTGCGCATTTTTTTTTTGTTTGTTTTTGAGAATACGTTTTGCCTGTTGCGCGGATGTCTTGATTAGTTTTTTATTGTTGGGTCATTTGTCTGGGTTTTTTTTTTCAACAAGTCTTGCTGGACCACCTAATTGCAAACGCACAAAAAGTATTCTGATTTTAATGCGTGGTGCAAAAACAATTGAAAAATTACGTCACATCTAAACATTTTAATTAGTATTTTAATGAGTGTCAAAGTAAGAATTTTATTATGAATACAATAATTTGTAGTTAATTGCATTTGCGTCGTGTTTAAATAGAGAATGTGCGTGCGGCTAAATATTTATTTCTAATTCTGTCAAATGAGGCGCTTGCTATTCTTAATAAGCTATATCTGTCTCGTTGTTGCATAGTGTTTGTTTTGGTTTTAGAGGTACATTTCTCTTAATTGTTTAAGATTAATTGCGAATAACAATTGTGTGTAGTTGTCACGAGGCGGCGCGTTGATTTATTGGTCGCACATGACGCACTAACTATCTGACTTACAACTTCGATTATGTAACTACACTTGTAAAGCTAGGAAATTAATCTGATGTACCAACATACATAATGATCAAATTAATTAAACAAATCAATTTGTAATGCGACATCACACATACACTTCTAATAAAAAATAATTATCATGAAAATTATTATTAATTAATATTCAAAAAGTGAGCATCTTACAAAAAAAAATTGCTACTGAAAGTCGTAAATATCTTAATTATATTACTATAGTTACGTAGGAATTTATATATAATAAATTCCTGCCAATATTTGAACAGGAAAATAAAATAGATTAAAATAATTTAGGTGTTGTCGATTTTGCAAAATAGTGTATAAAACGATGTAATATTAAAAAATGTATTTGTTTAAAAACGAATTTAATTATCATTACAGTATAAGGAATAATATATTTATTAGATTTTTTGCAAAAATACGTATTTTATTATACGTATTTATTGATATCTATTACGTATAAGAAAGGTGAGTATATAGAAAAATATAAAATGAAATGAATATTGTCAAAGTAAAAGCGAATGTAAACACGGGTAACAATGTTGATAATTAGGTATAAAATGGATTTAATGTGGCATTGTGTCCACCCCGTTTTGTTTCGGTAACATTCCTGCCCGAGTTAAGCGTCCATTCATCACGTGCCGCCATCGTCACAGTCACGACTGAGCCCAGCTGATTATAAACGAAATAACCATCTGAAAACAATTTGATGAACATTCCATTAACAGATCCGTGTTCGGATCATTTGTTCGCTGGATGTCGCATTTTTGGTCGTTTTTGCCTTTCTTTTACGTCGCTTCAGACCAAAATGCTCACCAATTAACTGAGATAAACATTACGTTCATGTCTGTGCACAAAATTCTTCTATGTCTATTCCTTCTCTTCGTCCAGACGCTTCGACTCTATATATATATTTACATTTTTTTTACTTTCGTAAAATTGCTAATATAACAAAACTATTTCGATAACTGTGAAATAGTGTCAAAGTCTATTTAAATAAAGAAATTTAAAATATCTAAAAAATGTCGCCGCGTGAAGCGGAAATGAATTAAAATACTTGTAGAAAATAGTATTTAATAAATAAATGTTTCAATACACACAATTTTTCGTAAAATAGACAAAAATAGAAAACAGTTGCCTGTCAAAACTATTGATGAGAAATTAAATATTTAAGTAGGAATATATTGAACATGCAATGATGTTTTGTTTTTATTTCCAATTTTCTTAGAATGCAAATTCATATTTATATTGCAAGCGAACTTATAATAAATGTTGAAGGAAATTGCATCTGCAAACAAGAAATGCATGGCAATGATGTAACAGACGCGAATGGTAGTAAAACAAATTGTTTACAATTCATTAGTTTCAATTTTGATGCATCGTAATAAACATCATTATATGCGTCATTAAGGATATGCATCACATATTTATTATTTTACTTCCTTATATTACGTAATATAATAAAAACTCTAAAGTACATAGGTACTTCAATATATCGCTAATATTTAAAAAGTGGTGATATGCTTTAGACTTTCTTATACGATGTAATAAGAAAGTATTGGTATCATGAAACATTCAGTTTCGAATTTTAATTTTAGTAGTTTACGATTGCCTTATATGTGTGCAAGTGGCACTTGTAGTATTACGAATTAATAATATGACACATTAGGATAAATTAATATAAATGTTGGAGACATTTATAGAATCTAATAAATGAACTCGATAAGAAACGAAAATGATTATGAGCCTTTCGTATTTCTCACGGTTCTGTTTATAATTACTGCAGCCTAAGATAATCGAAGCATCTTATATGGTGTACATACATACTTAAGAAGCTAATACTTAACTCACATATAGTAGATAGATTCGAGTGTGCTGCTTGCGTGCATTTAAATTAGCCATCAATTTATTTACTCATCTATTGACAGTTTCGTAATTGTACTGCGTACCAGAATAATAAGTGATGATAGTTTTAAATTATATTGATATAATGAGCAAAAAACTCATCTAATTCATATTTTCACTTAATGATCAACTGATGATTATACCAGTGCATGCCATCATGCACATACGTACTACGGACATACGACTAGAATATTTAGATTTCCGGTCATAAACTTGCAGAACTTGTAACTGTTCATTCGATTTTAATGCAATCATATTTGTCATTTATTAAGCATCTTCAGAAGAAATTTACGATTGCGTTTTTCTTATACACAGTAATAAGTAAGATTTGTAATAAAAAATAATCCTAATCGAGATATTAACGGAAATATACCATTGACCTTCCCTGAATCGAGTCTAACTATTTTTAAAATGATGCCCGTGTGTGTATCTGAGTGTGTATGTATGTATGTATTTATGTATGTATGTATGTATGTATGTATGTATGTATGTATGTATGTATGTATGTATGTATGTATGTATGTATGTATGTATGTATGTATGTATGTATGTATGTATGTATGTATGTATGTATGTATGTATGTATGTATGTATGTATGTATGTATGTATGTATGTATGTATGTATGTATGTATGTATGTATGTATGTATGTATGTATGTATGTATGTATGTATGTATGTATGTATGTATGTATGTATGTATGTATGTATGTATGTATGTATGTATGTATGTATGTATGTATGTATGTATGTATGTATGTATGTATGTATGTGTGTGTGTGTGTGTGTGTGTGTGTGTGTGTGTGTGTGTGTTCTAGTAAGAAAACCTCCTATTTTTGAATAGCGTATTTAAATTGGAAGTGCAAGTTTACTCTATTCATTTTTTGCGATTTCAGCAATTATTTAAAAACAGTTGCACTCTCAGTAAAAATAGTTAGAAATATTAATATTTCGCACAGGTTTTGTTGTGTGAAATATTTTCTGATATATGTATATATTGTTTATATATTGGTTGGTTATATAAATGTACTATAGAGTATATGAGATTTTTTATTTATATAAATCGAAACACAAGCAAAAAGTGGTCAATGTCCTTTGTATGTTTAGCAGGCCATGGCCAAATGAAATAGCCAAGTGTGCGAATCGCGTTCATGCCAAATATGCCAGTGGCAACAATACAATCTGACAATGGTGCACAGCCAGAAGATGGAACATTATTAATTGTACTAGGGCCGCGTGAACACAGTGCAACGTAACTTGGCCATTTTATCAGCTGATTGATGAGCAAACAAAAGTCCAGTCTGTTATTAAAATCGTGCATTGCATTCAGATTGGTAGACGTCATCAATCAGCTGTTTTCCGGGTTGTGACGTAACCAGCACGTATACGTAACTTATTTGTCAGTGTTGACACAAAAAACACAAAAAAAAAACCACCGGGATTAAAATTAATACTATCCTATCTTATATGTAAACAACACAAAAAAAATAATACACTATAGATATTATTAGAAAACAAATAAACAGATACGAGTAAACAAACATAAATTGCAAAAAAATGAGCATATCTACATCAGATTTTATATAAGATTACATTTTACATTCATAATTTAACTTACACCGAATTAATGATCGAACCTTGAATAACACCGTCAATTATATTTAAAAAAAACCACACATTAAATTTTTTTGGGGCTTAATAACTCTAGAAATATAGAGTCTAGAAGATTTAAAATACAAACAATACGAATTGTGTTTGCATAGATCATACATACTGAATTTGTTATAAATCTGATAAGTATCTTCAGAGAAGAAAGAGCGACAAATTTAGTCTTACGAGCGACTAATAAAGCAATTAACGTCTAGTAGGTGTATGAATTGTATATATTTAGGTCTAAGGAGTTGAAAAAAGAGCTTTTTGTTAAAGTAAATGTTTTATTTGAGATTCACGACCGAAAACTAAAACGAGTTAAAAATTCTAACTTATTCCACATTTTCCTATATAAGGACGTAGATGAGAGCTTTAGAGAATCGCAAGATTCTTGTAAGTGTTTGTGTGTAGAAAACATAGCAAAGGTATGTACATAATATGCAGATATGTGAACGCTTGGGCAGCAGTTTAAACGTATGACCTCGCAAGGGCGTTCGTAGACTCTGCTAGCTTGGCTCGTCAGAAAACTCATGACATATCCACATACATAGGTATGTAGCTACATACGGTAAGATGCTTATAACGTTGACGGGACTCGTAAACTGTACTTCAAAGAGTGTTGTTTCGAAAAATAAAACAAAGCAAATGCACTTTTATTAGTTAATGTAGCAGCCAGCCATCAGAGACTGCATCAATGTTATTATTAGTAAGTACAACTACTCAAAGAAATACCGGTCGGTATCTATCTTTGAGTATGTATTATAAAGCCGTCGCCTCGAAGCTCTTTACATTATTTTAATTTCTATTCAAAGGGCCTATGTGTGTTGTCTACTACAAAGAAGCAAAGAGATCTTACAGGCTTTTAACTTTTAATAGGGTTCATTATAAAATAGTAGCTTTCCCCGCAAAATTAATTTTTTATTTCATTTTAGCTCATTTAGCAATTTTAATATTTTTGCCTAGAAAATCGTTTAACACGTTTAAATGAAATTTTCGGAAGTTTTTTTTAAATTTTTTTTAATCTCGAAAATATCGGGTAGCTAGAAAATATGATTTAATTCTAAGAAATCAAAAGGCACGCCGTTTTATTATTTATTTAGTGATAGCAGAAATTCATTTTGTGATATTAAAAATCATTTTTCTTGATAACAGAAGTTTATATTATTATACCAGAAACTCAATCAATTTTCTAGTACTTGTTGATATCAGAAAATAATGTTGCGTTCTCAATAAATTGTTAATGAATTCGAGATATTAGAGATAAGTTTTCTATAATTTTGTAATTGATTTTGCGTGAGCAATAAAAGCATTTATTGAATTAGTCGTAATAAATTTATAGAAAAATCAGTAAATAGGTGTGATTTGGTATTTTATAAATTTTTGTTGTATATGTACGCATATATAGTGTTCGTACTTCAGGATTTCTTTCGAAGGTGACATGATGGTGCTCATCTGAGCTCGCATCACTTCACCTTCGAAATATGAAGACGTAATTATGTATTCCGAAATATACAACAAAATCCTTTTAAATTAAAAAGAAATCTTGACTTTCTTGACCATAAATTATGCCCAATTAAACTTGAAGTTAATATGCTAAACAAAATTATAACATCATTATAAAAACTGTGACATTTAGAATATCGCTTGATTTTTAGTGCAACTATAATATAAATCACGTTTAAATTTACTACACATAAAAATGAATTTTTGTTTAAATTAGTCATCAAAAAATATTTTCGTCGCGAATAATGAAGTAAATATTGATTGTAAATGTAATTACTATAAAAGTAAATTTACAATATACCTAATATCTGCACTGTCTATTTGTAAATAATTTACTATAAATATTGATTAATCTTGACTTAATATACAAATAAAATAAAATAAATTAGCACCATATATTGCTTGGTGTAATTACATGATAGCCAGCTTTATTTTATAGAAAACTCGATTTAAATTGCATATTAAGTTTGAGTGCATCAACTAATCATATATCATTTATTTTCATATATTCAAAGTTTATTAAATGTCACGAAATTTCAATTATATTTTTGTTTTGCTTAACTGACAAACACTTTAGCACTCATGCACCAATAATGAGATCAAACGCTCTTAAAATTATGCAAATTAATGTCATATGTGTCAGGCACATTAAAATAATAAATATACTGTCGTTTTTCATATTTATATTATTGTCGAGTTATTGCTGTTTCGCGTAAAATATATTTGCATATCTAGTTCACAAAATTTATGGACGAAACATCGTAAAGTTATAAATATTTGTTGATATTTCTATGTTTAACTTTAATGTTATTTTAATGAAAATTTATTTCGCTTATTATTATTATTAAATTACCGACAAATATATATATATATAGGAAGTTCTATATGAGGTAAAGTGACCTTGCCCAAAATTCATATATAAATAAACTATATTTAAATCTCAATATACGCACTAAACATACTTTTACTTTCTTATACGTCGTTATAAGTAAGTATTGTAATTATGAAATATATCAAAATACACCGTTCAAGCTTTTATGAAATTAATCTGAATATTTTTAGAATTATGTCTATGTTTGTGTCTGTCTGTCTGTGCGTATTGTCTTGTTGGTTTAGTAAAAATTAGAAATTACTAAAAATTTACGTAGTTTTGTCCACCCATTTCCAATATTTATAAAAATGTGTTAAATAATTTTCAAAATTTTAGAAAAAACAATTGGGACAAATGTTTGTAAATTAAAATTTATTATGCATCTCATACCACTTATAATATATACTATACTACAAAATAATACAGATTTTAATTGTATACAAATTTGAATAATGCAGGTGTTCATATTTATTATAGTTTAAGAAATATTTCTATTTGATTATTTATTGCTAGAAATTTAGTAAATAAAACATTATTTGCTTTTTAACTGTATATGGTAGAGATTCGCGTTATAAAATGAGCATATCCAGTAAGCCCTTGATGAAATATAAAATAACAATTCAAAATTCGATATGCCGAGAGGTTTAACGGCATTGGATGATTTACGTTGCTAAGCACACATATGCGGCCGCATTTTTTTATCCAATTCTATCTCCCCTAACCAAATCAAACCATATATTTGGCTTAGACCGAACGTGAAGAGTAATATAAATGGCATAATTATTGAAATTACTCTTACCGCGTGTTGCACAGATCGTGTAGGTTTCCAACGTAGGCACCACACACTTGACTATTTAGTCACTTTAAAACAATATTTCGTACACGCACTGATTCTATAAAATGATTGTGCTTAGCACCCCAAAAATCATTGAAATAATGTTTGTTTTGATTGAGCGCTGCACGTTGTGTGTGTGTGTGTGTGTTTTCGGTGTATTTTGACGTATCACGTATCACGAATGGGACGTTGAACGGCAGTAACCTCACCCAGCTACATCCAAACACGAACTGTCCGTCTGTAGTCTGTTTTCGTTTCGATGAAGTTGAAACGAACGCGGATTGCGGATCGCGGAGCGCCCGTCGTGCGCGGTATACTTATCAAATAAATGCAATGAAAAAATGCACTTCTGTTGGCGGGGATGAAAGATGCATTAAAAAGGATTTAGCGCTACGAATAAAGGAAATAAATGAGCGAATAAATCAATGAGCACTACACTATTACTGCGTTCATTACTCAGTATTTTATGCTTTATAAATTATATATTTATATACGTATATTTGAATAACTTATAAAATCTCTAGTTATAAATCTAGAAATAAGATAATTCTATGTAATTAACATAGTTACTTTTCTTGCTACAAACGAATATAACAAATAAATATAAATGCGTTGTTTTTGAAAATTTATTAAAATTTCTAAAAACTATAGAATTAAATTTGTAAAATATAAAAATTAAAACATAAAAACGTAGTTAAGATTTAATTAATATATTTATAAGTCCTAAAACTAACTTATATGACAATTCTGATTATGGAACTATAAATTCGTAAATCAGTATGTCCTATTGTTACAAATTTAACAATGAATGTTCAATTATTTAAACGAAACATCTATACTGATTTTTTTTTTGTTTTTATTTTTTTTATAGATTGTATGGACCTATTCTGAGTAAGTCTATAACTTATGTAAGCCTGTAAATACTAGAGTTTCAAATTCACATGTTTTAAACATGTATATTTTATTATCTTTCCTATCTAAATTGAAATTACTATGTATAAGAAAATCCATTGCAAGACACTGTAGATCTTGAACGAAAGGTTCTTGTCATAGTATAATATTGATCTTAATTTTATAAAAATACATGAATTTTTAAAGATACACGTTAACAATAAATCTGATATAGAAACATATCTAGTGTTTTCTACATTATACGGTTGGTAATTAGCATAGTTTTCGAGCACCCTCATTGGTCACGTTAGCCAGAAACAGAACTCGATCAACTCATTCGGAACAATGCGTACTCATTTGATTTAGTGGGGAAATATATATTACGCATAGGCATGCGACAATTACAAAATTTCAATTACAAATAATTAATAAGCGATATGATTTCATGAGAAACAAATATGATACATCTGAATTAAATTCCAAATTAATTTTAATGTATAGGTATATATTCCATGAACAGTATATACCATAAATGTCAATTTCCTATTATCGTCTTTTTTTATGCGGGCATTAAAACAAAAAATGTTTAAAACGTAGTAAAATATGATTTGATATGAGTTGATTGTCAGTGTAAAGGGTGGGAATACGGTAGAGCATCAGTTGTGGGTTTATTTAAAGACATACGCTCGAGAGGAGTTATCTTTGCAAATGTTTTCACGCCTTGCAATCCGTGTTTGTATTCAGAACAGAGGCACCATTACCGTCGTCGTCTGGATGCAGCCACAGCTACAGCCACAGCCGCATCGCAGGCATACATAGATCATATCAAAATAAACACGAACTGTAAATTCGCGCAGTTAATTTCATGTTCTGTTGCATCTTAGTAACTAATCTTTTCGTGCACTATCGCGACGTGACCAACCAGGGCCGGTCTCATACAAAAATATCACCAAACCACATTTACTACACACCTGCGCTTCAATCAATCCTAACTCACGTATGAAAACACACACACACACACAAATAAGAGGTTTTTTTAGAGGGCATATATAGATTTTAAGTTTAAAATTTCATAATTTTACCTTTAACCGTTTAGGCTGTAGAGTACTCACACACACACACACACAGATAGACGTACTAAAAATAGTCAGAAATGATAAAAACGGATATTTCCGTTAATTATTCATGATTTCAAAACTTATTATTGCGTATATGAACGTAAAAATTCTTGAAATTGTTGCTGATCAAAGTATCAAATTGGTCCAAAAATAATTTATGTTGTCGTGTCTATTCTCGTCTAAGCATTCGTTATGCTAATGCTTTTTTATGATGAATAATATATATTGACTAAACTATATTTCCATAAACAATTACGAGATGTCTGAAGGGTTGTTAATAAAAGATAAATAAAAAATTTTAATCGAATTCAAGCGGCACTACACAAGTATGAATTAAGTAAATCAACCGAACAGTTATAACAACACGTACATAATCATAAAAATACCATTTTCATGTAATAATAGCTTCAACAAGAAAATGTCACATTTTAATCCAGTGATTTATAACTTTGCTTACAATAAATAATACCAAAACCAGGTTTATTACAAGCGTTGAACATTTTTATTAACGCGCCACCTGTGTTGCTCGAACGTATCGGTACTTTCCAAATGATGATAACCACTATTACAATATACCAGAATCAGAATTCGGTATTATGAAATAGTAAAATTTATAATTTGAATATGTTAATGTGCTTATTTATGGACATGAAAACTCTACTCGTTATTGGGTATTAAATTAAAAAGCCATTAATTTAATAGGAGAAATTTAAATTATTATCTTTCGTCGGCCGCGGCGTCCCGCAATTAACAATGTTCTCGTAAAATACTAGGTAGCTCCGTCATGCTACGATGACGTCTGCACAATAGATCGTAACCTGCACCCTCGTCTTTTATGATTAGCGCCAATAAAACTTTCATATTATTAGTCCGTTTGGTTTTATTTTGCACGCAGATCTTCGAAGCAATTTGTTTTATTACGCTAGACAAGAAAATATTTATATCCAACGTATAAAGTCATTGTTACAATTTTTATACAACAATATATTGTTATTAATAAATGCATTTTCATTTACGTCTGTTGTTTCTTTTTAATAATAAATCATAAACTTACTTTCTTTTATTCCACGTAAAGCAAATAAACCTGTCCACTTTTTATATATTCGCAATTGCGACGATAATTTATCGAAAATACTAAAATTAGCATCTTTTTAACAAATTTCATATATGACAATACTTTCTTTTATTCCTGGTATAAATATTGCAATTCTTTATAAACCAATATAAATTGGAAGCTGCGATCAAAATTTATTTCCGAGATGATTGTAATAAAAACATTTATTGTCTCCTATATAAAGAATTACTCAAAAACATACTTTTAGAAATACGCAAATAAACATTGCAACTTTTATGCATCAACATTACGATTAAATTTATTTTCGAAATTACTACAAAATTTTATGACCTGACTCACGAAATCACTATTTTCAACGTATAAAAAAAATGTAAAATATTATTCTTTATATTCCAATATAAGTACAATTACGACCAAATTTATTACAATTACTGCACCAACAATATTTCAAAAAGCAACAATAAAATACTTTCTTTTCTCTATCTATAAGAGAATTAACCCGTCAAAATTAAATAATGACACATGAAAATACTTTCTTGCATTCTCCATATATTACACCAATATAATTTAATTTCTAAAATCATTAAATTAAATATTTATCGTATATAAATCTTATAAACATATATAGAACATATAAGAAGATAAATACTGCTTTATGCACTAATTTAAGTGCACTTGTGACTAAATTAATTTATGTGTTTACAAACCAAACACTTCTGTCGCTTCAATTATTCAAAATCAATTATTCCCCGATTTATTTACCAACGTTAATGAATCCACAAAATGATTTTATAGATTTCTATAACTAGTTTGTGTCTTTGATGGACATCCCCTTCGAGAATGAGATTGCTACGAATTCCCCTAGGCCCTTGGGACTAGCGCAAAGCAAGAGACGTTCGGTCGTTCATTCGCCGCCCCCCTATAACTGTGTTCATGTCCAAGTATTCGGCCGACAGACACATGTCATTGTTACCGTGATGCCGGATATTAGACATTACCCAAGCAAGCAAGCAATAGTAAGAGCCTTTAGTGACACAAGTATATGCAACAATTTATAACTGTTGTGTTCCTCAATGTTTATGCTTACTAGGGGGAAACGGAAACCCCTCTAGAGTTCCTTTCAAAATAATCAGATTATTTAGATTTATTACGCGTCATAATACAGTTTAGAATCCCTGATTTCGATTAAATTTTTATGTTCCAATCAATTTTTCGATATTAGTTTCTCGAAAACTTATATATTACTATTTTTATGTTTAAATTATCATGATTAGAAAATTATAAATCAAATGCGATTTGATCAAAAGATACTATTTTAGAATAAATGTTCAATTTTAATTAATCTACAAATATATGAATCAAAATAAACAATAAAAACAGTCTAGTTAATGTCATTCCTTATTTGTAGAAATTACGACCAAAAAACATGTTTAATACAAAATTTAGGATCATTGGCAATTAGTAGCAGATGTAATTATTGATATAAAATTCCAAATAAAACATCTGTAGTGTCATGCACCGAACTTTCTTATACGCTTTTGGGTTAAATCACATCCTATTTTCATTATTTTTCTAATTTATAATATTTGTTCTAACCTTTGGAACACTTTTACGCTAAATATATTTCTTTGAATAAATATAAAATGTCAAACTTCAAATTATTTAAGTCTGTTTTGTTTTTTTTTTTTTTGAAAAACAATTCACAGGCGCAGATGATACGATTTATGTAAAATTAAATGTAATATGAAGAAATTTCAAGAGCCATTTTCTTGTTTCCGGTACCGTTTGGGGAAAAAAGTTTCAAATAAAAGTTGTACAAAATGCTGAAATCTATAATTTTTATTGTAACAATTTTTCTATTACTGCAACTGTTTTTGAGTAATTGCAGAAATTGCAAAAAATGACTAGAGTAAACATGCACTTCAGGGCGGAATATTGTTTTCAAACATAGGAGATTTTCATGCCAGGCACATACAAATCTTAAGTTTAAAATTTCATAAATTTCCCTTTAGCCGTTTGGGCTGTAGAGCGCTCACATACACACACATACAGAAATAGTTGGAATCAATTCAGGGAAGGCCAAAACGTATATTTCCGTTAAAATCTCGAGTTCGAAATTTTTCATGATTACAATACTTACTTATACTGCGTATAAGAATGGAAAAATTGTGATACATTTCTTAAGATTTATTCCCACCCAACTTTGATGTTTTCAATTACTTCTATTATAAAGGAATATTGTGGAATAAGGTATAACCGTTGCTCTGAATACCATACCGAGCGACGACATGGATTGCACAACGATTTATTATGACGGTGGTGGTGGTAGCGAGTGAAGGAATGAACAGCAGCAACAATGAAATCCGACACACATGCATGCACATGCATATCCCGGATAAGCATAATTTCATTATTAAAATAATAAATCTTTTTGTCTGGCGACCATAAATCATTCGTACCTATACCCACGCACCAGCACGCGCGTCTATCACTACACTCGTATAACGAACAAATTATGTCTTACTGTCATTATTACTATCACAATGCATATTATATCATAAAATATTACAATAAACACATATTTAACACAAGTGCGAATGATTCGCGTGAATCAACACAACTCTTGAACCTAGAAATGCAAGCATCATTACTTGTACAATAATATCACAAATAAATTCAACAAACACTACTTCCGCCTCCTTTATTAAGTTTTATTAGTCAACAGTAATTCATATATCAACGAACATGTTTAATATTTCTTAAAAACGATTTACGAAATATATAACTAATGACGTCACTGCTTTACATCGAACATATCTTATTATCAATATATTTTATTTTACACAAATATATTTATAATGAAAGTATATTTAATTAACAAAACCTTATCAAAAAAAATATATAAACTTACATTCATCTGGAAGACACATCACAATCTCAAAATGTTTATAATGTAGTTTCTTTGTTACTTAAATCATTTGAACCGATACAAAAAACATCTGTTAATTTCACAATTATAGTTTTCATTGCGCTAATTGTTAAAAACGTACACAATTTTGTAATGAAATAATAAATTTGAAATCAAACAAAAGCTGGAGCATTAATTGTGTATTTAGATATTGCATTTACAATTGATGCTTTGAATTAGATATCAGAAAGATAAATACACCAATTATTCGACGCCTGCACGCGACCACTCAATTATAGCTAATGCATAGTTCTATCACTGTTAACAAGTCGTAATTTAGTATTTGTAGGAGTAATCAAATAAAACAACCTAGTTAAGAATTTCTATCAATAATTTATTTCAATATTTAAAATAGTATAGCTAAATTAAATACAATCATTCCTGAAATAAAATGTTTTATTAGGGAGATTTAAATCTATTTCGTACTTTTAAACGCAAATGAATAATAATACAAACGCGCGTTAGTTCGTTATCTCATTCATTCATTATTTCGGTTTGCATTCTTACCATTTGTTTGTGTGCCGAAAGAGGATTTCGAACCTCATAACGAAGCAATGTTTTTTAAATGTTTCAATTATATATAAAAAAAACAAAAACTATACCCTTTTATATTTCAAATCCTGTACGACCTTAGAAAGAGTCCATCGATGCACATTCACAGCTCAAGCCGATAATCTTCAGGTGATATCTAAGAAACATACAAATTACAATTAGTATTTTTGATAAACAAACAATAGATGTAAAAAAAACTGTCAAGATGATTTCGAATGCGATTTTTATACAATATAGAAAATTATGCAAAAATTTGTTAGTAATAATCTACAATTTTTGTCGATTTTATGCAACTAATTTTCGATTTTTTTTTATATTTACCAATGGTAATTAGGTATATGAGTTTAGTATCCACTTAAATGTATTTATTTTGTGGTACTTCATATAATCTGATTTTTTTTTTTTTTTTCATTTTCCTTTGTCATGGTTGTTCTTCTTTTGATGCATATCTTTTAGATTAAAGCAGTGCCTATTTTCCTTCAGACCAAAATGTTGAATTTAAACTCAAATAAACATATAAATTTGTAAATTTTATATTTTTTTATAATTCACAAGTTACAGTAAGAAATTAATAACAATTCGCGATTCAAGCTAGATTACGGCACACCTGGTTTTATTTTCGTACTAGCAAGAGAAGGACTGACCTTCGCTTACCATAAATTGTCAATTTATGCGTTTGTTGTATGTAAAGATACTAATTTATCCACAGCTCATAAAATACATAAATCTTATTATTAATTTTGATTTATGTATGTAGAATTACACTTTTCATACATTAATGTAGGAATAGTTGAAAACAGTCGTTTTCTCTTAACACAACCATTGTGTAAGTTCTCGATTTTTACCACCAGAACTTCCGTATTAACTTGAATCGGGAATAAGTTGAGATTTTAGAAGTTAAGGTCTGAAAGAATGATTAATTCGCGACTCAAAACTAATAATGCAATAAAATTGGGAAGTAAAATCATTTATTGATGTTTTACAATTTAATATTATTTGCCTCCTTGTGTGTGCTTGTCTGGCGCCATTTGGACCGCTATACATCAACCATTTTGTTTTCTATACTGCGTATTCTCTTGAGTTACACAAATTAAAAATTTTGAACCTAATATTATTCAACATAGCGCTGCAAAGCCTGCTCAATTCATTTCAGAATTTTGATACAACTATGTTGTATATCTGCTGAATAAAAAGACAAGGGAAAAACATATTGTTGCAGATAAATTATTAGTTCATTTACCAACCACCAGTTAGCGTATTGCATTGTTTGAGACGCGAATATTAAAATAAATATAGATGTCAAAGAAGAAACATATTATAATCAAATTATTTTCATAAAGTTGACTATATAATTATTTATATTATATATATATATATACCACTAATCAGATGTTATCTGAGAAGAGAGTACCACCCCGTTCAGTCACGCATTTAAGATGTGGCATTATGGTCCATTTGTTAAGATTTCTGTCTTTTGGACTCTATAGACGTCACTGACAATTTTAATAAGTTACCTCATGGAAAACAAAGTGGTGGTTTAGATTTTTTGACACCAGGGCGGCGTTTAAAATGTCGCATGGTGAATACGGTGACCAAACGGGTTTTGAGCAAAATCTTATAATTATAAATGTGTAAGAATTAATGTGAATATAATCCTGATCGTACCTAACAGGATATTTTGATAATAAAAAAAAATATATTTAGTATCTAAAATTCACTAATAACTGAGGTAAACTTGAATGGATCAAAAATACGTTACCTATATACTTTGTGGCCTGTTGTTCCTGCTATGCAATATTGGGTGCCATTTTTTGTTTTTAACATTTATATTTTAAGTGAGCTGTTTCTCAAAAAAACATATTTTGTTAATAATACTATGTACGTATAGGTGAATTCTGAAAAGATTCTCAACAACAAGAACAATAAAAAATTATATGTTATTTCTCGTCCACAAATATCTAGTGTAATACTTAAACAACAATTTAGAATTGATATGTTTCATGCATGTATATTGGTTGTAAACAGCAGTTATATGTTTAATAATTACCTTGTTACTGTATTTTAAGAAGCAGTTTGTAAACGTACTTCGTAATGTTTTAATAATACTATCCACGGGATGAAATCCAACGGTTTACGAACATTTTATATATATAGGAATCATACCACAAAAATTATCTTAAACACAATCAGATGGTTCTTAGTCACGCTCTAGTAGAGATATTTAATCATCATACTAGTCATTTGATATGATCCATTTTTTGTTTCGTTTTCTTACCATAAAAAATTAATCAGTTTTAGATATTTCTTGATTGTTGTATCTTTAAGTACTCAAATACAACTACAAATTTTACTTATAAAAAGGAAGCTATAACTACAAATTATATAAGAGAAATTCTGAACATTTAATGGTTTTTTTAGTCATTTAATCATTTGATTTGATTGAGTTTGTTGCTTATAATGAAATTAAATTTAATAAATATATATTTCAATCTATTCCATACTGGTTAAATTGCATATTGATCTGTTGCTGATCGGAATGCGCTTTTTAGAGTAAACAAACTGTAATTATTTCAGTTCAATATTTGTTGTTGTTTTTTTTTAATCAACTGTATCACTTCCCAGATTTGTAATTTCCGTTGTATCGTTGTTGAATATGTATTAATTTTGAGTCAATTACAAGATTGTTTGAATCCATTGGCTCCTTACAAGACTATTTGGAGCCTTAAATAATTCAGTTTAAGGGCCACACCCTATTACTGTTAGGGGTCCAAGTTACCTTACAATAATAATCCAATGGTAACTAGCTAGTTGCATTTGGGTGCTAAAAAGAAAATAGTGCGAGGGTTAAAATATTTTGACACATATCTGCATGAGTATAAACTTTTATTAGTCAATAAAGTGGATTTTTTTATAATATTGTAAAAAGCTCGGTCCATACCAACTGGCTTAAAATGACGCCATTTCATATTTATGTAGTCATAAATACAGTGTGTAACAGCGAAACGAGCTACCTCGAATAACTTCTATGTTATTAAAGATACAATAAAATAGTATAAGACAATCTTATGCAGGACCAAGGGGGACATCCAACTATGAAGGAAAATATTTTTTTAAACCAGTGGTTCTTAAGCAACAACACAAAGTTATGTTTTTTCAAATGAGATGCTATATATTTTTTAAGCCCATTCGATAGAGTTTTTTTTTCTGAATTCCAATATGTATTCGTTTTATACCCTTACATAAGTAAAATATTGAGAAAAATGCGATTGAAAGTTAAATAAATTTTATTTTTATAGTGATTTTACAGTAGGCTATGAGCTTAAATACAACGAAACATAAATTAAATACATGAAATTCTTTGTTATTTACTTTATAACACTATTTATAAAGTAAATAACAAATAATTTAATGTATTTAATTTATGTTTCGTTGTATTTAAGCTCAATTTTTTTTCATAGCCTACTGAAAAATAGCTATAAAAATAGAATTTCTTTAACTTTCAATCGTATTTTTCTCAATATTTTACTTATGTAAGGGTATAAAACAAATACATGGTAGGATTTAGAAAAAAATACCCTATCCAATGAACTTAAAAAATATATAACATCTCATTTGAAAAAACATAACTTTGTGTTGTTGCTTGAGAACCACTGGTTTAAAAAAATATTTTCCTTCATAGTTGGATGTCCCCCTTGGTCCTGCATAAGATTGTCTTATACTATTTTATTGTATCTTTAATAATATAGAAGTTATTCGAGGTAGCTCGTTTCGCTGTTACACCCTGTATATGTAATTTAGCATTCTGTGACGTCATAAAATTCACGTTCTTCCTTGATGTTTCATACATATTTCTGCACAATCGTCGCTAGTAATTAATGTGATTTTTGTACTCACAGGCATTGTATAGCTAAACAGACATTATTCTATGTCCCCGTTATATAAGTAAGGAGAATAAGTGCTGGGTTGCAAATTTTTGGCAGTTAGTTCATTATAACTAGTATGAAATAAATAGGTGACCCCCTATGACGTCACAATCTTAAATGCAAGAATTTTAAGTATTGCATTTATTGGAGCAATAAAAATAAATTGTGGTGACGAAAGTAATAATTAAATAGTGTTTGAAATAATAGTAAAGTATGGACCGTAATTGGAGGTAAAAAAGACGTAGAATGAAAAATATGAGTTTTTATAGTCAACATAAATCTATGTATATTTTTTTATTTTATAAATACATTCCGCTTGAAACGTCACAAGACATACATGATACCTTTGTTTAGGTTTTCGTTACTAAAGAAAAAAAAAAAACTCGAGATTTCAATGTGTTATTTTACTATAAATGGGGATAAAAAAAAGTTGCACTAACATGATATTTAGAAAAAAAATGAACTAAATTATAATACTTTTCAGTATGTGTTAAATATATGTATATTATTATTAAATATATGTACTTCAAGATTAAAACTAAATTATATAACTAAATCATTGTGTTACGTAGTTAAAATATTAAATATATATCTATATACCAATTTACATGATCGTTGATTAGAAGCCAGAAGGTGGCGATCGAAATAATTAAAAAAATTTCTTAATATTTGTTCAGGGATTGTTTGATGGTCAATAAATGGACTACTTAAAAATTACAACTAATTAAGTTTGGTGAGACCAAATTGTACAATCACAACAACTAAAATCGTCTTGCTTGACCACCTGCGGCGTATGCATCCCTAGAATATCCTGCTCCTGAAACATTGTTGGATGTGCCAATTCCAAAATTAATTATTTTGTTCACGCTTCTTTTCAAATTTTTGGTGTCTACCACAATTGCAATGGATGTTTGAGGATAAAGGATTGTTTAATCGGTCAAATATAGGGTCTTCGTTTCTACACTTTAGGTGTATTTTTGTTTTGTTTTAATATCCATGGCACCATTTCTTGTCTGAATTATTAATGTCGTTTCAGATTTTACTAGAAACTAATAATTTTGTCCATCAACTCTTGCCGATAATTCACTTGTTTAAATATTTATGATTACTGATAATCATATGTCTACAGAATTGTGCGTGTAGACTTTTCTCATATCCATGGAGCCATTCTTGTTTACTGTAAGTACTTATAATGTATTGATTTTTTTAATATTCAAGTTTATATTTGTGCAAGAAATCATCGAATCACATTTTATTTAATAGTCTTTTAATTCTAATTCGTATTGCAAAATCTACACAATTGGGTCATTTTACTTAATTACATATACGTCCGTAGTAATTTAATTACTTAAGAGTTAATAATTAAACCAATATTTATTATAAACAAAAACAAAGTAATAGGTGCTATTCTATATAACTCTGTAAGTAATATAGGCGCTATAAGCAATATAGGCGCTATAAGCCAGAATAATAACAATCAGTATTGTGTGGCTATGGTCTCTATATGAAATATAGAATAGCACCGTAAGTGTATTGTCGTTTGTTCAGTCAAAATATAGCTACTTTTATTGTATATCAGTTTGATTCGATTGCTTTTCGTAGTGCAAGTTAAGTCATTTTGCACACATGCACCACTCAATGTAAGTAAATTCGTCTAAAACAACAAATAGACGAATACTGTAGATATTTTACAACAGATTTGTCAAGGATAAAATCAGAGGCCCGTACTCACTCCTGAACGCAAAACAGAATACTAAAAGATTGTTTGGAAGAATGGAAATATGTGGTTAGCAAATTTACTGTCTATTTACTAGAAGATGTTATAGTTATCTCGAAAACAACTCGTATTACTGAGATGCGTAAAGGATTGAAGTTAAAATTATGTAACTTTAAACTTAAGCTTTATGTATGTCCACCAACAAAACCTCCTACTTTTGAAAAGCGGAAATGCTTGTTTAGTCGTTTCTTTTTGAAATTTCTGCAAGGTCACTGAGACGGCTGCACATACTGTGTGTGTGTGTGTGTGTGTGTGTGTGTGTGTGTGTGTGTGTGTGTGTGTGTGTGTGTGTGTGTGTGTGTGTGTGTGTGTGTGTGTGTGTGTGTGTGTGTGTGTGTGTGTGTGTGTGTGTGTGTGTGTGTGTGTGTGTGTGTGTGTGTGTGTGTGTGTGTGTGTGTGTGTGTGTGTGTGTGTGTGTGTGTGTGTGTGTGTGTGTGTGTGTGTGTGTGTGTGTGTGTGTGTGTGTGTGTGTGTGTGTGTGTGTGTGTGTGTGTGTGTGTGTGTGTGTGTTTGTGTGTGTTTGTGTGTGTTTGTGTGTGTTTGTGTGTGTTTGTATGTGTTTGTGTGCGTGTGTGTGTGAGAGAGAGAGAGAGAGAGAGAGACTGTTTATGTTAACTCTCGTTATTTAATCCTAATTTTAATAGTGCGATCAGTAGGTATTTATGGTAACTGATGCAAGTAGATACTATTTATTGTACTAGTGACATCAAAATGAGATATGTAACAATTAACCTAGATAAATGTCGAGCAAATTACACTCGGTATAACAATCTTCTAGTAAATGAGAGTCAGAAATTATTGTGAATTCGGGCCAAGGATATAACATATCTAAACTATAGGATTTCCAGGTTTGGTAGACACCTTATTCGATAATCAATCTGCTATATAATAGATTATATAAAAAATATATATATATGAAATTTGACCATAACAACGTTGTGTATCAATGTCAGTTAAAAAAAAATCTGTTTATGTACATTAGACACTGATACATTTTACCTCATCTTCATACGCAGAATAAACGAAAATAAAAAATATGTTAAGGAACGATGATTTGAATTGCGTAAATTGCTTTGCATTTATAATTAAGAATGATCTACGTATTTTAGTACCATACTACACTTTTCGTATGATTATACTTGTATAAGTATGTCTTATAAATAAAATCAAATTTATATTATTTACAAATAATACTTTTCTGAGCAACAATCTCTTATTCAGATACTAAAATTAAATATTATTTAATATGTTTGACACCTCAATTAAAAAGAGGCATCAAAATGCGTAATGTCTAATAAAAATTGTTTAGCCCAAAGTGCTTTTAGAATTTAATTTTTCGTAATATATATATTGAGGGTCTACGATCAGTTTGTATCTTATATAAACCGGTTTATAATAAATAATACGACTAAATGAACCAAGTTCCTAATAGTACAAAACCACACCAAAACTCAAACTAATATTACTTAGAATTTTGCTTTATTTACTTTGAGTTTAGGAGTCGCATTTAGCAAATGTGTATGGAAATTGCAAAAATGAGTTGTTAGAAATTGTTTAAAAACACTTACCATAATCCTGTTTTCCGTAACCACCGCTAGGCGCGTTTGCGTATCCTTGCGTATCTGAAATAATACATTTATTTTATGCGATTTCGATGATTTTTTAATTGAGTGTAAGCTCCAACAAAACAATCTTATTATTATATTTCTTAAGCTTAACTGATGTTATATAAAATAAACTCCTCAATTTAAAAATACACAACACTTCTTTGTGTAATTTTACTATGTATAGAAAAATTCTGGCAAGATTAATTAATATGAGTATTAAACTCACCATATGTAGTGGAAGAAGCTGCATACCCTCTCGAATCATCAAAGGAAGACTGTGGCTGACTACTATACCCAGCAGAACTGTTATAGCTCGCATAATTATCGGCTGGCGCACCACCGTATTGCTGTTGCTGGTAGTTGGGTTCGAGTTGTGCGTAACCACCCGCCTGTTGGCTACCATAACTGTTTCGTGTGTCGGCCGCAGGTGCGTATCCCCCTTGCGAATAATCCTGTGCATCGTAACCACCGCCTTGCGAACTCGAATACGGTGCGGGGTAACCGCCTTGATTGCTATACCCACCACCCCCTTGACTAGCTTGGTTGTAATTTTGTGCGTAACCACCCGCTGCGGGACTAGAGAAACCTCCTCCCCCACCACCTGCCTGGCCAGGGTATGCGTTTTGTTGGGGGCGGCTAGATACAAAGGAATACATTATTCAATATTTGATTATAGTGTGGAGTTTGTGTATTTTCTCTAGATATGAATATAATGGCTCTATTATTCTGTATCTTACGGTGCTAATTTGTGTCTTAAATGAAGATTCTATAACACTTTAAGCTTCCTCTCGTTATTTCTTAAATTAATCATGAAAATACGAACAAGAATCAATTTTCCGAACCCGTTCAGTTACCGTCTACATCAAATTAATAATTTCGCATACTATTTTAATGTTAAGAAGCAAAATTAGTGTTAAAAGTGGAATTTTTTTGTTAATAAACTTTTTTAGATAAAATTCATATCTAGATTATTTTGTAATTATTTAAGAATTAATTGCATGTAGAGTATTTTTTCGATATTAGCTTCTACTATTAAGTTCAATTGAAACTAATTCGTGAATTAATTTATATAAACGAGTAATCTAATATTGTTATCGCAATATTATCCGTGTTATGTTAATATCTGTAATATGTGAATGTGATCATATTGAGAACTGACACTATGAGTTGGTTTTGTAATTAATAGCCAGTTTGTTTATAAATAAATGAGATATGTGAAACAGTTATTTGATCCGCGTCACAAGAAGCTTAGCGTGACTCAAATAAGTGTTATGTTATCGCCAAATAAGCGATAGAATTACGAAACGCATCAATTCTCAATATGATTGGTATATGTTTAAAATTAAGCTTATTTTACAGAATACTTACTACATATTAGTGTCAGTTATGGCCTCAGAGCCATAATAATCCCTGCAAAGAACATACTATAATTCAAAAACTAAATATCGAAGAATATGTAATCGTAAATAAATATTTATAAAGCAAATAATAGGTGACTGAACGGGTTGAAATAATGCATAAAAGTGACGAATAAAAAAGCAAAAAAAAATTAAAACTACAAGAGAAAAACAAACAATAACACAACTAAATAAATTTAATTATTCAACATTGAGTATTTTAAAAAAATTTTATATAAAAATATTTGATCAAAAGTGACATTGAATGTAAGAGTCTTATAGTTTTCCAAAATATTAAAGGGATAAACAAAAAATCACATACCCTGGTGGTGGGGCACCATAACCATTACTCGACTGTTGATTATCGAATCTGGGTCGTTTGTTCGGTCCTCCATTTGGTGGTGGTCCACCTCCCCGTTTATTCATTCCTTGTCCATCTCTAGGTCCACCCCGGCCACGTCCTCCATCAAATCCTCTTCCGCCTCCGCCTCGTGGACCACCGCGATCTCTAGGTCCACCACGGCCGCCTCGACCACCGTCTCTATTACCAAAGTCACCTCGACCGCGCATCATACCCCGACCACGGAATCCACCTGGGCCACCACCCCGTGGACCTCCTCGATTCATCATACCTAGTTATCAACAAATGTGAAGGATTTTGAATACGAAGTGAAGCGAGTGGAGATATAATTTAAAAACCAAATGGAATTATAGTATATTTTTAATTAGTAGGATTTAAAACAAAATCTTACCTCCAGAGTTCATTCCTCGACCTGGTGGTCCGCCTCCTAGACGTGGAATAGTTGGTTGGATGGGGTTGTTGTCGCCTTGTGGACCTGCCATTGGAGGTCCTCCAGCATTAGGAGGAAAACCTCCCCGACCTCGCATACCACCACCTCGAGGGCCACCGCGCATCGGTGGTCCACCTCGTCCACGCATCATAGGACCACCGCGACCCATTGGTCCACCTCGGCCCATTGGCCCGCCACGACCAGGTCCTCCACTATAAATATTTAAAAAAAATAAAAATTTATACTTTAATCGGTAAATTCCACAATATTTTATGATGAAATCAACCTGCAGCATACATGCCACAAATGGCTCGATAAACGATAATTTGCGGCACGCATGTATAAAACAATTTTATTTTGATTCATTGCTCTACGTTTTGATTCTCGCACAATCAAAATTTTACTTGCACTGTGATGTGTTAGAGCAAACGATTACGACTGTTAAACTAAACTATGTTACTATTCATTTATAGGCTAATATATAAAACTAAATAAACATTTCTTTGGATCAAATTAAATATCATATAACAATAACACTAACAATTATCTTAGTGATAACGTGAAGAAAAAATATACTAATGATTATTTATGTTATTTAATAAGCAAATGAAACTCTATAGTTGAATCATCGTATAAGTATTATTTATTGTATAAAATTTAGAAACGTTTTTCAAAAAATTATATAGACCATATTCAAGTTATTTGAACGATATACTTAAAAAAAAAAAACTTAATTTAAGACAATCCAAAGTACATTGACCTAAAGTTCAACCATCGCACGCATGGCCAAATATAATTAGATGATTCTAGTTTTAAATGCGAAAGTGTGTTCGTGCAAATATATACTTGACCAAATGTACACCAGATGGACATCATGTATCATCTAAACATTGCTTTCGTTTAGGCAAATGTAGTCTTAAATTAGTAACAGTAAATTGAATAATAACAGTTATTGTTATGGTACGAAAATTAATAAAATATACAAATGCGCAATTTATTCATTGAATTTTGATCATTAAAAGTACTCAAGTAACACAAACCAAAGTATTTCGCGTCATTTTACGTCGATCATCGACAAAACAAATATTTGACGTTTTTTAAATAAATAAGTTTACAAAAAATATATATATTTGTTGGTAAAGCAAGCATTAAGATATTATCTCAGTAAATATTTTCCACATGATTATTCAGGTTTCAAATGTCTAAAACGCATCATTGATAATATCTACAACTTGTATAATGGCGGCAAAACGTAATATTAAATCAAAACTAGCTTACCGTGGTACAAATCCTCCGCGTCCTCTCGGAGGGCCACCATTAGGAGGGCCTCCTCTACCACCGCCGCCACCACCACCTCCGCCTCCTCGAGGCCCGCCACCTCTATTCGGAATAGGGGTTCCAGAAACAGGTACTACGTCTCCCATGATTTCTGAAACAAATCAATCATTGGAAATCAACAAATAATAAACAAAGCCATAAAATTGATTAAAGACGAAAAACACCGGCATGAAATAACGCATGTTCGAACTAACATTTATTTATTATAAGAAACAATGATTGTATATGGTGAATGTATTATGCAGTAGAGAGATTTGTGTTAGGTGAATTGATTGATTAGTTTGAATTGTGTACTTACCGTCTTTATTATAAAATACGTAAAATTAAAGCTATAACACTGCCGGGTGCAAACACAGGTCAATTCAAAATGGAACACAGGTCAATTCAAAATGGACGGTAGCGTCCCTTTCCTTTCGTTATGTGACTTGCGAATAGATGTGAAGTGATTTGTATTTCCGTCTTGTTGATTTAACGGATGTGTCAACTGCGCAAGTTCTGTTTTACTGTAACTGCATAGTGCTGCTGCAGTGCTACATTTTAAAACTATTATAGTTCTACAAAATTACGCAAACAAAACATATGAAATACGTTTTTTAAACACCAATATCCTTATTCATAACTACAATTATATTTTACTCATATATATAATAGTTAAAATTCTTAATTTATATACATAAATATAATATTTATATAATAAACAAATTAAAAATGGCTATTTGTAATTTAATTAAGGCGCGTCAAGTCCCATATTTTGGATATTTTTCCTCATATTCCTATATCGGACACTGTGGTTGCAGTTTCGGAATGCAACTTTATGCGTTATTAATAAATACAATTTTTTAAACCGGGTTTTCGAATAGTTTCGATATAATAATTGGGAAATTATTAAAATATTCGAAATGTGAAAAACATATAATCGGAAGTCAGAACCTACAGACATACGTTCTATCGATCTACCACTCAAGTGGTAGAGCAACAGAGCATATATCGGTAGATTCAGGGTTCGATTCCTAGCGACATTAATAAACTTTTATCAAATTTCGAATATAATATCATTACGCAGTATTGCGTTAAAATACATAGTAGCATCTTAGTATAACTTAATATAACTTTGTAATTAGGAAGTTAAATAAATATATTACTTACACTTATCGTTATTACTGCGTCATTTTACTTAGGCTTCTTATGCGTTTTTATTATTAATGTACTATTATTAAATAATTGAGTTTTCATAAAAACTAAAGTTTTTATGAAAACTCAATGTGCAATCTGTAGATTGCACATTTAGGAACTATTTGAGTGTTGTGTGTATGATTATAAGAATTATTTTACTTCGCACATATAAATAGTTAAATTCAATTAGATGCCCTTGAAATAAAGATTATGTATGGTAGCCTACATATTGAAAGAAAATGGACGTTAGAAAAGACGCTTAATAAAATAATGTAATTACTCCGTGCAACAGAATCGTATTTCATATTTCAAATTATTTCTTATTCAAAAATAATTACTTTCACATCTATAGATTTACTCTATACATTTTTCTTAACACTATACTTATACATAAACTAAAATTTGTTGTTTTAGTGAATTAAAAACTATATGCGCCTAAACGTATGAGAATATACGAAACTAACCATTTTTAATTTACTAAACCAAGCATTTCGAATAAAAAACGTCTATTATATATGTATATGAATTTAGAAAACTAATAATGTCTATGTATATATTTATGGATAAATAAATGAATAAATTATATTACGTGCCTGTGCTTAGTCTTTTCTTGAAGAAGAATAATCCTTGTTAGGATTACGCTTATTAAGTTAAGAATAGTTGTATTTAACGGAATGCAAACGCAGAGAATTTCGAGTCGCACCTTAAGGCGTCTTCATTACCAAGCTGCTGGCAGCCCATTGTTACTCAACATCTTTCAGACTGGAGTAGTTCGATTACGATTTTCTTCAGTACTTCGCTAATATTCCGTAAAGGAAATAGGTTAGTAATATTTTATATTATTTTATAACTTAGAGTTTTGAATAAACAATTTATTAGTTTAGATTTTTCCTATTTTATTACTAAATTTCAATAATTTACTAGTGTTTTAAAAAATAACGGCATATTTGTTTATATTCTAAATAGAGTATAATGGTAAATAATAATATTAGAAGTGATTTTTGTTGTAAATTTTGGAATTATTAAAGTTTTTAATTATAAATCAAATATGAAAATGTTCTATTTCAAACATGAAATTTTATATGATTTTTTTTCGTATTATTCCATAAAATTGAAAAAAGGTTGACCAAGTTCAGCAATGGTGTCTTTCGTTGGTGAACCGCAATATGCGGCATGGGGAGCGGCTCAAGCAGGAGCCCTAGGTGGTAACATCACCGTGGTGGACCGAGTTCTACCAGAGATGATCCATTTGGTGGATCCTCATTGGTACCAATTCCCGCCCATGAACCCCTTGTGGCATGCCTTACTTGGTTTCGTAATCGGTTGCTTAGGATTCGTTTCCGTAACTGGTAAATCTATTTTATATTACATATACATGAAAAATCATAAAATAAATACATTTCTTAGAGTTATGATGTAACTTAAATAAATATATTATTTTTTAACAGGCAATGGCATGGTCATCTACATCTTCTCCACCACAAAAACGCTCAGGACACCCTCAAATTTATTAGTTGTTAATTTAGCGTTCTCAGATTTCCTTATGATGTTAGCTATGTCCCCGGCTATGGTTATTAACTGTTACTATGAAACTTGGGTCCTTGGTAAGTAAAATACAATTAAATAATTCTATAAACGCGGGAAATAAGTACAATGACGCATGCGCGTAGAACATATATAGACTGAACTTTCGGCTGGTTTCGGTACAACGCGATAAATTAATTAATATGTAGATTTCATCTTTGGAAATATAATATATTTTAGAACGTTTACCGTTGTTGGTTTGTAGGCCCACTAATGTGCGAACTGTACGGAATGTTCGGTTCGCTCTTTGGTTGCGGTTCCATCTGGACAATGACAATGATTGCTGTGGATCGGTACAACGTGATCGTGAAGGGTTTATCAGCAAAACCAATGACAAACAAGGGAGCGATATTGAGGTGTGCCGGTATCTGGTTGTTCTCCACCGCCTGGACAGTGATGCCGTTCTTCGGCTGGAACAGATACGTGCCAGAGGGCAACATGACCGCTTGCGGTACCGATTACCTCAACAAGGAATGGCTCAGCCGTAGTTACATTCTCGTCTATTCTGTCTTCTGCTATTTCTTACCGCTTTTGACTATTATCTACTCATATTTCTTCATTGTACAAGTAAGTAGAAGTGATTTAAAATACCTCGCAGCGATTTGTGGCAAATTTGCCAACTATCGAACATATTATTTATATATTCATGGCACAATTAAATAATAAATTGTTTGATTAATAATGCAATTGTATAATAGCATCATTTGATTATGATTGATTAATTACTAGGCTGTAGCTGCACATGAGAAAGGAATGCGTGAACAAGCAAAGAAAATGAACGTTGCATCTCTACGGTCATCTGAAGCAGCTGCAACTAGCGCTGAATGTAAATTGGCTAAGATCGCACTCATGACCATCTCCTTGTGGTTCCTCGCCTGGACACCATACCTGGTTATCAACTATTCCGGTATCTTTGAAGGCAAGAAAATCAGTCCACTGGCCACCATTTGGAGTTCACTGTTCGCTAAAGCTAACGCAGTATATAATCCAATTGTATATGGAATTAGGTAAGTCACTTCACTAACACAAATATGTAATATATAATAATGATTTTCTTTTCAGTCATCCTAAGTACAGGGCCGTTTTACTGCAGAAATTCCCAACTCTTGCTTGCGCTCCACCTCCAGCAGACGATACAGCTTCCGCCGTTTCCGGAACGACGAATGTCGGCGATGAGAAACCCGCAGCGTAGAAAAATCGTCAGCAACAATATACCTATTTGAAAACTGTTCGACTCGATAGAAATCAATATACAGACCGTATTGCGATCAATTGAGTGCATTTGAAATTGTTTACAGTACGGCCCTGTGTTGAGGGCCTGGCAAAGAAAATTGATTACGATTTTTGGATTTTCTCTAGCAGATTTTTAATTTGTATATACTTATATAAACACTTGTTTTGTTTCAATGCAATGTTTGAATAATGATAATAAAATATTTTATTTACGAATAAACCCAGCAAGCAAGATAAATGATATATTGGTTTTTTCTTATTCTTTTCATTCTCTTTACTATATGAATGTTTAAAGTTGCGCGATAACAATCGTCTTTTCTATACAGGGTGTAACAGCGAAACGAGCTACCTCGAATAACTTCTATATTATTAAAGATACAATAAAATAGTATAAGACAATCTTATGGAGGACCAAGGGGGACATCCAACTATGAAGGAAAATATTTTTTTAAACCAGTGGTTCTCAAGCAACAACACAAAGTTATGTTTTTTCAAATGAGATGCTATATATTTTTTGGGTTCATTGGATAGGGTATTTTTTTCTAAATCCTACCATGTATTCGTTTTATACCCTTACATAAGTAAAATATTGAGAAAAATACGATTGAAAGTTAAATAAATTTTATTTTTATAGCTATTTTTCAGTAGGCTATGAAAAAAAATTGAACTTAAATACAACGAAACATAAATTAAATATATTAAATTATTTGTTATTTACTTTATAAATAGTGTTATAAAGTAAATAACAAAGAATTTCATGTATTTAATTTATGTTTCGATGTATTTAAGCTCATAGCCTACTGTAAAATCACTATAAAAATAAAATTTATTTAACTTTCAATCGCATTTTTCTCAATATTTTACTTATGTAAGGGTATAAAACGAATACATATTGGAATTCAGAAAAAAAAACTCTATCGAATGGGCTTAAAAAATATATAGCATCTCATTTGAAAAAACATAACTTTGTGTTGTTGCTTGAGAACCACTGGTTTAAAAAAATATTTTCCTTCATAGTTGGATGTCCCCCTTGGTCCTGCATAAGATTGTCTTATACTATTTTATTGTATCTTTAATAACATAGAAGTTATTCGAGGTAGCTCGTTTCGCTGTTACACCCTGTATACAGTTACGAACAGAGCATTACTAAATGTTCCAACACGCTCATTGGTCACTTTAACAAAGCATTACACTAAATTTAAAAGTTCTAAAGACAGATAAAGTGCGTTTTGGTTATTTGTAGAATGAATCAATAAAAGTCTCCGTACAACAAACAATTTATTTTATTAAACTGTATATAATAAAAATAAGGTACAAATATAACCACATAATAGTGCAACTGATCTACTATCGAAAGAAAAACATCTAGAAATCATAATCAATTACAAATACTATAATTAGAACATGATTATATATCGGTAACGCCATGCATACACCACATTTAATATTATTAGACGTTGAACTGATACGTTTATTTAAAAATACTCTTATTAGAAACAAAAATCACATATGTATTGGCAACAAACACGCACTATTTTACATAAATCTGTAGCGCCGTTTACGTTTTATATGTCTAATGTAGACAAAACATTCACAAGTCGTATTTAAGCTCAATTAACACGTATACATACATAGCCCACAACTTACATCCACTACAGACTTATTAGTTCATCAAAGCAACACCAGGGCTGCGTGCTACATTACCAATAAATTAACTTATACCATAACTATCTTACTGATGGGGGACGGACTATCATTCTCATTATTAGCACAGTCAATTAATTCTGAATATCCACTTTCATCACTACAAGCACTATCTGCTTCCCCCTCGGAGCCGCTACCACCATCATTCCCGTCCACATGATCGAACGACCGGTCCATTTCGACCGATCTCTTCTTGTACACCTTCAACGAGCTGAAATCTGTTTGAGTTTCGCCAACTGGTATCAACGATACTTCATCGGTATCTGGGATTTCTTGCGACACCCGTAAACTATGCTTTAAATTGCAATATTTTCGTACGTCTGCGCAGTTTGTGAGCCTGTCCAAGCTTGTCACACGCGATAATACTGTGCCGCCCACTTTAAAATCCGGTTCGGTTTTCTTGGGCTCATCCAAAATGGTGGGTTCCGTTTCAGATGTGACTGTACTCGCTGATTCACAACCGCTCGACAGCGAACCTTCGTCACTGTCTAAAGGTATTAAATCCGTTGGAATGTCCGGACGTCGAAACCACGACATATCGATGTTTTGGTCGGCTTGCTCTGGGTGTAAAGTCTCTGCAACTAGTTCCTCTAAAATGCGATTGCTTCGTACATCGATAGACTCCTCAATTAATATATCCGACAAGTTGAATTCCTCGCGCTCATCGAACGAGTTGCTTTTAAGCAATTTCGTTGTTGGTTTCGGTATTTTAAGATTGGTTTCCGCTAATCGTTGCCGCAATGCTTGTCGCTTATCGTATAAGACTGAAGTGCTATCGCAGTGCCGTAATATTCTCAAACTTCCATTGATCGTAAATGTAGCAATTCGGCGACCGGTTTCGTCTTGATCCCCGTCATCTTCTTCTTTGAGGTTCTCTTCGATCATTGTTAATTTGGGTGCGGATTTTGAGCGCTCTAATGGTGGCCGGTAATTGGTTGAACCGGTGCTCAACATAATTTTCCTACGCGGCATTGAGGGGTTCTCGTACACGCTGTTCACCAATGACAGGCGAGCGTTTTGGCGCGAGATTTTGTCTTTTTTGAATTCGACTAGGGCTTGGTTTAGACTGGTGCGAAGTTGATGCTCGATTTGCCGGGCCATTGCGTTCGATGAACACAGAACTGCATGACAACGTAATTCGTGACGGAGACGACGACCTTCGTGTCTGAAAATAAAAAGGAGTTGATATCAACGTTTGATTGACGTAAAATACACTTGTAACACATTTCACAAACAATCTTTAATTACAATTCTCCTACTCAAAACTAAGGCGAAGGTAATATATATTTTGTCCACATTTATATATAAAACTATAAAAAAAATTAATTAACTATCGAAACCAAATCCACTTAAGACAAATATATTTTTACTTTCTTATACGCAGTATAAGTAAGTATTGTAATCATGAAAAATTTCGAACTCGAGATTTTAACGGAAATATACGTTTTGACCTTCCCTGAATCGATTCCGACTATTTTTGGAATGACGTCCGTCTGTGTGTGTGTGTGTGTGTGTGTGTGTGTGTGTGTGTGTGTGTGTGTGTGTGTGTGTGTGTGTGTGTGTGTGTGTGTGTGTGTGTCTGTGTGTGTGTGTGTGTGTGAGCGCTCTACAGCCCAAACGGCTAAAGGTAAAATTATGAAATTTTAAACTTAAGATTTGTATGTGCCTGGCACGAAAACCTCCTATTTTTGAAAACCATATTCCGGCCGGAAGTGCATGTTTACCCTAGTCATTTTTTGCAGTTTCTGCAATTTCTCAAAAATGGTTACAGTTACAGAAAATTTTTGTGAACAAAAATTAATAATATTTATATTTAGCACAACTTTTGTTTGAATCTTTTTTCCAAAAAAAGGACTGGTTTCAAAATAAATTTCTGCTTATTATATATATTGTTACATAAATCGTATCATCTGCGCCTGTCAATTGTTTAACAAAATAGACTAAAATAATTTGAAGTTTGACATTTAATATTTATTCTAAGAAACATATTTAGTGTACAAGCGATCTAAAGGTTAGAACATATATTGTAAATTAGAAAAATAATGTAACTACGATATGGTTTAACCCATATGCGGATAAGAAAGTTCGGTGCATGACACTGCAGATATTTTATATGAATTATCAATAAATATATGGTTTTAATATATCCTAATGTGAATATTATAAATATTAAGTATAAATTAAAATGATTTGAATTACTGACATTTAGTTGAAAGCAAATAAATAGTGGTTTAAGAATGTTTAGTTACAAAAAATTTAAATAGGTATCTGATGTAGTCAGTATCTGTTTATGATTGTCTCATAAGTTCTAGAATTTTAGTGTCATGCATATATTGTTAGCATATAATCTTTATTTATTTACTAATTATGCAGTAACGAAAATTTAAAATACACTTTAAATATATTTGGCATTTCTCAAGCCAATCTATTCGTGTTTCCTTGACCTACGTAATTATATTCTCCATTTGACAGGTTCAACATATATTATTACTTGTTTTTAAATCTGCTTAAATAAATTTAAATAATTCAAATCCATTGCACGTGAACCAGAAGTTATTTCAAACATTTATTTAAAAATACACGAAATTTTCTTGACACAAACAAAAACATCAAACTGCGTGCAATTTTAATAACTGTTATAATTTTTATAAATTAATTATTAAAAATAAATTATTTTAAACCAACTTTGTATAAAAAACTAAAAAACAAAATTATAATAATATAACAAAGCTAAATGTGGAAAAACCTCAGGAAAGATTTATAAATAGAGAACATTTAGATTTAAAAATGCTAGTAAAAAATTAATTAATAATTCATAGCAATGCTTTTTACTTTCTTATACGAAGTAATAAGTAAGTATTGTAATCGTGAAAAATATCGATATTGAGATTTTAATGGAAATATATCTTTTAACCTTCCCTGAATTGAGTCTGAGTGTGTGTATGAATATTTGAACCAAAAGTGCAAGTTTACTCTAATAATTTTAAATAGTGTAATGAATAATTATAATAGTAGAAATATTTAAAATTTTGTAATTTAATATCCTTCCTATTTAAACGTATAAATACGTATAAGAAAGTTCAGTGCAAGACACGCAGGATATATTTAAATTTAACTAACCTGTAAACCCAGCAAAACAACCTTGGAAACTGTTTCGGCGCAGCACAAAAAGTGATTCGGTTTGCCCAATATTCGGTAAGGCCATGGTCCTTCGTATGTGCTTTGAGGCCGCCACCACTAACGGACAATTCCATGCGAACATCGGGCCGAGAGGATTGAGTATAATTTCTCCACAATGTTGACAGAGGTTTCTCCACACATCCCTCACCTGAAACGAAACCAAAACCATATATTTACCAACAAATATTAATAAACATTAAAAACACTCAACTATATGTACAAATAATAATCATACATTTCTACGTACATATGTACAATTATCAACTATTGATGACGCGTCACTAATTTCTAACTATTTATTTAATTTAAATAAATTATATACAGGATGTTTTCTTTTAAAAACATATTCCATTGTTTAAATTATCTATTACAATTTCTATTTAGGAATATATAAAAAAAACACATAATAACTGAATTTTATTTAAATAAATATTCAATTTTACCTATTATAAACACTAATTATCGTCACCACTAAAGAATGTGCATTACATTCAAAACTAAGCTTCCTGTCTAAATAATGAATAAATTATCTCGAATAAAAATTAATAATTGACATTATAAAACATTTTCAAACAAAAAAATACTAATAATTGAACGCATTTAATTTTGAAGCCATTTATAAAAATTAAAAAGTAATTTTCAACGTAAAAACACCACGCATTAAAAATTATTAAAAATTTAAAATAATTGTTTTGTTTATTGGTAAAATGAGGTAAAAAAATATAATAATGTTTACCAACAAAAACTATCAGCAAATATAAAAAAAACAATTATACAATTTTCAAAATTAATTTGAACTTTGTGTTAAAAGGTAATAAAAAGAGCAGTTTTTATTTCTTCTTGTTCTGCTTTATAAAAGGATTAAGCTATAAATAGCCTGAAGACACTAACAAATAATACGAACCTGATATTCGGTTACATAAAATTTTAAATCCGAAAAATGAAATACAAACACCAGGCATTATAACGCCAGCTCCAAGGCTAACAGGATTTTTTTGCATGTTTGTGTCTGAAGTGTTTTTTATCAAATAAAAAAAAATGTTGAACCTGTATTTATCATAATTTGTTTTTACTATCATTCATATATTTCATATGTTATGCGGCGAACTAACCATAAATATAATCATTTTCGCATAAAATCTAAATTACACAAATCCCTAACGAACCATATGTTATTCAAACTGCGTTATGTTTCTTACTTCAATTTTATTTCATTCGTAAAATTGTATATTACGCTTAGAAATCAAAAAGGGACTAAAAAAAGTACTATTTATCTAAAATTAAGAATGATGCATAAATATTTGAGTAAATATAATAAGTGTTAGCTTGTTATCGTTGTAAAGATAAGAACCTTTAAGGAATTTAAGTTAAAATGTGATAATTGTATAATTTGACAGTGGTAAACAATAAGTACGTAACAGAAATTTGGTAAACAAACATGAAAACAATAACTAGGTAGTGAAGAATATTGTTAAATATCTGCGCAACACTACAAGAGACATAATGAATAGTTATGCTTGAAATAATCCACAATTCGTTGAGCGTGTAATGGCCTAATCGTGTTCAACGCCTAATTACCACTTGTACATAACAGTGTATCAGTTTACATATGTTTTCACTATATTTGAAGTTTATTCACTAAATATTAAATAGTCACATTGTCAAAATCAAAAAGACACACACATTATTACGAAAATAATGTGGACTTATTTACAAATAAATTATTTACAACTAGAGTAAACAAGCACTTCTGGATTGAATATACTTTTCAAAAATACACACATTAGATATACGCTCACATACAGACAGACATTTTAAAAATAGCATCGATTCAGGGAAGGTCAAGATGTATATTTCCGTTAAAATCTCGAGATTGCAGGTTGGTTTCGTGTTTGTTTAGGCTTTATTATTTTACTCAATTTACTAGTTTTTATTATCTAAACTTACATTTACCCAATATGATAGTAAATGTGCACATTTACCGGTTAATATGTATATGTGTAGAAATTGTTGTTTAGGTGCATTAAATTGTTGAACGAAAGTGATTCGTTTTACGATGTGCTAATGGCGCAAAAATGGTCATCTGACAAAAATACACTTTTACTTTCTTTCTAAACGTGATATAAAAGAAAGTATAGTAATTACGAAGAATCCACAGAATGGCGTGGTCGTCTTAACTTTCTTTAATTAACAATGTTTCACAATATTTGAACGAACGACGTAAAATTGAAATTTGAATATCTATATGTATATAGATACTTAAATTTTGTTCAAATATATTTAATCAATTGAACAAATCTGATATTATATTAAAAAATTGAGAAGAGTTCTATGAATAACCGCAAGAGGACTTAAAACCAACAATTTTATAAACGCTAATTGCCTATTTTAAAATAAAATAGCTATAACTTAGTATTTAATATTCATTTAATTAAAATATTTAAAAGAATTTAAAGTATCCCTATGCTTAACCAGATATGGAAATATGTACAGTTACGCTCGCATTATGTGAATGTGACCTAGAAGGTTGTTAAACATCATTATTAATTAAATTAAATGTTAAGTAACGTAGTAAAAATAATTGTTATAACATTAAACTAGAGACCCTGGTCATGAAACAACAAAATTTTAATCAAATACCCACTTTATTCGTACTGACTTACCTTCAGCACTGTATAGCAGTATAATCGTCTCTAAACCGGAAACAAGATGGCCGACACGTTATGACATATCATGGTCGGTCACGAATCGCATAATTTACAGCGCCTTACGTTTATTACATATACAGTTCGTATTTGAATTAATTGCAAAAACATCGAATTCAATTCTCGTCATAATAATTCATTTTACTTTAAATTGTATAATAAGCGAACGCTTATAGCTTGAATTTGGCCAGATTTTAAGGCTACAAGTTCAAGGTCAAACAGGTATACTTGTTGTGAAGTGATTTAAATTTTTATTGATTTCGCTTTGAATTTTAATTTAAATTTATATAAATTGAAAACAAGATTTAAAATAGTCACACAAATAGAAAAGTTTGCATTAGACGAAAAAAAAAAATGTATTCCCAAAAATTATCTTTTATAATTATATGAATTACAATTAAGAACACACCTTTAAAATACAAACGAAATTTTGAACCGTCACAAATTATTCCTAAATATTAAAACGTTTCTTTACTGTGACTTGTGACGTCGGGCACTTATAAATTAATGTTAATTTAATTATCATAAATTTGGAACATTTAAAATTACATTAGAGACCCTTTTAACCAAGATGTACCTGTGCTACTTATCTAAAAAAAAATGTTTGATGTATCCATTATAAGTGACGACAATAATAAACGTAGCGCTAATTGAATTAACTTAATAATCATTTATATATAGACACATATTACCCAACACACTTGATTTATAAAAAAATTGTTAAATTTTAATAAGATGTTAACAAAAAAAACTCAATCTAATTCGTCATTAACAAAAACTAGTTCTTCATTATCAATGTCGTAATATTATATAACTGCAATGTCGCACTAAACTTTCATTTTTGAATATTCTTTGGAAAAATAAAAGCTTTTCTTCATTTTACCTTTAACCATTATACTTTAGAGCTTTCTCTCTCTTTTACACACACATATACACACACACAGAAATATAGACTAATTTCCAAAAATAGTCACTCTATTCAGGGAAGGTCAAAAGGTATATTTGTTATACGCTTCGGAGTTAAAGTGTAATTTCAAGTAGTCCTCTATACTGTAGTAGAGTTAAAAATTTAATATGTAAGTACCGTATTAGTCATGTTATTACAAAACTGTAAATTATGTATGTTTGTTAAGTGATTACGCAAAAGTAAGATACTCTCGTACAAACATTTATTAGATTAAAATCTAACAATAAATTGTTTATGAAGATAGCTTTACGCATATGTAATACGTTAATATATGTGTAGATGCGTTCACAGAACATAAAAATATTTTAGCCGAGTTACAGTTGCTTCATAAACATATGCAGTCATTTGTTTTACCCATGCGATTATTTTTATCTTGGGAATTTCTGGTTAAATTTAAGACTATATAAAACCGTTATTTACTATCTTATTCGGAATAATATATAGACAATATATAGATAATAGCGTGTAAACAATAACATAAATCTATCAGGTATTTTTGCGTAACAATTATATGTGAAATATGTATATGAGGAATTTTACAAAAACAACAGCTGTTGCTGCGCTGATTCAAGGTAAATTCATTCGATATGCAATGCAATATGCATTATTTAACACCGAGTAAATATAGATTACATGCAATGCAAAATATGATATGGCATGAATCAATTAATGCTATTTCATTTTCTTTATTAACTATTATTAAAAGCTTTTTAAAAAATAGGGAAACATGTTTAATGCTACTGATATATGTAGGTATTATATATATATATTTAACTTTAGTCAAATATGTAATTACGATTAAGATACTAGGAATAATATTTGGTAACTTAGAGTAAATAACGAACAGATTAAAATGTCTAAATTTAGTTGCGTTAGAATAAAATTTATGCCTTTTCGTCTTTTGTATATTTTTATTCAAATTTAAAATATTAATATAGTGATTTAAATCTTAATTTAATAGCCTAAAAACTGTTTGTTTCGTCTCTAAAGAATAAATTCAATGCTTGCTTGGTTGTTTATAAATAACGCGAATCATTATAGTAGATAAAATCAACATTTATTTGAATCAAAGGCCATCAGGATACTTTAACTCACATGCATAATTCAGTGGACTGACAAAAGGCATATTATCCACTAAATCTAACGAGAAATTATTAATCTTGGCATACGTGTTAAAGACACCAATCTATAATAGGACACTACAACACCATGTGACCGAATTATTTGCTATAATGACGCTCTACTTGACAAACCCAATTGCCTGCACAATTGAGAGGTGAATTAGCTAAATTAAAATTGGTTAGTAGGACATTAATTTTGTTTTCGACATTTTTAAATGTTAATTTGATCATATTCAAATTACACATAATTATATAATAACACACTGAACACAAATAAGTGTTCATTTATGTTTCTTCTAAAGACGTTCTCATAGCTTATGTAATTTGATTAATGTTAATACATCAATATCACTGATAAAATATTTAAGTTGTCAATAACTCCCGAAATAAGGAACCTTATGGATTTAAAATTCGTATGGCATGAATTATGTACTTATAGATTATGTATACTAAATTTGGAGTCAATTTGTTCAATATATTTAGAGGAGAAGGAGCGACTAATTTGGTCTTACGAGCGAGTCAATGACGACTAACAGCATCTGTATATGATATGTACATATATTTGTATTCAGGACGATGAAAAATGGTACTTTTTGTTAAAGAAATATTTAAACTAATTACTTAAATGCTTTAAGGTTTTCGATATGTTATATACGGCGTTATTTTTTATTGTTTATCAAGCAACATATGTAAATTGATGTAGAAAAATGTAAATATTCTTAGAACTCGGTACATATAAAGTGCAATAAGTAACAACGATAAAATTGTGTGGTACATACATACATATATTCTGTTTTACAAAATGATTATAGCATGTTTCTTAAAAGCATTCCACACCAACTTTGATATCAACTTCCTGTTTTTACTTCTTATTACAAAACAATACACGCAATTATTTTTGCATATCACACAAATACATATTTATGCTTTTCAATGCCATAAAAAAATTACTTAGTACACAAACGAAAAACACATTTTATTAAAAGTTATAATCATAAAACTGTCTGTCATATATCTCCGTTTTTATCCGCACTATAGTCACAAGAACAAGTTAACCTTAAACTTAAACCGCGAGTTAATCAGTATATCCGGTTTTTACACGATGAAAGCAAAAATCTCCAAATTTATGTTAGACCAGTTATATATATTTCAAATGACTAATTTCTGTATATTTTTCAAACAATGAATTTATTCATATATTTTATGATTCAACATCTTGTGACTAATACTAGTTTGGTGGGGAATAGCGTGACGTTTTATATCTATCATCTGTGCAATTAATAATTAACGACACTTTGTTAAATTCATACGAAATTCTGTCACCTTTAAGTTTGTAATTAAAAATTCTAAAACCATTTCAGTTGCTGATATATGTATGTACATATGTTTATAAAAAGGAAGTGCGCTTTGGGAAACACTAAAACTAACAAAGTATTTCTCCATTTCGCATCCTGCCAGTGTCATCATTTTATTACAATAAAACAGTCAATCTGATCTTACTATTAATTACGTTATTAAATTGAGTTGTTTGAGTTTAGGATTTAGAGTTTTATAGAACACACTAACGTACTAAATTAAATTAGTGAACTCAATTTATGTGTTAAGCATATATTGCTGTGTATCCCTTAAAATGAACTTTAGAGTATATATTGATTTAAAGTGCTCCTTAAAACCTGTCTATCAAATTATACTTGTAGTTTCGACATTGTTGTATTTTATTGTATTAAATTTTAATATGTCAGAATAAAATGAGAAAATGTGTAAACAATAAATAATATAAGATCGAAAAGTGCGATGGAATTCTTTGCAGAAAAAGGTCAAGATCTTATACTAACATTCGCAGGTGATTGTATAAGACTTCACGAACAGTTCGTTGTTGTGCAATGTACATTTCGATACTTGCAATAATAATTTTAAAGTTCAAAAAGCAATAAAATATTGTTTTTCTAATTATTAATGATAGTAAAACAGTGCTAATAAATAAATCGTGTTTATTACTTATTTATTTACACCTGCGAATATCCGTTAGAATACGAAACAATATACAAGTTTTATATATCTGCATTTCAAATGTTTATTTATTTTAGAAACTATTTATTTAATCTGTAAAATTACTTTGGTAAAATCATTGAATACTTCTAATAAGCACAAGGATGAATTTTTAGCAACTTACGTATATCTATCTAATTATTAAATAAAACATAAAACGTAAATTTTGAGTTT
Source organism: Nebria brevicollis (assembly GCA_944738965.1). Lineage (NCBI taxonomy): Eukaryota > Metazoa > Arthropoda > Insecta > Coleoptera > Carabidae > Nebria > Nebria brevicollis. The sequence continues at coordinate 10,299,873 of OX122907.1, forward strand.
ATTTACCAACCAAAAATAGCAAAGTGTACTTAAATCATTTAAAAACATATAAAAATAGCGTATTTTAGTTGTTGGGCAAACATAACAATTAAGGCAATAATAATTTTAACTTTTTAAGATGCTTTGTCAAATTTATTTAAAAAATTTGGCAAATTATATTTAGCTATAATTTGGCAATGGCCTTTCAATAAATGTATACACTTTTAAAAATAATAATTGTCTATGTAATTTGATGTAAAATGTAGGTGGTTAAGAAGCCTTCTACGTAAATGTATGAGAAATATGAGTAAAGTATTTTTAGACGTTCTTTTCGGCCAATTATTTTTATTGTTATGGTTATTTATATCAAATGTCACGATTAAATCAAAATTTATTTTAAGCACTATACTTCCACGTGATGTACTATATAATTAAATTAGCGAAACAGGTTTTTAAACAAGGAAAAATATAAAAATTCCATCGCATACAAGTTTAGTTAAAAAAAACGAAAAAGAAATTGCTTAATTAAAATCAAGAAGCAAGTTTGCTCATGTTACTTATACTCCATATACATATCCTTCTTCATCAACACACACGTGCAACCTTAATATATATAGACTTTTTTCTACTTTACGAAGAGCTTAAGTACTCGGGTAAGTAACTAAAATATTTTTACAAAAAAAAAAAGACTGACACGCCTAGACCTGTACACATACGTATATGAGCAATGAAACCTGTAGGTATAAATATGTGGTAGTGATAGGGTCGTTAATTTGAAAAACTTGTACAGGAAACTGTCAACGGTTTACGTCAAAACGGGAAGTTACTATGGTAGAGAATTCGCGTAAGAGAAAGCAATGAGTACCGAGCGCACCATACCAAACAGGTGTTTCTGTTAGTACGAGTTTTATTTGTTTAAAAATGAAATGCATTTCTTTATGTTGAAAAAGAAACGGAATGGTCAAGTATAAATCGTAAAGAATCTTTAAAGTGATCATTATAAATTTCTCTTGGGTCAAACATTGACTATAAAACAATGAGAATGTCTATTTAATATTTATTGATGAAAATCAGTACAATTTTGAATTTAAAGTACAGTAACTCCAGAAATAAGGAGCTTAGTGGATTTAAAATGCGAACAGTACGAATTATATACATATAGATTATGTATACTAAATTTGGTATAAAATCCTTTAGTGATTTTAGAGGAGAAGCGGCGACAAATTCAGTCTTACGAGCGACAAAACAAGCAACGACTAACATATACGTATATAAGAATAAATATATAGATAGGAGAGATGTAGATAAGTAATAAATATTCATAATATATGAACATATTTGGGACTATTTATAGAAATTCCATAACAGTGACTATAGGGCTATAGACATATAAGCATTTCAAGGTTGTAGAGCTTAATTTAGCTTTAGCGCTTATAAAAATATAAAATAATTTGATGGGAGGATAAAAACAAGTTTAATAAATGATTCTTACCTTTAGCCCATCCAGTGAGGACATTCCCAAGATAAGCAACCTTATGTAAAGGATCCGGTGTAGTAATGTCAACACTTGCGTATCTTTTCAATCGCAATCGATTGAACAGAGTCTTGAGCGCTCGCCGACCGAATTCTTTCGGTTGCCTTCTGCACGGCATCTCATTGTAGATCGCTTCAAGCGACGGCGCTTTTCGTCGCTCCAACGCAAAGTTCGGTAAAATCACCTCGCCGTCCGTGCAATCGTCGGACATCTTGTCGCGGCACGAGTTGATCAATTACGCGCACATTTCACTCAATTGCACCACAACGTTAAGTAGGACGTTTTTTATTTTATTTTAGAAAAATCCCCAAATTGACGACGATTGTGTCGGTTTCTATTGTTTCATTTTATAGCTTTGTTTTGATTGTACTTGACTGCTCAATTATTGATAAATTCCACGATTTTTACCTGAAACACAATGATATTTTTTATTAATAACATATTTTGGATTAACCTAGTTTTTTATGCGCATTTAATTCATTTTTTCTTTCTTATACAAAGTAATGAGGAAGTATTATAAAAATGTTTGATATCTTAATAATAACACAATAAATTATAATATTTAAAAATGTGGTTTTTCGAATAACCTTTAGTATAATTTTAAAACAGCTATTTAAATTTGAATGTCGAAGCTCTTCAAAGTATAACAAATGTTTCCTAGGTTGGTATAAATAATAGAAGGTTATTTCCTGTTAAATCAATTTAACATAATTAATATTTATTTCCAAATTGCTTCGTATTAATTGTTAGTCATGTTTAAGCTACCTATGTGTATATAGTAGTCGAATTTACGTTAGCTATAATATATAATGTCGTAGATTGCTTAATGTAATGGCACAGCTGCGGGACGTTCATTATTTTTTTGCCTTGGCAGTCAACCTGTGAATTGTCCAACATGCTTTTGATCTAGTAACCTTTGTTTTAAACGAGCTATATAGTGAATTATAAGCCTAGATTTTTTTTTTCATCTAGTTTAGATTAGTCTTAATAACTTACAATTAACACCAATCAATATGAAATAATTTATACTTTTCATAATTATTAAAACTATTACAGATCCTAGATATCTTTTAAATTAAATTCAATTCGAAAACTTATTTTATTAAAATTGAATATTCAAAAAATAACAAATTATTTTTTGTATTTAAAACAGCGGTGCTCAACAAAGTAGTTATTATTTCGTTTAAGAAAGTAATAACTATTAAAGAATTTCAAACTTTAAATAGATGAGAACTGTTGCTGTAGAGTAAAATGTGGTATTGAATACTAAAGATATTCAAATTTGGTGAAAAGTGAAAGTAGAAAATAACGCATAAAATAAATTGTACAATAGACGTCGAAAGGTCTTTTTAGACTTCACATATTTTTCTATTTTATACAGGATGTTTTATTGAGTCATTCAACAAATATTAAAAATGATTAATTATTTTTCGAAAATAGCGAAACTGCACAATTAAAAAACTAGTATAAGTAAAATAAATTTCGACTATGCAATGAAGGCAACGGTATAAATATGTAGGTACATATTTTTAATCATGCACCTTTATAGGCTAAAAAGAAATAAAAATGAAACGAGTGGTGCATTTGAATTGGCCGGCGAGAGGCGCACAACGGGGATTCTTATATGCATACACCTAACCTAACAACAGGACACAGTCTCTGTAGCAAGTTCTATAATGATAATGACGCAATATCAAGGTCACGCTGATGGTTTCTGGCTGAAGACAACGGCGAAGAATAAATAATAAGTCAGCATCACGGTGCTTGCAATAAAAATACATAATAACGTCTGGACGTTTCGAATAAAGAACTAAAAAAAGCTTTGTTGTTGTTTAACAACAGCTCCAAAATGGATTTCGACTACACTGGTTGGAAATTTTCCAAACACCTAATCGGGTACTAGGATCCGTTTAAATTTCATGGAATCATTAATTCAATAAAATATATTTTAATTTTTGACAACAACAATTTTATAAAATTACATATTATTCTAGTGCGACATATCCTGTACGACATATTTAAGTTACTTCTTAATAGACTTAAGTATACTTAAGAATCCTGAATGTATTCATTTTTATAGGCGAAAGTTTTAAATAAAAATATTATTATTCTAACAATTTTATTATTTTATACCAGTAATTAATATTTCCTCTACCAAAAAATTTACTATTAGACAATAATTTTCCATTATCATTAAATGAATTTCTGCTAACGAAAATATAATTTCTGCTAATCGACAATTAAATTCTGTTATCAAGGAACGATTTTCCGTAATTACCGATAATTAAATGTTATTCTAGTATTTTTAAATATTATTAAAGTAACAATGCTGAAGTTGCAAAGCAAGTTCCATGAAAATAAGGTTAATAATAGGAAGCAAATGCGGAGAGAATGATATGTTTAATTAAAGAATTTCGCAATTATACCCAACATCCATTTTTTTCCCGTTTCTGAATGAGGAAACCATATTAATATTCCGTCTTAGAACACCAACATGCAATTAATTTCATATATACTACACCTAATACGTTGCAATGCAATTTATAAATTTAATTCATTGAAATCAACCAACTATGAACTAAAACATATGACTCTAGGGGCAGGGGTGGGAGGGTAGTTAATAAGCACATATAATCCAAGGAAATGAATTTAGATGTCTAACTTAAAATATAGTATTTGCAATTTTGTCTGTTTGCCGCGATTTTATTTATCAATAAAACGTTAAGAATTAATAAATTAACGAAATTTTATTAAATTAATATCCTACATAAAATAAACAAAAATAGCACACATTGACAGTGTTAAGCTATGATACGCGAAGGCCAGTCCTTCTCTTGGTAGTAGCAGCCTTAGGTAGAAGCGCATGAAGGCGACAATGGTTAAATCATTTTGCCAATAAATTCCATTCGTTTCATTGTCATTGTGACACCGTGAATCATTCGATTAATTACGTTTGTGTTTGTGTGCGTGTCACGTCATATGATATACATCGTTACGGGGGCGTAGTCACAACCTTTTGACATTGTCTTGATGTGATGGTTAATTTTGTAAAAAAAAATAAAATAAAACGAAGAGAATAGAATTGTAGACTTCCCGTATTCGATATTCCCACCCATTGAATCCGAGCACTGTTTACAATACAAACAATACGCTGATTGTTTCAATTAAACTGGTGTTAAGGTTGAATTCAAAACGTTCGTCGACGAAATTCACCGAAAAACGCGAGAAAGTTTTTATTTCTGTACAGGTTCGAAAGTGAAGTATTCTAAAAACTCGCGAAAAAAGCCATTTGCACTTTCAAGCACCATAAATCATAACTAATTTAACTAACTCGCTTTTAAAAATTTATAATTTTTGGTTTAATCAAGGTTTTTAATAAATTGTTGCGCCATTGCGGCGAGTCCTTTGTTTTCATTAGTTGCTTCACGATTTTACAATCATAAAAAAAAATTACACTTTTAATAAATCACTGTCTATTTGACCAACAATTCTTCAGCTTATAATTATCAAGTTGGCTTATGTAAAAACACATATAATAAAGTATTTTGGGGCAAGTTCAAGGATAAGATGATATTTTTAGCTGCGCAAAAAAATATTTATAGAAACCGAAATTGCGTTGTATAACACGTAAATTGGTATTAGCAAATAATTAAAAAACACTTAATGTGAATTTAATTTATAGTTATGCAATGTAATTGATTAAATGGAGATGAAAATTATTTTCCTATATCGATCGATTGCTTAAAAATTGTTTTAAATAATTTGCGAAACGAGTTAAGATTAATAATTAAATTGTAATTGAGTGAAACTGGGAACTCAGCCCCTTTTCGTATTTTTTCCGCCACACCCAACATTCGCTTTTAATACTTTCATAACTAAAAGTAACTTTTTGATCAAAAAATGTTCCTTTCCAAAGTAAAAGTTAAACTTCAGTTCATTTCATAGTAATTTTATAATAATTAATAGGTGTTCCTTATAAATATAATATAAATCAGAATCAACATTTTAAAATTAATTACCCTAGAATCAAGATACTTCAATTTTACTTCTACTATAATTAATCAAATCAAAATTAATAAAAGAAATTAAATAAAGAAGCAAATGCAGTGTATTATACGTAATAGATATGTTTTTTTAAAATAAGAATAAAATATACATTTTTTTAAAATTAATAAGTTATTACGTTATTTTAGAAAATATTGCCAGCTGATTTGAATGATTCAATAATTAAAATTTGGTTTTAGTAATTAAACACGTCCGTTATTATTAATGAAGTTTATACATCTACAGTAGTAATAAGTATGGTTTAATAATGGAATATAAATCAGTCAAGTAAGCATGGCCGAGCATACATAATAATAGATAGAAATAATCGCGAACGCACGCGATTCATGCGAGCATTGCTTTGTGTACGAGTTGCATATAATCTTAATTGTATATCGGAACGATTAAACAGATCTAATATCTAATTTATAGATTCCCCGTTGCGGTAATTCTAGAATATCATTATCTATAGATCATCTAGACACATGAACCATACCTAGAAGGATTTATTTAGTTGCCTAGACCCCCCCCCCTAGTTTCGCAAATTTTTATTTTATTTAAATACACAAAAAAATACATGTTTTAAACATCCTCTTTGTGTGTCAAAATGTAGATATTTTTAATAAATTAATGAAATAAATCGTTTCGCTTAACTCCGATACCCGATCTAGCATTTGCATATTACCATAATTAATAATGGAATGTTAGTTAATTAAAAATCCCGTTAAGCGCGTAGTAAATAAATTCAAAAATCACAACTGACTATATATATACATATAAATCAAAATTCCTTGCGTATTGATTGGCCAGTGACAAACAAAACGTATTTGGAAATAGTTGAATAAATTAACCGCGAACGACTTCCAACCCAATTAGTATTAGGTGTTTTAATTATCATATCTATGTATTTAACAGTCTAATTATAGTTTATTGTGTTTATACGGTGTCGGTACTGGTAACAGTAAACCGGCCTGGTTACTTATATGCAAACTATAAACCATAACAACAAATGCATTTACACCAACGTCTAAGTACACACTGACATACGTAGATTAAATTCTTTATATGTATATGATCAATAAATTGTCTAAATTACGCATTCAAATCTTTATTCTTTATTAATAAATATAATAAACTACTCAAAAATGAATAAATGCAAGAATTACTTAATAATAAGAAATTAAATGATATTCAGTGTGCTGTGGTTAGTGACGAAATGGAACGTGAATAGATCTTATAATGTAGAATAGTCAATAAGGCTAATAGCAAAAATATTCAACAGAAAATGCAAATAATTATAGCACATTTAAAAACTAGAGCAAAACATTATTATGAATGGTGTGAAATTCGTTCAAGTTACGCACAGCACCCTATTACCGAAAGGTCTCCACTCTTATTTGAGTCTAGTAGGCTTAGTTAGTACTGCCGTAGAGAATTAAACAGTAACGAGCGATACGAACACGTGAAACGCACAGATCCGTAACCATAGTTACGGAAACTATCCGGCAGATATAAATTCAAAATAAACAGGTGTGCAGTGGGCACCGATGCAATTTGCAGGTGTTATGAAATATCGTCGTTGCCGCCGCATACTTCGACCGCTCTTTCGTGCTTTCGTTCACTAGCTTCTTGGTGCACACTGCACAGTAATAATTGGTCGGCTTATACCTACATAGCTTATATACACCGTTCGACTATGCAGCGTTGCCATCATGCACCTATATTCATATCATTTACCCATTTTGCGTATATAAGTATTTTTCTTTCATACAGGAATTTAATTTTAACAATAATTACCATTATATAATGTTATGTTTGTAAAAAGCATCACTTTAAAACTAGCCTTATCAAAATGGAATGTATGTACTGAAATTAGAAAGACATTAGACATTTTTGCCCCTGAACTTGTCGCAAGCGAGAATGTTCTATAGTATCTTAATGTTCGATTTATAAATTTCACGTAATATTATTATTATCTATACATACATACATACGTGGAAAGTGGCTAATTAAAATTATAATTATTATTTTTACTCCTGGTTTTATCTGTCGTAACACTTAGAAACTGTGTCCAATAGGCTAATAATAGTTTTATTTCAAACTGAATTGACATTGTCATAAATGTTATTCTCTTTTACCTACTTTATCAATTTATACGCGTTTCTTGTCTTTATTTATTTTTGCGCTACATATTTGTATGTTTATGTATATGAGAGAGATAGAGAGAGAGAGAGAGCTGTACAGCTTAAACGGTTAAAGATAAAATTATTGAACTTTAAAGTTGAGAATTGCTTAGCAAACAGCATCTTATTTTTGAAACATGACACATAATGGTTACCCCTATAAAGTTGAGTGATTTGAAAGATAAATACAGTAACTATAGTTACCTACCGCAAAACAACAAATGAATGCGGAACAACAGAATAATATAGTGGCGTGTATACAACGAAACAACACACGTCTCATGGCACTGAGCAAGCGGTATTATATTAATCGATTATGAATTCATTTCTGACCAAATAAAGCGAATAACATTACAAGCAACAGGCTCTACCAGAACGACTTACTTCTTCCATAAACATATACATACATTCAAAGACATAACACGCGACACTTAACTATGCGCGAGTGCATTGATTATTTAACAGAAAACTGTATTTCCTGGTCGACTAGTTCACATTAATAGAATTTTAACTCGTTATTATAACAAACATCGATGAGCGTCTTTAGTATTCTCACATTTGGTTTTAAATCATATTATAATTTATTAATTGACAGAATTACATATGATTTAATTAAAAATATTGTGAACCGCGTAGGTTTTAATTAATGGATATATCTATAATAGCTAATGATACTAACTGAAATATATTTATCCTGCGGCACGGAATGGAAACAATTATAAAAATCGTGTTGGTATGTAAATTATACTGGAACTACTTGAACCGTGATAAGATTTACCATTCTCGGAATTTATTAACCATAATTTACAACAATTGAACGAAATTTAGTCATTTTTAAATATAGTTTAGTATTTTTATTAAATTACGCACATTTCCTAATATCTCACTCATAAATCAAAAATTACCTTTTCCTAACAAACGTACCAATTACATCCAATTTTTTTTTTTGTTAATTATTTTATGATACTGATATGTGTTTAAATAAACATAGTTTTATATCTATTGGTAAATATACTATTGTTATCTTTAGATGCCTAGACTGTCTATTCTTAATGAATAAATACTGTTAGTAATTATTTATAAATTAATATAAAATATATCAAATTTGTTGGGTTTGGATAGTCGTAAGAAAATAAGCACTGTTTGTCTGCCACTGTTGTATTTATTTAACAACAGTTAAATAAGTATGAATATTGGTCAAACAGATATGTTTGATTAAAAACGCTACTATTGGTGTTACATTCCAGGTTAATTTTAATGTTCTTTTAAATTTAAAATATTTGAAATGCCCGTTACTTTCTCGGACGTTAAAATTGTTTAATTTCCGGTTTAGATTTTGTTTTCTATACTAAAAGGCACTCTTCCGGTTTAGATACAAAATTATTCGTTATTTTTGAGTTGAAATGTATTTAGGTTTAAGCGACCACACTTCACATATTTCGATTCAGGGAAGGTCAAAACGTATTTTTACGTAAAAATCACGAAATCGTAATCGTTTATGATTCCAAAACTTTATTACTTTGTTTAAGAAAGTAAACAGGAATTTGGATATAGGAAATATTTGAATAGGAATTCCCATTTTTGATATTATCGCATTTGGGAGTACCAAATATTTAGATATCTTTTTGCGGTTTTTACGAACTCATTTTAAATGTTTGCCAAAGGATTTTTACGAGATTAAATAAAATGTATTAATATATATTTCCTTAATGTCGTCATTAACTAAATTCTAATAAAACAATATTTTCCCTTGGCAAACATTAAAAATACATAAATCAAATTTCTCCTTTCTCCCGAAATATATTAACTTATATATAAATAAACTAAAAACTGTATGAATTGTTTAGAGCCCATAAAAAACCTTCATAAATAAACTCAAAAGTCGTAAAATAAAAATCGTAAAATTAAAAAAATAAAACAAAATCGTACTTTTGTTTTTCACAGTATCGCCAGAATTGTAATTCAACTAATAATTATCAGAAAAATGACTTGATAGTTTATGAATTTAAATTGCTAAAGCCTAGTTTTTTAATACGGAACAGTGTTAATAATTTATTATTTAAATGACTCCATTCACTTATGAACTAAAATTTACTTACTTAAAATTGTAATCCAACAAGAGCAATCACTAGTAAAAATGTTTTTAAAGCGGTTTTGAAAAACTATCAAAATAATAGTTGTCGGAGAACAAACTTCACATGGTGAACGTTAGAGACAATGACAACGCCGAGAAGAAAAGCACACAACAGAATAGGCCTTGACCGCAGAACAACAGCAAAGAGTAGCTCAAAAACACAACGCGCTACAACCATCCACTGCCAACACTCTTCGGCCAACTACCGGACGGATCGGATTCGCGGCTCGCGGTCACCCATGTATACTAACATCACTCCAGCTAGCGTCTTCAAGAGGGGGACGACTATCACCTCTACCTTCAATATAGTGTACCATTTTTTATTTATTATAATTAGCCAGGCTATTAGTTTTCATATAAAAAGGCTTTTTAATGGTTTGAGAATGTTATGCAAAATATTAATAAACAATCTTTTTTTGTTGTTACTTTGATTCCACCTTGGCTATACGATTTTTTTCCTACTATAAATAATCATAAAAATAAGTGCTAAGCTAAATCTATCATATATTTGACACTAACACGTACTTTCAACACTATAATTAACCATGTTTTATTGTTCGCATATTAAATAACATAATTATTTATAAAAATATTTGATTAATTACACAAATTCATTTTTTACCGTCTCTACGAAATCTATATAATATTCACTAAAACTCTAAAGATTCGCTATTTTTTTCGCTATTAAATAATTCGCCAGGACCTTAAAGTTCGCTAAAACTATAAAGTCCATTAGAACTGTAAGATTCGCCAGAACTTTAAGTATTGCTAATTAAAATGCAATGCAATGTGTGTTTAGAAACGTTTCGAATTTGGAGAAGAGAGTGAATAATTCCAAATTCATGTTCGATAGAGGGAAGGTCAAAAATTAAATTTGTAAATTGAAATAGTTCTTGATGACAATATGTACTTATTACTTTGTATAAGAAAATGTGTTCGTTTTTTTGCATATTAGTGCGACATTGCATTCTCTGAAAGTAACCTGTTATAGGTTTTATGTATGTATGTATTATAATATGAAAGGTTATGTGAAATATTTCGTCTAATATCCTTGTGTTGCTCACGAGAAGGACGCAAACTGCTCATGCTCCCGGAAGCTAAGACTCTGATGATGCGAGATCACTCCTATCATCCATCATTCTAGAATTTCGGCACAGGAGTAACTGGACGACTCAATCAAAATAAATTTCCGTTCCACATGAATTTTTCCTACTGTATTTTTATTAGTTTTCATTATCATTAAATAAGAAATATTTATTAATAATAAAAGTTAAAAAAATGACATCGAAGTTTGCATACAAATCTTAACAAAAGCATTTATAATCTCGTAAAATTAATATTTTGATTTCAATTGACCCATCAAAACTCGAATGAGAGGGCGTTGTTAGCATCGAATTAATACTCGTTAACCAAGTGCGATGCGTTGTTTTCGAAAGTGTACACACCTGACCGACATTAGTTGTGTAATTGTGATGTAACACCTTCTTCACTTTAATTCAATTGCTTGAACATTGACACAAGTCATGGCATTGACTTTAAACCAAGCTATTTTTGCTTTAAAACTAAATTAACTGAATTTAATTCGTAATCAAAAACGGATGCACTGATTACATTATATGGAACACCGCAAAGTACATTTGAGCTAAAATTATCTCGAAAACGAAAAGTATAAAACATAAAAATACTTCGCAAGAAATTAAAATACAGAAGATTTATTAATTTATAAATAAAATAGTAGCGTATCGACAAGCTGGAAGTATTGGTGTATGAAGGATAAATAGTTACTATTCGGTAGTGCAAAGTTAAAATAATTTTTAATTAAATCTATAATGATACTAATCATACCTGAAGTATGTAACGAATTAAAAATGGCATATAGCAAATAAATTAACAATTCCATTGATACATCACGTATAAAACGATATTTCTAAAGATTTATTATTCATGGTCAATGAATGATTGAAATGTGGATTTTTTTTAAATATGAGCTCAAACACTTTCTAAATACAACTAATAATAATTTACAGTTCGTTTACAAACTGATGATGCTCATTTTGCAATAAATTCATTACTGTACTTATTCGATTACGACTTAACGATAGATGATTTTTGATAGCGATTTTTCGTATATAATATACATTTATTGACAGTTTAATCGAATGATTCCTATAATTATCACGTTTTATCTTAATTGAAATAGCCGCGTTACACTAATGGCGTTTGCATTTCCCTTTTATCTATGAATTTAAATACAATGCAATAAATTAAATGCTTACGTTTCGAATCTGTATATGTTTGTTATGTAGGTAATTCAAATGTGATGTACAAATTGTTATTATTTCCTTTGCACACGTACTACACAGTTGTTAAGTACTAATATTATCTAAAATATTCTTAAGAGGAGGTAACTATAATTGTGTTTAACTTTAAACGCTCAAAAATGCTAAATTACTAAACTAATCGACAGTTTCTCAACAATTTCATCTGATAACTTTCGCCTATTCTATGTACGACATTTCTTACAATGTCATACTGCATATGAAAAGTTAAGATCGCGTAAAAAAGTAACAATTGTGCAACGACACTAGAAAATGTTCTTTCGTCAGGTTTTTCTCAAAAACAACTCAACTAAATGAAAAACAATGAAACATATTACACAATTTGCGCCTCTAGATTGTCGAGAATATAAAATTATATATGAAATACGATTTGTTTTAAAGATGTTATCTTCCAAATAAATCTGTACTTGTGGTTTTAACAATAAATTGTTAAGTTTCTATTTCTGCGTTTTATTGACAATACAAACTGTTTAGGTATTTAATTGTGGTAGGAAAATTTTATTCTATTTTCCCAGTAATGGCGACGAAAAAAATCCAATTTTTTAAAAACAACATTATTAACAGATGCAATAATAATAATATTATTTTAATCATTTCTGTACTTTGAATGAAAATTACTATTTAAGACGACAAAACATATCTTTCTAATTCAATCTTAAAGCTGTTGTTTATCTAACTTTCTTATTTTACGTGTAAACATTTATTTTTGCGAAATTACCAATATTGAGAATTAGCCATATAACTATTAAAGATCAGCATTCGAGGCTAATTGCTCAGTATCAAATTAAAAGTTAGTGGCTTGCCCTAAATAATTGTATAGTTTGTTTAGATAATTGTACAAAATTGTTTTATTTGTAAATGTTAAGATATAAGCATGCAAATGGTGTCAAATTTTAATTCGTAAATTATAAGTACAATTGTGATTTTTTATGAAGGCTTCCGGTTTGTTTATCATTTCGTCCGTTTCTGATAAATGTCAACTAATTCTAATTGAGAATATAAATGCACACACACACACACATATATGTATAAGAAATAAAAAATAGATAAATTTAACGTGAAATGCCTAATGTATAAAGTATGCTTTAAGTGTTTTCGAGGCTTCCTGATGACGTATATTCGCATTTTATATAAGCTTCGTAATCAACCAACTGAAAAGTTAAAACAAATGCATCGATTTAAGATTTATTCACGTTGTACACACTGACATAGTCCTTCTGGGATGACATGATGGATCAAATAATAATGCTTGTGTAATTTCTTTACAATAAACAATAATTATGCAAACTGATTAATTTTTAATTATAAAGTAATCGGAACACCAAAAATACATGATTTTCCAGAAAACATGTGGCCACCTTGAAGATTTTTTTTAAGTTCATGCGTAAATATATTTTTTTGCGCAGTTATCAACTACACAAGCATAATTTTAATACTTTACAAACTCAATCAATCAATTCCGACAAAATTATATTATTTTATTTTTAAATTCGAAATTAGTTATAAAATCTCAAAATTTGTAAAATATGTTTAATTTAAATTTAAAACAACTAGTTTTTTGCAATCATTCACCAATTGGAAGTGCAAATTTGTTTCAAATCGTTTTTAGTTTTTGTCTATTTTAAGAAAAACCATGCGTTATTTCGAAAAAAGTATTATTTAATAAACGAGAATCAATACAATTTTGTACACTTTTTGTTGGAAAAGTCTCCTAAACTAACTTCCGGTTTATGTGTTATAAGTGTGATTTTTTATCTATTTAAATATGCGTCAAAACAAATGAAAAAATGCATTGTTATGGAGAATATAATTATGTTTTTGTTTGTTGATTTGTATTTTAGTATCGTTTTTATTTTTATATTACAAAGAATACAAAGAATTTGAATTGTTTGGAAGTGTGTTAATTACATATGTTATTGAGGAATATTTCGGAAATGGTACTTTACAAAAATTGGTCATTAATGATGAGATTCCGTAATTACCTAGATCAATAGTGCTATAGTGAAGTCATCGAACTCGTCAGGTGTCTGATAATGGATACAGTATTAAACGCTAAGAAATACACCATTTAAAATTTCGCCAATGGAAATTTACAAGACTTTGAACTCTAAAAACCATCAACCATCGTTATTAATAATCTTTTTTATACACATTTTGTTTTTTTTGCCTAACATCACGAACAGACTGCTCGAGACACAAACACACTATCTCTCTTTTTTCGTTAGTTAATAGCAGTGGGAGGTGACGTCACATCTCGCGGCATCTATAATCTACCTACACTTTAGTTCATATGCAAGTGAAATTTAGCATTTTTACACTTCAACAGACAACTTTTGTTTAGTAAACATTGGCGACTCTTTTACTTTCTCCAGTTTCTTAGACGTTCTTTGAAAAATTACTAAACGTTTTTCCCATTTAGTTTACTCGCACAAATATATAACAAATAAAGGACCTAATGGTCCTAAAATTCAAACAGGAAATATTGTATATTCATAGATTATGTGTACTAAATTTGGTGTCAATCCGTTGAGTATTTTTAGAGGAGAAGGAGAGACAATATTTGGTCTTACGAGCGAGCAGCGGAACAAACAACGACTAACATTCAATAAGTATATGATTTATATATATATTTGTATTCAGGGTAGTGAAAAATGAACTTTTTGTTAAGAATTCTTTTAATTTTAGATGTTTAGAAATAAATGACTCATGCTTTAAGCACTTTTGTTAGACGAGTTAAGAATGTTAGATGGTTGAATGTAATAGAGAAAGTGATAAATTATCGGGAGGATTGAACGAATTTAAAGCGTCGTGACAGAACGAGCGAATTGCGCGATTAATCAAGTTTAAGTTAGTACGTTTTTTTTTGTTCGTTTTCGCGTAGGTCATTCAACTTTTTTTCTTGTATAAATAAAAGCATCACTTTCTCTCTGTCGTGGTATTAAAGGTATTTCGCATTCACATATGCATTCGTTGGGTAGAAAGTTGCCTTTGAACTGATTGTTGACATTTTTATGTACATCGTTTTCAAAAACGTACACTTACATTCCAAGAACATTCATTCATTTTATACCACCACCAGAAATACAATTTTATATTCGTTCATTTCTCTTAAAATATGTTTATATGTTTTTTTATTCAATTAACAAATAATGCATGTGGATTCTCCCAACATGATTAAAATTAATTAATCTTGTTGGAGATGCGAAAGATGTTTAAATTTTGTTTTGAATCGAGCAAGGTGACTTTAACAGTGGCGATAAAAAAATGACTTTTTGGCAAATGTTGATAGAATTAATGGCGAATTAATAATAGGTTGGCTTTAGTATGGCAATTATGAGGATTTTTGCTTTGATGTAACACTTAATACGTATCGCTATTTTGTAAATTTGATTGTATGTAATAAAAAGTTAACTTTTATAATTATATATTTATAAGCCTATAACATACAAGTTTATTTAGCTAAAACATGTTTTTGTTGCAGTATGTGTGTGTGTGTGTGCGTGCGTGTATATTTTGAAAATCAAAACGCGACTCGCGAATATTTCCATGACAGAAATAACCTTGACTTTAACCAACAACAGATTCGTTTTGCAGAAAAACGACCTTTTTTGGAAAACAATAAATCATTATTATTTCGAAATTAACACCTACATTTTCAACAAGCAATCATTCCTAGTTAATACATGAATGTAATATATTGCTCTCGTAAGTAAAATACTGAAAACACCTGAAATTCACATCGCCTGTAAACTAGGTAGCCAAATCTACAGGTGTGAGTTTGAGTTATCTCGTTTTAGTTTTTAGGAGGATATTTTTAAAATATTTTCCACACTTAATAAACAGATTAATCAAAAATAAATAATTGAATAAAAATTTAAAGAAATATTTATTATTCTTAGAATTGTGAACAAAAATTGTAATTCATTTTAATAAACATATATAATTAGAAACATTTGAGTTACGATTTATGTTTTTTTCAACAAAATAACTAAAGGCTCACCATGGCTACCATAGAATAAATATCTCTATAAGAAGGACGACATACCTTAACTCTTTATATACATACATATGTGTGCATTAGTAAATTTATATTACATATATATATAAATAACGCTTATTGACCGAACACGCGTTATTTTACCGTTATTATTACTGTATACCGTTGAGTATTTCACATCTGAGTGTTTATCAATAACTCTATTGGAAATGACTTTTAATATTAACGTAAATAGCATTTTTGAAAAAAACATTTTTATATATGTACATAAGACATATTTTGCGTTGAACTCTTATTGGTTTTCGTGAACCACTCACGATACCAGGTGTTTATTATTTGCACAGAGACAAACGTGATCTTTATGAATAAACTATTAAGTTCATATGTACGTGAATCATCAATAAAAATACGACATGACAAGTTCTAATTACTACTTGTATGTACGCACACATATATGTTTATTTTGTTAAACAATGAGATGTTGCAACTTTGATTTGTCTAATGAACTGACGTCAACTACAATAAAATAAAATATCTATAGTCACTAATGTACTTTTGTGGTCACAATTCGCGAGTCTAACACGTAGATCTGGTGGCCAAAATTGTAAACTAACGCATAGAGGCTACTGTATTAACATATCTGCTATGCTTTGCACTAAATTTTCTTATACGTATTTTATTTAAAAAGGAATTATATTCAAATACAATAATTAAAAAAAATCAAGAAAATATAATTATTTACGATTTAAATCAACCAAAAACTATATGTGTGTGGGTGTATTATATTTAAAATATTTTACTAATCTAATTATTTGAAACAATATTTGATTTTATGTTTTTTTAATGGCGGACACAATAAATTTCCATATACGTATTAGTTGAAAACCCGGTAATGAATCGAGTAATGATAATACGGTTTTTAAATAATTGCGTACGTCCTACTATTTGTATTTTATATTAAATAATAATTTGTGCGACTAATTGTTGAACAATAAGTCGTAATGACCTAAATCTTGTCGCAGATATATTTATAGCTATTAATGGGGAAATATGAATATATGAAATTGATAACAATATTAAAGACTCGATCAGTCATGTAGTTTGAATTAAAAATGATAAGAGATACGTGAGTAGATATAATAAGTTAATGTTTTAAAAAAAAAATCAGCACATTAACAATAGGCACTCGTGTTTCTTAATATGAATGTTTTTCCATCATTTGGTAATCAGCACGTTGCAGATGTGATGTTTCAATTGATATTCAAAGTGGATATTAAAGAAGGCTTTCCACTGAATTTAACCTTCAGAATAGTAATGGGGTTTTTTTTTGTTATATTACATATTGCATTTCTAGGAAAACGAGGCCCCCGCAAGTTCGGGAATTGAATTCTAACTACTTGTTGATTATCAATTAATTCTATGTAATCAAAGTTTTAAACACCGAAGTGAATGAATGGATTTTAGAGCAACTAGAGTTTGTCAACGTGTGCTACGTTCAAAGGAAACCAGCATAAGCGTATAATTGAATCTGCGAACTTACTTAAGTGGTTAAGGTCACTAGAGGTCAAAGGTGAAGCTGATCATATGGAACCTCTCATGCTGGTGTGTAAGGCGGGACCAAAACAAAATCACCCACGCCTTTACTTATAATACTTATCTTTATCATCTACACTTGGTGCATTTCTCGGTTTGGGTATTTTATATATGTATTTTAAATTTGCATATATTTTTTATTGAGACTCAATGCTAATTTAGTCCCCCCCCCCCCACACACACACAAATAAACAGATGTATTTTATGCGTTCCTTCTCTTTAGAGTTATGTTTTATTAAATATATATATTTAAATTAATTTCAATATATAGACAATTTTTTTTTTTTTTAAGATATTTCGCCTACTTAGTTCGATTTTGTTAATGGTTCGAACAAACAAAATCATTTGAATGTGATTAGACACGAAACAAGTTCCGAAATTGTCAACACGTTCACTTTTTTTTTGTATAAATTATTTAAATATATAAAAACGCAATTTCAATAGATTAATTTGATGTTTAGGTGTAATTTACATTTACTATTATAATATAATTTTGTTGAATGCATGATTTTCGAATATAATTTATACAAATTTTTATCTTTTTATCATTTGTAAATTTTAATACTTTTACTATATTTAAATTTAATTAATAGGTTTACATAATATATTCGCTGTAATCTGACGTTTTTGCATTTAATCGCCGCAAAACGGAAACTATAATTGCTTTTCTCAAATATTATATATGTGTGTGTGTGAAATATGAAAGAAAATTTAATGCAAAACACTGCAGATACATATAATATATGAACATGAAAAAAGGTAGTGTTGGTCAAATAAAAAAGTGAAAATAATTCCATTACGTCACTGTGCTAATTGATATATAATTTAAGTAACAAAGCATTAATGAAACTCGTCGATTATGAAGGATGGTGCTTAATTTCGGCGTAATTTAAATCAAATATTGCGATTCAATACAGGAAAGGTGAAACTTTACATAAAGGTCAACACAAAATCTGCCCTTGAATATTTCATGCATTTATACAGCGATCAGAGTTCAACATAGTTTCTTAGTTGTTGGACATAGAATACAAGAGTGTTCTAGGTGCTACAAACCACACCATTAATGTCTCAATTGCAATTACTTCAAATGCATTTTACGCGACTAATATAACAATTGAAACGATTTACAAAGGAAAATCATCTTCTATGTCTATATTTTGATTGTAATTTAGCAGTTTTTTTTTTATAATTTGTCTAATCAATTTCAAAACAAATTAATCTTTAAGTGCCAAATTATTAATTTAGGTAAACAACAACTTTAAGCACGTGTTGACAAAGTATTTGTTTGTTTTCTTTTTGTATATGTTTGTTTATACTAAATAAAAATAATTTAATCATTTTTGTCCTATTCTCCTACTTATTGTAAAATCAATTCATAAAATTCCAAATAATAAAACCATAAAATAACATTAACGCACTCAGTGTAATTTCACAAAAATTCTTTATTTACGACAACTATATAATTAGCAAATATATATTTGGAAATAAAACCATTCCTGAGATTTATATTATTAATCTACGCCATAATCAAATTAGGTATTTCTAAATTCGATACTCTATTTGTATATAGCATAAAATTTGATTAGTACGCCCCTGAACAATTGTCTAGCAATAGTGTCTGTACAATCTATATGTGTAAATCGAAGGATTTTTTTAAATTTTACACCAGTTACCACATTCTTATCTTGTAAATGGTAATTGGTGACATATATATATATATATATATAGAAAAATAAAATCAAATAATATGTGTATTGGCATGTAGTTAATTGCCTATTTTGAATATTTATGAGTAAATATTGCGAAATGTAATAACAGAATTGAATCGTTTTTGTAGAATTGCCACCGGACTTAAAATGCATTCTACGAAGGGTTATTGCACTCCTTCAATTCCGATAACTTTCTAACAAGTTAATGGTGTTTAGAGAAATTATATTATTTTACACGAAATTACTACTGGCGCATACAAACATCCTCTCCTCCATTATGATTAAATGAATATTTATTGCTTTTGCTTATTTATATAATTCTCAGTTAACGCTGCGCAGAGCTTAAGCATTCCGTCATGCTTCAAAAAACATTCCCAGACTTAACATTTATTAAAGAAAAATTCATTTACTAACATACAATTTTGATTAATAGATTTACAGTAAGCTGGAAGCACTAGTGCTTACACCAGCACCGAACAAAAATCAATTAAAATCATTCATACAAATACATCACTCGTTTATAGGAAGCTGGAAGCAGTAGCGCTTACATGAACACCTGTTTTTTATGTTTATAATATCAGTTAAATATTTAGCGCACATTAAATATAATGACTATTTCTAATTAAATATTTATTAAATATAGACTGGATTTTATATATTATTACACATAATTCATAGGTCAACGGTGAGCTGGAAGCATTAGTGCTTGCACCAGCCCCGGATATTATTAAACAAATATTTAACGCATTACACTCAAATATAGAGCAGATTTTATTATGAGTCGACATTTCTTATTATATTAAATATATATATTATTTAGTTATTAAATTACACTTCATACGAGATAAATTTAGGACAACGGCCAACAGAAAATAAAAGAACATGCGTATGCAGTTCACGAAGGTACAGTTACGCACTTTTAGTACGTACCTTTAGAGTACAAACATATATGAAACTTTTATTAAAAACCAAAAACCCGATTTGAAACATAAATATTCATATATGTTTGTTCATGTACTATTATAAATAGTTGATTTGTTTCAATAAAAAGGTTGCATTAAAAAAACAAACTACTGTACGTTAGTGTACTTCCGGAACAGGTATTCAAGTGCAGGAACAATAGTAACATTGTGTAACTTACATTATTCAGTTTCTCCCCAAGTCCATTGTGTTGAAAACTCCACAAAAACATAAACTATAATATTATCTAAATCACTTGAAACACACTTGAAATAGTTTTATACACAAATAAGTCCAGTTCACATTTCTATCCAACTAGTCGCTTAGAAACACGATGAAACTGTTAGCACACTTGCAACAAATCACTGTTTACCAACACAACTCGTCCCTGTTAACGATACAGGTAGTCCACCAGTTTGTACCGAAAACACGAGTGAAATTGATCAAAATCCGCGTCGTTTTTGTGAAATGGGCGCAACTGATACCGTACAACGGCATATAATACACACTAAAGTCGTTTGACTAACATTTAAACAATGTACAGCCAGGACGTACGTTTCCCCGTTCGATATAAGCGAAGAGAATGGATAAGTTGCTGTGAAAGTATGTCGATTCGTTGTCGGATGGCTCATAGGAAAGGTAACACGTAGGTGAACAGGTATTTCGAATATTACCGTGGGAGCGAAAGCCTAACGCCTTTGATTGGCCCAACGCCTTATACAGATGGCATTTCATTTGTCGAAGACACCGAAAACGGTAACTTAAGGGGTTCTTTTCACCCAAAAACACTTGACTACATCATAAACATCTGGTACGTACGTAATAAATATCATATACACTGATAGTGATAACATTTTTTTGTTAATATGATGGTAATAAATATAAACAAACAATTTTTTATAAACAACAAGGTCGCTGAAGTTATATATTCAGAATGAATAAATATTTATTTAATTTTTCAATCATAATATCTTATTATTTTTATTAAAAATATCTTTCATTAAAAGCAATCTAATAAATTCCAAAACAAAAATTTGGGTTGCATATATATTAAAATTAATTTTTTTAAAAAAATTTTACCTGCCTTATAAATAGGTCGGTGAAGCGTAATGAGTTGAAGTACCGTACAAAAAAATCCGCTAGTTTGTTTTCATATTTTTTAATTGAAATATTCACTAAAGAACCCAGGAATTATTAAAATATTATTGCACCTGTTAATTCTGAACAGCAATAAAAAATTTTGTTTTCTTAAATCACTTACAATTAGTCATAATTTATAGAATTAAATATTCCTAACACAATTAAAGTGTATAAAACAACCATAATTTATATTAGCGTATTTATAAATTCGACAATTATTATTGATGATTTATTAAATAAAACCTCGAAACACTCATTTTTACTTTCTTATACGAATGTATAATAATCATGAACATTTTTTATCGCGAAATTTTAACGCAACCTTCTAACCTTCCCTGAGTCGAGTTTTATTATATTTATATAATGTACAAATAGCGCAAAGTGTTTAATTATATTTCATTTAATTGAACAGTTTTTGTGTTAATTATGAGGAAACAAGTACTTTAATTCGGGTATGTACATAAAAATAGAATGACTTAGAATATTGTACCTTTAGTTCAATAAAAAAAAATATTTTCGCAGATACACGCCTGTACGTATGTGACCACCCAAACATTTATTTTCATATTTAATCCATAGCGCAACAAAACATCATTAATCAACTTTTGTTTATAAATAATAATGTAAACGTATTATACGAAATAATTGGTAATCTTTTAATTACTTTCCATTATTAATTTATTACTTAGTTAAAAGTTGATTAGTATATATATAATTGTAAAATTTTCCAATCTAAATTAATGACAAAAAGAAAATCATTATTTAATTTACTAATAATATTGATAACGTGAAATACCACTCTAATATGTGAGAAATGAGGTTGATCTGAGAATCGAGCAACAGTTCGAATTTATATTGCACGAATATACGACGTATATGTACAATAATGCGTTCTAGAAACCAAAATAGCTAAATTCGAATGTAGTGAATTGCAATATTTTCGTAAAAAATATGTATCATTTATTAATCAATTTACGCATTCAAGTATTATAAAAAATAATAGAGTACGAGTGTTACAAAGAAATACTGTTAGGATTTAGAAGCGTTAATTATTCGATAATTGAATTTATAGACAAGTTATTGATGATATCCGATATTAATTGTTTTAATCGAAACATATTAACGAAAATTAGTTTCTTAATTATAAACTCAATTAAAATTATAACGATGGAATATTTGTTTAAATATGTATAACCTAATAGAACTATAAACAATAAAAAATATTATAGAGATCCCAATATAATTATTTTATATATAAGCGATGATACATACTCGATGCCGTCAACAGACTGAACTTACCAAAATCCCTGAAGATGATACTTAACTGCACACTGATATTTAAACTAGCCACACTGAGCTTACAAATCATTATGAATAAAATACGCTTACGTAAGAATAAGTCATACTTTCTTAAATTATTTATTGTTATACAAAATAAAAAGTAACAGTGTAGAAATCAATAAATTTTATTGAATTGTTTTTAAATTATATTACAGGAAATAGTATTTATATTCTTGACGGGAACATCATCTGTAAAGAATAAGATCACACATTGATTAGTTATTAAATTACGATTTCACGTTTATAAGTGAACTATTCCGTAGTTTCTCAGTGAAATTGTGTCATCAGGAAGAGATAAACTCTTCAGGTTTCAAATGTCATAAGCATCATAGAAAATGTATCTTTTTTATATTTTGATGCGCGTATTTTTAAATATATTCTATAATTAACAACGCAACCACTCGTAGTCAATGTGAATTATATTTAATAAATAGAAATCTATATTCAAAATAACTCAATTTATGTTCTAAATTAATTAACCGAGGATACAAATTGCCTAGTAATATAAAAATTAGGTTGCGAAAAATATTTGAAGCTAATCTATAAATCAAATATGCACGCCGTAGTTTAATTATAATTTATAGATATTTTAGTACAGAACTTTATCTACATATTAAATATGCACGTTATACTTTTAAAAGATCGCATCATAGCCTACTACAAAAAAAAAAGCGTATAATACTTACAATACGAATACGGTGTCCCATAGCTTTGCCCGGTAGATTTCTCTTGAATTTAGCACGGACGGCACCAGTGCAACCATGGGGTCGGGTGACTTTGCCCCAAATCGCCCGAACTTTCGACTTCTTGTTTTTAGGTTTGCCGGGAATGCACGTCTTGTTTTTCGCTTTGTACACATACACGCACTTCTTGCCAACGTAAAACCAACTATCGTGCTTAAGCGTACATCCTTCGATCTTCAACAACGCGACATTCTCATCTTGGTTGCGGAGCCCTCGTCGGTATCCCGTAAAGATTGCCTTTGCATAAAGACGTCCGTGTCGTTTCAGGGGGCGACGTTTGAAACGAAGTTTTTTTTCACCGGCAGGCACGGCCGCCTTAGCCTTTTTGTCCACTTTTGGTTTAGCGGTATCGGCCATCCCTAGAAACACATCATCACATGTTAGTTGGTGCACATCACAATATTCCGATCAACATCCGAAATAATATCAATGATAATTCACATAATTATATATGTACAATTAGTTTAAACTACCACCTTTTAGTATATCGGAATAGTTTCTTAATAAAGTAGATGGATTATAAAATAAAAATTAAATTCAAAGTCAAGAATGCACAAGTTGATACATACCGATCGTATTTACAATCTGAAAGAACTGTTACACACTTCACAGCAATATTCGTTTTAGCAGCAGGCTATCAAATATTTAATATAAAAAATCCCTATAGTTGTTAGGTTAAATTTGCTGATAATGTAATGTTGCCAACTTAACAACAAAAGCCTGGCTTACGCAATTAAAGATTTCAAAAGTTTTACCGCTAAACTTATACAATAGGCAAAAAAAGTAAGCACGTGACAAAAGACGCGGGGATCGAATTCGTTCGCATTCAACGCTGAGAGACATGTTAACCTTATGGCCAGAATCGGCGGCTCATTTATTTTGCGACATTACACTTGCATTTGTCGATGAATCAATGAAAAAAATTAATGCGTTAGGGGCAATAGAATAACCTTTATGCTATAGTATTTATGAAATTACGAACATCTTTAATAAAGCTATATTTTCAAATTGAAAATGCATTTTTTGTTAAATGCGCCTCTGCACATGCGCAATATGCTGCGTTTGTTTGGCTTCGTTGTAGAAAATGTAAAAATCCAAACAAACGCAGCATATTGAGCATGGTCGCGCATGTGCAGAGGCGCATTTAACATAAAATGCATTTTCAATTTAAAAATACAGCTTTATTAAAGATGTTCGTAATTTCATAAACATTATAGCATAAAGGTTATTTTATTGCCCCTAACACATTCATTTTTTTCATTGATTCATTAACAAATGCAAGTGTAATGTCTCAAAATAAATGAGTCGCCGATTCTGGCCATAAGGTTAACATGTCTCTCAGCGTTGAATGCGAACGAATTCGATCCCCGCGTCTTTTGTCACGTGCTTACTTTTTTTGCCTACAAATTAGCATAAAAACCTCAGGAAAATTACATTTTCGTGGCTAATGGCCTAATTAAATAGACTAAATCGTCTTTTGAGGCCGAAAATTAATGATAAGTAGACTTAAATTAAATAAGTCAGACACATTATGAATTCATTTTTATTTCAACAAGATTAAATTATATACATCCTTATCATACACTCACGCACACAATTAAAAGACAGAAATTCATTACGATACGAATGGTAAAAATCGAGGTAAACTGTACAATAAAATTTCGTTCACTGTCGTAGTCTGTAGTTCATTATTCATCACAGTTCACTTGATAAATCTGTGCTATAGTAAAGAGTCTAGAGTGTCCCATGTACATGTGTCACATTTCAGTTGAAATGGAATTTATACTGGAACGGCGAACCATATTGGAAGTGGTGGAAATGATGAGCGCCACCACCACGGTTACCCTGTTCGGGATCCAAAGGATCTTCTCCTTGGTCGAATTGTTGTCTTTTCTCTTCGTCGGTGAGGACTTCTTTGGCGGCGGCAATATCAATGAACTTTTTCTCTGCTATTTTTTTATCGTCACCGTGAAAATTGTCCGGATGCCATTTTTGTGCGGCTTTCCTATACGCTTTATGGATTTCTTTTTTCGTCGCTGATCGTTTTACACCTAGAACATTTCAAATTAAAAAAACGCGACTTTAAATATATGAATAATTACAAACCTAGAATTTTATAATAATCCCGTTTCTCAGCTTGGTGTTGTAATTTCTGAGCTCTCTGCAATCCTTCTTTAGCTCGTTGCATCGTCTCATCCACCTCCAAAGCAGATTTATAATCCCGAATCGCATCATCATACATTTCAGTCTGAATATACGCTTCAGCGCGATCACAATATATAGAAGGTTCCTCCGCGATTTCTAGCGCCTCCTTACACGCAGTGATCGCCTGCGACGACTGCTCATCCTTCACATAACACGTGCACAAATATTGCTTCGCATTTAATATAATCATCTGCACGTCTTTTTCAAGTTTTAACACTTTTTCCGCAGATGTAATACACGTTTCGAACATATTCTGCTCAACGGCGATCTCAGCATCGTGTAAAAATTTTTCGACTTTTTTCACTTTCTTATAAAATGGAAAACAATCTTTGTGTTCTGGATCTAGTTTTAGGCATTCGCGAATTTCTTTTAGAGACTCGCCCGCATGTCCTAACTCGTATAAGATGTTCGCTAGTTTGAAGTAACCGAGAGTGTTGTCTGATTGTAGGCGAGTTGCAGATCGAATATCCGAGACAGCGGATAGGAGATCGCCGTTTTTCATATGACAATCAGCGCGAAGTTGGCGAATTTCTGGTGCCCAGGGAGACGTTTCTATTACTTTTGATAAAAGACTGATTGCGCTGTCGTAATCTTCGCGCGCGTAATAATTTTTTGCGAACGCGTACGATTCTCGTGCCGGTTCTATCCGTTGTATTAGTTCGTTAGCTTCCTGGTTGTATGGTTCTTGTGTAAGCTGTAATTTTAATTCAAATTGCAATTTAATATAAATGTTCACAAAATTATTTATTATGGGACATTTTTTAATACTTTTGCAAACAATAACCGGTTTTGCAGTAAGTTCAAATATGCTTTGAAGTTAGTAACGAAAGTACTGTACACTTAACCTATTTATACTTTAGGTGCAGTGAATAAACAGTCAATTAATAAAATAATGCAATTTTATTTCCATAATTTTTATAACTTTCTATATGTATATTACTATCTGTATCAGTGGTATCAGTATAATGAATGATAATTACTATTTTAAGAAATTATCATGTTAATAGCACGACTAATTAATTCTCATAATAATCATAGTTTAAACTAGTAGTTATTTAATGATAAAATTATAATTTTATCACGTACACATACACACACACAAAGATAAAGACATTTCTATATATATTTCTCGGAAACGATTTTTTTAAGGTTATAATACTTACTTTTTATGGAAAAGTAAAATAGGTAAAAAATAACTTACGATATTATAAAAATCTAGTTGGGCAAGATCAAAATCAGCTTGCTGAAGATGTACGCTACCGCGCCGTATCCTAGCAGCAGTGAAATCAGATTTTAACTCCAAAACTTTATCGAAATCACTCAACGCATTTTTCGCTTTGCCCAAAGCCAAATAGACAGTCCCTCGTTTGAAATACGTCAAATAATTATTGGGATCCCCCTCTGTAACATTTCAATCTCGTAACAAATCTCTCCTGAGTCGACAATATTAAAAATAAAAGGAATAAAATATATTTCGAATATTTTATTAATATTAATCAAACAAATTCATAAATAACAACAATACAATCAAATGAGCAGTTGTATTTCGTAACCGCCTACTATTTTGTTCCCACCCCTTGCATTGTTAAAGTAATCTTCATATAGTTGACCAATCAAATTGCGACTTGAGATTTAAGGGGCGTTAAAACTTTATAACGCCCAACAAACAATAAGCAAGATAATTATTTCTTATATATTAAACAATTGATTGGGTTATTTATGTATTTTATGTTTATTTCTATTTTTTTCATGTATATATAAAACTAACCAACAGCTGCGTGATAGTGATTCAGCGCGTCAGCAAGTTGTCCTTTCGCAAGAAATTCTCGTCCTAATTCTAAATGTTTATTGATTTCAGCTGGACTGCCACACTTGCATACTATTTAAAAAAAAATATTTTTGTTTTAATAAATCTGATTGATAAAATCTTATAGGTTATGTTTTGCGTACCGTTAAATAACAGTTCTAACACTAGGACATATACAAGCGGCGAAACGTTCACTAAAAAACTTTTGTAAAAATAATCCACGTTGTTAAATGCCATATTAAACTCACTCATTTTACGCGAAATTAAATTACACTTCTAAACACATCCTAAAGTTTCTGACACTTGCATTTACATATCACGGAACACCACGCAATGTCAAAGCGTGGTCCCATTTCATTGGTCAACGTTAGAATATCTGCGTTGCAGATATGCGCGTTGATAATTTGTATTTATATTTTTTTATAGTTATAATTTATTATTATATAATCCACCATATGTTTTTATGAGTAATTATTATTAAATTTATATAAAAAACACAACAAGAATTTATTTATGTCACTAGATATTTAATTTAAGTCAAATTCCCAATAGGTGCGTTTAAATATCGCAACGTAACAATTTATTATATTTCTTAAAAAAAAATACATTATATATATAAATATTTATATATATATACATTTTAATATCTTATCCTAGAAATGATTCATATTTTCTAAATTTGTCTGGAATGAATCTATCTGATTAACAATTATTATAGTTGGAGATACGATTCAGTCATATTGAGATCTATGATATTATGCGTATGAGATTTCAGTCTTGTGATGTGTTTTTAACTGTCAAAATATAATCAGTTTTGCCAACAAAAAATTTTTAATATACAGTATTTTAGACAAAATTATATTTGTGCATCTATTTATAAATAATAATCTGAAATGTAGCTTTAATTACAAATTAGGATTTCAAATTTTACTCATATATTACGTAATTATGTCTGTCGAATAATAATCAGTGTTGCCGAATATACAAAAAAAAATTCAACAATATTAATTAGTAAAATTAATTGTATAAAATAAAATATTTTTAACAAATATTATAGCTTTCTCAGACATTTGAACTAGTTTTAAATATAAAAATGTGTTTATTAGTTATAAAAAAAATTAAAATTTTGACAGCTGACAGATTATAATCAATTTTGCCACCCTTATAAAATTTATTTTGTAAAAAATAGTTTATAAACATTATTTAAATACGATATAGTTATTATAAAATAGGAAGCATATCGACTAATTGTTTGTGATATAATAATGATTAGTTTAGTGTAGGTATATTAGTAAATAATTTATGAATTAAATAACAAATATACGCCGCCATTTCCAAGCATCGGCACGAAGATGGCTTTGAGCTTGGACAAATCATTTGATTTTAAAGTGTGTTGAAAGTTGTTAAACCTAATATAAACAAGGGTAAATTATTTCCAATTAATAATCGCATCAAAAGTGAAATTGTGTTAAATTTCGTGAGAAGACAGGAATGGGCGAGGAAGATTTGTGTCGTTTGTGCGCTGAGACAAAACCCACTGTTGATCTTTTGAATATCAAAGACGAGTATTGGGCAAAACAAAAATTGGACACTAAAATCTCGCGCTTCTTTGATATAAATATATCACATACGGATAAACTCCCAAAGTCCGTGTGTTTTAAGTGTTGCGAAAAGGTTAATATCACTTGGGAGTTTAACGAAAAAGTGCAACTGGCTCAAGAAACATTAAAATCATCAATTTTATCAGAGCCGGACGACGATTCGTCAGCGAATGCCGATTGCGATTATGACAGCGATCAACCACTCGATCCACTGATCAAAGTGGAGAAAAGCGAAAATAATACGCCACCCGTTGAATTCGTTGAGTGCATTCTTGAACCAACAACAAGAACAAGTAATTCTTTGATAATAGTCCTGAATGACTACATAGAACATAAACAACATATATGATAAACGTTATAAAATTTTAATTGTAATTCGATACCGACACAAATATATGACTAACAATAAGTTTAAAAACATCATATAATGTAATGACGTCACTTTCTGAATGTATTTTCTTTGGAAATATAAAAACGTTTACATTCGATTCGTATTGACTAGCTATGGTGTTTTATTTATGGGAATCTTCACTTGTAGGACGAAAAATGACGCGTGAACAAGATTTTTCATCAGATGTGGACGAATCGGTTGGTGTTTCCAGAAGAAAAAAGAAAATTCCCGTGCGGCATAAAGAAGATATGGACAAACGAAAATCTGGACGTCCAAAAGTAAATATTTAATTCTCTAAATACAAAAACAATTATTAATAAATATAAAATATTAATACAATTAAATCATAGTTACCGGTGGTAGATTTTTTAATAATTATATTTTTAATGTGAGCCAGTACGATAATTACGTATGCTGGATTTGGAATGCTCTTCTTATACAAATTTAACTATAGTTGTTTGTTTATTGCAAATATCTTAAATTTATCGCGTTTTCTGTTCGCCGTGTAACTAATTAGCTGCTAAAAATAAGTTGGTGTTTCTGGTTGCCTATTATTATAATTGAGATGTTTTGTTTGGGTTGGTTAGAATTTTCGGAAGTTGAATAATTTCTTTTAATCTCACTTCTGTCTCAACAAGTCCTCGGAATAGCCGTGATCGTCTAGTGGTTAGGACCCCACGTTGTGGCCGTGGTAACCCAGGTTCGAATCCTGGTCACGGCAATGTTGCAATATACATTGCTATGCGGGAGAGGCAACACTTTTTTATTTTAAATAAATATATTTTATTTTGTAATAATTATTAAAGGAAATTTCGCATTTACAACTCAAATTTTTTTATATTAATACGAAAAGTATTGAAAATAATTAATCTTTGAAACAACAATTTTTATTGTGAATATTATGATTCGTTAATAATTTAGAAGATTCTAAATAATTATTTTTTAATTATATTCATGGCCAATAATATTATTTTTCATTTTTACATTTTTTTTTCGAGTTATATGTGTATTTAATGCTTAATCAATATTAATATCGATTGCACATTTCTGACTAATATTAGGAAACTATTTTACAAATATGTTTTAATATTTTTGACCATTAAATATAAATATTTTACTATTATATTACTTATTAAAGTAACCTAAACAAATACAACACATAACTTGATACATATCTAATATATAAAGTTACATAAACCTTATTCTTTGAATATAATATGTCAGATATGAAAAATACATGCGTGGTTGATAATCTGTATTTTTTATATATATTGATAAACATAGCAATATTAAATCTTTTAATTTCCTTATTATTTCAAATAAATGAACCTTAATCTTAAATGATAGACAATAACGATGAGCTTATTGTTTCTGTACATTTTTAAGCAGAGTCGCAAAACCCGTAAAAAATCCGTTAACGAATCGGAAGACGCAACAGAAAGCGAGGACGATAATTTGTCCGTTCTATCAGGAGCAAGCGAAGCCGAAAAAAACGAAGACGGCAGCTTGATATTACGAAGTGCTTTGGAAGGTTGGGAATCATATCCGTGGATGTGCACCGAGTGTGATGAACGTCTCAACACAATGATGGACCTACGAACGCATCATCAAACCATACACAATCAAATGCCTAAATATGTGTGTGTCGAATGTCCGAAAATCTACACGAAATATTATGGCTTCATCACACACGTAAGGTGCCATCGATATCATTTACGATTCTGGTAAGTGTATATATAATCAAATAACAAACATAAGTGTTCTTATAGTTAGTATAATTCGCTATAATTTGTTTCAGTTGTGATGCATGCAATAAATTTTTCCCAAATAGAAAACTACTCGAAGTGCATAGGGCGACGCATTTCGATGCACGCCCTTACGTTTGCACAACGTGCGGAAAAAGTTTTCGAATGCAAAGTGCGTTATATGTTCACGCGCGATCACATTTACCGATTGAAGTTAAAAATAAATACCAGTGTGATCAGTGTCCCAAACGCTTTGGTACTAAACCAAATTTAATGGCACATAAACGAATTCATACAGGTTGGTATTTTAATGAAAAACAAATCACAGAAAGGTGTTTGTGAAAATATATACAGGGTGTAACAGCGAAACGAGCTACCTCGAATAACTTCTATGTTATTAAAGATACAATAAAATAGTATAAGACAATCTTATGCAGGACCAAGGGGGACATCCAACTATAAAAGAAAATATTTTTTTAAACCAGTGGTTCTCAAGCAACAACACAAAGTTATGTTTTTTCAAATGAGATGCTATATATTTTTTAAGCCCATTCGATAGAGTATTTTTTTCTGAATTCCATTATGTATTCATTTTATACCATTACATAAGTAAAATATTGAGAAAAATTCGATTGAAAGTTAATTAAATTTTTTTTTTATAGTTATTTTTCAGTAGGCTATGAAACAAAATTGAGCTTAAATACAACGAAACATAAATTAAATACATTGAATTATTTGTTATTTACTTTATAAATAGTGTTATAAAGTAAATAACAAATAATTTCATGTATTTAAGCTCAATTTTGTTTCATAGCCTACTGAAAAATAACTATAAAAATAAAATTTATTTAACTTTCAATCGCATTTTTCTCAATATTTTACTTATGTAAGGGTATAAAACGAATACATAATGGAATTCAGAAAAAAATACTCTATCGAATGGGCTTAAAAATATATAGCATCTCATTTGAAAAAACATAACTTTGTGTTGTTGCTTGAGAACCACTGGTTTAAAAAAGTATTTTCTTTTATAGTTGGATGTCCCCCTTGGTCCTGCATAAGATTGTCTTATACTATTTTATTGTATCTTTAATAACATAGAAGTTATTCGAGGTAGCTCGTTTCGCTGTTACACCCTGTATTAAAAATATTTGATGAATAAATATATGCGTTAATAATTATAGAATTGTGGCAATTATTTAATTAATTAATATATTGTCGTTGCTAATTATTTAAATTCGTATTTAATTTTGTAGGAATTAGAGACTACACATGTGATCAGTGTGGAAAGAGTTTTATCCAGAAGGGAAACCTGGATAATCATATGTTAACACATATCGCAGCAAGACCGTATAGTTGTGAAACTTGTGGGAAGGCGTAAGTGATCAATCGCACTGTTCTAACTTAGTGTAAATGCAATTAAACTGTTTTATTTTAGTTTTAAAACTTTAATGAGACTGAATAAACACGGCAGCGTTCACAGTGGGCTAAAACCGCACCAGTGTGATGTATGCGGAAGACAATTTAGAGAACGGGGCACACTCAAAGAACACCATCGAATCCATACGGGCGCCATGCCTTTCAAGTGCGAATTCTGCGGGAAATGTTTCAGATTCAAAGGAGTACTAACTGTAAATAAATCAACGAATCTTTACTATAAATAAGATACATCTATTTATTTTTCACGAAACAGACACACCGGCGCCAACACACAGGTGAACGTCCATACTCTTGCCAAGAATGTCAACACCATTTTACCAACTGGCCGAACTACAACAAACACATGAAACGGCGACACGGCATCAACACGTCGGTGACCACACGCAAACCTCAAACCATCCCACCGACGGGTATGCCCAACCGCAACCCACCAGGCACGGTGATCGCACCTGCCACTCCATCACTTGTGATCCAAGATACGAACTCGGTGCACAGTTCGACGAGTTACGTCGAACAGGAAGCGACGCCGGTGTTTTTAACGCAACAGGTGCCTGGCAATACTACTACGGTGATTAGTAGTAGTGGTCAAGCTCGGGACAGACAAGCGACGACAGTGACGGGACCGATTGTGAATATGCAACCAGCGCATTTAACACAAAATTATTATATGTTACACGGGTTGTATAATATTCAAGGTATGAATACAGAGATTATGCAACATGCGCAGCATCAATAGTTCTAATTTTAGAGGCTACCCAGGGAAAAACATCTAATATATCACAAAAATTAAAACAATTGGGTTTGAGTTAAGTTTTCGTTATACATTTATTACATATACATCACAATACATAATTTAAATATTTACTTTTACAACCATTATTTAATTATCTGAATTTAAGCAGTTTTTTTTAATAGTGGTCACTTAAAATTTTTCTTTAAAAGTAAAACGATTGCTACTAAAGTTTTGAGAATGTTATAAGAATGCCAAACGGCTTAAATAGAGTAAAATTGAATTACAAAATAAGTTCAAATAAGAGAAATTATACAAAAGTGATATTACATGTTGTTCCCTAGTAGTTTTATTAACAATGAGAAATTGTCGTTATTTGTACATATTTTAATTTAAGTAACCTTTTTTATACATAGTATACTTCCCATACCGCTAAATCATACACATCTACCAGACAAACAAGCGCCTTACGTCGCCGCTATTTCATACAAATTGTGTAAACAAGATATAAAAAAATTGCTTTTTCGATTATTTCCACTTAAAGTATCTAATATAGAAAATAACGAACTTTGATTTCATCACAAATCGGAAACCATCGCTAAACTAATTGTTTTCTAATCTCTGCCCTTTCACAATTTGTTTGAAACGTATTAAACGTGTCATAAACAGTTAAACAATTTGTTTCAAACCAATAATTACGTGTCATATTTTTAGTATATTTCGATCACAATTTTTATTATTATTACACAAATATTCTAAGAACCGAAACACTATACTATGCATAAAAAAAGATATAAAGATCTTGGTTGCTATTTTAATAATTACTTTTATTATATAAGTATTTATATATCGAAATTCTCAAATGAAATCGTATCACAATTGCTAGTGTAAAATTGATACTAAACATTGAAACTACTACCAATTTTAGTACATATTTCAACTAGCATCCATTCAAATAAATTTTTTACTTTATATAAAGTTACTTTTTATTCGTAACAGTGTACTAGGTCTGGTTAGAACAGTGTTACGATTAAAATATATTGTACATTTGCTACGATTTCAATCAATATTCGTAACTCGGATACGTTAAACATATACGAGAAACATTTATTGATACTGTACTAGTTGAAGGATTCAGACGCAAAGTAAGATAAGTGCATTGCTAATTAAACATTCTCCAATTAATTTTATAATATTACTGAATTTATAACGTTATATAAGATCACTTGTGTTACTTTGCTCCTGAGTGTTTTTCTATAATAATCCGTACTATGATGCATAAAAATGTATTATTAATTTATGATCTAATGATTTATTTTATGTCTTTATACGAGAATACTTTAGCTGATTCGTTTTATCAGTAGCACAATTTTAATTGTAATATTATATTTATTTTATACTCTCTGTAAACAATATATACTTTGTTTTTAATATGTAAGGATTAGGAATTATTGTCGCTATGAAAATTACGCTTTATTTTTTTTCTAGATATAAGAGAACGTATTATTTTAAATTGCTTGATATAGATCAGTCTCATGTATCGTACAATACTGTGTTATTAAATTTGTATCATAGATATACTTGAAATAACAAAATTCGAATTATTTATAAGTTTCTTTTTTATTTAATTCAAAAACAAAACAAGGAATTCAAATATTTCTTAACACTAAATTATCTTAATAGCTAACATGTATTTTTGAAATATTTATCGAGTTTAATCGATAAAAAATCGAGATTCAGGAAAACAATGTTCCCAACTTAATAAACAATTTCCACTACCGTTTTAGGAGTTCTAAATGCCAAAAGCTCGATTTGATAATTTGTTTCATTTATATTCAGTCCATAAATTAAACTTGTTATTCAATTAGCATCTATAAATTTTAATTAATTTGACAAGTGTTGTCAACAGTCGACACGTCATTTATTTAATTCGATATGGAAGCGTTGTACCATGCAACAAATAGATTAATACAAGAAACGCAAGAATGTTTTCAACAATTAGAAAAATCCCCGGGTGACGTTAAGAATTTAGAGAATGAAATCGAAACGAAAATAAACGCAGTGAACAGGTAAACGTTAGTTTTGTAAACGGGAAAATATAACCGTACTTTTATTTATTTTTTTATCTTTAGTAATTGCGAGAAATTAGATGTATATTTATTTAAAGTGCCGTTAACGCAGCGGCAAAATTATAAAATGCGATGTGATCAATTGAAATATGACAATAGGCATTTGCAAGTATGGGCATTATTTTGTTTTTGCTCTAAAATAGTAGTGACATATTTTTGTTATAGGCAGCGTTGAAAACTTGGCAACAAAAACAATTGAGAAAATTAGCGGAAAAAAACGAGCGCGAGCAACTTTTAAATAGGCGATTTGCGCCTAACCCTGACGCTACAACAATAAATATTGATTATTCAATTCGCCATCAAAATTCATTACAAAATGCTAATACAGGAGTTGATGATATGATTTTATCAGGTAATATATTATTTCGCGAAATCAGTGTTCCCAACCTAAATCATTACCATTTCTGTTACGACTAAATCAATGTTTTTTTTACATTTAGATGTCTGTCTGTGTGTGTGAATGATATATATTTAGTTAAAATGTTTCAAAAGTAATAATGAATAATAATATTTTCTTAAATTATTATGAATTTAAATATTATACAAAATACGTATAAGTAAATAGGCAAAAAAAGTAAGCACGTGACAAAAGACGCGGGGATCGAATTCGTTCGCATTCAACGCTGAGAGACATGTTAACCTTATGGCCAGAATCGGCGGCTCATTTATTTTGAGACCTTACACTTGCATTTGTCGAAGAATCAATGAAAAAAATGAATGTGTTAGGGGCAATAGAATAACCTTTATGTTATAGTGTTTATGCAATTGCGAACATCTTTAATAAAGCTATATTTTCAAATTGAAAATGCATTTTATGTTAAATGCGCCTCTGCACATGCGCGACCATGCTCAATATGCTGCGTTTGTTTGGATTTTTACATTTTCTACAACGAAGCCAAACAAACGCAGCATATTGCGCATGGTCGCGCATGTGCAGAGGCGCATTTAACATAAAATGCATTTTCAATTTGAAAATATAGCTTTATTAAAGATGTTCGTAATTTCATAAACACTATAGCATAAAGGTTATTCTATTGCCCCTAACACATTCATTTTTTTCATTGATTCATCGACAAATGCAAGTGTAATGTCTCAAAATAAATGAGCCGCCGATTCTGGCCATAAGGTTAACATGTCTCTCAGCGTAGAATGCGAACGAATTCGATCCCCG
This sequence comes from Nebria brevicollis, assembly GCA_944738965.1. Classification (NCBI taxonomy): domain Eukaryota; kingdom Metazoa; phylum Arthropoda; class Insecta; order Coleoptera; family Carabidae; genus Nebria; species Nebria brevicollis. Next base: position 10,336,788 of record OX122907.1, read on the forward strand.
CGTCTTTTGTCACGTGCTTACTTTTTTTGCCTATTCAGTGCAAGACACTAGATGTTTTTTAGTAATGTTTGATGGTATTTTTAGGTAGTTCAATATTGGATTCGTTAAAAAGTCAACGATCAAGTCTAAAAGGTGCACATAGACGAATAGTTGACATGGCAAACACATTGGGGTTAAGTAACACAACAATGCGACTAATCGAACGTAGAGTAAGTGAAGATAAGGTTATATTAATTGGAGGAATGCTACTAACAATTATTATAATAATTATTGTTATCGTTTATGTAGCTTAAAAAAACATTCCAAAATTATATTGTTACTAAATACTGAGGAAACATGTCAAAGTATTATTTAATGTTAATTGTACGCCGCCCTGGTGTCAACAGTTAAAACTAATTTGTATTCATGTTAACTATTAACTAATCGATGTTGAGTGATGAATAATAAACATGTTTCGTTCTGTATTTTGACACACACACACACATATATTATATATTTATTTTACAAAACCAAAAAATAAATATTATTTATTATAAAATAAGTATTATTTCATTCCGGTTTTATATAATCAACACAATCACATTGCGTTTTTGGTAAAGTCAAACAACAAATATCATCTTTAATTTGTTTACACTTAATCGGGTGCTCCAAAAACTTCACCGACTTCTTCGCGCAAGGACTATCCTTATGCGCTTGCGGACGAGCTTGTTCAGTAATGATGATCTTTTTGCTCAATTGGGGATCGTAATTCTTTGACACTGTTCCCGGCAGACATTCATGTGTTTTCTTGTATTCATGCGCCTTGCGGCACGCTTCTTCGTGGCGAGCCAACACTGCATCGTAATATTTCTTCTGTTTTTCTTCTTCTGTCTCTGGGTACATCTCAACTAAATCTTCACTGCCATCTGTTGGTCCAAGTGTGACCTCTTTTACGTCACCGATATTTATCGGGAATGCGCACACGTTGTCGACTTCTTTTACGCCCCGTTCACAAACTTCTTTCGAATACGGTAGACTTTCTTTGTTTATTACCACTTTCACTGTTGCGCTTTCCCCTTTACTGCCTTCAATTCTATCTAGGCATTTTTCGCGTTCAGATTTGATGACTTCTAATTTTTTACCGACGCGATCGATTTCCTTTTGTCGATGGATATATTGTTGTTCTCGGACTTCATCCTGGGATATATTAAATAATTTATTGCGTTATAGTCAAAAATCTAGATTTCTCTACTTAAGTAGTTTTCGAAAATACTTACCACAATATCTTCTTTGAGGAAATTCTGGTTGTACATATAATTCCGCATATTATCCTTAATTTCATTGGAGAACTTCTCCGGATTCGCTTGCATGTATCTATAGACTCGCAAATCAGCTCCAGTTATAATAAACCTATGTCCATGCACGGTAATTACGCCGCCAATATAAAAGTCGTTCGGCGTATAATACTCGGGATTGTACGGATGTGCGCCTGGTTTCTTTAACAACGAATCCCGCAAGAAACTCCCGCCCAAAATGCCAGAATTACGTATCGGTGGTTCGTAGATTTGACACATTCCAGTCGATAGTGAATAAAGTAACAGAAATTTACGTATGCTGTCTTCGGGATGTACCCAATCTAATTCCATTGTGTAACGTAAACATTTGTTTGCATTAAATATCATACAAACTTCGTCTTGTTTCGGACGCGTTGGTATTGTCTGGAAACAGTTTTGTAAAGAGTCTTCCAATGTACCAAGACCTAATTCACCATGAGGCGGCATGCACTAATTTATAAAAATAAAAATAAAGAACATAAATAAATATATAAAATAATAAACACATACGACAGTTTTTGGTAGAAATCTGTAAATGTGTAAAACGAAATAAATAGAAAAAAAAATGCATTATAGAAATAAAATATACTTTTTTAATTGTTGGTTTCGGTTTATCAAACACTTCGATCGGTTTTCCTTGTTTGATTTTCAAAACTTTTTCGTAGTAAGTCCTAGTAAATTGATCGCAATTGTACAGTAAAAATCGTCGACCTAAAATGAAAATTGTTTCCCCGATAACTAAATCTTTCGGTTGATAAAATTCGGACACTTCTTCATCGCTCAATTCCAAATAAACCGATGGGTAAGTGATTGGTAGATCCGTCCAATTTTTCGGTATTTTTCGTTTGCGCAACAACAACGGACACGGATCACAACCGTCATTTTCTTTATGGACTTCTTTCACCGAAATCGTATCCTCTGCTAAAAAGTACAATATCGCATACTGTTTCAATTCACCATATTCCGCGTTTCTATTATCCCACACTGCATCGAATCTATTAAATACGGATATAGAAAGGCATGAACATTTAATTGAATTACATAATTTTATAAAAACACACTTCAAAATCTTGCCATCATATTCTAAATATCTTCGAAGTTTATCATCCAGAGCGGGCGTTTTTCTTTCAATTGGCGTTTGTTTAAGTTCCCTGAGTTGAGTGTATGGATCTGGTGGTTGATCTTCGGTAGGATTCATGATTAATCCTTGACTAGCCATATATTCCTGTTAATATGTAATGAAAATAACATATAAAGCAGAATAAGTTACTAATTTAATTATTATTTTACTATAAAATATCAATAATTAATATTTAATCGCCTTTTTAAATAAGCACTATGACGTCACTGCCGTACAGCTCTACTAAAGTATTCTATAGATCAATATATACAGGTGTAACAGCGAAACGAGCTACCTCGAATAACTGCTATGTTATTAAAGATACAATAAAATGGTATAAGACAATCTTATACAGGACCAAGGGGGACATCCAACTATGAAAGAAAATATTTTGTAAACCAGTGGCTCTCAAGCAACAACACAAAGTTATATTTTTTCAAATGAGATGCTATATATTTTTTAGGCCCATTCGATAGAGTTTTTTTTTTCTGAATTCCATTATGTATTCGTTTTATACCCTTACATAAGTAAAATATTGAGAAAAATGCGATTGAAAGTTAAATAAATTTTATTTTTATAGTTATTTTTCAGTAGGCTATGAAACAAAATTGAGCTTAAATACAACGAAACATAAATTAAATACATTTAATTATTTGTTATTTACTTTATAAATAGTGTTACAAAGTAAATAACAATTTATTTAATGTATTTAAGCCCAATTTTGTTTCATAGCCTTCTGAAAAATAACTATAAAAATAAAATTTATTTAACTTTCAATCGCATTTTTCTCAATATTTTACTTATGTAAGGGTATAAAACGAATACATAATGGAATTCAGAAAAAAAAATTCTATCGAATGGGCCTAAAAAATATATAGCATCTCATTTGAAAAAATATAACTTTGTGTTGTAGCTCGAGAACCACTGGTTTAAAAAAATATTTTCTTTCATAGTTGGATGTCCCCCTTGGTCCTACATAAGATTGTCTTATACTATTTTATTGTATCTTTAATTGTCATAGAAGTTATTCGAGGTAGCTCGTTTCGCTGTTACACCCTGTATATAATATATTTTGATTATTTCTTACTCTTGTAAATACATCGCAATCAATAGTATGGAAAACAATTCCATTGAAACAAATATCAATTCCGACATTCAAATCTTTCCAATGCCAATAATCTCCAGCTTTTGTCTTCAATATTTTATCTCGTCTCACTAACCGTCCTTGTTTGAATCCACAATTCTAAAATAATAATTAAACACTAAATGTGTGTGCTAATGTTCGCTAAAAATGTTTACTTACTCGCACAAATGGCTCCATGACGGTAATAGTATCATCTTCCAAAAAATAAAGAATGTTTACTAAGCGAACGCGGAAATGCTCATCCGCCGAATCGTAAACGGACTGTTTGAAAAACGCTGTAAAGCTTAAACACTTTTTATCGTAAAGCACAAAATGCGGTTTGTACGTTGGCAATGCTGGACCTCGAGTTCTACCATAGGTAAGTGATGGATCGAATCTAAACATTTTTAAATATAAAAACATCTGTTGTCCTCCAATTTGGTTGTATATGTTACCGAATAGTATCATTGTTTTTGATTAAACCAACTGAATGTACGTCCAATTCTTTGGCACCAATACCGCACTCATTTACTCGAGGTATGCGGTAACCATTAATAAAGTCAAATTTATGCGCGATATGAAATTTTGTTATCTACAAACAAGAACGAAAATTGGTATATAAATTTAATGAAATGAATCGATGCTGACTTACTGTGGGGTCAGAAAATGATAGTCCAGGTAATTTTGGCAGACCTGCCATTTTTTAGAATAAACCGTCTCAAAGTAAATAATAGTTTATTAAATATCTTAGCAACCGCATACGCCTAGAAACCTATTGATTGCAATTCAAAAGTGGATTCTATCACTAATAAATATTCAAATTCGTAAATGTTCGAAAAATATATGGTAATTGGTGGTCATTATGAACTTCCGGAATCTAAAGATATACCTGCCGCCAAAAATTCTCCATTTGATACAATTTATATTCATTTAGCCAAAATAATAGATAAAATTATAGTTTAAAATAATAAATATGAAGAAAAAAATAGTCGGAATCGATACAGGGAAGGTCAAAACGTATATTTCCGTTAAAATCTCGAGATCGAAATTTTTCATGATTACAATACTTATACTGCGTATTCGTGATCGAAATTATCGTTGGCGGCGCTCAGTAGCGTTAATAAAAATGCCTGGCGTAATGACCAACGTATTTGACAGTTGAGATAGAGGCTATGATTGGACACGCGAAAGCCAGCAAAGTGAAATATCTTTTAAAGTGAACTGATTCTAAATGTTCTTTGCCAAAACGAATAACTCTTGGAGTCAGAATCTTTTATTTTGTGTTCTTTAAATGTGTATTTTGATTGCAACTGTTATTTACAGAGTATTTGTGAATTATCCGAAGAATTTACTTCGTCAAATATGATAGATATTTTGTTCCTTGGATATTTATAAAAAAAAGACAGCTGACCATTAGTGGAACAAACAGCTGTTTGGTACATTAATGCCGGGCGTAATGACCAATTTTTGTAGTACATTAGTTTCACCGCCAGAGAGCGAGTTGTTAATTTCGATCACGAATAAGAAAGTAATAATTTTGTTGATTAAAAATGTTTCTTTATTTTATTATTTCTTATCGATAAATACATGAATGTAGTCTTAAAATTTATATAATTGTTAAAATCCCAATAAGTAATCATTTAAAAAAATAATCTCTATTTTATATAAAATTGTTAAAAATTAATAAAATGCATTTAATGAACTAGTTCAAAAATAATTAAAATTCAATATATTCCGCTTTTTGAGTCCATGAAGCATGGCTCATATCGAACATTTTTAATGGAACAGCACTACGACACTGTAACGCTAATTGGGCAGCTGCAAATCCAACAGAAACACAAACATCTTCTGGATACCCAAACAACATCGCACTTATAATTCCACTAGCTAAACAATCTCCAGCCCCGCTAACATTTACAAGTTGTTTTACTTCATTCGTCTTATAATAACGAACTTTTACTTCTAAAGTAGGGCTATTTGACATCAATGAATCATTTGCGGTCCCTTTACGAACAATTATCAATCCGCGAGCTCCCAACGTTATAAAAATTGTATCTACGTATTTCTGAACTAGTTTACCAAGTTGTACAGCTTCAACTAAGATATCAGTTGGTTTGTTGGGAAGATAAATGCCTAATGTCTCAGCTATAAATCGTAGTTCGTTCATATTTGGTGATATGAATTTTAAACTCTTCGATAACGGACATTTGAACGGATTTGCAGCCACTGGCACATCAGTTGGCTCATAAAATACTAAAAGCAATAAAATATAAATATTAACACACTTATTTAATATTAGTAGAACATTTTTAAAAATAACATTAATGGTCGCGTGAATTAATTATTGTGAAATGTGAAATATTTTGAAAACAACTCAAATAAATGCAGAAGTGCATGTTTACTCTAGTCATGTTTTGTAGTTTCTGGAATATCTCAAAAATGGCGGCACTTACAGCAAAAATAGTCATAATAAAAATGAAAGATATTTTTATTTTGCACGACTTAAATAATTTGATATTTAATATATTGTAATTTGAAGTAAAATTTAATGTAATCCGACCCCGTTTAGTCGACGAATCTATGCGGTCTTGTTTTAACTTACGGCAACTGCAAGTATACTGCAGCCAACAGGTGGTAAATTAAAATGGCTACAAAATCGAAGACGGGGCTTTCCGCGATCATAACAACAGTTATCGCATTTTTGTTTGTAATCATTTCGTTTTGTACACCCAGTTGGCTGGAAACTGATGGTGAAATCGAGGACCCGAAATTCATAAGAATAGGTATTTATCAGTTAGAAAATTAAGTGTTTCAATGAAGTGGGAGTGGTGCTTTGCAATGTATTCAAAAATGTTTATGTTATGTGTCATTTGTCAACAAACGACTTTAACAATCCAATCATTTATTTTAGGCTTATGGGAAGTTTGCTTTGAAGGTTTCGAAGATTATCGACATTTGTAAGTTAACAAATACACAAAAAACAATGGGTAGTAATTTTTGATTTTATTAGTTACGACACAAAATTCACTGGCTGCTGGTGGGTTTTCGAAGAGGAATATTATATCATTTATGACTTTTTACTCCCAGGATTCTTTGTCGCTACGCAATTTTTCTTTACGCTGTGTTTAACACTGGTTTTAGTAGCTGTGTTCTTAACATGGATGTATTGTTTCTGTAGTCGTCACCACGATAAATATTTATTGTTACTCTTGACAATTGGAACCGATCTGATATTAGCTGGTAATTATATGCATTCCAAATTTAAGTTTACTTAGTAATCTAGGTGTGTTCGCAATTTAACTCAATTGTTTTGGATGTCGTAGGTTTCTTTGGTTTAATAGCAGTGTTGATATTTGGCGCGAATGGCGACCGTAGAGACTGGATGCCGAATTGGGAGCACAACGACCTTTCTTGGTCGTTCGCGTTGGGTGTTTTAGGGTCTTTGTTCCTTTTCCCAGCTGGAACACTGTTTTTGATTGAGGCGCGACGGGTGAAATACCGACGGTTACAAGAAAACCAACCGCAACAAAGCCATTATGGTATGGAAGCACGAAAGAGTACGTCTCATACGGATATTTAAAAGTTAGTTTTATAATCAATAAGATTTTTTTATATAAAATGAACAATCGCCTACTGTCATCAGCTGATTTATTTCTATAAAAATGTTTACTACATGTGAATGAGTTGCTGATTTAGGTTTAAGACGCCATTTTTCGATTTTTTTAAATAAAACATACAAAGTTAAAATGGCTATTAGTAACAGCTTGTGTTTTTATTTGCTGCATTTACTAAACTAAGATTGTTGGCTATATTCATTGTAATCTAATATTACAATTTTTTTTTATTAAATACACATGCTTATACATATAAAATGAAAAGTATCGTAATAGTTTACAACAAATTAGATTAATTAATAGCAATGTCAATTTAGAGGTTATACGTTTATAGAGCATTTCTGAACAAATCTATACTTCTGTAAGGAGAGTTTGTTATGTTTTAAAAGCATTTACATATTTTAATGAAGTTGCATATCACACATTGATTAAAAAAACATATATTTCGTACACATATTTTTCCAAAAACATTACAGATTTTCCTTGCAGAATCGTACTGCTAATACAAAAATTGTTTAAAATATAGAAACGTAATCTAATTTCATGTTAGTAACTCGAAAACTAATTAACAATTTACCAATAATAGAAATTAGTTACTAAATAGAATGCATATTTGGTAAAATAAGTCATGAAGCGACAAAATATAAAAGTAATATTTCTAGATTTAATAGTTGACCAATGTTCTGTAGTTATCAATTAATTCGATAGTTAAATTATAGTAAAAAACAGCCAAATTTTAAAATATTGGTAAATTAAAAAAAAATGTTTAGATATAAATTCATATTAAACCGGAAATACTATGTGTAACTTAATCTCTAAAAACGAATATAAAAATAAATGTTTCGACTTATAATTGACTTTCGGGTTTGAACTATAATAACTACTTAACATATTATACGAATAAAGCCTTATTGAGCATTTTGAAATGTAAATATATTAAAAAAATGTTCGAGCATATTTTTAATAAAGTGAAATGATTCCGTCCGAGTTTAACATTTCTTAAATATGTTTAAATAGATCTACTTTAGTTTTATTGGCAAAGTGATTTAACAGGGCTCTAGTGTTAAAGTTATGAACTAGCTCTTAAAATCACATTCTAACACCATTAAATATTTAGGGCATTATATTAAAACATTTTACGGTTACGTAAACGTCTCGAAACACTATATGCATGTTAATTCACTTTGTCTATATATATTATTTGTAACTTTTGTTACTTTTTGTAACCGTCCATTGTTTAAATGAAATTATTTCGTTATTGTAGCGTTTAATTTTTTACAATAAATATATTTATATTTGATTTTGAAATGCTATTGTTTTAGTTTTCGCATGTCCTAAAAACAATTTCTTTTTCAAACCCGAATTATGAAATACATTACCATACATTTTATTTGTTCTCACTCAAATTTGTGTTTACAATGTCACATTTTTTTAATTAATCTTGATTCGTCAATTGGTTCAGGGTAAGTACTTTAAGTTATAATTAATTTGGTGATTTTAATATGAATGATATTATTTATCCTTGAGTAATTTTATAATTTGTGTTGTTTTGAACAAATCTAAAGTTGTGATTTATTGTTAGCATGCAAGATTGCGTGATTTATTTTTTTGATGTTTATTTTGACGAAAATTAAATATATATATTATCGCTATAGTATTTATTGCAAATTGTTTGAAATTGAACTAAAAATAAAAAACCAGTAATACAATTTGAAAATAAAATTAGAAGTCAGATGAGAAAATGCGTATGTCATATTTATTGGTGTTTTGAAATAAATTAACCTTGTAGAAAACGAACGCAAGACCTTATCATCACATATATGCATGTGAACTTGTTCACAAAGCAACCATTCATTAGAAAATCTAATTTGTTACAAAACAATTGCTGTGTTGTTATTTTCAAAGCACATACACACACACACATGGATGTTCAATTGCACAACCTGATCGTCGTCATCTTTGGAAATTACCATAAAAAAACAATGATTAAATGTAATTACAAGCCCACACCTACTATAAAGAATAATAACAAGCGGACAGTACTTGCAATAGAGCTTAAATTACATTCAGTACACTCCTAGTATTACTCATTATATAATTGTTTCATTCAATTATATATGAACTCGTATAACCCTTTAATTCGTTGTTCAGATAGAAGATTTGCAATTATTAATTAACCCTTTACCACATCCGGTACCTTGTAGATTCCAAACATTTTTTTAACATTTTATACGAAATATAAGTACCAGAATCACGAACATTTTCTACATATATGTATTTACATGCTCTGTAACTCAAGGATTAACAAATCTAAAATATATGATTCTTCTGTCTGTTTATTTGTCTGTATGTACATCTGTCTGTTTGCTTGTCTGAATGTTTGTGTCTATATACAGAAGTGGTATATATTTTACTTTTAAATTGTCTTTTTTACGAAATGCACTTATTTGATAAATGAAAGCTAATACAATTTTCTACAAATAATATTTGGAATATGTTTTCCAATTGGAATAGATTCCGATTTACGAACTACAATTTTCCAATTTTGTGCTTATTTATTTAAGTAAACTTTGAAATAAGATGATTTTCAATATTCCAACATAACTTCTTTATAGAGAATATAAGTACGTAAGTAATAGATATATGAATTAAATTATTGATAAGTGTAACCACGTCAGAAATTTTATTTGTCTAGCGGGGGGGTAGATATGTGATGTATTGAAGTTAATATTCGATGTCCAGTTACGAACTTAGTAATTTCATATATAAAAAACGTGAAAATATCGATCGTAGAAGTGTTAAGAAACTAGGTCACTTTAGCGGTACTATTGATATTAAAATACTATATTATTGCGTGTAAAATGTATCGGAGTGGGCAGTTTGGTGGCTCGCGGATACCAAAAACGCAAAAATCTATAAGATTGCATTGTTACTTTTGACTTTTATATAGTTCTATTTCCACATGCGCAGCGTTGCAAAAACTATATGCGCATTGAACTATTACAAATTTTACACTCTTTTCTTACTAATAAGATAAGAAAATGATTTAAAATATATCATCTTGACTTTTTAATCATTTTGGAATAAAAATATTGACATTTTGAACATGCAGGATATTGAATATTTTATACGGTTACAAATTTTTAATTAATATGCGACTAAAATGCGCTAATAATTACTTAACTCAAATATGAAATCAAAATAACTTTATTGGACCACCAAAATAGAAATACAAATCAATTTAAGTTAGCTCAAAGACAAATATAGTTTAAGGGGACAGGATAACAGACTTTGTTATTTATATTTAATCAATATATAATATAAAATATATTACAGATTTAATAAGATATGTATATAAGAAACAGACTATTCTAACATACTATATATGATTATTATTTAATATATTTTAAGAACTAGGAATCGTCTATAAAACAGAGAAATAATGATAGAGTTTGTCATCTAATTTATTTATTGTAACGACGTTTTAGATATTCGACTCAAGGTTAACAATTATTAAATATTGGCGTCCATTACTAGAAATTCGTTTACTCTTAATTGAATATTAATACATTTTTAGTTCGCCGAGCATAGTACAAAAGACTGCCTGTCTGCATGTTAGGATTAACATATGATATGTGATATGTTAGGAAGTAGCTCGCTCGTTAGACCCAATTTAGTCGCTTCTTCTCCTCTGAAGATACTGAATCAATTTTAACCAAATTTGGCACCCACATTGTGTAAGTGCCCGTTTAAATCCACTGCCATTTTAAATCCAATCAGTGCCGTACTTCACGAGATATTGGGTCCGCAAAAAACAATTATTTATAAAAAAATTCTATTACGAGTTTTTTGTTTATTAAGATTCTTTAAACAGTCCCGGATTCAAAAATATTTAAGTTTATATACGTTGATGTTTTTATTCGATTCCAAAAATTGAAGAAATTGAGACATTTTGGGGGTCAACTAGCTACACTCCTTAGCTGCTTTAGCTACAGGTAACATGACCCATAGTGTTCATTAATGATAGTTTAGCAATAAAACAGTTTTGGATGCGTTGTGTTTTATATACAGGTGTGGTGGCGGGAGTAGAAAGCATATGATGCATCATACAATCGTATAGTTTGTTGTCGTTCGTTTCGTATTTAATTCTAAAGAGTTTTCTCTCGGAATATTTAACTTTTAAAAGTCCAATGTCACAGACAAAGGGCGTGACTTTTAGTGTGTGTTAACGCGGGCAGTGAAATTATTCGTTTTTTCGGGACAGTCGACAAATAAACACGCGTGATCTGTTTCGGTTGTGTTTTAAGTTTTCAACGTCTGGCTTTTAGTTCAGGTAAACACGTAAGGTAGGTGTGTGTAGTGTAGTATAGTCATGGCCAAAAGTGAATCATATGTAAAGTTATATTAAACTGTTTCCCTATAAATTAATATAATAAGCTAGTGTTTTTTTTTATGGAATTTATATTAGATAATATCCGTTGTATGCAAATACTTCCGTATTGAATGATAACAGTAAACACTCAACTGATAAACTTTTATCTATTTAGTACACAAAACTATTTTTAGTATAAAAGGGTGTATTTTTAAATTTATATAACAACAAATACGATTAAAACTAGACTTACTACAGACTGTTTGGATATCTTATCATTTTGATTACAAAACAAATTTGTGAATCTATATTTTAAAAAGTTTTTTTTTATTCTTACCAGAGATGGATTACTAAAATTTTATAAATTCACCTTTTTATTAAAATTACCATACAATCAAGTAAAATTTTTATAATTAGTTAAAATAACGCAAATATTTTTCGGATGACCTATTACAGTGTAATAAATAATTGAATTATTTATTTTAAAAGTTTACATTCATTTTAAACAAATATGATTTTTTTTAATACATTTACAGATATATATGATATGAGTTTTATAGTTTTACGTATAGTTTCTTTTTTATTGTGTTTAATTTTAATTGTTTTTTGTAGCTAAAATGAAAAAGAGATCTTTATCCGGTAATGTTGCGATCGCGTTCTTCGTGCTGGGTTTAATATTCGTTGCGATCGCATTTTCTACACCGAGCTGGCTGGTTTCGGATTACCGGATAACCGGCGCCAAATTGAACCGTTTCGGTTTATGGACGCACTGTTTTCGATCGCTTGAGGACCAACAAGAGGCGCATCAGCGTAGATTTTTCGTCGGTTGCAGATGGATTTATGATCCATTCACAACCGGATACGATCAAATTCGCGGATATCTGGTTCCAGGTTAAAAAATCACCCTTATGATTTATTTACCAACAAAAATAGCACAAAATGAGTTATTTTTAACTAACTTAACATATTCGATTTTAGGTTTTATGATAGCAACGCAACTTTTCTTTACTCTATCATTCATATCTGTGATAATTGGAGCAATATTGGTGTTATTATATTTTCTATTTTGCAATCCGGATCAAAAGAATTTCATCGTATTAGGGAATGTAATAGCGTTGGTACTTCTATTTGGTGGTAAGTTAAGTTTGTTAATATGTTTCGAATCATCTTAAAACGCATTAATGGTTTTTAGGTATTTGTGGCGTACTTGCAGTAATTATATTCGCGTCATGTGCGAATCAAAAAGGTTGGATGCCTGGTCATGACAATAACTTCTTTGGGTGGTCATTCATACTGGCGGTAATCGGCGTTATTAGTTTATTAATTGCGTCAATTTTGTTCTTTGTGGACGCGAATATCCAAGTGCGAAAACGAAGGCTTTTGAAAGAATCACAAACGCGATTCGAACTCGAAAACGAAAGTAAAGCATAATAATTAAATATCACATCGACTTCCAATTTTTTTTTTAATTTAAGGAGAATCTCAACCATTAAATTCATAAAGAACTGAACATTAAAATTTTTGTTATATTCGATGTTTAATAACTATGGTTTTGGATGGGAGATTCTTCTTAATTGACGATACATATCCGTCCAAAATGTACAAAAAAAAACTTAATATTCGTATGACATGTACATTAACGATCTAATTATAGTGAAAATAGTTTTTAATTAATTTCTTACATCCCAGTTTGGGTCTAAGGCTGCCTTAATTAAGATAATGATTTTTAATATTAATTGTTTATACATAGTATCATGTTTCATGTACGTTCATAATTTTATATGTTATTAAATTAATGTTCGAATATCTTTATGTAATAAATTTTTTAAAGAATTTTGTTTGTTTTATTAATACAAGGACATTTTCCGATTGTCTACCTTAGCGTGTTAATTAACACTATTACATAGATGTTAACACTATATTTATATGACTTAGAGATTATAGTTACTTTTGAAAATAATTGTATTGTAATATTGCCTAAATTTCCCTACTACAGAGTATTAGTAATTTATTTATATAAGTACTAAGTTATAGTTAGATTATGAGTGCATTAAAGTTATAATTTAGCTTTTTTGTTAGTATTTAAAGGTCATATTGGGCTAAATGTGGCTCTGTTCTAGATGAATCACTCTCTAAATACGCTGTGTTCAAATATAATTTAATCTATGCGGTCTTGCTCGAACAGGTGCTGAGAAATTTCAAAATGGCGTCCTAATTGATGTCATACAGTTGTTTACTATTTTAAACCCGAAAATAAACGATATTTTGATACATTACAGCTACAAGTGTTATGAGTAATTATTCCTGACTGAAACGACAACACACATCAAGATGACTCTCGAGAAAAATGATTACCCGAAAGCGTCAAGTAAGTGTTTTCTGTACGAGAATTAAATGAAATATAATATTCACCACACCCATGATTCTTAAAATGTTCGTCTTTAGATTATTTGGTTGTCGGCGGCCTCATGACTTACATTGCAGGGCTATTCTTATTAATAGCATTCGCAAGGTAAATTACTCTCGAATTTAAGTTATGTGATTTGTACTGATTTAAAACAAAATTTTTAGTCCGTATTGGGTCCAATCGTACGAAGAAACATTTTCGAATTTCAAAAATATGGGACTATGGGAGTATTGCTTCTATCAATTCCATTATCCGTACAATCAATTTTACCAGTTATTTAATGGGTGCCATTATATATTTAGTCACGTAGGTTTTTTTTTTAAATTTTAATATTTGATTTAAAATGTTTTTGACCTTTTAACTAGTGGACGTTTAGAGTTTCGTTATTTATGCTGATTAGTCACTTTAAAACTGGTGACGTCACACACTATATTTTGAATAGATTCGTTTATTCTGCACTAATTGCAACAAATATATTGGAATATTAGTTATATTTTTTTTAAAACATTAAACTCACATCAGTTAAAATTAATTTTCTATCTTTGTCACACAATAAACACAAAAATATTGTTATTTAGGAATATTATATAATCAGAGAATGGCTACTACCAGGTTGGTTGATGGCAGTACAAACTTTCGTCACGTTAGCGTTCATGTTGAGTTTTACATCGCAAGTGATAATTGCAATGCAATTATGTCGTTGGCCATTAGAATTCGTATTACAATACGAATGGATTTTATCCGGAATTAATTTCGTTGCAAACGCTACAGCATGTAAGTTATTTGACTCGAATTTCTTTTACGCGTAATTATTGTTTGTTTAACATGCATATCCTGGATTAATTAACTTATAAATGTTTGTTCTAGCTGTTTTTCTATTTTTCGCTGTTGCAATATTCGGGGGTTCACACGTACGACGCGATTGGCTCATGTACCCGAATTTCAATTACCTGAGCTGGTCATATGGGTTCGCGTGTTTGTCGTTCTTTTTCCATGCGTTCGCAGCGCTCTTCTTGTACAAAGAAACGCGTCAAAGTTACGAACTGAGGCGTGAGTCACGTAATTTAATCATGCAAATGCACCCGCCTAATTTACACCCTCGCAATGGCTTGGGCTTCATGTAAAGCGCACAATTTATTTTATGATTTGTGTTTTTTTTAATTTTTATATATTTTAGATGTACTCTTTTTATTATCATTTTTGTTCTGTAATTAGTTATAGGTTATGTATAAACAAAATTTGAATCCGTCCTTCATATTCATTTTCGTTGCAAATTTCATGGAAATGTTTGTATTTTATATAACACCCTATATGTATGGTGATTTTTATATTTTATATATTATGCTTAAATATATATATATTTAATTTTTATTTTTGATTTCTTCTTATTTGCTTCTTTGCAAGTTTCTTTATGTTATGTATGAATACGCATTTTTATGTTGGTATCACTGCACTAGAAATCGTAAGAGAAACTATTTCACAAATTATTATTTATTTTGTGATATCATAAATCATTTAATGATTCCAGAAAATCACTGGCAACAAAATTAAATTTAGGTGTGAATAAATGTATTTTTTTCTCGTTAATTTATTTTAGTTAAATTCAATATTAACGAAAATAAGTAAGATATTACATTACATTAATAGTAATGTAGAAATAATTCATAAATTTAAAACAGCTCTTGTATGCTAATTGCTGTTTTCATGTGTTAGTTCTCAATTTTACCGCCAGATCTATGTTAGTTTGAATCGCGAATAGTCTAGAATTTCGCTAAATAAATAACTTTAAAACGTATTCAACAGATATGTGGTAAATTATGATTGAATTTTGCATGCAATGTCGATTAACCACGTTGCAAATTGAATATTCTAAATAAATTCGCTCACCTGGTTTCCCGTATTTTTCTGCAATTTTCAGCACGCAAGCGAGAGTTTCAATTGGAAGATTACCGTCTGTCACAATTAAGGGACTCTGTTTCAACAGCTCCGCTCGAGTCGCAATCTGTGCAATAATAAAACAATACCAAAACAAATTGAATTAATAAGTGCAATTAACAAATAAACACAAATCGCTTGCAAAGTGTGCTTATTTCAACTTTTATATATAAATATATATATTAAATGAGATCACGGTGTCTATAGCACAAGTGTTAAATTTTCTATTTTTGGATGGAATCAATACATATGTAAATATATTTTTTTTGCAAACTCAATCCGAATATTGTATTCAGTTTCAAGAACAGGCGCTAAAAATTTAACTATGTATTTCTGATATGAGAAAAGTATTTTATGAATAAAATAATCAATAATTCGTTATATTTTATGTCCAATTATCACATTTTTAAATATAATATTCACATATGTTCTATTTATGAAAGATATTAAAACAAAACCAGAACTGAAAAATGTTTATCACTATATTAATAAAAAAAATACACTATTCTTGATAATTACGCAACTATTTTCACTGTTTGATAGACTTGAGTGTAGACATTTAATAGACAATAGATTTTTAATTTTCTTCCATTTTTGCTTGTCGTTAAACCCACATAATAAAATTCGAATAAACTGTGTTATTTATATCTTATCGATCTGTGATTTCATCGAGGCGTGTATTTTTAACAAATAGATATTTTACAATTTACAATTTTTTAATATATTTGACCTTATATAGATGGCGCACGGTGACGTCAGCGGACGTCATTGTTGCGTATGAAAACTAATTCATGCATAATACTCGCTTTTGTTTGTTTTTGACATGTATGCTTATCGATACAAATGTAACTAATAACGAAAGAAATAATATATTGACGATTTCTTTGTTGTGGGAATCGCATATCGTCGTTCAGAGATATAAATAAAAAGACTGCAATAATTGTTCTATGTATATTATATGTCAATAAGTTTAGGGTAAGATTTGAACTATTTTTGCACATTTAATTATTAAGATGATTGTATTTTAAAAATATTAATAAAACATCACTAACATATAAATCGCTATTTTATTTAAAAAACATCTGCAGTGTCATGCACCGAACTTTCTTATACGCTTTTGGGTTAAATCACATCTAATTTATAATATTTGTTCTAACCTTTGGAACACTTTTACGCTAAATAAATTTCTTTGAATAAATATAAAATGTCAAACTTCAAATTGTTTAAGTCTGTTTTGTTTTTTTTTGAAAAACAATTGACAGGCGTAGATGATACGATTTATGTAAAATTAAATGTAATATGAAGAAATTTCAAGGGCCATTTTCTTGTTTCCGGTACCGTTTGGGAAAAAAAGTTTCAAATAAAAGTTGTACAAAATGCTGATAACTATAATTTTTATTGTAACAATTTTTCTATTACTGCAACCGTTTTTGAGTAATTGCAGAATTTGCAAAAAATGACTAGAGTAAACATGCACTTCCGGTCGGAATATGGTTTTCAAAAATAGGAGGTTTTCGTGCCAGGCACATACAAATCTTAAGTTTAAAATTTCATAATTTTCTCTTTAGCCGTTTGGGCTGTAGAGCGCTCATACACACACTACGTATAAGAAAGTAAATTAATTAAACAAGTGTAGTATTTGATTTCACATGATAATGTGAATTTACTCACCATTTGAGGAGTAATTTGTTTATGAATATCCATATCGCCTAGTAAAAGTTTGCATTCGCCGTTTGAGTCGAGGACAACGGTACATTGTGCTGTCGCAGCGCCCGCCACTAATTTGACTGTTTTAGTGTTATCAGATGGCAGCAGAGACCGCAAATAATTACCGTGACTATCATCACCAACTGCTGATAGCAACTTCGGCGCTACTCCAAGTTTGCCAAGTGCTTCACACATATTCCGACCGACACCGCCCGCGGATACACTAAACTTGCTGTAATGCACGGATCCATCTAACTGAAATCAAAATTTATTATTTGCAATTTTCTCTTCATATATTGTCACATATTAATTATTATTACATCTGTAATATAGTCTTAAGTTTTAAAGAATTACGTAATTTCTCTACCATGGTAGAGAGATTACGTAACTGTGCACAGTTAAATATCTAAACTAGTTTTATTATGAAGAAATAACAATAATTTTGATTAACGTACTAATAAGTTCACAAAAAATAAAAAACTATGTATATTTATCCATTTGTTTATTATATGTATCTTTAAAACAAAACATATTTGATTTAAAATTTTGTATGCAAAACAATCTAAAGATATTATTTACGCTTTGAATGTTTAACCACATTTCATTTAGTTTTGTTTTCTATGGAAAGTTAAGTAAGAAATTTCAGAAAAGAGCTACAGGCATTGTAAGAACAAACATGTGGATACATTTTGTGATATCCGAGATATTTGACTACTGCTATTAAACTTCGAAATACAACTGAAATATCGAACCGCATTTATAATTTATATTTATTGTCTGATACACGTTTATTATAAAATTACATTGTTTAAATATTTCATAAAACTAACTAAATTTAAATGGGTATATTTATTTAATAAATAGGCTTAAATATTTGCATTTATAAAGTAGGAAACGGATATCGTTACGTAATAGTACATTAACAAAGAAAAACTTACAAAAAAACCGCAAAAACGTTAAAAGATATCATTACAATACAAAGGCAACAAAAAAATTGGGCGAATAAAAACTTCAAAGATAAAACAGCACAAAAGCGGAAGTTACAAAGGAAGTTTTACAACGAGTTTATAATTATCGTCACTCTTAACAATTACAAAGGTCCTGCTTACGAAATGTGCTTTCTTTCAAGCAAACGAAAGTAGCAACTTTGTTACAACATGACGATTCGGTGTGGAATTTTCCACTTTTAATACCATTTCAAATTGTCAACGTATTTTTTTTTTAATAAAAACCTAAAACAGCACTTTTAAACCAGAGCATATACTAATATTTCAATTTACACACACACACACACAGTTAGTGCTGTGTAGTTATATAAGTAAAATAAATAAATATATAATGACGAAAGATGGTCTACTATTTTTTAATGTGAGGTAGCTACTATTTTATGCGAGTTTTAATTGTAGATTCATAGACTTTCTATAGCTTGAAGCATCTATAGTGGTAAACAAGATTGTTGTTTACAAAAAATAAAATGACTAAACAAGAGAACGAATAACGCAACCGAGCTTAATCAGCACACAAATAATTTAAATGAACATTATCAAGTACATAGTAATTTACAGAAAGCAAAAGAAGCTAAAGGACATTGTTCCGGCAGTGCAGATAGCAGCAGTGTTTTCAGATAAGGTTCGCGTGCAGAGGAATATCATGTGGTAGTGTGCCGTGTATGCATATCATACCCACACGATCCAGAGAGACACAATAGCGATCAGCTGTCCTTATAGAACGAACCAGAAGCAATGGCCGAGAGTGTGCGTGTGCAGTTACCTAGGTTACCGAGTCTGCTATGACGTCACTCGCCTGCCATACCACACGTTGCTTCTCTCCCCCCACTCCTTACTCTCATGACGAGCTTTCTCTCCCCACTCTATACACTCATGACGAGCGATCTCCCCCCCACTAGTCTCCGGTGTCCGATTGTCGGGTCACGGTTGAAGAGAGCTTTGATGACGGCGACGACTCCAGGAGATTGCGACGTGCGCGCCACGCCGAACTGAATGTGTACATACACCAAGAATGAAATGGTACCAAGAGAGTTGACTGTCACGCGGAAATACGTCTGAGTTAAATAATACATATAGGTATACATTGAAAGTTGCAGTTCACTTTGTAGATATGCTTTAGGGACGCAGTTTGACTTTTCTAAGAAAAATGACTGTGACGTCATGAATGATGGTCATCTTTATGATTATACCGGCTCCTTTTTACTATTTGTCTACCCTTGTGTCGTCTATATACATAAGATATATTTAATCGATTAGGCAATAAAAAATATGGAAACAGACTACATTTTTATTCAAAAACTGAATTATTATTAATTTAACATAAACATTATAGTAATAATAGGCTTGTATATTCTCCTAGTTTAGTTAATTGTATATTTTATTAAAATCAACATACATTAATATTTCGCGCTTTTATTATTAATATATAAACACATCAGTTGACTTAAAAAGCCCCGAGTTTAATATTTATTCAGTTTAGAAATTCGGAACTAGATTTTGAATATTTCTAAATATAATTAGTATCCTCCTCCACTATAATTGCGAATAATTTTGTTTCACAAATTTCGTTCCTATATTCACTACTAATTGTAATAAAAACAGAGAAAAAAACTACTAACTTGAATGAAATCATGAGTAGATATTACGATCTATAATAGTATACAACAAATTACAGTAACATTATATTATAGCGATCAAAAGAAGGCAGCTTAAAATTTCATATTTCAATTCTTTCTAACATTTGGTCAGCTTAGAATATAAGGTTTGTGATTGGTTGTGTAACCGTGTGCGCAAACAGTCATTCTCTCGAAACGACCTTACGCGCAACTTAATAGGCTAAGAACTAGTCTTATCTAAAGCATCATGACGTCACGTCTCCTACAAGCGCAAACTTAAAACAATCATATCCCTAAAACTAAGCATCCTACAAAAATAAAAAAGTGGAAGACTTAGATTATTATTTACGAACATAAAATAATAATCTTTCATCGTAATAATACCCTAGCTAAGACGAGCGCTATTGTGGGAGAGCAAATAAAATTGAAAATATCTGAAGTACTGAATATACGTCATAGAACTATTTGATATGTCTATAAGAACTTTACAAATAGACCTCATTGCAAACAATCAATTCTTTAATTAGATTCGTGACATTGAATATAAACCATTATCTTTATACAATTTTTATTACACAAATTCATAAAGCTAGAGCGCATTTTATAAAAAAAAAATATTCACAAAAAGAAACTTGTATTTTTAATCTGCATAAGTCACCCGGTGACAACAACCTAGCAACTTGTCAAAACTTATTTGAGTAGTGTAGGTGTAGGTCAGAAATAAAATGCCACACTGTATAAAATTAAATTCACCTACTTTTTTTTCGCGTTATTTTGTGATATTTAAATAGCTTACGCAATGAAAATAGATATTCGTATAATGCAATTACAATAAATATTATGTTGTTACATATTTGTCGGTAATTTAATATACAATGGCAAATATAAATATTGCGATAAAATACTAGAATTGGAATACTGGTACAAATAATAGATGATGACGTCATTCATGGGAGTGTGGTAACGACTATTATGCACGTTTTGCAAGAATGAAAGGTCATTTTCTAGTTCAATTTAGTCTTAAAACTGCATTAAATAGTCACGTGCAAGAAAGCTCTTAATCTTAATATGGCGACCCACACAACAACAAATTATTTATATTTAGCCATTCATTACTTAAGTGACAGAATAATTATATTTATTTATAAGGTTGAAATTCTATACGCATAGGGATAGGGAACAAACCAGAATTGTAACATACGTTGCACCTCCACCAAAAGATACATTATTAAAATAGACCAGATCCGTTTAGAGAATAGCATCACTTAGTTACTACGAATAATAGAGCCTACTGAATTAAATATATGTAGTGTCTTGCACTGGATTTTCTTATACGTAGTAGATATATTTTGTTTAGGAAGGATAATTAAATACAAATTTATAAATATTCAAGAACATATAATTATTACATACATACGCACATAAGAAAGTTAAGAATGGCAATAGTAATTTTGTAGAATTTTATCAAGCAAATTTTGTGCGAAATTATTTTAATGCTTATTACATTACAGAAATTCATGCTTTAGTACATTTTTGAGCGTATTAGAAACTTTAGATTATTTAATTTGTGGTTTAATCTACGTAGAAACAAAATTGAAAACACTATAGATCGCGCTTTGAGCAAATTTTAGTCTCCAGGGATAAATTTAGCTTATTACCGAACTCGCATACCTACTTCTTCAATGTCGCATTCCTCATATAGCCACAAATTCTATATTTTCATTTTACGCTAAAAACTCCTGTAAAACTTCTTTTATGCTTAGCCTGAAATCCCTATAATAAAGAGTGAAATCATAAAACTAGAGAACATATAATTTAATTACTCATAATTTCACGTGTACAGGTAATGTGTGTTCATGCATACATGTACTGTAAATAATTGCAGGTAAATACATTGTAAAGAAGATATTAACCCGCACATAATACGTGATGTATCTTCACATTTGAGTCGCTAACCTCCACCATAGTGCACTGACAACACGTTAGCAGGTTTCTGTTTTATTTGTGATGCGGTCCCATGTAACGGACTACCGTCACGAACGCACAAGGACCTGCAGTGGTGCGCCGGCGCGCCCTTCTCAGCAGGACGCGACATGAGCAGGACGAATGACTGGAGGTTTGAACGGGCGCGGGTTGCAGGGGGTGTAGATAGGCGTGTCGTAGCCTACCCCACCCCGATCGACGTTAGTCTGCAGTTGAACGCGTAGTGGGAACGTCGCGCTCCGAATCGTCGCGCAATTTGCGACATTCATCGATTGTTTTAAAAGTGTGCTGTGAAAACGCCGGCTCGGCACCGCAACTAGATAAAAAGCAACTTTAAGAGCAGTCTTGAGATGTGATTAGAATAATTGTGCGGCAACACTAAATCACTCGCTGTTTATTATAGGTGATAAATGGACTATGGTTTAGTTTTTTTGTTTGCTGGTATAATAATGAGGGTGAATATTTACTGGTTAGTAGTGGAATTGTTTTAGCTCGTTAATCTATGTGATTTCATGTTTAATGGCAGCTAGTCACGAAGCACATTAGACCACACTATATACCTACTTAAGACCAATATATTCAAATGGAAATTACTGCTATGGCTGTCTGTCTGTCTGTCTTATTTCATATTGGCTTAAGTATGTCGTTTTTTAATGACTCATCTACCAATCGCAGCCAATAAAAACTTTTACGTTTTTATCTATAGCCGGCTGGTATTTTTTTTGGAATAAGGCACAAATTTATTATTTGTTCGATTATTCATGGTTTATTTTAAGCAACATTTAAAAATTGCACGATGCTCTGTTTTGATTTTCTTGCGTTTTTATGTTTTTTTTTTCAGTTACAAATAAAAATATAGATTTAAATAAAACATATATATATTTTTTTATTGCACTGTCTCCTACCTAATACCTATCATACCTTTTCCTATAAAATATCAGAAGCTCATTATTGCACAACAACAGTTTATTAAATTATTTAAATTTAAATTTTAAAAGATTTGTTGGAAACGGAAACTAGTTGTTTCGAGAACGACTCAACTATGGCGTAAATGATCCGATTCTCACCCTGTTACGAACTGTACAAAATGTGTTATTTTAAATAAAATATATTACGTGCTTAACGGGCGCACGTAATTAAATAACTTTAATTTAATCAATTATTTTTATCTATTCGAAAAAAACAGTAGAATCGAAGCGCACTAGATTGGACTAATTATTAGTCGTACGTGTATCACGTCGAAATTAATTTCATGTTATATGTATGTACATATATAAAAGAGTAACAGATAAATGAACTACCCATTAGTTTCATTACAATAATTAAATATATTTGCCTGTATTTATAAAAAAAAAACTATTTATTTACGTCATATATTTTATGTACATAAATAAAATTTTATCTACGCATTTCTACAACTTTTTTTTTTTTAAATATGTGATTTTTAATTAAAATCATAATCAAAAATTTGGATTTACTTCAATTTGATACAAAAATATAATAAAATTGTAAAAATGGAACATGAATGGTATTTGTAAAGGTCATTTCGCGATTATTCGATTGTTATTTACGAATCATAACAGGTGTTGTTTTATTTCTTTTGTTCTTTACACGAAATAAACGCTCTTTACAATTTTCTACATTACCAACCACTTACGCAAATCTTCTCATCGTGCACATTTCTTTATTATAAATATTAACTTCCTCGCACAAATTATTTATTATAAAATATTTAAATAAATAAAATATGTGAAATTACTATGGGCTGTGTTTATTTAATAAAATGCACAAAAAAAATTACAAAATGAGAAAATCAGTTTTATTCAATAATATTTGTACAGGAGAATCGAGTTTTCTTTACTAAACACAGTATGAGGGAAATATTTATAAAAAAATACTGTATGGAAAATATTTTTAATTTCAAAATATATTTAAGCGAGAACAATAGTTTTTAATTAAAAAATAATCCAATATGCGATATATAGGGAAGATTTGAAATATATTCTCGCAACACGTTTTGATTATAATTTAATTTTTGGACATTAAATACCTTTGGCGCCGATTCAATGATTTGGAACGAAATTAAATTTTTTTTTATTAAATTTCGTGATTCAATTTTCAGTCCAAGTATTGATTTGATATATAAATTACTACGAACAACATATATAATCTGCAAAATATTAATTATTAGTTAAATCAACTACATACATCGTGGGCGGAAATTCTAACGCTATTATACATTTATGAAAATATTACATTTTATGAAATTGTTAATTTAAAAGCTCATTTATATAGATACAATCAACTAAAAATGATAATAAATTTTAAAAATTTAAACTATACATTATTTGGATTTTCTAGTCCGAATTCTTATTAGATTCTATTTCGAAAAGGCTAAAGAGTGTATTTCCATTTAAATCGAATATTTGTTACTTTATATGATATAAGAAAGTAAAAAGAGGTCAGAAAAGCGATGTTCTCCATATTAATATTTGATTAAAATGAAATAATCAAACAGTGGAAATTCGTGAGTTCTTTCACATGTTTAACACAATTATCGATCTGTAGAAGACTATGAAGTGTCGCTCGGAATATCGATAGATATACTATAGAGTTGAAGAAGTTCATCTCAGCCACTTTGGCAGAAGGTGGCGTAGCGTGGGTGGCTGTCGGAATAAATGATGATGCGCGTCTATTCAAATTGCCTGTTCGGCTGTTGTTTTCCACGAGCATCGCAGCGGCCGAAATCGTTAAGAATTCAACTTGAAATTCTGTCGCGCGTCGTTTTCAAGGTCACATGCTACATTTGTTGTAGGCTATAGTATTATAGATTTGTAGGAAACGCTATACCAGAGTACATATCTCACGTATCTTCATGCGTTCTGATATCGATCGTCAACCTCAATTTGGTTTATTAATAATTTAAATGATGAACCCTTTAAAGGTGACGTCTGATTCACAGACACACCACTTTAAATTTCGGTTATTTTTACACAATTTTACCTCGCACGCAATATATTGCCGACACATTTTCATAACATAAAAATTCTGAAATTCAAAGTCATATTTTTAACAAAAAAATACAGTTTCGAAATCAAGTAATTAATTATTACAGTCATGACAAATTTAGACATCGAAATTAAAACGGATATATCCGTTTTGAGCGCTCCCATGTCTATTTGCTGTATGTCTGTGTTTCTGTCTGTTTATTTCCTCGAATATATGTTAGGCAGTTCGGAATAGCTTGAACCGTAATACGCACGGAAGCAAGAGTGAATAGTATTTTTATAAAAAAATATAAATCTATACAGTACGTGCATTCTAAAGTTTTGGTGCCAATTGTCTTCTAAGAACATTAAGGTCACATTTCCAGTTATTCCGAGCCACCTGTATTTTTATATATTTATAACATAAATTTAAAAAAATAATAAATCTAAAATTAGTAATACATATGATGCTTTTATTAACAATTATTTATTTAAAATGCTTTGAAATAATTTCCAATTTACGCGCTACGAATTTATGTCTACTAAAAAAATTGAGTTCTAACAAGAATGTATAAGAAATCTACATGCTAGCCACTTCAGATGTGTTTATTATCTAGCCAAGTAACCTCGAACTTACGAAATAACTGATTTTTGATTATAAAAAGTGCTTACTTCAAGTTAAAAATACAAGTTGTGTGAACTGTATATACATATTTATATTTAAGCCCATCAATTGTGGGACGAAAATGTTTTCGTAAAACTATTTTCAATTCGAAAGTTTATTTTATATATATATATATCTAAAGAAGTATTTTTATTGATTGTTTATATGCATGTTCAATTTATTTATTTTGAGAAGTAATGCCTACCTGTAGGTTTATATATTCAAGAATTAATGAACGAATTAGTGACCGCGTCACAAACAGCGATATACAAAATGTTTATTATTTTCTTTTAAATTTACGTACAACACGGACATAGCATACATACAATATCAGTTTGCCGATGTAGCAGTTACGTTTTATGTAATTGTAGTCATATAGCGTTCATATCTTATACTTGGTCATTAAAAGATAAATAAGTAATTACTGCGTCAACATTTTCTGCTCATCCCAATTTTAAATCACTCGCCTATAAATCTGTTATCACTTAATATAATTTTATTTCAAATCGAAATGCCGTTTCTTATGGAAATATTCCATCAAAATTTAAAACTAATTTCACGCTACGATTAACTTAAAAATATAAATCGATTTATTATAATTGGGTTCGAATATGACTGAATATACATATGTAGACGTTTCTTTTAAAATATTCATCCAATTGAAGATATCCCGTGTAGTTTTTATAAAATATTTGAAATAAAAATTCACAAATATTTTGCTGGGTTCTGTTTCAGATCAAATGCCGAATCGTCTGAATTTGCCATTTGGTATCATCTTAGAGTTGAATATCGTAATAACGGTAAGTTGAAAATATTTTTAGTTATATTAATTTGGTTTATAAAATTTAGTCGTATGAGTAATGGCGCAGTAATTTCTGGTTAAGCGATAATTAGAATTAATCCTGGCTAATATTTCAATATATAATTATTTATGACAATTCCCGATGTATAGTTGTTTAATATTTAATTTAATAGAAATTTTCAATTTACAGTTCATTTAGTAAAATTAATCTCATTAAACGATAACCATGGTATATAAATTAGTTGATTTATCAACAGATACATTTATATATATATATATATATATATATATATATATATATATATATATATATATATATATATATAAAATTAAATTCGTATACAATATAAAACCTTGATAATCTGTAAGACAGTTGACAGTTATTTAGTGTTTGCGAATGTTTCTGCATCCTGATATATGACGTGGTAAACTTAGGAGAACACGAATTTCAAACATTTATTTGACATCTAGCGGACGTAAAATAGTACGTCTTATGACGTAATGTATTAGACATTTTTGTTGTTTGGGAAGCGTGTATAAAAATTGAGTGTATGCGATAGTTTAGTTATGTTGAAAAAAATGGGGAATGAATAAAGATTCACTATAAACGACAAATAAAATGATTACTTGTGGAATAAATGGCGAATTTAGTAAAAGATGCGTGTAAGTGGAATAAAAGAGGGTGTATGAAACATGTAATGATTATAAATGTAACCGGATAGAGTATAAAGATAACGTTGAAGAACGAAAGTGACTCTTGGGGAAATGTATTTTAGTGACAAATATATTTATGCGAAAAAAAGTGGCAGTGATATCAAAATATATTTATTACAGCTATAAATATATTTACTATTAACATCAACATGCCCTGAAATATTTCTGACTGTTTTATCGATATTTTTAAAGTCAATATCGGATAGGTTTAAATTTAAAAAATAGTTATTTAAAAGTAAATAAAATTTTATTGCGCGCAGACTTCGTAAAGGTGTTTATTAAGAAAATGATTGATTGACATTACGTCGGCGTCGAATCACTAATCTATTCCGTCAGCATTTTTATTTTTAAACTGACAGATGGTAGTTTTACAATTTCCAAAAGATGTATCCTGTTCGCTTTACTTTCAATACCGTAATACTATAAGCGGTTTTTTTTTATATCTACAAAGATTAGTCTAATTCGATTATAAGTCGCACGACTTTTTATTACTCATAAAGAAAAATAGATACATTAAACCTTTTCGTAATAATTTGCAAATGTTTTACAACAAATTTAGATAATTATAGTTAAATAAACTAAAATAATTTAAATTTTATTTAAAACTTCTATGCATTACTACCAATGATTGGTTAAACAAAACTAAAATATATATGTTTTTTTTAATAATTTTGTTAATATATACGGGTTTGTGAGTGTCTTGTTACGGGAATATAAACGGAAACAATGATATTGGTGGGTTTTTGATATGTTTTGTTTCGCAGTGTATGCAATTAGAGCACAATTCGAATTTTGTTTATATAGAACATTCGTCCGTTCGATAGATTCATTACATCCGGTCAACATTCAAAGCACACATTGTATATGGTGGAAAAATAATCATTTTCGATTGCAAATAACGATAGGGGTTGAAAAATGGTGTCTATACAGCATATACAGTATATCTATAATATATGTAACTGTTTATGCAAATTGCTAATAGGACCTAATCATAAATTGCAATATAAATGTTTATTTAAATTACAACATTACACTTTACCGATATTAAAACATTCATATAATAGTAAATATTTACGAAAATAAATTGTATTGTAATTTATATTAGTGAAAATATAACAGTTAAGCAATAAATCAATGTAAGGCATTTTTTTTAACTTTCCTATACGAAATGTTGTAATTAATATCCTTATCTAAGCAGAGTATTCCTGCTACGTAAAGTGCAAATGTGTTGATAAAATAATAACGAAAGTATCACTATTTTCAAAAATTTAATAAACTACATGTCAAGTTTAACATATAAACCTAAACATATTAAAGTTCGTCTTCACTTTCATTGCGTCATCAAATTGGAATACACTTCTAATGTGCCTATTCGGCATGTCGTAAATTTGTTAAATTTGTGAAATAAAAATAGATTGCTGTAAAAGAGTTCACAGCCTTAAACAAATATGCTGAAAATTGAATCGGTGAATGTTTAACATATTCCTGCTCGCTGTGACAGTGATGTCTGCATACATAAATAAGATAAAAATACGAAACGGTAAACATAGATTTTTCGGCAGTAAAAAAGATATAAACTCGGAGACTGGTTTCGACGGATAAAAATATTCATAATTAAAATACATCGCTCGTAGGTTTCCGTTCGTCAATGTGATGGTTAATATTTTTAGAATGAGCTTATCGATTGTTTTTGTGCTAACGTTTTATTAATATGCTAAAAAATATTTTTTTATTTTGTAAAAAATAAATCTGTCTGTGCTATGTATAGATATACGTTATTGCAGCAAATATACTGTTGACATTATATTAATGCAAGCACTTAGTACAGAGCATTATGAATAATATTATTGCATGAATTATTTATTTAAGTTCCTCTGTAGTGTTTTTTTTTAGTATTTCAAAACTTTTAGTTGTAATTACACCGCATATACACTGATTTAGATAAATATTTATTTAATTGTTAGAGCTGCAATCTGTTATTTCAACAAAATTACAGTCGTGGTTTTCCGCTCTTTTCGTTTTTTATCATTTCGAATCCAAAAATATGTATAACTCATAGATGCTAGTCGCACGTTCACTCACACGGTCGCTCGTAAGACTAAAATTTGTCGCTCTTTCTTCTCTGAAGATACTAAACGGATTGAGCTTAAATTTGGTATATATAGTCTATGAGTATCCAATTCGTGGTGGTTGCATTTTGAATCTATTAGGCTTTTTATTTTAGAAATTAAAAGCAACGAACTCAAATATTGATTTAGGAAAATTTTAGAATTACCAAAAAAACTACAATTAATTCAAATATTTCCTTGATTCTAATTTACACTATTAATCATATTTAATAATTAGCTCCGAACCTAATTCTTGATACTTTTATTTATGTAGTACATTTGAATGCAAAATAGTAATGAAAATGTGTGTACTATAAAATTTAAATATAGAATATATTATCGTATTTATAAAATCAATTTCAAACAAATATATTTTGCGTGGTTTATTTTTATTTCGTATTATACGTAGACTTAGATTAATAATATAATATATGTGCTGTAGTAAAGTAGTGTGTCTGTTACCTAATTTCGCCCATTTTTGCAACACTGTCATTAGTCACGTTAAATAGAAACTGAGCTTGACAAATTTATTCGTAGTACCACGTTCTAATTTGTTTGGGGGATATTTGAGTTAGATTACTAAAATGTGATTGAGCTTCTAAGAAGAGGTCGCAAATTTTGTATAAACCAGTGACAAAACACCATAAAACTTCAGTATATTTTCTTCGTCAAAAATGTCAAAATTTAATCTCGTTTGTGGCATAAACACGCAATGCGTGCATAGATTACATAATTATCTTTTGTGTATGAAAAAGAAACAACAAATTTGTGGTCTTTTACACGGGAAAAAAATCCTTTTAGGTAAATACTGCAGGGCTCCCCCATTCGCTTCCGTGCGTACCTTCTTGATACCTTCACCATTAATCCGGTCGACTTGAGAAATGATAATCCAGCCGGTAGTCGGATGTTTTACGTTGCCTATCTATAAACATTTTTTTTTCTTGCGTCAACACTTGGCGCTTGCTGTTATATACGAGGCATAAAAGAACAAATCTCGACAGTAAACAAGAAATCTAAAGTTAAGATTTGAATAGAATAATTTGAGTCAGCGCAAATATAAACGAGTTCGTAGACGCGTGGCAGAAATACGAAATGACAATTGCGCATGAGTGACCGACCGGTGACCAAACTAATCAATTAGTTGCATTGTCGTTCGTGGCCTGCATTTCAAATATTTTCTCGACTCAATTTAAATGTGTTTAAGTTTGGTTTTTAATAAATAAATGTTTGTAATTTATATATTTTTGATTTGAGTGTCCGTTAGAAGAAATAGAGAAAAAAGAACACCGCTAAGAATTTAGCGGATGTGTCCGGTTTGGAAGTGTAACGGGGCGTATAGTGTAGGTCACAGTGGATTCTTTTTTCTTGTTATATCGATAAAATAAAGCTAAATCTTCTCCGAAGTGAACCTGGTATTTATTGCGTGTAACCGCCCCATGTAGGGTCCTTTATCTTTTATTCAACACGAAACTATACCGTAGTTCACACTTATAATAAATAGGATATACCTTGTATACGTATGTATGTGTTGCCTGTCTTTTCATATTACCTATTATTTATAGTACTATTATTTTGAAATACCAAGCAATTTTGTGCTAGCTACGATACACTATAAACGAGGCTACATATTTTACAAAAAAAAAATAAAAAATGGTATGCGTAACTCGAGTATTGATCAAACCCAGTAAGCGCTTCATATTAACATATTTACATTCAATGGCTATACTAAGATTAATAATTTTTCTTCTAACATCACACAGACACACATACACACACACACACATACAAACACACACACACACACACACACACACACACACACACACACACACACACACACACACATACAGACACACACACACACACACACACACACACACACACACACACACACACACACACACACACATACAGAGACACACATAGATAGACTTACATTACTTTCTTAGTACTTCGTATAAGAAAGTAAAAAATCAAAACCAATTTGTATCTTTAGATTGTAACGAAATTTTAAATTAAAGTCGCTTTGTTGAAAAGATACAATCTTATAATAATTATAAGCGTATTTTGAGGTTTCATCAGTAATCAACTATAAAATCTGAATTTATTATGGTAATTAGCAAGATTTTTATTTTAACGCAATTATTGCTCGAACCGAATAATCTTTTTAGTAAGATATATTTAAATGACCTTATATGGGTATATGGTGGCGAAATGTTCAGAATTACCTTCAATTCTATTTAGGTATACGGATATAATGGCAATATCGTGTTCCTGGAATCTGCTGAATATGGAGTCCAATGTGTAGGTAATCCTCTCGCGTAAGAATAGCATTGTCCTCTCTTATCTATTCCGCTATATCCTTGCATATATGTGTCTATAAACATTATCACTTTGTGAACCATGCTTAAGCGACTATTAAACACTATTGAATTTGATTTGTTCACTACATACGTATATATGTATATATTTAAGCGCTACTATTACAGTATCGAGTAGATATTATTTACGATGTATTTATGATGTTTATAGCTCAATTTACGACATCATTTATAGTGTTAGCAGCAATCATTAAAGCTTTATATATGTATATATTTTTTAATGTATTATAACAAACTAATGAAGAGGGTAATATTTTTTAAATTTGAAAAATTTCTAACGATATATACGTGCTTATTTTTATGTATTCTTAAATGTTTAATTAGTAGATTTATTTTAAATATAAGAACTTCATTATTAATAATTATATTAATATACGAGTTACACGGGCAAGCACTTAACTGTAAATTTAGTATATTGCTTGTATTTTTATAATATAGACAAATATGAAGGTTATATTTTAATCAAATTAGCTGGTAACACGCACAAGCGCCTATAAGAAATCAATAAAACTTATCTTTAGTATATTATACATATTTCTTATACCTATATTTTTCAATAATTGCTGTAACATTCCCGGATTCTAAAAAATCTTTCACAAAAATACATTTTACTGTATTCTAATTTTGAAAATAAGTCATATATTTAGTATATGTTGGCCGCTCGGTTGCTCGTCAATCGTAAGACCAAATATTGTCGCTTCTTCTCTGCTGAAAGTATCGATCCGATTATAACCAAATTTTGCACACATATTATGTATGTGCCTGATGTAATCCGTTCGTATTTTAAATCCAATTAGTGCCGTACTTCATGAGATATTGAGTTCAAAAAAAAAAGAAGCAGTCCTTTTTTTGATTAAATTTTTTTATGTATTCAGTTATTCTGATTGTAACTGAAAGCTGCAAATACAATAACTGATGATGAAATGATATTTTAATTATATTACATATATTGTTTATTTTCAAATAAATATGCCATTCTAAACTTTAGATATTGGTGAAGCCTAAGCTTAATTTTTATGGTAGTAATTGTCATAAAATAATTGGGGGAAATTATATAACACACACACACATTTGTTATCGTACAAATAGTATATATCAATTCTTTTCTCTAGAGAATATAAAAACGGGAGTAATTTAAAAGTTGGAGAATGCTAGTGTTATAAAAATAAAGTTATCACGGTAGTTCATGGGCAGAATTGAGAGAACGAGTGCTTGTTACACACAACGGTCTTTCTGTCAAACACACTTTCAGTCTCTTGACGTCACGATTCTTATAATAAACCGATAAATTCTGACGTCAGCTCTAAGCTCCTTTCGGATGAAATAATATATCTCCCTTCACATAAATATATTCGAATCTCCAGCAAATGTATGCAAACAGATTCTTTTATATTTTAAATATCTTTATATATATATATATATATATATATATATATATATATATATATATATATATATATATATATATATATAAATATCTCTATTGACTACGTATTTATTTATCATCATTTAAATAATAATACTATAGTTGTTACAAAATGAAAGACATGCACATAGAAAAACTTCCGCATGCAAATTACTAACGTCGATACATTGAAAGTATATAATTTTGTTGAAAGCTCCAGTTCGAATTTTCAATAATAATTAAACTCGGGTGGAAAACGTAAAAATTAGTTTTAGCTTTTGTGTATAATGTGTGCATTTATACGTAGTGTATGGTGGTTGTATCGTTTATTTTTATTGCCAACTACAATTTGGTTTTCGCGTGATATGCTCGGGCTGCAACTTTTTGCACGGTATGTCGAGAGAGCGATGCCCCCACTGATTGCACCGGTGCATGACCACTGCAATTTCCGCCAAGGCTTATGAGCTTAGTACCAGTAAAACATATTTAAATAAGCGAAATTTATCTTTTCGAAACCGAAACTACTAATAAATAAGCTACACTGTACCGCGTAAATAGTAAAATTGAATAATTCGATAAATAGAAAATCAACTGTGCGTTGACCCAGAAAAGCATGAAAACACTATTAAAATTGTATCTCGAAACTATCGCGAGCATATATTTCATTTATTTGACAGCGAAACGAGATGGTTGTTTTACGAAATAATACGATAATCGCGTTGCATGTTAGCAAGTTTGACGTTTTCAATTACATTTTATTTTATATGATTTGAATTTTAATAGAAAACTGCAGTTGAGAAAGTCAAACAAAATTCTCAAATTGATAAAGATCTTGATGCTATATAATCATCTTCTTATTGAACGCCAATCCTTGTGCGATAGAAATTCCGTTATTTATAAATTATTCATGTATACCACCTATCGTAATTTCAGTATTGCGCAAAAGCGAATGACTTTACGCTGTATTTACGACAACAATCGACGCACCTCCTCTAAGTATTCCTATATTTACTACCACGTCTTAATCAATTTAAAAATCAAATAACTATATTCCTATTATTTTATTAATCTTTGAAACACTTTTTCAACCACTCATAAACATACACACACAATTATATAAACACACCTACACACACACACACATAGACGTCTTTCTAAAAATTGTCAAACTTAATTCAGGGAAGGTCAAAAGATATATTTAAGTTAAAATCTCGAGATCGCACTTATTTATTATTTCGTATATATACAAAAGTAATTAATTACATTAAAATAGTAAATTTAATTAATATCTACATTTTTGAGTATTTAATCAACAATTAACCTATCTTAATATTTTATATTGATATGTTACATTATTGAGTACACAAATTCGTATTAATTGCTGTATAAATGGATTAAAATACAAATTGTTGATTAATCGTCACACTTGTGTTTATTTAGGAATAATTACATATGCAAATTAATTCGTTAAAATTGTAAAATAAATTTTGCATACAAATATCACAATTTGTAATTTATGTAGCTCAAAAAAATGAATTGAATTTGTAATTTTGTTTTCATTTATTCATAGATAGAATCTGTTGAATATGTAACTTAATTTGCTAAATATATGTAACAAAAGTTTTTCTGCAATTCAATGCATAATACTTGAAAATGTATGTACTAAAGCCCATTAACATTTTTATACAAATTCTATACGTAAACGTGCGGCGACTTGACGTGACATGATTCCTTCGCCCGGTATCATAAACGCTGCTTTAAAACCTTAAATTCCTGGTGGTGCAATTTGACGTTTCCAGCAGGACGAGACACCTCCAAGCCCACGCATTTTCATTAAGTCTGTTCCATTTCTAGCAATTATCCGTGTCTCTTGTGCCTGCAATTCGTCTTTTTTCGCTAGATTCTAGAATCGCTTCGTTCGAGACCAGCGCCTCGTAGCCATTCATTCTCACACTTCTCCGTCAATAGCCATACTTCGCAAACATGAATTTATTGTATTTTCTAGTTCAATTCAATTTATGACCATTATGACTTTTTAAAAACGAAATATCTATATTAAATATAAAAACGAAAATTACGTAAAGATCGCGAAAATTAAGATAATTAGTTTTCGTCGTCAAACTTTTGATATTTCTATAAATTTGGTGGTAATCTGTAAAGAGATATCTTCATATATATCAATTTATGTTTATGCACTCTGAGAAGAAAATGCTAAACGAAAAATTGTCGAAATATATCTTTTTGATGTTGTTTGGAGCACAAAAACAAATCTCCGGATCAACGTTGTATATGGTTCTTTTGATAGCAATACCAAAGATAAAAAATATGTATCGCCAATATTGTTATTATTTTCTTAGATGCTGTTCGTTTTTTCGCGATCTTTAGAAAAATATTCGTGTTTTTCAATTGGATTTTATTTGTGGTGTGGACGAATGGTTTTATGTTTTTTCGGAGATTGAATTTTGTTAAATTTTTTGTTTGTTAAGATCTTATATATTCGACGACGTATAATAGAAGCATAATGTGTATTCGAGTATTTATTAGCACTCTTTGAAATTACTTCGTGGCATAAGAAAGTTTCTTCGCACACTAAATAAGGTACTTTACGACCCGGTATTTAAAATGAGAAACTGCCGCTATGAATTCCTTCATTCAGTAGTGGATTAAAACTTGGTTACTTTCAAATATGTTTTAAAATAAATAACTTTCTTCTATACATAGACTACTTATAAATATTTTATACTTTTACATAAAATTAAAATTGCAAGATTGAATTATTTAATATGGTACCCGTAATATTAAGGTTCTAGAATAATCATGATTTAATACTATATCAATAAAGTATTTAAAAAAAAAATGATTCGTTGTTTTCTGAAAGCTGGAAAACAAATCAATTTTCATGGTTGAGCCATCATGTCCTGCAGAGTTTTATATTCCTCATAAAGACAACTGGAAAATGGATGGATATAAAAACTGCATCTAAAGTTTCAGACTTCTATTTAGTTTATATTGAAAGCTTTACTACTCTCTCTCTCTGTCTCCGTAAAATCTTTACTGATATGACAATTATATAAGTGCCCCAATAAAGTCATTTAGAAGCGCACAAAAACAAAGCTTTGTACTTGAAAACTAGTTATGGTTCAAGCTTAATTACCGTCGGTCATTCGGTGAAATATAAACTTAAATTAAATTCATACATATGTACTTTTTGACTGTTAAGTATTTATTATAATTTCTTTTAAACACAAATGAAATATTAAATATATTAATGACAAAGGAAAACATTGAATAAAGTATAAATGTACGTGTATAAAAACGCGTTATTTTTTTTTGGATAACGCGTTAGTGTTTTAAGTCAGGATCATTCCCTATCATCAATTTCTGAAATGATATTTTCACGAAAAAGCAGAGAAAGTTAGGTAAAAAAGAAAAATTGTTTTTTGTATGTTAATGCACGATAATGGATGATGGTGATAATGGCCTGATTGATGACAAGATTATTAAATATTTTTTGCATATCCGCGACAAATTGGAAACGGTAGGAAAATTGCGAACGCACTAACAGAATTGTGTAACACCCAAGCAGTAAGTATGTACTACCCAGCGACGCTCTTTCGAAATTGAGTTATAGTGTTGATAAATCAGTTACGAGTAAATGGACATTTCTATGTGAAAGTGAATTAACGCGTCGCTGCCCTAGTCTAGAAATTATGATCTACTCAATTTAACTTTCTCGTTATCAACCAGTTTTATTTTATTATCACCGAATTACAAAAAAATGCTTAGTGTCAAGCTTTTATTGTTCAATTTAGTTCCAATTTCTTTTAGCTAAAGTTTATGGTCACGATGAGGATTAAGTAATTGAAATGACCGCAACAACCTTCAAATTTACGCTCTTACGCATTTGTCTCATATAGGGGTGTGAGATAGATTTATCGACTTGCTTGTTGAGGATGATCTAGCTCAGCCGATAGAGAAGTAGAGCGTAGATCTAAAGGTTTTTGGTGCGATTACCAGCTGAATGGATTTTCTCAATGTCAAATATTTAATATATATATTAAAACTACTAAAAAAGTTAATTACAATATGAATGAACAGAATGTATGATGGTTTGATATGATTGTGTGTGACAGATTGAGTAGGAAACTGCCGTGGCGTGTAAACGCAGTTAGTCAATAACAAAGCGTACATTCGTACGTATAATAATGAAATTTTATTGACTGTTGCACTAACTGCGTTCTTGAGCAATTGAAACACTCTTATGCATGTTGTATGAGCAACGGGACAATATCCTGCTCTACATGCTTCAAAGGAATCCACCAACGAACGTGGAGTTTATGCATTTTTGTATAATTTCATATATTTTTAGAGGTCCTTGGGGGGCAACGTGCGCTGCCCTTGATACCCATTTCTTTCCGAGATCTTGTACACGATTTTCCCACTTTGTTTTGTTACTCTTTTCATTTTATTCAAATTTTTGTTTCACTTTAGAATTTTAAAACTGTACCACGCGTATTATCGACGTCTTGCACCCGTACTCATATAGCTATGCGTTTCACGAGCTTACCAGAAATAACAAAAATATGGTAAAATCTGGTGCAGCATTTGGTCACGCGGACGTATACGTCTATGTAATTTCATATAACCCATGTTATATTTAGTACATATGTCAGAGGGAATTTGACTATTAATTGTAACTGGCGGTTGAAGTATCTCGACCTGGAGAGGATGGTGAAAACCGCACTGGTCAAAATACTGTACCATTCCTGCATTGGTTCAACTGTAATAATTTGTGAAGTTCCCGGCAACTACCTTCACCAGCAACCATAGTTTAGGTGCTTTAAAAGCCATCACTACCAACATAGTTTGCAGGAAATAGAAATAAATCTACACTATGTTGGGAAATTTATATAAAATTACTGTTTAATAATAAACTGAAAGACCACTTGGATTTAATTTTATCAATGCTTGCTTTTAATATTGAATAACGTTTTATAATAAAAAAATTGAACACGTGCCTATAACGACTAAACACACACACACACACACACACATATAATATCAGTATTGATTTAAGAAATAATTTCGTTCGCCTTGACATTGAAAAATAATGCAAGTTATAATTGACGGGCCGTGCAAATAATTAATTTAATAAAATGAATAGCTACGCCTTGTTGTGCCTCCTTTCAACAATTTATTCCCAATTATTTCCAACTTACAGTTTCTAATTAAATTTTATTTACGGCCAGAGCTCTCAGCCGCTCCCTACTGCTATGGATTCTAATAAAAATATGTGCTCATAGCCGAATGCTTCATCAACCAACAGCAAAACCGAAATTTCCTTTTTAATATAACAAACTTTACTATTGATTAAGCAGGATTATTTTTATTCTCTTATACATTACACAAAAGATTAACACTCCAAAGTTTAGCGTATTAATTAGATACTTTCAAATTCTTATCTAATCATAATTAAAACTAATAATAATGACAACAACATCGCTTTATGGAAGTACCATTCTTGCAGAGTAGAATGCGTTTTTTTGTTTAGTTACACAATTAATCATGGAAATAAATACGAGACGCTTAAAATGTATATAAAATCTTTAGTAAGATTTTTTCAAGATTAGAATAGATTTTTTGGTCCCGCGTTTGAGAAAGTAAGAAAGCAGAACAACAAAAACGCACGAAAAAATTGACCTACATTTTTTATCCTTGCTGAAGATTTTTTAAGTGGTTGTTCTTTTAATATGCGCAAAGAATAAAATAATAAAAAAAAAAAACGCAAGTACCAGCATTAGATAAACATCACTAGCCGAGATAACTATCATTCACTTGTTTTGCCATTCGAAAATACAAAATGATTTGACATTTTGATAATAGCAGGTAATTATGACAAACGACCTGTAATAGCCTGTTATATATTTGTCAGCTATGATAATTTCAGGTTGAGATATAAATATCGGTAATGAAAAATGTTTTTTTTTTATGTTTAAAACTAAATTCAAACGTGTTGTGATTGGTAGTAGTTATTTAGCGATTATATTGTAATCATTGAGCAAATGCTTAATTTCTTAAGTGTGTTTAGGATATGCAAATATTTAAGATTAGAATACAGTTTACAGACAGTCTCTGTATACATCAGTTTAGTGACAAGATCTATGATGATGATAGGATCTTAGATGTAGGCTAAAACTAAGTAACCGAGAATACAATGATAATCCTTGTAGACTAATTACTGCTTTTGACTAAATATACAACTAGAGTTTCAAACCAAAACGAACAAGCAGTGGCTTGGGGGTGGCGTTTGCTTCTTCTGGCGTTTTAGACATCAAGTGTCGTCTCTGCTGTTTGACAATCGTCAAATTCTAAATGTTTGCGAAATTACACGAACATTGATTATCAAACAATATGCTGTATTTTACGTTTTTTGTATTTTTATTTCATATTATATAAAGTAAATTTTAAATAAAATGGTATATTCTTTAGAATTGGGTGTCAATAAGTCGTAATTTTGTTATATTGTCTAACAAAAGCTCATTTGATGACGGTAGGAGTTGGTTTAAGTTTACTGAAACTTTCTCATGATTTTGGCGAGTTGAGTCAAGTTCGCAAAGTTACGTGGTTGTACACTAGGGAAACTCGATGGTATCAGGTGCAGATATTACCGGACAATTAGACAATTATGGCCAAGCTTGACCCTGTGGTCAATAAGCCAATTATCAGGGCAAATTAATCATAGAATCAAAATGCTTTACATACCAAATACACAAACATTACTTACTATATCAAAATATATAATCATAAACACGTTTTGGTACGAAATATATTTAGTTTAATGGCATCTGAACAATTTCAACACTTCTATTAATTAATATAGCAAAAAGAAAATGTTTAGACTTAGAATTATTGTTATAGAGTAACTGGAGCCCATCCTATATTGGTTATAGAGTTATAGAAAATAGTAGAACTATTCAATTTATATTTTGAATGTTTTTTATTAGTGAAATAAAACGAAATTTTCGTATCAAATTAATTCATGTTTAAATTATTTATGTCATAAAAGTTATATTCTAAATCAGTTACACGAGAATGTTGAGGAAGTCAAATTATTTTTTATTTAAAAAGAGTTACTATTAACATTAGGGAAATGTAAATAATATTAATTTGTAAAATATCTGCGATTGTACGTACAATAGATATAGTTAGATATATGGTAGTTAATTACGAAGTGAGTTTATTTGGGAAGCGAATAAAAAATGATTTAGCCAAGCCGAACCTTTAAGCAAATTGGCTGGAAGCCAGTGGAGTCTCGCATTAAATAGAGACCGTTATAATAAAAGATGAGCTTGTGTCGGTGTGGTCTGATCCTAACCGATCACTGTCACAAATGTCAACAGAGGCCTTACGCCACAACGCACAGCAACGCAGATCATTTCAGGATAATTGAAGCTCGCCTTGGACACAGTTGCACAATTCTCTATCGTATTATTTTACATAAACGAGTTATTATTACACACATAACGACCCAACCATTTACTCATACGTATTGTTACCATTACACGACCCCATCATTATCAACTTCCGAATCGTTCATTATCATGTACAAAGCGAGCTTAAGTATTCAGGACATTATTAGAAACAAGCCAAAATAATCTGTTATCATTATGAGAATATATGTACGTATAAATAAAAAAAATTGATTAATAGCGTGAATTAAAATGATTAGAAAGTTAAATGCATTTATTGTAAAATTATTTTAACTTTAATATGCATATATTCATTATAAATACAAACACGAATAAAATGTTTTCAATGTCCGATAATTGCACATTTATCTTTAACTTTGATCTACATATATTTAAATCATTTAATGACAAATTTATTCTGATTGTTAATTCATAACTATTCTTGATCAAATATGATATTATGTTTACATAAAAGTAATAAGCATACAATCGTTTTTTGCAAATTTAATTAAATATGATTTGTCTAAAAAGAATTTCTGTTTTGTCTTTAAAATGCGTTGAATTGCAATTTTGATTTAGTTGAGCTGCATTTGAGAAAATAACAGTAACTGTTTGCTAATATTTATGGTTGTGCAATAGGAAGAGAAGTATTTTCTTACGAGCTTATAAATTTCGGTAAATGTACAAGCTACTCAAGGTGGAAATACATTTTGATTTACGTTTTTCCTATAATAGGAATCGCGGAACGGAAGCCAGAAAAAAAATTAAGAACCGGAAAAACGACAAGTATCGTGTTTCTACGGAAGTAATCCAATACAACAAGTGATATATTATTTTGTGGCAGGTAGCCAGCCAGTCAGCCAGTCAGTTCCGGCGGAAACAAATCAATTATTTTTACTAAATCTAAAACCCAGATATAACTAACCTTATCGTCATTTTATAAATTACCTTATTTAAATTTTAATTACTATTTAAGAAAATGAAATATCTTCAGTTTGTTTGGCAATTTTGATTGAAATGTTACCGACTTAACAAACCCTAGACGATTTGGATATTAAAAGCAACTAAATTCTATTTTAGTTCTTTGAAGAAACTAATTACTTTTATAAAATTTATCATTATATTCGCAGGGGCCTGCATTAGAATTTCTTATACGTTTAGTTAAACTGCGTATAAGAAAATAAAAATGTTCATACAATAAGTAAGAAAATTGTGTACTTATACGTATATTTACGAAATAATGATTTTAAGGCGACATTTTCGATTGATCAAATTTGTAAATTCTTTTAATTACAAATTAAAAAAAAAACACAAATATAGATACGTTTCGTCTCGTTTAAAATTTCGACTTTGATATTTTTTGTTACAATACTTATTATTTTATATAAGAAAGAAAAAAAACGGGGGTCTCATATCCTGCTGCGTTTAATATAAATGCAAATTCGATCAATTTTGGACCACGCAGTCCATAAAGAAAAGATAATTTGAAATCGAATTTTTTACAATCAATCAGATATACAAACGACCTTTCATCGGCATGCCTACTGGTCCGGCCCATCAAGCGAAATACATTCACACGCGCATACAATTCATCAATCGTAACTCTACGCTACGGCACATACATACATGCGAGTATGCCTTTGACAATACCAACGAGCCCTTACTAAATAGCGAAACATGTTACGACCGGTCCCTAACGTAACAGACTTCCGTTACTGAACACAGCGCGCAAACGATACGGAAAATTATTGTGTCACTGTGTGCAAATCCATTAATTAAGATTTACTGAATCGACTATTTAGATTAAACAGAGAATTGCTTATGGACCTGGTGACAACGCAACATTGCGTCTTCCGCCCACTTGGCACCGGATTTCAATTTATTATATTTCTGCTTTTATATAATACGCGTTGATAAATTGCAAATACGCACAATTTGCACCTTCAAAACTGATCCGATTACCAAACTGTCTACAGCCACGACGAAATAATTTCAAATTAAATATCTTTTAAGTAATTTTAACGAACTGGAAACATTAAATTTAATGCTTGTTTTTAAACGAATTCTAATACCACAAATGCGTTTTTTATTAGCTGCGGCAACTATAATGATAGTTGTGAAAGCGCGATGGCTTGAAAAGCACAACTAATCAGCGTGCAAACTGCGCATTAACATGCCGTTTGATTACCGACTACCTAATTGCTTTAATAAGTTAGATCACTAATCATACGGCCGAAAGAACACGATCAATGTATACGTGATACAAATTGGAACTAGATGGGCTTTCCTATAGTGTTTCATTTCATCTATAATGCATAGCGCTATTCGTCGCAAACACACACACACACAGAAAATAATGCTGTCTTGCTAGTTAAGCAAGTCCATCATGAAAGTACAAAGAACTAAAATGGAAGAAATAAACGACTTTACTTTGGTATTCTACGGAAGTTACGAAGTAATTTTCCAATTTTGTAAAATCTAAAGTTTCCGCAATAGAAATTTAATTTAAAAAAATATATATTTGATTCTTTTCTATTATAAAGCAATTTCCAAGCGACATAACTCTATTAATAAAAGCTTATCAAAAATTGGGCTATTTTTTTTATGTCACGTAACGTTACTTAATTGATGTAAATTATAAAGTAAGTATAAGTCTTCAATTATATAAATTAGGTGGAATGGAACGTGATACAAATATTGTAATTGAAAATAATAATCAGTCAATTACAACAGAAATTATATTATTCTAATAAAAATTAAATTTATAAAACAAACAAATGATATTAGTTCTTGAAATATAATACCTGAATGGAAATTTTACATTAAAAACGAAAATATAATTTACGGTTTTAATTAGTCATTCAAGTACAACGCAAATTAAATTATTTGATTAATTATTTCACGGTGAATTGGCTGAGACAAAGCATTTATTT
The DNA here is from genome assembly GCA_944738965.1 of Nebria brevicollis. Taxonomy (NCBI): domain Eukaryota; kingdom Metazoa; phylum Arthropoda; class Insecta; order Coleoptera; family Carabidae; genus Nebria; species Nebria brevicollis. The sequence continues at coordinate 10,380,448 of OX122907.1, forward strand.
GTTGTAAATCTTATGTTCCAAATTAGCGAGTTTATTTGGCAGTGAACAATTTATTTCAGACACGGCGCAAATAAGTTATTGTTCAGTGAGTTTATCAATGCGAATTACAATTGTTCCTCGGTCGATTTGTATATTTTTTTATGTTTGTTGAACGCGTTTTAGAGTCAGTGGTCTGTAATATACGATTTTATCAGACAATAGATGCAATTGTATGTTTTGCAAATTTTAAACAATAGCATATACGACAAATGCATGTGTTGCAACCAAGATTTATTTTTTATGATAATGTCTACATTTTGGAAAACAAGTTTCTGCTTGCCAGATCTGTCGGCACCACACATTCTACGTAAAAGCTGTCGCACCACGTAAACATTTTGCCACTTTTTTCTTCGCTGTAAAAAAAATGTATGCATGAACAATTTAAAAACAGAATTAATTTTACCTTAAAACTACTAGTTTCAAATGTATTTTATATTTAAACTTATAGAATAATGTTAATGATGTTTATCGTAAATCAAATATCAATGAGAAAGATGAATAGAAATTGTCAATCACTTCTATTAAAAATGATATGTTTTAAAACTTTTTATATTAAATTGGAAACAATAATATTTACACTAATAGTATTTTAATACACAATAGCTTTTAAGCTCACTGTAAATAGTACAGGATAACGAAATAAGTATATATCATATACTTGCTAATGTGTCGATCGTAAGACCAAATATGTCGCCCTTTCTCCTTTGAAGGTACCGATTCGATTTAAACCAAATTTGGCACACATATAGTGTAGATGTTCAATTAAATCCATTCGCATTTTCTACCCAATAAATAATAGCCAAACAATAAAAATCTACGTAACATTTCAATTTGTTGATATATCTATTCAAGTTACAACCAAAAGCTGTAAAACATCATGTAAATAATAAATTTGAATGCGCTGTTTTTGGTTGAGGTCCATATTCGGAATAATTATTCCAATTTTAGAACATTTATTGTCACCAGGTGGCGTACATTTAAAATGAAAGTGAGTACATGTTTTAGAGTTAGAGTTATGTGTATGTGAAACAGTTATTAGATGCTAAGGAAATTATATACGTTCTCTATTAACGAAATTACATTCTGTGAGCCCAGCTTATTATTAATTTAATGAATATTTTAGTCTTTTGTGCGGTGCTTGACTGGTTCACCGAGATACCAGCAATTTCCAGGTGGCTGACTAAATTATCAACCTTGTCTCTTTTTTTTTCGTTTTTCCTCTCAATTAATTATGAAATAGTTATTACTTTGTATTTCCCATGGTATTTCTAATACAAGATTTATAAAACTACAAGATAATAAACTAGCGGAAGCCCATCAATAATGATTAATTTATCTTATAATAATTAAAATCAATAATTTTTGTTTACAGCGGAAAACCATGATTTAATAAGAAACTAAAACGTTATTATAGTTTTATTATTTTTCCAACATACACAAGCATTGTTATAGTGATACTACATAAATTAAAGGTAGATTATGTTTTAAAGCAATGTTTAAGATATAACTAATTACGCGTTCGAAGCAACTCCACCAAAATGTTTAAATTACAGTTAAATAAACACTTCGCTAATCAAACAGTAAACAAAAAACAAACGTTAGAATTAATCTACATCGCCATCTGAGAGTCTTTTTGATTCGTCGCGTAAAGAATTCGTTGTTATGTTTGTTCTTCGTAAATACTATGTTCAGCACTCTATATATATACAAGTTTGAGAAAAAAAATACACACACACACATATCAGAATTGCAAACATACTCTTATACTATGCAACAACAAAGAGTCAGTTTTGTGTGCATTTCCGTTCGTTACAAATGCATACATATACACGTAAAGAATATTCAGAGCGACGGAAATGAATGTAGGATTTAGGCGTTTAAACGCTTTATTCAAGTAAATAAATATACTTTTACACTCATATACACAGGACACCGTCTATAGCTATTGTCGTTCTACTTTGCACTGTCGCGTAATTTGTTTTATGCATATTTATTTATATTTAATTTCATTCGTTTTATGAATATAAATAAATTTGCTGATTTGCGACCATATGAGTTCATATGTGTGCAAAATTTGTAAAAAGTGCACTCGACCGAATACTTACGCCTGGTGCAAAATGCGTAATAAATAGTAAGCACTTATAACGTATACAGAGCCGTAAAAAAACATTTCAATGGTTTTTCAGGCATAGAGGAGTACTTTTTAATGCGAATATTTCATCGTTTATTTTTAATGTTAAAACTTATATTATATACTTGATAATGAAGAGATGCTGCAACTGAATGATATTTATGCCTCGTACATATATAAACATTTTTAAATGATAATTTATATTCAGAAATATATGAATGGAACGTATTTGTTTATATTTGCATAAACTAGAGATTCGTTGGATATTTTAAATTTCCTGTGTGCATAATATAAATGGCATGGTCGAGCAACAACTCTTGCAATAAACTGCAACTGCGAATTTTAAATTAAATGGGAAGAGTTCATTTTGGCCATATTAAATATTTTATTTTATTGTATGACTTTGGATTAGGAGAGATATTTTCAAAATATGTTTTTTATTACGATTTATGTACCAAAAATTTAATTGTTTTTATAATCCTTGCTATTACTAATTTCCGAAATGGACGAGGTCTTCGACCCTTTGACAAGTATTATTCTTGTAGGTATAATTTAATTACAATAATGTTCTCAGCGTATATATTTCATAAAATTAAAACAAATAACCAAGAACAACATGTAATGAAAACATTACTCGGTTGTTCGGTAACTAACAAACTTGTAAGCTAATATTTATTCAAGTGAAAGATTCCTACCAGTTAAATTACACGGTGTCAAGATGTCTATAGCATTGGCTAAACCACTGCACGCAGCTTTGTAATTTCGGTATAATAAAAAGTACATATAAGATATCAAGTATAATTTTATTATTTTGAACAATGCTTATAATATAAACAATAAACATTAATTGTGAATTGTTGTCTAATATTAAATATTTATATTGAATAAGTATTCACGTTTTATCAAATGATGTTCACACATAGAGGAGTCCTTTGAAGGAAGATTTAATAATTCATGATAACCTACATTTCTGTGTAACTAAAATATATTTATATATATAATATGGGTATATGGAAAGCGAAAATTTTCACAATAAACCATTTAGACGGACACGTATTGATCGCTAGTAAATTAAAAATTAAAATGTATAAAGGTTAGGCACCTCTGGCCTTGGTATTACTTATGAGCTACACTAGTTATATCTATACATGCCATCGTTATCAAAAAAAATTCTAATAAATTACAAATATATTTTCTTTAAATAATTGGTAGGTTAAGATTTAACCTTCTTGTGCTTCAGTGTTTTAACGAATTATGTTTAACTTTCTTATACGAAATAATAAATAAAAATTTTTAAAAAGAGGTTTTAACGGAAATATCTGTTTTGAGCATCTCTCAATTCAGATTAAATATTTGAACATAGAATGTCTGTTTGTATGCGCTGCAACTCCAAAAAATGATAAATATAGTGCAGATATTTATATTTTACAAAAATGATTGATTACTAGTGCAAAATATAAAACACGTTCTATAGGATACGATGTATTTATATACAAGTAATAGTTTCATATTTGCGTAAAATTTTATTTTTGTGTAATGTATTTTTCGTGTTGAATAATAAAAATGACAACAAAATATAGCAAATATAGACGGGATATATAATAAAAGCACGGAAATTGCATTCAGTTTTGCTTGTATGGAAAATAAAATATATAAAATATGTATATATGTATGTAGGTACGAGTAAATACAATCGTATTATGTATGTATGTAATATATAGGTAGGTAGGTAGACTCCCCCACGAAACAGTAACATACACAAAATTTATAGAATTGCACGAGGCATATCGTTCATGCATAAATACAGCATAAATTAACTGTGTAAACTGTAATGCTTCTGTTATCGCAGTTATTTGAATCATATAACTAATGTACTTCACTTTACAGTGGCGTACCTACATATATCGCTACATTTCTTTTTTATTTTATGTTTAGTTTAATTGAAAATAAATGGAATTTATTTATATACAAATCCACAAATGCAACAGATTTGTTGTTTTTGTGTTATATATTAAAAATCAAATAATAATAAAATATGTAGAAATATTTGTAATTTAAAATTCCGCTAAATTTTGTATTAATTTAATTTGATTTTAATAAATAATTTAATTTAACAATGAAATATATCGTGTTTCGGTTTATTTTTGTTGCTATTTGTATAATTTTACGAAATTATTTTTATTGTGAAACAAATTTTTACAAAAATATAATTAGTGCAAGTGAAAATATTACCTGCAACTTATAAAAAATATGGCAAGTTGACAAAAATTGTATATCAGCAAACTACGAACAAATTAACTTTTTTTTATGGGTTCAAAACTGCTTAGTGGTATGCCACTGCTGAAATTAGGTTCAAGCTTAGAAACAAACCAATAAACACTGCAGTTTAATAGTTATTGCATGTAAAGTATGCGTGCAAATGTATATGGGTACTTAAAGTACACACACGTATATGTGTGCACATTTCATAATGTTTATGTTTGTGACTTTATAAAACATAATATCAGTGACAACTAACGGAAACAGAAACAGAAAATATAAATATTTTTACTGCCTCAAACAAATTAATTATAAAATGGATTTTGAGTAATTTATCAGGTTTGAGCGGTTTTGAATCCATATTGCACGGTAACTCAAAAACAATTTAATCTAAAATTATGAAATCCAAACGAACTGATTCGTTCTGCAGCAATTTCAAACCGGAATTGATAATTTACTTTTCATTTTCAGTTTTTGTCTATTTTAAGAAAATGCATCCGTTATTTCGAAAATGTAATTATTTAGCAAATGAGAGACAATACAATTTACTACAGTTTTTGTTTAAAAAGTTTTCAGAAATAGCCTCCGGTTTACGTGCAACGAATGTTTCAAATTTAATGGTATTTCATCTATTTAAATATGTTACGAAATCTAGTTTAAATCTATTTGAAAATTGCATTGTTATATAGAATATTATTATGTTTCTTTTTGTTCATAAATAATTCTTCTCTGTCTCTCTCTCTCTTTCTGTGGGTATGTTACGCGTACTAGATAGAGCAGGACATTGCAGATTCATATGGTTCTGTATAAATTGATAACTAGAATTTCTGAATAATTTTAAGTATTTAAGAAAAACTTGTAACTGTTTTAGTAGAGGAAAGAAATAAATAAAAGACATTGCGATAAAATATACAGGCTTAAATGTTTATGTACTTTGTAAAATTGCCGCTATGAATGTGACAACCAGAATTTAGATAGATAATGCTTATATAGAAAGTTTAGATTCTTTTGTTGGAGTCGTAAAGATTCATTTTCATTGTCGCCGCAACCGCCAAGATTCTCAAGCTTTTCGCCTGTGCCTTGTTCGTTCCACTAACGAATATATATTATCTTGATAGCAAGGCCGCTCTGCGAAAACTGCCTCGTATATTGTTTTATTTATATATATATATATAGACCACAGATAAACACTTATTTTTGCCGTTAAGAGGTCTATATACATACTACTATATTGATAAAGCGAAACAGATTTAATTACAATTTACGTTTATTGGAACATTTCCTATATTTATGGCGAATTTTAAATTTACGTCGTCATATATAAACAAAACAGTTCACATAAATAATATATTTTCCAATATACGTAAATTACAATCATACCCTTTAGGATTTCAAAAGCCATAAAAAATATAAATGTCGAAATAATGATAAAATAAAATATGATACGTTAAATATGTAAACATATAAAGTATAGACGTACACACATATAAAAAAAAAACGCTAACCAACGGACAACGTAAACAAAAGGTGGAATTAATGAAGTTATTCTGTATAATTTTATAAGCGTTATAAACGCTTTAAGCTCTATAGCTTTGCAAAAAAACAAGCATTTTTTGTTTATAGTACTATAATAGTCTATAATGTATAATACAATTTTCTATAATTCTATAAGTACCATATTATATGTTAGTGGTTTGGTTTTAATGTTGACTGTTTTGGTTTCTTAATTTATTATAATTATACATTGAAAATTTCACATATGCATGTTTTTATTATTATTAATTTTTATTTTATAGACAGGTTTTCGTTAGTTTACAGATACATTTATTGATTAATATAAGATGAATGTTTGATTGTGCTTTTCGGTCTCAATTATTATAAAGTACGTAATAAAATATGTATACGTGTATATTGACGGATATTTTCAAAAATAATCAATATTCGATGACCTACCAAGGTTTTGCAGACCTATCATTTGGCATTGATATTAATGAATCTATATTTGATATATGAACGAAAAAATACAATAATTCTAAGCATTTTCCAGTGAAATAAATGTTTTAAATAACTGTTTACATTTTTGGGTGTATGATAATTCTAATAAATTAAGTACATGAGACAAAAAAAATATCTAGATAAACCCTGGATTTAAGTGTGTCTGTTTGTTTGTGTGTAAAAACAAAAGACACAATGTGTTTTGTGTGATCTAAACAAACCCTCTTAAGGTGTGCCTTATTTTTGTCAGCGTGGCAATGTAAAAGTGTGACGTCATCGTATAATCTAGATGGTGTTAACATAATAAAGCATTGTCATATTTCAACAGATCTTTATTCTGTGCGTGGACGGGTAGGCACGAAGAATAACATTGATCAAACAAAGAGTACTGTTGCTATGGTAATTCGTAAAATTGTCTGAATTTGAAAACAGTCCCTTGTCTGTATGTGTGTATGTATGTATGTACATACAGACCAATGGCACTGGTTCTATACAGATTGTCGTCATTCATGTTCAACAAATGGGACAACGTTTTATTCACCGACTGAAACGAATCGCTTAATACAAAAGCAAACCGACTGAATCGAAAGCTCTTCGACAACAGCCGTCATTTGTATTTTCAACAATGACGTTCACACAAGTTCATTACAACTGAACTCGATTAGATATTTACATACATACATACATACATAGTTATAAATAATTTTTAAATTATTATAATTCTTTATTTGTTTTATTTATACATTTATTATTATACTTAAAAAATTACTGAAAATTGCCGGAGACAACGGGAAAACATTTTCTTATGCATTATTAAAATTCGTTTTACCATTGTCGGTAAAACAAAAATAAATTTCTGGTATTTCGGTTCAGTGCCGTGAAACCCTTAGAATCCCAAAACTTGTATTGTTTCTCTTAATTTAAATGGGTCGCACAAATTCTATATAGAAATCATAATTAGATACGTGTAATTGAATTGCCGGCACCCTGTTCATCCGAAGCACAGCAACGCAACAAGTATAATACACTTCTTTAGCGCGGCGGCCAAATGTGCTTTCCTATTGTTAATCGAGTTATAACCAGTTTCGGACGTTCTTTTAATAATTCGTAAGGAAACGTTTGCCAAAACTTCCAATGCTATTGCTATCAACTAGTTGAAACCAAAGTTTGCTATAGTACACTCACAAATAGTTTTCACTTCTCTGGAAATTAACTACAAAGTTTTTCTTCCAGTTAATTGTAATTATTTAGAGATAAGGAGAATTCAAGATTGTTTATTTATTAATTAACATATAAACAGATTCAAACAGCAGCTCTAGGGAACTGGGAAAGATATTTACTACATTCTTAAAAAGGAACTATAAAGGAGCAAAGCATTTGGAAGAAATTAAAATTATTTATAAATATAATAGAACTATAGTGTAATCTGCACTTTAGCAATGAAAGTTCTATTCAAAAATTAGAGCTTTTCTTACGGATTCTTTAAGTTTAAAGTTTTATTATTATAGTTTAAACAGTTTTGGTGTATTTCCGTTAAAATATCCGTAGAAGACAGTAAAAGTATATTTGTGTAAATTTCTCATTATTCTATACGGATACAGATACCCATTTAGTAATTGATGTAAAAAAAACGTGAGATGTCAATCATTTAAAACTGTACATTACCCAACTCAATATCTCTCGTAAAAAAAAACCTTTTGGAATTTGGTAAATAAATGTGTTTTCATCCGATCCGTTTGACAGGTAATTTCAAATGTCCACCGAAAATCATGATACTAAACCCCGTTTATTTTTTTTTTTTCGAAAGCTACGTTATGTTGATGATCATGTTGTTATCGAGTGCCATTAATCAGATTAACGATCCGGATTTCGCAAACCCAATTAACGGTGCTCTGAGATAACCAGTTGGGATTTGTGCTTAAATCACGGGGCCGATTAAAAATCGCCGATTTATTTACAAAATATTTTTACATGGTATTTATTTCATCAGCGCAAGGGTTAAGTCATTTTTAAGAGTTTCAAAGCCAATTTTATTCGGGTCAATTAATTATTTATAGGTTCGTTAGCGTAGGGGAAATCTGGGACAATTTTAGCTGTTTAATTATTTATTTTGTCGAAGTGGGCCCCTGCACAAGGCTAAACCTATGACGTCTGATTCTGAATATATTTTAGAAAATCAGATTATTTACTGAATTTAATCAAACATTTTACAATCTTTATAAAGCGATTTAGAAACAATTTTTCTAAACAATAGGTAAGAAATGATTCCTAGAATAAGAATTTAATAAAAAAAGTAATTTCTGAAGAATATTTATTATTTGAAATCTATAGTGAAATGATGAAATATTATATTCTCAGTTTTCCAAAATTTGTGAACCGTATAATAATGAGCTACGAAAAGTTTAGCTTGTGTGTAAAGTTGTGCGGTGAAAATCAGGCAGTAACTGAAGAAATTTAATTTGGAAATATTTGAAATTATCGTCTCTATTACATGAGCCTCGTACATATATTAAGCGTACACAATTGAAACTCTAATCTACGTATGACAACCAACCAGCGCATCCTTCATAAACAATATAGCAAATAGTTTATTACACAGAATCCACATCGTTAAATTACCATAAACCACAATAGGTGCTTTTGCCGCCGTATCATTTATATTTTAATATTTTGCAATGCAGATTTTATTACAAGCATATACTTACCAGAATTACATTCTTTACCTACAATCGTATATTGCATGTTTTAGTCAAGCTTAAAAATGCTTTCAATTTGATGAATATATTTAATTAGTGAAAAACACAATTATGTTCAGTCGCAAAATAATTCATCAAATACTAACAAACCGCTGTCTAACTGTTAAGGATTAAAATTATGAGCAAATTTAATCCTTGACGGACTTAAAATCAACTGACAAGTCTTTCAGCAACTAGCCACTGTTATGGTTAATTATATTTAAGTTTATATATTTTTATTAATGACACTTATTTGGTCTGAACATTATTTCATCTTTTACCGAATAAATATCCATTAGTGGTTTTATTTTTTAGATTGCTGATGGAGTGCTAAGGACAACTGGTACATCACCAAATCAACAAAATTGATTGTAAGTCTTTTGAAATGTATCTTAAAACTAATACGTCTTTAAACTGCGATCAAATGAACTTATTAAATAGATGGCATTGCTTAAAATATCAATTAACTATTTATTTATTTAAATATAAAACTGCAAATTACGTAAATGTAATTTGATGAGAATATTGATTTGAATATAAAACAGTTTTATAAAATTCGCGACTGGTAACATTTTATATTTAATTAAACAGTAAACGTAGATAATGGAATTGAATCAAATATTTGATAAGAGTTAAAATACGTTGAGATGATATTGATATAACGCGTTGGTGGATATGAAGCTACATATATGTGAATAAAACAAAAAAAGCTATCGTGAAGCAGAAAGAATATTACGACCGAGAATCAAATAATGTTTGATATTAGCCTATAATTCTTGGTGTGAAGTAGGTACCTACCTACTACGTACGATATATCGCTGCAAATCTTACGTACGAAAAATATTAACTGTAAACTGAAATACGTAGAAGAGTATTTCCATTTTATGTGGCATTTTTGTTATTAAAGTTATTGGCGGATATTGCTGCGGAATTGCATACATAAATTTAGAACCGGAAAGGTCAGGCATTAGGAGCTTTTATTTATTACAAATGCCATAGTAGCACGTATGTATATTTCATACTTACGTTACAGCAACTTTTCTATGATATCTCATTGCAATTTATCAAATTAATTACTCATTTTACTATACTCATACTGATATGTACGGTTTGAAGATATTTAATATTCAAATGATATTCTGATCATATAAAATTAAAATACAAAGTTATTTATTTATAAACTAATTATTTCTTATAAAAAAGACAATTTTCCAATATCTACATGTTGCAATTAAGTTTTCCTGTATATTATTTAATGTTATTATATTTTATTATTAATAATATAACGCTTATAGAAAAAATCTCCATGTGTACCAATTGCAAAATTTACTATAGCTATATTATTTTAACAATTACAGGACAATAACTAAATTATGTCAGTGAAAAATAAGACTATTTCTTTACTATTGTGTAATGTTAGTGTGTAGAGTAAACCTGTGCGCGCATTTCTTTGTGAATATGTACATGTCTAAATAACGGATGATAGTGCGCTGCATGGTGAATAATGTATCGTTCAAAATCAAAATGAAAATGCAAAACAAAAAATGGTAAAATGATGTATGTATGTATGCATGCGATATGCAATGCGAATGTATTGTAATAATGTACGAGTAGGTACTCATATCTTGCAATGCGGCGCGTGGTTATTCATTTGGTGTCAGCGCAGAAACGTTTTTATAAATGTACATATAGTAAATAAATATTTGTATATACAGCGTTCATAAATCTACTTGTCGCTTACATAACTCACTCTCTCTCGCTCGCTCTTTCTCCGCTTTCTGCGACTGTAGATACAGATACACACAATCGCACGCAAATCTACAATCCTTGTTAATTTACCAGACACCAATAGACTTACGTTTTATATTGAACTTGATGTTACATTTCATTGAAATTTTTACCTAATTTTATCTCTAAAAAAAAAAAAAATTCATCTTCTTGTAAACTGTGTAAAAAAAATTTAAAACGACCAACAAATTTAATATGGCTAGAACTATATCTCTAATATCTTGTCGTACCATTTTGAAACGGTAACTTAATTTTAAGTTACGTTTTGGACTAAATTAGGCTAATATTTTACATGTAAATTAGTTATATGCTGCAAAATCTGCTAATATTAGTAAAATTACCCGATTTAAAAATTTTACTTTCTTATGCGAAGTAAAGTAATAAGTAATGGGAATACATTTTATGGCAGTTTAAAAAAAATATATCGCAATAATAATTATATAATTGTCTAGAATATGAATTAAATCTTGTCTGTAACATTATTTGAATAGTGTAATAATGTTAACCTTGGTCTAAACATATTTAGCAACTAGATTTAATAACATCACGAAAGTTGTAGTTTAAATTTAATAATTTAGTGTAATGTTAGTATTCTATATGCTAGTCCTTGTAAGTACATACAATACAAGCATGCATGCATAGTTTAAAACAAGAACAAAGTTTTACGCTATATGATTTCAAAGTCTGAAATAGGAAGTGTAACCGCAACAAGCAACTGTTTCTCCCACGCTTGATTTACAACATAATGTTCTATTGTGCTATAGTGCGTCTTACACTAACTTTATACAATATACAAAAACATATAAATAACATGTCCTAAGTACTTAACTGACGAGTATTCTGTTTCACAATCATATATTTTCATATATGTTAGTTTATACTGGTGAAAATATTACAAATCCCAAACTAAATTATTATTTACCCTAAATACTATTTTAACATGGCATAAAAATTTAAATCAAGTTTATATATTTATTATTTTCGCACGTATTATACATGTATAAATTAAAAACAATTGAAAATATATACGTAGTAATTTGTCAGAAATAATATTTTCTCCGCAAAAGTGGAGAGCTTATAAATAAAATAAGAAACCAAATTAACCGACATTAAAATCTTAAATGAAAAAATCAATGAATTTTAATAAAATAACTGTAATTTCACGCGAAAAATAATGTTTAAATACTACAAAGACAAATTAAAATATTATTTGTAAAATTGTCGTTCAATTTAAAATTAATATTTAACCACATGTCTCTATAAATAGCAAACATACGCTCTCAACGACTTTAAACCTGAAAGTGTGGCATCACGAGCAATTTAATTTAATATATATAATCTAACTTTTGTTTGATACATTTGGGCACGGAACGTCATGTTGACTAACATTTAGTGTACAAGCTACCCCAAAACACCCATGCGTTATCTAAATCACAGATTTGCTTATACATAGCCAGCTTGTAGCTTGTGCAAACACTCGAGTTATTCAGAAACTTCCAGTCCGAGCACGTAGCCAAACTTTTGGCAGCCGACATCATAATACTGACTCACTCCGATCAAGAGATACAGAGTCGTTTGACCTCTTCGTGCTCATTGAATTCATGGACATGTTGTGTCATTTTTACGATCTTTTACGAAATAACAAATAAATATTTCCATCATGAAGAAAATCATTAAACTTAAGATTTCTATATGATTTACACGAAAAGTTCCTTTTATTAAAATAATATATATTCAAACCAAAAGTGCTTGTTTACTCTAGATATTTATTTTTTTCATTTTTACCCCGAAATGATTACACTAATATAATATATGTTTTGTCAAATAATTCAAAATTCGTATTTAATATCATTCCTAACGAAATAGATACGCCAATTACGTATAAGAAAGTCCAGTGCGGGGCACTATGGATATTTACTTTCCCAAAGCGCGTAACGAAAAAAAAACGGAACATTTATGTAGATATGCATTTTGCATACATATATTATTAAACTATGTTTATATTTATATTAAATGTAGTGGATTCATAGTTATTTTCATCTAATTAAATATAGTGCTGTACAAAGTTAGACCAGCAAACAAAAACAAAATAATCTGTGTTGTCATTGCATTAGCGACGCTTAGGTACCCTTAGATTAGATGGAAAGCTTTAATTATTTTAGGATTTGGGTTTAGGATATATAAATATATCAGTACCGTGGTTAATTTAAATACACTAACGCAGGTCATGTGGCACACGGGCGCTTACATCTTGAATCCTTCGCCAAGCGGACATACGATAAACATACAAATTGCAACGTACGATATGGTTAGTCCCACAAATTAGAATACAAATAGTCGGGTCAATAGTGATGTAGATCAGATTTATGCCATTATATAATTGAATCAGTCCGAACTCTTGCTCGTAAAACCAAATCGTAGAATTCTAATTCTAACAAAATGTGGGATTAATTATTTAAATCTGATTTATACCAAAGTTACACGGCACTAAATTATTATTTATAGGAAAAACCTTAATTCATTTAAATATTTAATGTTAAGTTTCGATTAAAATTAATTTCTAAACAACGAATATTATTAGTATTAATAAATAAAAACACGCAAAATTATTAAATATTTAACATGCTACGATTTTACACAAACAATTAATAATAAAGAATTACACATCGTTGACATTTATATTATATTTATTAATAATATCGAACATTTAAAACACACCTAAATTAATTTCATATATTGCAATAACAATGCAATTTTGATGGGTTTAAAATACATTATCACTCATTTCGTTATTAAATAGCTTAACCAAAATTTATTTCAAAAAGCAAATATTTGTTGGATATTGGTATTGTGTTTTATTTACCAAATAAGTAATTTGTTGTTGAATTAAAAAAAAAAAGGTGGTACACATATAATATTTGATGAATTTGTATGAACAAAAAGTAATTGTTTTGAAGCTTTAAATGAGTGTTTCTACAAATCCCTGGTTCCATTAAAAATAAACAATACATAGATACGTATGTATATATCTATCCGAATCCCAGCACGGAAGCGAGTAAATCATGGATTATTCCCTCAACACCAATGCATATACTGAAATCCATGTTATCAACACTTTTCCCATTTATAACTTATTCATGTTTGCCAATTAATTTATTTCAACCATGCAAATATAAATCATATTGTCTTTAAAGGCAATAAAATCATTTGTTTTCAATTCATATTACAAACGACACCAATAAATAACTACTGCATACAAAATGGTAATAAACAATTATTCAATAATAGTTGGATGATTAAATTCCGAAAAATTAATAATCTACTAAGTTTTATTAATGCAATCAAAATTATTTCCTTGGGAGGTTCAATGTATGTCACAGATTTTACACCCGTGTCTCTCATCCTGTTACGGCACATTTAACCTGTTAGTACCTTCATAGTTTCAAATTTCATGCACCAATGTATCGTGCCATAATTTACAAATTACTGCCAATTTTCATCACAACTGCAGACGCGGCAGAAAAACTCTCAGAGCATAATTTTAAATTTATGTGAAACAGAGCAGTTTTTCGAAAATCATCAAACTACAAAAGAAAATTGGAAAAAAGTACTAGATCGATAGAATTCTAAATTCGTAATAAAATCTATTGATGAACTTTAAGAGATAGAAATTTTTCATGATTACAATACTTACTTTTTACTGTGTATAAGAAAGTAAAAAGCCAATCAACGCATACCTGTTTAATTAAAGCGAGCTAAAAGCGTTGTAGCTTTCATTAATGATTTGAATGCAAAACGAGATTCACACCATACACGATTTATCGAAAATAATCCAATTGAATGTATTTCGCAATAAATTTCGCGCGTAATTGTACTAGTAACGCATCGGTGAAAATTCAATCCGACGATTGACAGTATCAGTGGAGGGCCTTCGGCCTCCACAAATCCCCTAGGATTACAACACGCGCACAGGCTCAGACTTCAGCGAAGAGTAGCTGACTGTACATACATGCAGCATACACCAACAGAAGTTAATCTTCTTCATCGCATCCAACCAAGGACCACACAAGAGCACTCTCCGATGCCATTGGTCAAAAGAGCCACTCAATGGTCATTTATTCTTTTTTCCCAGTGTCATCAAAGTGCTCGCATTCATCCGATTTGTTTGTTTTGTGGCGCGCCAGCAAGCGATAAGGAATTGCTGAGTATGCTCCCTTATCCCTCGACCCCGCCTGTGCTTGGTAGACTAAGTAGGTAGAACAGTAAGGGACGGACAGTTGAAGACAAAGTGCTAAAGTGAGTGCACGGGAATTAGACATAAGGCTAGAGACGCTAGAATTGGTTACGCTACAATGGTGACAGCGGTGTGATCGAACTTATTACACGCAAATTAAAAGATTAAAAATGAGTGATGTGCAGTGCCCAAAGTTTAGTTGTGGAAACTGGGAAGAGTGGATTGAAAGATTCGATGCTTTCGCGTTAATTAAAGACTGGGACAATAAGAAAAAGATTACGGCGTTGCCTTTCTACTTGGAAGGATCCGCGTGTCAGGTGTATCGGAGTTTATCAAACGAACAACGTGCGGATTGGGTTACTGCATGCGCTGCGTTAAAACCGACATTTACCAAAGAAATAAATGACGCGGAAATACGATTTCGCGCGCGCAAACAAGAGAATGGCGAAACGCTGGCTATGTTCGCGGCGGGTTTACGGTTTTTGAGCGGACTCGCGTTTACGGATCATAGCGACATCACACGTGAGAGGTTGGTATTAAAACAGTTCTTGTTGGGAATTGATGCTCAAGTGGCGGAGGAGACAGCACGGAAAAACCCAGGTACACTTAATGAAGCTCTGGAGGAGGCTCAAGTGGCATTAAGGATTAAGCTGAGGTTGTCTGAGATACGTGAACATCATTCTCAACCTGCGAGCACTGCAACAATTTGCGCAGCAGGTACCACACCAAATACAGATCTGGAGGGCCTTACAAAGTTAGTGGGAGAGCTTGCTACCGCTGTTAGCAAGCTGACTACATCCACTCGTGAATTAGAAAGAAATCAACAAGACAATGAGAGGCCGAGAGAACCTAGAGTTCGCTGGCGTTCACCAACACCACCAGTAGACACGCACTTTTATCATAAGGAAAGGTCGCAGAGAGTCTACAGTGGGGAGCGTTCGCCAACGCAGTTCAGGGATACCCGTCGACGTAGTGCTCAAAACCGTGTAACATCACCTGCTCCAGTGCGACGTGGACAGACTGATGGATCGGGGAATAAACGTTGCTATCTGTGCAACGCTTACGGTCATTTTTGTAGAAACTGTCCAAATCGCGATAGTAGGGATTCGGGAAACTAAAGCAAGCGTTGTTCAGTCCCGGAGTGACGCTTGGTACTACGATGGGACAGGCTGGAATTCAGGAGGATACAGCAGTAGTACGAGTGAAAGGACATATAAACGAATATTCGGTGATATTCTTGGTGGACACAGGCGCATCTCGGTGCTTCATGCGTAAGTCCTTGTGGAAACAGTTAGGAAGTGCGCCGTTACGAGTCGCGAACGGACATGTAGTACAGGCAAATCGGGAGGTTTTACCGGTTCTCGGAATATGTGACATTGTAGTCCGGATAGCCGATTTACGTATACGAATACAAGTTAGTATTTGTGAGAACTTGACAGACGATTGTGTGTTGGGATGTGATTTTTTACGACAACAACAGTGTGTGTGTTACCCGGCCGGTGGTTACATTGAACTACAAGGGAGACGAGTAGAGGAATACACTATCTCTCCAGTAGCCGCGATATTATGTGAGACAATAGTCATTCCCGCACGTACGGAGATTCTTGGTTGTATACAATTAGTTGGTGAACATTTGAACTTGCCGCGTGTAGTAGAACCATCGCCGCAATGTTGGGACAAATTTAACTGTATGTTGGGGCGCGGGTTAGTGTCGGCCGAACACGGGACTGTGTTATTACGTAATCCAACAACTGAACCAATCACCTTACGGAAAAATGCACGCGTAGGAACCGCGTATGAGTGCGCGGTAGTGAATGTGAAGTCTCCCCCGGATGTTTCGACTTCAAGTGAATTCGATTGGAGTGAAGCTTCTTGTCATTTGTCTACCGAGGAATTACGGCGGGCTAAATTGTGCATTGATCAATTCAAAGACACTGTAGCACATAGCAAGAACGATACGGGACGCACACGTATTCTTCAACATCAGATTGACACTGGAAACGCAAAACCTATTCGCCAATCACCACGACGACTTCCAGCGGGACGGCGAGAGGAAGCCAAACACGAGTGTCAGCGAATGCTCGAGGCAGGTGTTATAAGACCATCATTATCACCCTGGTGCTCGCCTGTCGTGCTTGTCCGGAAGAAAGATGGATCTACTCGTTTCTGTGTCGATTTCCGGAAGGTAAATGACGTAACCATCAAGGATAGTTATCCACTGCCACGAATGGACACAATACTCGATTCATTATCTGGTGCTACTCTGTTTACCGCGTTGGATCTGCAGTCGGGCTACTGGCAGGTGGAAGTGGCTCCGGAGGACCGAGCTAAGACCGCATTTTCAATGGGAACGGGTCTTTATGAGTTTAATGTTCTTCCGTTCGGAGTGTGTAATGGACCAGCCACATTCCAGAGGATAATGGACGTTGTACTGGAAGGCCTAAATTGGGAAAGCGCGTTAGTCTATCTAGATGACGTTATTGTGTGGGGCCGTAATTTCGAAGAGCATCTCCAGCGGCTAGAGGCAGTCATGACTCGTCTGCGACAAGCGGGCCTAAAAGTCAACCCGAAGAAATGCAGACTATTTCAGGAAAAAGTAGAGTTTCTTGGTCATGTCGTGGGTCGTCATGGAGTGGCTACAGATCCGGCTAAGGTACAAGTTGTACGCGACTGGCCCACTCCTAGGAACCTTACGGAACTGCGTTCTTTTCTGGGATTGGCCTCGTACTACAGACGCTTCATTAGTGGCTTCGCCAAAGAAGCTGAACCTTTGCATCGCCTATTGAACAAGGGGGTAAACTATAGCTGGAATGAAGATACGGAGGCAGCTTTTAAGAAATTAAAACAATGTCTCATCAGCGCCCCAATCCTGGCTTATCCGAGATTTGATCGGCCATTCATTGTCGATGTCGACGCAAGCGGTGTTGGGCTGGGAGGCGTTCTCAGTCAAGTTCAAGATGGTTATGAGCGAGTAATTGCCTACTTCAGTCGAGCATTAACAAAGCAAGAGCGCGGTTACTGCGTGACTAGAAGAGAATTACTGGCCCTGGTATCAACTTGTAGACATTTCAAAGGATATCTAATCGGAACACAATTTCTAGCCCGGACCGATCACAATTGTTTAAGGTGGTTGAAAAACTTTAAGGAACCAGAGGGTCAGGTGGCCCGGTGGTTAGAAATTCTCGCCGAATATAACATGGAAGTATGTCACAGGCCAGGCAAGAAACATTTGAACGCTGATGGGTTGTCCCGACGACCATGCAGGCAATGTGGAATGGAGGCAGTCAACGAAAATTCGACAGTACCACCGGATACTAGGAACGCGTATGACCCGAATATCATTAATACAGTGTCGGTAGGGTCTGTACCCAATACTCTACCGGTAGAGTACGTGAAACCACTGGTGCAAGCACAACTGGAAGATGATCGGTGCGAACCAGTGATTCGGTTTTTACGCGGTGAACGTTTTAATTCGACTGAACTGTCAAAAGAAGCAAAAAGTCTGTTTGATTTAAAACCGGAGTGGACAGACGAATATGGATTGTGTATTCGGGACAATAAATTTGGTAAATATCGTGTTGTAGTACCGCGTAGTAAAGTGTGCGAAGTGTTGAAAGCGTATCACGACAATGCAGCCTCGGGTGCACATTTGGGGGTAACAAAAACGCTTTCGAAACTAAAAGACCGTTATTATTGGAATAACATGCAACGTGATGTAGAGCAGTGGTGCCGCGATTGTGAGTCATGCAATAGACGGAAAGCTATTACCCCAGGACCAAAAGCCCCACTACAGACACAACTGGTAACACGACCACTTGAAAGAGTCGCGATCGATTTGCTTACATTACCAACAACTAAAAATGGAAATAAATACGTCGCAGTAGTGGGTGATTACTTTACGAAATGGACGGAAGCTTACCCGTTGCCAGATAAGTCGGCAACGACAGTTGCGCGTGTTTTCGTGCAGGAGTTTGTGTGTAGATACGGTGCTCCGGAGACATTACACTCGGATCAGGGCAAAGAGTTTGAGGCCCTGCTATTTCAAGAAATGTGTCGATTGTTCGGAATTAATAAGACTCGTACGACACCGTTCCATCCGCAGTCGGACGGTATGGTAGAACGGTTTAACCGAACACTGATCGCCATGCTATCTCATTATGCAGGCGAACGACAACGAACGTGGGATGAGGAGCTCCCCTTGGTTATGATGGCTTATCGGTCGAGCCAACATGACAGTACCAAACACACTCCTTTCTCCTTGATGTTTGGGAGGGAATCCCGGCTACCAGCAGATATCCAGTATGGCCTCCCTCCGGGAACATCATACCAATCCGAAGAGAAATATCTTCAGCAGCTCCGTTATTCATTGGACTATGCCCATGCGACCGTGAGACATCAGCTGGAAGCTTCACACCAGAGACGTAAGGAGTATTACGATAAGGATGCTCGAACACCAACTTTTCAAGTGGGCGATTTGGTATGGGTTCATCAACCAACACCTAAAGTTGGTGAGAGTTTCAAGTTGCACCGGCCATGGACCGGACCATATCGCGTGTTAAAAAGCATGGGTATGAATACCTTCCGGGTGCAACATTGCGCGTTTCGTCACAAACGCATGGTACTGCATGCAAACCGAATGAAACCATGCTATAAGCAACCGGGTCCTGAGCAAGCCAGAATAGAAGAAAGGGACAACCGACGTCCCGGACGACCGAGCAAGCGGGACGAGCCAGTAGTCAGCCGAGGTGCTACCCCGGCCAAATTCTCCTTGTTGGAAGTAAGCGGAGATCTCTTTGATGCTCCCCCTCAATATGCGTTAGCGCATTGTGTAGCACGAGATTTGCGTATGGGGGCCGGTATTGCTGCAGAATTCAAATCGCGATTCGGAGGGCTACCCGAATTGAGGAAACAGGAATCTACAGTGGGGACCACTGCGATGCTAAAGCGGGAAGGGCGAGCAATATTTTACTTAATAACTAAGGAGAGAAGTTATCAGAAACCTACGTATACCAACTTACGCAAGGTTTTAATTTCTCTACGGCGGAAATTAGTTGAGGAAAATATTGTTAAATTAGCTATACCAATGATAGCATGTGGACTGGACGGATTAACGGAAGATCGAGTCAAGGATTTGTTGCACGAAGTCTTTGAAGAAACCGATGTAGAAATCCGAATCTACCGGAGGCCCGAAACCCCTAGAAGGAGACATCTACCGCAGAGGTATTCATCCCGAATTATAGAGCCAACCCGGACAACCAACTCTCCGCTTAATACATCATCATGGAGCCGGAGTTCTGACAGAATAACCCCCTTATCCGAAGCGTTCCTCGCGACTCCGACGGGATCACCGGAGTCGAGGAATACTCGGTACTCCACTCCTCTGATGACGCCAGAGAGAACCGAAGTAGAGACGCCGGGGCCAGCAGAAGACGTCCCGGGCTATTCGAGTGTCGGAGATGCTACACCACCACGAGATCAGGAACCTCTCGAAGGGGAAATTGCCTTGGAGAGGCAGACATCAAGCGAAGAGGAGGTTCCCCTTGACCAGACCATAACTCCCCTAGTGCCGGATCCAATACCTACACGTCTTCGTGTATTGCCACCACGAAGAGCAAGAGAAGAAGCCCTGCTCAAAATACGCTTCCAGGAGGAAGTATGAAGTAAGGAGGAGGTAGTGTGGCGCGCCAGCAAGCGATAAGGAATTGCTGAGTATGCTCCCTTATCCCTCGACCCCGCCTGTGCTTGGTAGACTAAGTAGGTAGAACAGTAAGGGACGGACAGTTGAAGACAAAGTGCTAAAGTGAGTGCACGGGAATTAGACATAAGGCTAGAGACGCTAGAATTGGTTACGCTACAGTTTGTATGATGTAAGAATCGCTTAGTTGACCTTTCTCTCTCTACTTGTTTTAAATTGGAACACATTGATCAAATATCTATTTTAAATTCGTTACAATAGATAACTTCATCGTAAGACCGCATTGCTCAGTTGTACAGTCTTCGTTTGTTGTCTGTAACATTTTGTGATACATTAAAAACCTTTGGGGAAAGGTGCTCTATAGCTTTTAGAAAAGGGTCCCAAATAACTAATATAGACACTGTTCTACTATAGTTTCTAATTCTGTGTTGGCTGCGTTGCAAGTTACAAATTGCGTGTAATGTGATATATGCATATGTTTATTTAATTAATGGTAAACCTACATTGAGTGTAGTAGCATACGTATAATATCCCGTAGGGTATCTGGAATGTTATGCCAATACGGTAAGATTGGGGCGAATTTAAAAATGTCTTCATAAATCTACCGGAAGCGAAGAGTCTGCTTGGTAAATAGGCTCTCTCGTGACCCGCTGTATATTAGTCTTGAATGTATAACAAGGTTCTACCGTTGGAGTGTGTGTCGGCTGCACAATTACCCGACAAGGCGAAGAGAATGGACTTGAGCACGGAAATATCGGAAATGCTGCAGGAATGTATTCTATACCTTCGTCGACGCCCGCCGTATTGTGTTTGAAGGATCAACACATTCTAACAACCCCAATCGTGTTCCTATGGTTTAGGACCAATTGTGAAGGACACCTATTGTATTCAGCGAGCGGTAGATTTGCTCATAGGACATATTCATTTAATATTCTATTGACAAGTTAATTATTTTACTAATGCGCATACATAGTCTACATTTACTATTTATTAAATATATTTAGTGAAAATATCAAAATTATTAATCCAATACACGTAAAATATGAGCTTCTAAATGCGCTACAATTACGTCATAACTATGTTTACTATCATCAAATATTTAATTATTTTAAATTTAATTAATATTAAAATACTTTTGTTATGCGTTTATATACGTTATAATAATAATAATATATTCACAAAGTAATGGTTGTTACAAAGGCATTCGGATTAATTACGCATATATGTAGTTGCAACTCGAAAAAGATATAATAAAGCTCGTGGTATGCGTATGGTACATGTAGTATTAGTATTATAAATATATTTATTGAAAAATTATGACATCTAGATCTAGATTAAGGATTTCATTTTTCAGCGATGCGTCGTGGATTATAAAATAAATATTTAATAATTCTTGCTTGACTCGGGTCGAAAATGAAATTATGCCAAATGAATTATTCATCCCAGTTCATACGCACACATATGCACGCGCACGCACCGTCATATATACGTGTACACGTGTACATTACATAGTCATACATACAATTACGCACACATACACACACACACGGGGACAATTTTGCAAATGTAAATATATTTATTAATTGGTTGTTTGGTTGTTTAAAAATTTTAAATAAATAGACTTGATAAATTTCATGAATTCTTACTTTAATATTTAATTGGCGCGTTTCGATTTTTAAGTGAACTTCAGGTGTTATAATAGTTAATAGCCAATGTAACAGCTGAAAATGACTGAAAAGTTGAAATGTTTTGATTAAATAATGAAGTAAGAATACGTGAAAATTATCGAGTGTTTAAATTTATGTAAGAGCTATGTAGAAAAAAATAAAATAGATCAATGGCGAGTTGTGACCGTGATGTCAAGCCAGTTTTAAAATTAGCCCATAATCGATTGGTCGGAAATTGATTTAAGCTTCATCCGTTGTATTATTTATACAATGTTCGAGTGGTTTGTATTTTAGTCCGCCTCGCGGCGCACCGACCAATGTGAGTTATTACACACAGGAAATAAGGTAATTCGGGTATTTCAAATTAATCACCGCATTGGTCACTCGATAATTTTATTTATAGCTTTATATTTACACATGCATATATAGTTTTAATTGAAACGCCAGTTATTAATGTCGAATACTTTGTAATGCACAAATAAGTTTACCTGTTGTTGTTAATTTATCGACGATATAAATAAAATATTGGCTATTTTCCAACTACTATACAAATATTTGATAAATGTTTACGAACTACAATATTTCATCGTAAACTGTATTGAAAACTTTCGTGGAACTGACAAAAATATATTTATGTTTTTCTCGTATTTTTTCAAGATTAGGAAGACGCTAAATAAATCTCTTGAATGTCTTTAAATTCAAATAAAATTGTAGTAATAATTGTCGAAATATTGTAAATATTTTAATAAAATAAAAACAGGGTTGAATAGAAAATATTTAATTATCTGATACAAAATTAAAATATATTTCTGTGACATTATCAGGGGCAACTGTTTCGGAATGGCTCAATAACATCCTTTGCTCGTAATAAAATTTGAATTATTTAAAAGCGTATTAAAGAGAAGAACGTCGACGATAGAAAGTGGTACATTTCGCATAAAATAAAAATGAGCATACCTAACCAACAACCTTATAAATGTTTATGTTTTTCACATACGCGTGAAAATTTTAAATTATATAATAATGTCACGATTAAAGTATAATCAAACAATTTATGCTTCTATTTATAATAATTTAATTTTAACATAAAAAAATGCTTTTCAAAACAAAATATATCACAATATTTTGCACAAATTCTTTATGTTTGGAAATATTTAAAATAAGTATTAAAATGCATCAATTTTAATCGAACTTAATTCATTTTAATAATCAGAAATTTGAAATAATAATCAATAGCTGCACATAGTAATACACCAACTATTTGTTTCTAATTGCTGTTCAAAGTATTTTATTGAAATATAATCTAACCTTTGTTCGTTTAAAACAAGTATAAATAATAAAAACTATTGTGACCTCAGTGCACTATACTTTTAATCTTTATTGCATTTTAATTTGATACAAAGTACGTGAACACGTATAATAAAAAAATCGTTTGTGGTATTCGAATGTCATTGATTTAATTATATCAACGTTTAATGAATGCACGTACAAGAAAATTGATATTTCGTGTAAAACAGTAATTTATCTTATCTTTTGTGCCTTAAGTAATTTTTTTTTGTACCTTTTTACAAGTTATATAATAAAGAATCGCTCAACTGATAATTAGAATATAATGTTATTTTTTATAAACAAATCAATACAACGTGAAAAAAATTGAATTTAATTATACCTATTTCGCCAAATAAATTATAAAATTGTTGCAACAATTGTTTAATATCGATTTTTTTAGAGAATGAGACAAATTCTCCTATTCAATAAAAACAGGTAAACAATATTAAATGGTAAACATTTTCGCAAATTTTTGTATATGTCAGTTAACTTAAATGTTATATAATTATGTTAATTTGATAATTTACGGGTTTTCATTAAACTTTACTGTAAAGAACAAAGCTAGATAAGTACAAAGGAACTATGACCAAAGTTGTAAGTTTACTGGAGAATGCACAGATTAATCAATAGTACGTAATATGTATATCAATAAATTTGTTGGGTAATGTTCAAGAGTGGTTAGTAAGTCCTGAAAGGCCTCTGCAAAGCAACATTATCGTAGTTTAACAATAGATATGCGAAGTTCAATGTTCCTCTACAAGAAACACTGAAACAGCTTGTAAACTTGTAAATTCTTTATAACAAAAATTTCCTCAGATTTCAGTTTTATTACGCGCAATCAATAAATAATATATTTATTAAATAAATAATATTATTACCCTCGTATGAACACACGTATTTTTTTTCTATAAATTCCTACAATATGCATGCAGTTTGTTTTACATTTAATTAAAATGCATATATGACAGGTAAACACAGACAAAACAATTTTGATTAATGATTTAAGGTGACTAAAAGCACCGTGACATGAGCCATTTTTATATCATAATTAATATTAAAATTCCGCCGTGTCTAATATCAATTTTCCCATTTTTAACAGCACAGTGTCAAATTATACCGTGACTTATTCAAAAAATAGACCAATTCTATTTTAATAATTTTCTTAACAATAAATCGATTTTATGAAAAATTTCTTTGACAACCTTTATTCTGCTTTTAAGTATTTATACGATGTTTAGTGATTTTAAATTCTAGATTTGGTTTATTCACCACATTCACATAAATTACAAACACGTGTGTTTATGTCAAAGCAAAAGAAGATTTTCAAAAGATCTGAATACAGGAGCAACACTTGGAATATATTAATTACATCCGCAACACCTGAGACATATTTTAATCACTGGTGCTCGTTCAGTAGCATGCATAAAATCAAGGATGCTGCTTTCTTGATATAATTAATGCTATGATGTGAGTTCATTATCGTTACACTCCTCAAATTGCAAATCCGTATCCATTTATCTCGTGCATTTTGTACTTCAGTCGAAAGTTTCCATATATTTAGCATTAGAGCAGAATAGTAATCTTAGACTGCACTATATACGACACATACATAAATGATTCAGATTATGATGTATCTTTGTATGTAGTACGTCAGCGTTTTCCCAACAGCGAAATTATATAACTTGTACGTAGTCAATTTTCCTGGTTTGCATACTAATTGTAAGGATTGTTTGTCTTTTATAATTATTCAGCTGAATAAACTTTGCTATATTTACACCGTAAGATATTTTTATATGCATGTTTACTGCAGTCGTGTTCTGCAGCTTTTGCAATATCATCGAAACGGCTGCACTTGCACTAAAATGAATTTTCGTTTTGTTTGAAATTTTTTTCATTCTTATTTTATTTATTTTTACATAAATTTATTTAAATTTGTAATAAAGTATTTAAATTCAATCAAATTAAAATGCACCATTACAACATTATAAGTTGATTTATTGACTAACGAATAAAAAAAGAAAAATGCTCTACTTGCACAATTACGCAGAACAACCTCTAATAGTTAATTATTTATTAAATTTATTTGTACATACTAATTTACAAGATTCAATATTCCATTCAAATTACTTTGAAATGAATAAATATTACTTTGTAATCGAAGTTCGATGATTTGTTAAAATTTTAAAATATTGCTTATAAAAAAGTCGTAAATCTTGATAGATTTTATACCGACGAGTTTCTCCCGGCAATTTTATTATGGAGCACATTTTTAAAACAATCGAGTTGGTGGCCATTCTTTTATTATTTCTTTTGAACGGTTCAGGGAAATCCATTTTCACGGAACTATACGGTTAGCAAAAAGCATTTCTCCATATCAACTTACTTCACGGCTAGTCTGAAATCCGGGGCTTTTTATATCGCAGTTTTCCCGTTTTTTTTTTTTTTTATCACCGTTACTAGTATGAACGTGCACAACACTGTATCACCGCGTTGGTTTTAGTTTTCATACGTGTTTTTCACAACTGGGCGCAAGTCCTTTGATTTACTATGGTTTTCTCGCAGTATTACCATATTTTTATCGCTACACCCACAGCATATGTTGTATTCCGTTATCATATTACTGAGATGCTTCAAGACGTTCATTGTTTAGTTCATGGTTTAGTCTAAGATATGCTATTATCGGTTGTCTCTCTCAGTCAAGAAAACGAATGCATTTATATAAGTATGATAAACGTGTGCCCAACATTTAATGTTTTACTCGTAAAATTGTAATATTTAAATTATTTTAAATAATAAAAATAAGGATCAATCAAAAATGAAGTTGATACTAATTAAGCTTGAGATTATTAATTCATATACCAGTAGTACGATGTTTAAGTATAGTTTGTAATAGTGTAAATATTAATAAAGTAAAATTAAAGATATCTCTACGCTGCAAAGCGAGTTGTTATTAATAAAAATAATAATTTAGAAAAGTAAATGAATTAAATAAATTTTTTTATGTCTCGGCATAAAAACTAATTTAATTTAGCAGTAGAAACGAAACTTAATTAAATATGCAAAAATTATTATCGATTTTGTTTAAGAATTTCTCATTGTATTAAATATTTAATATCGCACATAGTATACATAATGAAAAATTTAATATGGTACTTAGAAAATATTACAAATATGTTTTATAATTTTACACAAAAAGACATATGTTAATTTCATTTTACAAATTATTTATTTATATATTTTAGATAGGTTATTAGTTTATTTTAAAGAGTTTAGTGTAATGAGTTATATTTAATTGAATTATTCAAAATTTGTATTTGAATATTCTGCTATTGAAAGAAGCCACGTATAGTGCAAGACACTGCGGATATTTTTAAAACAAAATATAAATGGTGAACCGTGTTAAAGGATAGTATGGACATACATTCCATGAGTGTAAAGCAACAGTAGCACGTTTTCGAAATGAATCAACGCACGTACACGTTACCTATTACGGAAATCAATTTAATTTATATGTTCGTGTTTTTTGTCCCGCTGAAAGGCCATTCCAGGCGGCTAATTGGCCGCGAGGGTGCATAACTACTATGCTGTAGCAGGCGGCACGAATTGTAACGATCATAAAAAACAACCACCAAATCAAGGGGACTAAATTACATTTATCTGCTAAATTAATACTTGACCCGGTGTCTATTAAAATTACATTATTTGCCAACCAAAACAGATGTAAATTACAAATAACTTACACCTACCAAGTTATGTTTTTACCTACTACATCAACCCTCCGAAGGGTTGCGTTTACAGAACCTTCAGCATAAGTTTGTATTAACTAAACCCTATGTCATTGCCTACATATATCTACGATGTACAAGTTGTTTAATTCTAAACACACATTCCAATGTGTTATTAAATAAATCTACATCATATATATTATTTATTTGTTTACTATTAATACATATTAAATACATGTTATTTATTATTAAAAAAATTATTTAAATAAATGTTGACGAGAGTTTGTTTGTTTTGTTTGTGCGTGCAATTTCTATTAAGGGCTTAAAAAGATCTAAAGACGCATCTGACGGATTCTGATCGAGAAATGTAGCTCCAGGCCGGCATACGACACGAGAGAGTGAAACTCCCTAATATCAGTCAATAACTCATGACCTAGACCCAGTTTAGTCTCTCAGCTGTGAGTATTATTTTTTTATCTCGATGAAGACGAGAAAAAAGGAATCACTATGATATCCGATGTCGATCGATGAAGACCGATGCGATGTGTTCGACACGTTTGCGAGACAAAAATTGTCAACCCTTCTCCCTTTTCTAACACTTATTGACAGTGATGATGTAATTTACACATCAAGATAACATATTAACTGATCCATTTGCAAATTGATTATTTTATTTATTTATTTATTACTATACATAATTCTCGAACAGCTTTTATCGTAAATAATAAAAATATTACTGGCTCTATATATATAATAATAATAATTCACGTTATACATACAGATATCTGTAAAAACATATGAATCACATTATCGTTTCAAATAGAAACGATGATAGTTATTCATTTATTATTAATTTTGAGGCGTCAACGTGACATTGGAACTTATGTTTAGCAATAAATAGACTGTATAGCACATTGATGGCTTCATCAATCGGTGTGATCTTAATTTCCTATCATGCAAACGTGTTCCGGTATTACGTCATACATACATACATACATATATACATATATGGCAATTTGGATATTATAGTGTAGTTAGAGGAATGAAATTATAATAGAAAGCAATGAATCGATAATTATAATCAAGCTGCCAATGGCGGCGGTTATTGGCACGGCAAACAAAACGTGTTAATATGTACAAAGCGTGTTGTATACGAGAATTAGGCACCTTTTGATTTATTACTAGGATTCAAATCTCATTTATAATAGAGCCTTATGCGGCAGAATTACTTATTATATCTCTTGACGCTATTTTCTTCTTGTCTTTTTTAATATTATTTATTGCATACATATTTAACTACATGTCTGTTCCCATCAAATGGGGGTAGCAGATAGTCATTTACCTCTATTCATATCTTGGGCAATCTTTCGTCATTCTTTTGCTAATTTATTTATATGAATTATTACACAGACAGACAGACATACAGACATACAGACATACAGACAAACAGACATACAGGCAGACAGACATACAGATGTAATTTAAAAAATAATCTCTCTATTCTTTATACTATATTTTGTTATTCGAAAAGTATTTAGATTCGATTCAGGGAAGGTCAAAAGGTTTATTTCCGTTAAAATCTCGAGATCGATTTGTTTCAAGATTGCAATACTTATTTATTACTTTGTATGTGAAAGTAAAAATACAATAAATTTGTAGCATTTTGAAACGTCTTTTAAGTTAGCCATGCAATCATACTCGTAATACGAATGTCGATGTTTGCTTGTCTATATTGAACGTAATATCAAGCTGTTTGCAGAGGGATCAATACGCCATTTGATATACGAATATCGAAATGCGCTTTCGGCGATATCATTCAGCGATCGCTGTTCATATTATGATAATATTATACTTATGAGCACCTAGTTACATCGCGCATATCGCATATAGTAAATTAATGATTTTATAATTCAATTACACACATCGAAGTACGTCGCCTACCAAATTTAATGATAGGCCAACGGCATATCATTTAACGCCTACTATAATCAAATTGTACGAGTTATGACAAATTTGCCAAAGGCCATCCATGCAATGGCACGCAAAAATATTCAATATTTCATTTTCCAATAGCAATGATTACACAAAATTAAATTATCACCTTTAATATGCTATGCTCAAATCAATTATATTTCATTGCTAGCTCAAATTTAAAACGTACCACAAACATAATTTTTAATCATAATTAAATAGATTTTTATTATAATTAAATGATACAATTCATAAATTACAAAAAGCGGATATATGCGTAGGCGTTATCATACTAGGATAAATCATAAAAATGTAAATTAATATATCAAATATTTAGAAACATTTATAAAAAAATTCTTATATTTGACAAACTGTAGTAGTATAAGTTATTTAATCATTTTAATATTTAATAAACCAAACCCAAAAGTTAATGACGCAATTGCGTCTGTATGTGTACTTCAAGGCTGAGAGTCTTCGCTTGAAATAAAACGTTTTTGAAGTTTTTCTGCCATAATTGTGACAGAATAATGTAAATTAATAATTATGGCCCTTAAGGCAATGCGAATGACTGCGCACTTGAGGCGCCGTTCTCGAGAATAATGTTGAATAGTTGAAGGCGTTGCTGGCTGAATCGCCAACGAACATTTGAACAGATATGTTTATGATAAATTCATGAAACAACACACCCGCGATACGATACAGTGTATTGTTCGTGCCATTGATTCTGGAGCAGAACGGTGGCTTTTTATTGTTCCATCGTCAACGGATTGAACGATTTCAAATGGAAATAGATATTTGTGTATCTCATTTAACTTTTATTACGACAAAGATATCTGCCGATAATGTTCATACTTGAATACCTAGTGTTTTGTTTTCGTTATTTACATAAATTATTTTATCGATCAATAAATATGATTACTTATCATTTCACCATACTTTCGTCTATTTACAAATTTTAAATAACACACACACACGCATTAAAAAAAGAGTTAAAATTTCGAGATAATTATAATATTTATTTATTACTACGTATAAGAAAGTAAAAATTACATGTAAAATATGTTTATTTAGGTATACGGTTAGCATTAGTAATATTAGAAAAATATTGCTTAAAATAGTTATTACGAAAAAAAAAAAAAAGATTTCGTATTTCCAATACTTATGCTGGTACTTAGTCTTGAGTTTGAGAATGGGAGTTCTTGGGTGTAACGTATTGCTTGTAATCGTAATGGTAAAGTTTAGCAGCAGTTCGCGCTAAATTTCAGTTCGGAAAATTACTTCTCTCAATAAAAGTTGGGGGCATCGATTGTTCTGGTTGCGAGGGCGTCGAAAAAGACGTAAAACAATTTCCCGACCAGTGCACAATGCACCTCTGGCGTGTACCTCTGTTGGGCGCGAATTATGTAATTACCATTTTACATTATCAGCAAATGGGTTCCGATAAAATCTATTTCGAAATAAATCATTCAGTCATTGCACATTGCAAGTTTATTTATTGCGTAGCTTATTATTGTTTGCATGTTTAATCATAACGTATGTTTCGAAGAACTGTGTTACATTCACAAAATCAAATAATAATTAATTACTTTTAGACATTTTTACTTTTTTAATTACAATTAGAATCCTTTACATTATTTAATTTGTTACTTTTTGCATTTTTGATTAAACGTTTTGTAGTCTACAATAAGTGTTTATATTCTTTGATGCGGGGTAGACGAAACTAAAACTAATTTAATTCATCTAAAAGCTAAACTAGATCTGAAGTGAAAAAAGGGTTTTTTTTTAAAGTCCTAGTATCAAAATACCGTAAGCACATCAGTTTGTATGTTTTCGGAAAGGCCGGGTATGTGCGGCAAATGGTTTTACGATTTCCAACTGCCAGTAATGTGTACATATGCCGTAACCGGTCCGCGCGACGCCCGCAACCGTGTTCTCTTCAAACAGTCGAGATCTAGATCGACCACTGACCAAAAGCAACATCAAACAGATATCCGGTTAACTTCAGCTTCAGCATACATACGTACGAGAGCGTCAATTTTTCCTCCGCCGCAAGGTCAAACAGTATTATGTCGATACAGTTATATGGGACAATTTGCGCATGACTGCTGGATTCACACTCATTCAAATACATACCTACATATGTTTCGGATATAAATAACTTATTGTTTTTCTAAAAATACCTTCTCCCCTTTCTCTTAATTAATACGTATATTCGCAATTTAAACTAAGAATCACAACAAATGCTTTTCTACCAGAAGGACTGACACATCAGACCTTCACTTATCATAGATTATAACTAGCAATTAATTAGACAAAAATTAAGAACCAAATATAAACATTTTATTAATAAATAAATTGTTTATAGCGTTAATTATTGTATTATTCATTTATATAAGAATTTAAATAAATAATATTTATATTTAATATCCATATTATATACTGTAAGAACTGAAACACGCATATAAGTTCTACAATTTTAATAAACATTCCTATATACATATTTATGTAATTTGGTACTGAATATATTTTAGTAAATTAACAGTTTATTATCCTAATAAGTATTACAATTTTCATTAGCGTATTCTGCTTTCCTTAATTGAAAATTGCAACTTGCATTTCGAGTAAAAACATCATGTTATATTTGCAAATTAAAATCCAAACGTAATTTGCGCAATTTCTTGTTATTTCGTAGCGTTTTCCCGCTAAGATGAAGAAAATCTTAGCGGGAAAACGTTACGCAATAAATTTGCCGACCTAACGTACTTTTATAATAGATGCTGCACGAAAGTGGCATTATTAGACTATCAACAATAATCTTTCGCCAAATTGCAAAATTAACGCAAATTTCACGCGAAGCGCAAATACGAATGATCTATGGTAAATCCTAATCGAAATAAATTCAAATATTAAATAAACATTTGTTTCGTTGCAATATGCAATCCGCGGTGCTTCTCGGCTAATTTAGTTGCTTTAGTTAAGTGAACAGTTTACAGAATTTCGTCAATTATTTATAAATGATATTCTTTGATTTGTAAAGTGTGTATGGTTGTTTTTAGTGTGTATGATGTGAGTGGATGAAACGCGTTTGAGGAATTACGAGCACCTGCTTTCTTCAAGTCTAGCTAGATAGGAACGAGGAAGTATCGTGTTTGTCACCATTGCATCATAATTTTCTGGAACATTTTCGTGAGTATCTATTTCGATCTGTGGGCGACCGACTACTCGTGTAGCAAATGTGCGTGTGACAAAATCTTAGAACTAGTGTATATTTTTGGAATAATAAATTTGTGAACAATTGCGAGGCAGTGCAAATCACTCAATGTAAGTCTTTATTTGTATAATTTAGTCGAATATAATTAAAACTTTTAAATATATGTCGCTCGTTCCGTTTAACCGTCTACAGTCTGTAGAGATATCTGTTAAATTTTTTAGTTATTTGTTATTTTATGACTGGTTCTTAATTTTATTGTTTTAACTATCTAGTGTTTTTATCTTTCTTATACGCAGTAAATAATGAAATAATTCGACCTCGTGATTTTAACGAAAATATACCTTTTGACCCTTCCCTGAACCGAGCCTGATTATGCTTCGAAT
Organism: Nebria brevicollis; assembly: GCA_944738965.1. Lineage (NCBI taxonomy): Eukaryota > Metazoa > Arthropoda > Insecta > Coleoptera > Carabidae > Nebria > Nebria brevicollis. The sequence goes on from OX122907.1 coordinate 10,413,610, forward strand.
CATATTTGTTTGTCTGTGTGTGTTTATTTTTAACGTTTTATGTTTAGTGATAATAATTAATATATTAGTCATGATTTTAATTGCAAATCATAAACAATTCAATTAAAAAGAGAACAAATGCAATAAATACGAATTAAATAATAATTTAATTGTAACATATAGGTTTATATTTCATGTAAAGATAATAATATTTACCTATATAATAACTGATTTTTATAGTTTTACAAATAGAATAGTTAATATCGATTTATTATTCAAAATAGACTTGTTTCTAAGAACGAAATAAGTCTGTATTGACATTTTACTTGAATATAATAGGAGATATATGTATGTACATATGTAGATATGTCTTTCCTTTCGTCGTGGATTTTCTTTAAGGAGGAAGAGGAGTGGTTATGAAAGCATATTTCCTTAGGTATCGTGCAACGTGAAGGCATTTATAGTGAGCGATGTGCGTGAAGTCAAAATTCCGCTCTAAAACACGCATCGAGCGGAAATGCTCCTTCTTCCCCATGTACTATTCTGCATTCATTCATTTCGTCCTTTTATTTGAGACCTCATTTTCGTTCGCACCATCATCAGGTTCTGCCTTTTCCGTTTCTATTTATTGCATAACGAAAAAAAAAAAGATGTAGACTGGAATATGTCATCATAAATAAGATATATGTATATTGATTTAGAAATGTTTTCTATTTGAAAAATGGTGTTTTACATCGATTCTCATTTTTATTTTTTGATTATTTTTGGAAATTATCTATTCACTTATACAAATTACAGTAAAGTCTCGTTATTATTTAAATAGGCGATTTTAAATATATAATATGACATTATTTGAAAATAGTGAAAAAATAAATATATTTCTTTAAATGTTAACATTTTAGTATCTTTACATTTAAGAAAGTCCAGTGTAAGCCGCTGTAGATATTATTTTTTAATTTTCTTTTTGTGTAAGAAAGCATTTTTATATATCGTAATGTTCCGACATAATTTGGATGCGTGAGATATTTACGTAATGTTGTATACCTTCTCATCAGGTCAGGGACACGTTGACAAAATATAGGCAAGTGTACTTTCAGTGGATAAAAATATCAACGTATGACCAGCGGTAATGTGATTTCGTGACACGAGGTCGTATATTTGTGGACAACGAATCAATGTTTCTACCTAAAATACAAACAGAGCGTCATGTGCTCTGCTGTACTGACCACATTTTCATTTCGATATTGTCATCAGGAAACTGCCGCTTGATTTGTTCCAACAAAACGATTAAATTGTTGTTAAATTGCGTTCTGAGGTTGTTTAACCAATGAATTAACGATACTTTGATACTATTTTGGCTCACACGAAATACACCCTTATTCGCTACTCCTGATTATTTTCATCTGTATAAGCTTATTTTTCAAAATTACGTCTAAAAACGGGATGTAATCATTTGTGACTTTTATCTAGAAAATGTCACGGGCAATCATTATTTATTTATCATCCAATATTGACACTTTTAAACGCATTTACTACTTATATATATTGATCATTTATTATTTTATATTTCTTATTTTTTTATAACAAAACCATCATTACTTTGAATGCATAGTTAAATAAACAAAAATTCCTCTATTGTTCAAAAATCTGTAACATGCAAACTAGAAATTAAATAAAAAACTTTTCAAACAAAAAATGTAAAAAAAACTCTCGTTTATTAAATCATTTCATTTTTGACATAATGCATGGTTTTCTTTAGAATCGAGGAAATGTGTAAACGGCTGCAAATAATTTACCGTTAACGGTTGGTCAAATATTTTAAAAAACTAATCAATAATAAATTTGAACGAATCACAAATTTCATGTTTCATATTTAGACCCAATTGATGGAAATAGGCATCTATGTTTGTTTTTTATTTCTTTTTTGAAATACGCCACACACTTTAGAGTTGATTGAAATTTACCAATATGTTTGAACTTCTCGCACTCTGGGCAGTTTAGAGTGACCCATATTGGGTTGAAAATAATGTTTAAAAAATTAATTAAATTACACAAAACGGGTTTATTTCCCACTATAAATTATAGGTAATGCCCTAGTGCTCTGATCCAGCTACCAAATTTTATGTGGGGGCTAGCCTGAAAACCCCTGATTTATTGCGCTAGTCGGTGCTTTACCTTAGAGAAATGAACTCGCCGTAAGTTCAAAAACGATCCTGGTTTTAGCTACAAAAATATTACACTTCAACCTAATATACATCCACATTGCATGAATATTCTTTGATTTTTTACCTCATAAACCACAAAGAGCTTAAATAATAAACCCTACACTTTCAATGAATTATCTACATCTATTTATAACTCATATCATCCATTCTATTGGATCAAAGACTCGTTTGTATTTAAATAAAAACTAATAATCGTATAACCCGGATGTCCGCGTTTGCTTTTAAGATACTATCTTTTTTCCCTTTAAAGTTTAATTTAATTTGTTACTGATTATATGGTCTTCCTTTGTATCGGCAGACAAGTCCAGTACTTTGTAGATTCGTAACCGGTTAAATGGTTCTATTGTTATGCCGTTTTCATTGTGGCTGATGAAGATATAATGAATCAATTTATATATTCTTGCTATTCTTTTTATCTTAGGCTTTTGATTATTCTTTGAGTCTGTTCGTTATTTGAGTTTGCTCTTAATGTATTCGGCATTTTCTTTCGCAAGCTGCTGCTCTCAAATTATATTCACATTGATTTTCATTATTTTTTTAACGATGTACTCACTTAACTCAAAAGTGGTGCTTCAATTTTTCGTAGTTCTAACTATATTTAATGAACGTTTCCTTGTAGATGTTGTAAAAGGTTTTCCACGCGTAAAAATAATTTATTTTTACATTTAATAATATCAGGTATCGTCGCGTTGTAATTATTTGCTTAGACTGTAAAAATTGGATGTTAGATTACTTTTTGTATTGTTTGAAATGTTTGACATTTGTTTTATTTGATTTCCAGGGTGGTTCTTTTGATATCCGACATACGCCGCGCTTCCGTGGATTGTTCAACATCTGGATTCGTTTCGGTATGTTTGGGACAATTTCAATTTTTATATTTATGTGCTTTCCTCTTCAAATGGCACCAGTTTCTGTTTACTGTTGCTACCCAGCTACAATACTTATTGTTGGTTGACTACTCGGTGTCTTCCTTGTACATATTTACGCTCTTATGGACGAAAATAAATCGAAAGATAACATTTTAAACTTTTGTCAATTCTTGTAAATTATTTTAATAGTGTATTTTATAATAAATCTCAATCTAATATACATTCTTTACTTTCTTATACGAAATAAATATTGTAATTTTTTTATTTCGAAAATAGTACTTACAAGAAAATGGTTATTGAAATTTTTTCATCTTTTCTTTATTTTTACATAAATTATCAATTGTTTAACAGAGAAATAAATTATTGTAGGTAGGTTTATAATTTATTTTAAATATTTGAATATCTCTCTTATTTAAATAAAACACGTATAAGAAAGTTCATGGCAGGCCATTACGGATATTTGTAATTACTTTCGTTGACGTGAAATCGGTAGTAGTGGTACTGATAGTTTAAAAACACAAACACATTTCAGTAGCACGCAATCCAGATTCCGTTGGAAAGTAAAAAAATGTTTGAAAGTGTTAGAAATATGTGGAAAATTCCCGCAAACTCTGCTTTAGACATGTCTGGTATGCACGCCTTTATGTTCACACACACACTCATTGATTTTTGTGCCATGTCGATTACCTTTCTGTTCGTATTCACGGAAAATTTATTACAATATACTTCGTTGAATATATTACCTGTGTAAATATACCTACGTACAAAATGTATTTCAACTCGTTCACATTTTAACAATATACCATTAAATATCCTTCTCGTCTTTAATTATTATTAAATATATTATAATGAAACAAGAACTAGAAACACATTAATTTTATTTTCATATCATTTATTTTATATATTACAATTTATTTCAATTAGGAACTGATTTTAAATGATTAATCAATGTTTATCCCGCGAATCGTTTTGGAAATATTTCAAAACATAATATCAATATAAATGCATAACATTTTAAAATAATTGACTTAAAGAACAAGTTCGTGACTCGGTTAGTTTGCGTATAAGTTCGTAATATAAAATGACGTCGCAAATTGCCATATATGTTTTTCGCATTTAGTGCTGAACAGCCGGAAAACATATGCATGCATTGGGAATTGTGTTCGCGATGCCGTTATCATGCTTTTCTTAAATGCTTTGCAAATAAAATATATATATCAAACATGGAAATAGCTATCCTTAACTTTTTCCACACTATAATGGTTATTTTGCATGAAAATTTCTTATATAAATATACTTTTGTTTCATAGTATAAAATGTATATTTAATTTATATTTTATAAAGTTCCAAATAAAAATACTAGGTACGTACTAAATATTTATTTAAACCAAAACAAGAAAATAAAACAATGTGAGAGCTCAATCAGAAAATAATTGATGTAAAATTGAAATCGATTGCCTTTTCGTACATTTGATTAATGCTTCTGTAGGACATTTATGTATGTATTTATAAAATGATACAACATTTGATGATCGACCACTGTGCACAGTCTATGACGTCAGCAGTATTATATATTATACAATACTGTTCAGGAAGCTTCTTCTCTCGTTATATTTTATGATGGCAATGACGTAACATAGATACGTCATCGTTTAGTTCTCGGTGACAGTTTGTAATCATTTCGATCGGCACGGATAACAAACGATGACGTATAAGGTGACCCTGATGGCAATGGTTGTGAACTCGTTTCATCGTTGAATATAATTGTATTTTATTTATTTTTGACGAATAAATCGATATCCTTATTAGTAGATTCATATTCAGTTGTTTTTATTAACAACACTCATGTGTGGTTTGCTTCTTTTTTTACGCTATCGTATATTACATCAAGACAACCATAGATGGTTGCCATGACGGCAGCACCATTCTATTCTTTGTTTATCTGCAGCAACGTGTCCCTAAGGCATGTTTAGCATTGTGCAATGTCGAATAAAGGAGAGAAAAAAGAAACTGTGAAGTGTGTGACCCTTAGGTTGGCTGTTTGAAACCGTAATAATGCTCAAGGACTCGCTCCTTTCGCAACTTTGAACCGCGGCCACAAAATTGAAGGAACAATGTTCCACCGGGCCGAGTAGCGCATAAAGATTTCATAACGAAATTATCAGCGAATTTATCTAGATAAATTGTTAATTTAACAGTCTTTAAACTGGTCGTTTATAAGCGCTGGAATTTTCGACGAAAACATCGCCGTGGTGTTTTTTCGTTGTTCGGCGAAGAGAATTGGGGCTTTTCGGAATTTTTATTCGGTTGTTTACTATGAACTTTGATACTTAGTCGGACGCATTATTCTTATCTGACTAACCGAAATTCATTTAGGCAATTTCGCAGTCTTTTTACTTTTTTATTCGAATTTATCACGAAATGTATTAAATTCGAAATTTTAACGAAAATGTTTACTTATTTTGTTTCGTTCAGATATTCAAATACACATTTTGAATAAACTTAAAAGATATAGGAAAGTAAAAATATATTTTGTGAAAAAGTTAATAAAATTTAAAAAAAAATAATACACGGACACACAAAAGCTTCAAAGCTAGTGATGATCTATTTTAAACCTATTAAAATTCACATTGTTACGGAAAATATAATGTTTGTCAATGAGCAATTGATTATATTTGTATTTCAGTATGTTTCTTTTTATCGAAAACTGAATCTATTTGAGATTCTAAAAAAATCGAAGTTGTTCTCTATTTAAATCATTGTATCCAGAGTTACAAGGTTTCAAAAACGAATGAATATTATTTTAGATAATTTAGATTTTATATTTGGAGTTTATACGAATTTTTACATTATCTATAAAATGTCATATTTAAACAAAAATTGAAAATATACGTAAATGTCCGGTTCGAAAGAAGTTAATTCACATTTTAAATTTGATTTTGCAATAAATTCAATTTAAAATTTGTCAGCTCGAATACGCAAGCGACAGTGGAAAAATGTCTTTTATCCGATCCAATATTCGTTCGTTTCAAGCTAGATCAAAATATAATCATATCTGGCAGCCAGGCAAAACATAAATACGCTTGAATTACGACAAGCATTCAATCCAAAAAGTTCTTGAATATCTATTCAAGCGATTTCATAATATTCAATGCATTGCGTACATATATGATTACTAATCATCGTACTCCGTGGCAATATTTCAATAAAATCAAACACAAATTATTCAATCGAATCTCAAAATTGAATCATTTCATACGAAAATAGATTAATTTTATTACATATCAAAAATAATTCCCGTTCACATAATTAACTCATATAATTACTCTAAAGTAATCTTAGAACCGTTTTCGGTAGATAAGTAATGCACTACATTTAGGTTGAACGCTAAAGGAGTAAATCTTGGAGATGTCGTAGATATAACCGTAATTTCACGATGTAAATACAGTAATCGTAATGTTTCGGTCGCTGCTGCTGCTGCTGCAATCTCAATTGATTCTCATTTCAAGCAATTACAATTGCTAATTTCATTACTTTTATACACACAAGAATCATCATTATGGTCGTCTTTATCGAGGTCGTATCGCTAACAAAGAATACAAATCAACGCTCTTTCTCCTACTTCAAGAACTAGAAGTAGGAGAAAACACACAGCATACAAAACAAAACATATTTGTGGGTCCCTTAAGATTCTCAAGGGATACGATGAATAGTTTAGATATTATTAAATTTGTAAACAGAAAAATTAAAAAGTTGTCAGCTATTTATATCTGGGTTCGCCGCTACCCTGAACGTATTTATTATCGCGTGGCATTTTTCAGTTGCTTCTTAAGGAGCTGTTATATGCGCTGATGCTGTCAAGATGCGAAAGATATGGTAATTATTTTTAAATATATAGCCTTGCGGTAGCACTTTTGTAAAAATGCAAAAGAACATATTATTCTATTATGAAGATATAAAATATGTTAAAACACAAACGATTACGCCATTCACACAAATGGCACTGCGCCAGTTATACGGCATAAACATTAAAATCTAAATTATATCCAGAAGTATAATTTATATATTAGTTAAACTAATAATAGCAAATTATTTATTATTCATTGAAGTCAAAATGGCATAATTATAGCAACCGTATCAATTCAATTTTCTGAAATATCACCGAATGTCTTTTCTGTTAATTGATTTGATCTTATTTATTTTTTTAAATAAAACTGTTTGAATTTAATATTTTATCGATTAGTTTATTATTAGTTTTGCAATCTTAATGTTGTACGTTTTAGTTTCTCATTTTCTTATTATAGCAATTTAGCTTACCGCTTGACACGAATAATAATTACGTAAGTTACATGTTATTATTATTGTTTTTTTTTTTATGATCATAAAATAAAAACTGGTATTAATGACAAATTTCCGCTGTTATTCGGAACATATGTTTATATTTGAGTTATGATGGAATAACTAATTTCCGACCAACACACTAAACCTTTATGCTACACAGCTTAACGTATCCGGATTATACGAATTTATATGTAAATAGTGTCGTTATATGCGGTGTCAGGTTGGCGACATAAAAACAACCAATTTTTCTGTTTCCGTGCAAAAAAAAACGACAGCAATGTAGAGTTAATTATCATTTAAAATGAGAGGAATCTTAAGTTTCGTAATATATAATTTCAGTTGGAAATTAAGTGGAACAAATATAAATTAAATATGCTGTAGATCTTCATCTTTCGTGTGTTTTTTTACCAAAGAGTTTTCGAAAGGAAATATAAATTTAAAAAATAATTTAAAACAATTTTACTAGCGCTCATTAATGTAGTAATGTTTCCCTAAATAACTTTTTAATAAATAATACTCTTTTTCTATACTTTCTTATACGATGTAGTTAGTAAGTATTTATTTATATACAAGAGCGAAAGTTTATCGAATTGTGAAAGATTGTAAAGGGTTTTCTGCCACCCTATTTGATAGGAATAGGTTTGATGAATGTATAATAAAAAAACAATATCTTTCGTATCATGTATGTTAACAAAATGAAAAATAAATGTAATTTAAAAGCAATTAAGTTAAAAAACGGCATTCGCGTCGTATGTAAACGACATGAAATATGATCATATGGCACCAAATTACAACCAGTGGCAGTTAGCAATCAAATTTTATAATAGAAATGTTTGAAAATTGTTATTTAGCGAAATGCACGAATGTATCATTTAAACATCTGAATATGTTAATATTGTAATAAAACAAAATATGGAAAGATGTATATACAATTTGTTACAAGTCTAAATGTGAAATTTCCATTTTTGACAAGCAAAGATATATCAGTATTCATCATGGCGGCACATTTGCATAACTCAAGTTATGCGATATTTTGTACGCCTGGTTATTTTTACTTTTGATGAATTTATTAGACAACAAAACTAAAACATGTTTTCGAAAAAAAAAACCTTCAAAGTGCTACATTTGTATAAACCATTACAGATTTATGTACATTGAAAAATAGCATTCTGGTATAAAATAAACATAAAATGATCTTTTTTGGAGTCAACTGTTACATTTATAATTTAACTTTTTTGATGGTCTTATATAAAATTCGTTCAAGAATAATCCCAAACATACATAAAAATTTTATAAAAAATAATAATTTCACAACTTTAAATGTATTTTAACTAAAACTAGCAAAAACCCATTAAAAATTATAAATATATTTTTTTAAATATATATACATAAAATAAACAATAATCGAAATTAACACAGTTTGCACAAGAGTACTGTTTTAGTACTGATGGTTAACTTTTTATGGTCTTACTTCGTGGCCTATATACATCAGAAATTAGTTGGCAAATAAACAGAAAACAGACGACTTTTAGTATAAAAATAATACAGCTTTTATGACACCCTAACATTTTGAAATTAAATTATAAATGTTTAATCAATACAAGTCTACTTTATCCTCAGCTGTATTTGCGACAAAAAAATTACAATAACGAGTGCATTCAATTGAACAAAACATGTTCAGAAAATTCTACACACTCCGGTAATTTTATGTGACTAAACGAACCGAATGTCCAGACCCTTCAAAACAATAATAACAACGGCAATAAAAACATATCACAATCAGACCACAGACAATTCCATTTGTCTATAATATACGTGGCTACGTAACAAAATAATGTATTTTCATGTAGGAAATAATGTCAAAAACAGAATCGAATGAAGTGCATGGCACGTTGTGATGTTAACATGCGTCTCAACCAGCTAGTCGCGTTCATAACAAACTGTTCTAGCCACATTATGTTACTGTAAAGTAACGGCGTGTTTTACATGTTCTTTACAACAGTTACGATTGTTATCATAATAAAAATAATAAGGGAAAACAAAAAACTAGCGCAGAAAACTCTATTCGTGTAGTACAATCATATACAGTAATAAAAAAATGTCACTTGAAAGTTTTTTTTTTTTAAATTATTTTCAGTTAGCCAAAACTGTTGAAACTATAATCATGAAACTTCAAACTTATTTATATGTGGCTCGCAAGAAAATCTCTTATTTTTCAAAAGAAGAAAATCGGAAGCACACGTTTACTTCAGTCGTTTTTTGTGGTTTCTGCAATATCACCGAAACGACTGCACTTATAATAAAAATGATTACTTTTGATATGAAAAATATTCATATTTTGCACAACTTTTTTTTTGAAACTTTCTTCAAATGGTATAATTTTTTATTTATATTGCCATACTTACGTATACATGGAACATTATATGTCAATTTTTCAAAAATGAAATAAAGTAGATTTAAATAAATTTGGGCTTATTGTTATTGAAAAAATATATCAAAAGTTAATAAAATATTATATCTAATTAGGTTTTTTGTTTATTGATCATAATGAATGAACGAATAATTATGTTTCTTTAATTTTTAAACATTCGTATTTTAATATCCTACTACGTATAAATAAATTAAATAAAAAAAAGTTAAAATACTACAAATATATGGCATATATGTATATTCTTTTCTAACTATATAGTACATACAAATATTTATGTATAATCTTACACAGAATCGGCTCGTAAGTTGGGTTTATTGAAACCTATACTTTCTTTTAAGTTACGTAGAAGAACATAAATATAAAGCAATGACAAGAAAGTATTATAATACTTCATTTAGTACCATGTAAACAAAGCTCTTCCATCTAACAAACATCATAATAATTGTTCGTTTTGAGCAACGGATTGTTCCGGCGGGACCATTATATCAACGTATACGTACAGAACACACAGTCTGTGTCTTCACATTTGTTTTTATTACAACGTATAACAATTAATTTCACAAACACACCAACCGACGTCACGCTTAGCACAGTGAATTCGAATTTTTATCCCATTCGAATGCAGTCACTTGTAAACATGTGGCGACAGTATTTTTCGAAAATGTACTTTGCATAGTAAACTTATGTTAAGAATAATAAATTAATTTAAAAAATAAAAATGTGGGCAGTATAAATATTACCACTTTTGCACAAATATATGAAACTACCCCAATGTTTATTACAAGGTTAAAATTCTTGTCGTGTCGAAGCTGCTGACATGGCAAAGAAATTTATTGCAGGGTACGAAAAGGATGGAAACATAAAAAAAATCTGTTTGCCTTCTGAGTTATGAATAAGGTCCAGATCCAGTTGATGTCTCGGACACTTGGACTATTGGGATTTTATGTTCTAAAAAGGGTAGAATAGAATAAAATGAATTTGATTGAAAGCAAAAACATGTCCTGGACAATTTTGATAAATGGCACATTTTCCTACGCTGTTTCAAGGACTGATGAATTTATATATTGGCTTCAACATTTGTTTTATTAATATTTAATTTTAAAATATACGAATAACAAAAAGAATTTTCGAATTCAAAAGAATTTTTATTAGTATAGATTTAATATACATAGCATAAACAGGATATCTCAATAGCTTATTTATAGCTATTAGAGTTATGGGAAAATGTGTAGAAGTAAGTTATATGGTTGTCGGTGCGAACAGGCAGCCATTGAACACTCAACAACTGTGTTTACCATAAAAAGACAATCAATCATTAGTTTTCCAAGTTATTATACTTACGGCTGAGTTCAGGCTGCAAACTGTTGCGTGAACATAACAGATGTAGTCATTAAACATACCACTAATTAATTACTTCCATACTCTGATACCTTCGCGAATATGCAATATACACACACACACACACACACGAGCACTGGTTTTTGTTCGTGCCTATATCGGATATCTGGTTATTATTCATTCATCATTTTTGTGCAAGTAGACAATTCTAAATCAACTACCATATATGAATTCGTATTCGCAATGATTTATTACGTAAATGAACGTAGGATAAAAATGTACACGAGTTTAATATTCGGGAATACATTCCTGTTATTTTCTTTTATTTACATACATATACATATGTATATTCTATATGCATGTAACGAAAATTCTATATGTATCAACATTAATAAAAGTGACGGTTTACATGGGGAAACTACATTGGAGATTAAATTTCTATTGTTTTAAGTGTGTAATTACTTTTTACTTTTTTATACGAAATAATTACTATTGTAATCATAAAAAAATTGGATGTCGAGATTTTAAAAGATAAATAAAAAAAAATACATTTTCCCTGAAGTGAATTTTTTGAAATTTTTTAAATTCCTGCTTTTCGAAATCTTTAACTAAAAGATGTACATGTTTCAAAATCGAAAATTTTCTTAAGTTGTACTCTTTCTATTGACTACACAGGCAGGAAAATAAAAAAGTACTTCTTAAACTAATTTGAAACGCCTTAATATACATAGAACGACGCTACCAAAGAGAGCATGCTATACGAAAAATAGTATAGTGCCTGCTTTGATGTAAAATACTTTGACATCACATCACTAAACAAATTCAATCTTAAATCGGTAATAACTTTGGAAAATCAATAATCCAGAGGCAGTCTATAAATTCTATATGTAATAAAATGACTCAAGTACAAAAATAATGTGCGCTTCGCACTTTTCCAATGTCGTTAATGTACTATCATATATGAGGGCAATCATTCTTTCTTTAGATTCTCCGTGTGCGTCTGGAATGTCTATCCGATGTCCATTACTCGAAATATCTTCGCTATTGAAGAATTGCTCTTAATATTTCATCGACATTCTCCAAGGTGACTGCACGAAAATGTTAAGTGTCGTTTACTTAAAAATATTTTTATGAAATTAATTCCAAATTACGACCAGATCAAAATATTACATTCAATTTATATACAATGTTAATTCACTTAATATAAAACCCTTAACAACAAAGAATTTGAGAAAGCTAAATATATATTTTGATTAAGTTGAGTAACTTGTCATCATCCGTAAGGAAAGTAAGGCGACAGTGTAACGTAATATTTCTGGCTTATAAAGCCTTAGAAGATATGCTCTTCACTACATTATCAGTGGTTACACACTGATAATCTAGTGAAGAATATATCTTCTTAGGTTTTGCTTGAACCAGAGATATTATGTTACACTATCTCCTTATTTTTGCTACTGACAATGAAAACGTAGTTATTAAAATATGTATTTAGCTTTGGCAAATACGTTATGGTTAAGAATTTTATTTTATTATTTGTTCCAATTATAACAATTTGTAGACTTTTTTTGCAGAAAATCGTTATTTTTTGAAGCAAAAGTTGTCTTTTTGGTTATAAGAAAGTTCAGAGCAAGCCATTACGGATACTTATTTTTTGTTGTTATATACATTAGAAGACGAAACTGGCGATTATCTTACACATCTTTAACCTGATTTCCTAGAATCTGGGTATGAGAAAAAGATAAGGAAGCTCTAGTAGCAACCCGAATTGATAAATAAATTGAATATTAATGATAACGCTGCGAGCAGTGCAAGAACGAACATTTTAATTATACACAACTTAAGCCATGTATTGTTCATGTGAAATCCTGGAAACCTTGGCACATTTAACCATTCAAGTCCTAGGTTTCTCTTATTAAAGTTTAAACACCTAAACATCACTAGAACCTAGAAATTCTGCTGCACATAAATATCTAAAATTTCTACCCTAATCATAATCCCAAAGTTATTTATTTAAAATGTTCCATTTATTAATATTCACATATCAACCTAAACCACAATAGTGTTTTTGGGCGTTTGGATATGTTCAAAAAAAAAATGACAAAAAAGACCTTTGTCAGTGTTGAGGCGTCAAAATTCTGTAATATGCGACGAAAACAATTCGCAACGAGCGCCACGTTTCCATACATTTCCATGAATTTTCATAATTTATCCACAGACTAATAAAATATTGCCGGTGGAGCGTTCGGCTAAGATTGATACGGTTGAATACGGTAGACGTGCTGACAATTGTTTTTGTTATTTGCACCATTTGTTTGCGTGTGTGTGTGTGTGTGTGTGTGTGTGTGTGTGGGCGTCTTCTTTCGGCAAACATCATTACTTTGTGTTCTATATTCCGTCAGTCATATTTGATTTGCATGTCGCCTTTGTTTGCATCGTCGTCAAACTACGACAACGACATTGGGTGTGATGTGCAACGAATCCAAATACCCGACAAAGTCAGCAAGAACACAAAATCATTGCGACATTGTTTATTTGCATTGCAACAAAAACTACAATCCCAGTATTTGTATAACATAAAATCTTTCTTTTATGACCAAGTAATATGCATTTATAGATTAAAATTCTTCGTGAATTAAATAAGAAATTCATATTTATAGAACTTGATAAAAGCTTATTGTTATATTTGAAAATATATTAATAATATGAATTTTCGTATTAGAAAATCAATATATTCGTTATCTTCTGGGAAATGTTCATTCTTCTGTGGATAACATGAGTAGCCGGAATAGGTATTCAAGAAAAGATACACTATCAATATTTCAATAGCACACCACAGTTGACACGATCTCAACAACATCACTACTTCCTGGTGATCACTGGAGCAGAAGACGACGCCTGGAAGAATTCAATTTCCTTTTCTTTCAATATTCCATAGAAATAATAAGTACAATTTTTCGACGTATATAACACCATCTGTGTTTTATGATATGTTATTCTTGTTTTTTTTTGTTATCTTTTGTAGTATTGTTGTTTTCTTTCACAAAAAAAAAATTGAACACATTACCATAGTTTGGCAGTTAATTCAATTGAATTACGTTAACCCAAATCAACAAAGTTTTTCGTAACTCAGATTTATGATAATCTTCTTCGTTCGATTTGCCCCAAAGGAGAAATGGAAATTGACCAGAATGTTTCACAATGGCGATCTATTTTAGGCTATTTTAATCAAATTTGCAATTGTGAGTAGGCTTGTTACCCTTTAAATGTAATATATAAAGAACACAAATCTGATTTTTATATCTTTTTATGAACAATTCTTATAACTGCTATTTTATTCATTTTTACTTTTTTGTACAAAATAATTTGGAAATATTGTAATCATGAATAAAAGCGATTTCGATATTTTAAAGGAAATATACCTTTTGACCTTCCCTGAATCTAGCTAACTTTGGAATGACAAAATAAAGAATAAAGATTTTGGATCGATGAAAAATTCGTTTACGTCACCAAGATGACAGTCAATCGGTAACATTAAAAATTCACTATGTTAAATACATAAAATTGTAAAGAATAAAATTACGATCAATAGAGGAATATCGTAAAGCTTTTCATAAAAAAAGACGTAAAGAATTTTTTTTGTTAAATATTACCTTTTCTATAATCCACGTTACGACAGATTAGATAGCTTCATTGACAAGGTGTAAGAAGTGTGTTCGCAGGCTTAAGAATATTTTAGCCATTCGGGTGCATCTTGCCTGTCACCAGTCAATAACATCACGTGCTGTCTCCATGGTTACACTTTATACTACAAAACGTCGATTTTCAATGGCATTTGATGGCATAGGTGCATTCGTATCATGATGCGACAGGATACACCGGAACCGCGGTCGTGCATTTCCGAATTGTGTTTTCGATACAATCTGTCTGCCTTTTTTTACATTTGTTATTTGTATTTGGAATTGTTCCTATCATTTCCTGTTACTGCATTGCAATTTGTTTAGAATTACATAAAACAGATTCAATCTCAATTGAAACTGAAATTTGATTTACTGGGATAACCTCAAGTTTAAATCTGAAGAGAAAATCTCAAAAAGATAAGAATAAATTGCCACTTTTATGGCCAGTCAATAGCAGCTATATGAAAACAAAGCACTTGAAAAAAGGTTAAATTTTATAAAAAACACCCATTTATCTTTTCAGCGCGGCAACTCTGACCGCCATTAAAATGCAAATTCTCCTTATGATATTTCGGAGCATATTTTCGGAGGACCGTTACGTTTTTGTTTTTACGTTAATATAAAAAAACAACGTTGTAACCTCTGCAACCGCAGTATTATTGTATTAAAAATAACTTTGAATAAAAATGTTTGAGCAATATTGGCTTTTAGTTGTTTTTTCAATGAAAAAATATCGCACAGGATCAATAAAAAAAATCGCAGCTTATAAGCGTGGCCTTAAGGCAGTGAACATTTTTCGCTTTAATGAAGCCTGTGCTGTTGTTAGCACAATAATAATTAGCAAATATTCTTTGAACGTGTTATGGGGCCATTGTGAAAAATGTCAACGACGCATTTTCAATGGCAAAGACGACGGCGATGTTGATCTTTGTGTTTTGCAGGAAACACTACAAAGCTAGGATTACACGCGAACATTCACGATGCCAACATTACATACATACATAAAAGATAAGAATTGAATATATGTTCAAAATGCACATCAATACGAATGTGCAAGAAAAATCCAATGGCTAATGTATATTTATGTCTACTTCAAAGACATAATAATATCTTGCGGTTATTTCTATGCATATATATATATAACTTTCTAATGGAATATCATAAAAGACTAGACATATATTAGGAGAAGAAAATCGTATAAAATTTGATTAGAAAACTATTTTATGCGATGCGTTACTGGGATTTACGTCTATTGAATAAATTATATGTCAGATGTAGATTTAGTTCTTTGCAATATATACATACATTCCTACTAGGAGCATCATTATTTAAAAGCAGTCGAAAGAAACTCGATAAAATACGCTACGTAAATATCAAATAATACAATCCGTTGTTAAATTCTCAAACAATAAATAAAAATAAAATAAAAAATTGCTTAAAATAGGTATTTTTAAATTAATATTAGCGACGCCACAAATTAAAAATGATATCCGTTAAGAATACGCGACAACAGATTAATAATTAATCTATTGTCGCGTATACTTAACGGAATAATTATTTTTCTCAAATTTCAAATATTTAAATAATTTCATCGTAATATTGGATTAATATTCATAATATAACTTAATATAATTTAGTTAATAATTCGTCATTGTATATTAAAAGGAATCTAAATATATTGAATCGTGGATTATTTAAAATTCGTATTTTTTATCAAATTTGCGAAACTAGTGGCCCAATAAAAAGATTTATCTTTGAAATAAACTTTGTCAGTGCGTAAATAAGTATTATTTTAATTGTTTGAAATGCAAAACGGTTTATAATGAAGCAATTTTGGATTATATGATAAATCCTAAAATGTCTATTATGTGATATGATGAAAGAAAAAATTCATGATTTTTTGGGGCAGTTTCGTTCGGAATGCTACTTGAATTGACGGCGGTATTTCTGATATCAGACAAATACAATATTTATAAAAATTATAAAGCGGCTTTAAAATCAAGCCAACGCGAAATGGAAACAATAAACAAAAGAAACAGAATGTCTCGAATGTTATAGGCTTAGTTTAACTAAAGGTTGGGCAATTCCACGTAGGATGATAAAAGTTAGTGTATATCGCGTGAACGACGTGCCCGCTTCAGTTTCGACTTCCAATAGTACAAATCTAAACTGGCAAAGACAATTTCACATGGTGGAACTGTGCGATAATGAAACGACGTCCGAGGGCATTTATCCTTTCCGAAACGTCTCTCACAAGGCCATTTGGAGACCAGGGTGTGGCCCCGCTCTCGTGTGTCTCCCGACGCATTTATCAAGGGGGCTATTTAACATCTGAGATCAATAATAAAATGTTTTCCATAAAAAGACTGTTATTCCGTGAAACAAGCACAATATATTTTACTTTTGTTTTGCCCATTCCATACGTCATATAAGTTTTATTGCTTTCGTACTGCTGCTATACTTGACTATGGTCTACACATTTTATTTTTTACCATACACAATTTATTACCAAATAAAACCACACACACATACTATTTTTCTGATCTCATGATACTTTTCTCAGTAAATCTGTATATATATTTTAAAACATATTACTTACTTTTATTGAACTACAACTTCATTATCATTTATATACAAAATTAATCATATATATTTCTCAAAAAATGTTTTAAATTTCCTGCGACAATTCATTGTCATAAAATAGAAGTTATTTTGGCTAACGGGCTTTAAAACATCTACAAAACACACGTTTATTTACTATAAGATTGTGTCTTTTAAAGAAATCGCACTTGATATATAATTTTTAAATTTTAAAAAACAAATTGTACTATAAAAGTTTGAAAAATGTGTTTTACAACCCATGTAATTCTATGTAGATTATTCATTTTATATATAAATATTTTATAATATAATAAATATATTTCGTAGAATTGCAATCATTTATTTAATATATTCATATGCTCAACATTTCGGCATAAATTGTGCTTCGTGAAGCTGAAACTTTAATAATACGAATTTTTTAGGAGCAATCCTGCAAAACAAATATAAATACCTATTCGTCCAAAAGCTGTATGTATGTACATCATTAGTGTGTTATTAAAGAACGTCTTATACGTCTGTTGTATACAAATTAAATCCGCATTTATCGAATATTTCCATGGTTGTTTATTTCTGGTATTATACTCTAAATTGAAGAATCAGAGAGAATTTAATTCGAAATATTTATCGATTCCGAGAATGTTACAGGCGCAGCAGTCTGTGCTATATTTTAATTTAAAGTGATATCTCGTCATGCAAATGCAAAACTGTAACTTTTTTGCAAGAAAAAGTATGGTGCTGAAATACGCCATACGCTTGCTGCTTACATAATAAAAATATAACGACTCAAAGTTGTACGGAGCAGCAGAAGTTTTGTTTTATATTTTAATAGGAAAACTAGCTCAATATTACATTACAAAATATATGGATATGATGGTGTTTGATAGTTGTGTGAATTGAACGTTTTTAAAAAAAAACATACAAGGATAAAAAAACTCACGAGCCCCAGTATAAATTGAAATTGATTTGAGCCAATAAAACAAGTTTTATTAATTATAAAACGTGTAATCTGCGCAACTTTAATGAATAGAGTGGTATTACCTCAATGCGAATGTTCGTAAAGGACCTACCATTCTATTCATCGAAGAACGGACGCTATGCTTTTACAGAAAGTATTCAGAAACAGTCGTGTATTTTGGATCTGTTATTAACTATTTTTGATTTTTTTTATGGATTGTAAAGTCATAATATTGTTGCTAAGTCTAGAAGTCCACCGAAATCTAACCACTGTTGTTTGTAATGTATGAAAAGCTTGAGCACGTCCCTGGTGTTAGTATTTAATAAAAGGACAAAATTTGATGCAATATGCCATAAGGAAAAAAATCAATATGCAATTTGAATATTTCTCGTGTGGTAAGCGTATTTTGCAAGTACGTGAAATTGACAATTCTCGTGGCAATTCAAGCTGTATGATTTGCTATATATTGGCAGTTCTTAGGTCGATTAATCTGATACTGATACAAAATTTCATCTGGCTGTTCGTGTAGGTGTGTGTGTGTGTTTGGAGTTATCCGATTATACAACCCCAATATACAAAAACGTGCTCTGAATGTCCCGGAAAATCGTCACTTGCCTGTTCGTGATCCAGTGAAAGACTCGGTTTCACATTGAATATCTTTTTTCGTTCTAAGGCAGACATCTGCGTGAATATGATGTCACCCTGGCTTCGATCTCATTGTAACATCATTGTAGTATCCACTACGCCTGTGGCATACTAACATTTCATTTTTCACACATAATAGAGTTTTTTTTTCTTTCATGTAAAGCAAAATGTCACAAATGTTTCTTAATAAATAATTAAAAGCAACCAAATCATTCTTTTATTAACAATAATTTTATTACACACATAATATAATAATAAATAAGCTAACGCCTACATACTTTAATAATGCTATAAACACATTAGTAATTTAGTAAATAATTTTAGTTTAGTGCTTTTATTTTGCGACTCTCATAAATACACTATTTATCCGTTATCAAATTATTTTCCTTCCTTAGTTAAATTCAAAAAAATATGAAGAATTTGTAAACTGAATATAATATACGACAAACCAGAGCAAGTACAGGTAATTATAAAAAGGCTAAGTAATCGAAATTAAATGACAGGAAGAAGTACGAATCGAACGAATATAATGAGAAAAGCACGAGTATTAGATGTTTTGTTAATTTCCACAATTGAGAAAACTAGGAAGCAAAAATATAAGTGTAGTTATTACTTCTAATAAAAATACTAAATAAAATGCAATCATAAAATAACCAATAAGGTATAATTAGATAAAAAATAAGTAAAAAAAAGCCATGATAGTGTTCATTGAATTCATTAAAATATCTATAAGATTGCTTATGAATGCACAAAACGTAAAAGTTTTCATCCCCTGGTACGGCAAAATTTGTATTCGCGTATCGTCGTTCGACTTATATACATATAGAAACATTTACATAGAAATTAAAAGCGGTTTTGATTTAAAAACACCTTTAAAAGTACGTCTGTAAATTTTTATATTATATTATGGCTAAATTTACGATAACTATTAATTTTATTCTAAGGAATTTAGTAACTAGATAATACGATGCTTTGAAGTATTATTTATATATTAAATAAGAATCTATTAAATTATAAGTATTTTGTTTCGTGTTTTTCCGAAATATAATTCAACTTTATTCGTGACCCAAAAGACAAATACGTAACTTCTTTTGAAACACAAAATCGCACTTTTAGAGACAACAATGGTACATATAAACAAACAAAGATAAACTATGTATTCCTGTATAGTTTTGGCTTTATACTTTTGACATTTAAAGACAATACCGACGTTCTTTCTTCAACTTTTACATTTACGAGTTAGGAGTTACGAGTTAGCTAAGTTTGTCCAATCTTGGAGCAGAGGGCAAAGCGCAGAAAAGTAGCTAAGGTATAGCTTTAAGTTGACGCCAAGCATGTACTAATATTGCACTGTGTTCTCATTTCATGGCGCATACAAACATTCTTGTACCCGCTGGAATTTCTGTTTAGGATCTTTAGATTTTAAGTAGGGCAGTATTCGCACCATTAAACACAGTTTTCACTGGCGACTCGTGATATTTAGTTGACGTTCTGATCATTCAGTAAATATATTCGTATATTAAGACAAAATCCAGACAAAATCCAGTAGTTTCCAAGCCAATTTACTATTCGTTATAAACTTGGGATATATCAACTAAAATTAGTTTGGATTCTCCAATATCATTTTCTAGTTGAATTAAATAAATAAATAAAAATCTTTTTTGTAAATATATTTCCATTCCTAAATCAAATATCATGAATCGTTGCCATATATGTATATAAAATTTATTATTTTACGTTAAATTTTAATTTTTGCGCAACTGTTATCCAATATTGAAAATCTGTCATATTACAACCAGAGAACAGTAATAAAGTATCATTTTCATGTATATCAAATATATTTCAATGGCAATGTTAGTTCGCTTATAATTTAAAAATTCGTTTAATTACTTTTTAAAATTATTTTATGCAAACTAACATTGGAATTGAAATTGGCAATATTCAATATCTATCATGTTATTATTACGATCAGAAAACTGATGATTTTCATTTCAATTGCAATGTTTGCATAATTATTATTTTTATTTATTATAAATCTATGTCAATGTATAACAAAATACTAATAATATCTGTGTAGTTATTTTTTTTTTATCTGGCCTAAAATGCATCATAATGTTTTATCATAAATGCAATAAATAATGTTTAATATCAATTTCTCTTGCTGCAATTACAACTGTGTATTACAAACACATAGGTAGATATTCAATAACAATAGCAAGTTTAGGATGACATGATTGCTCATTGGTTGCGTAATAGGATGCATTTTCGAGATCCGGTAGAGCAGATAGACATCGTAGCTGCTGGTGTCACGTTTTCATTTGGGGATACGCGACTCGGTTAATTCCAAAATAATGAGCAAGCTAACTTCAATTACCGCCTCCCAATTACAAAGAACACATGCGTACGGTCCGTTCGCTTCTACGTATGTATGTATGTATGTACGAAGCGAATTGATTTTATTCAAAAACATCGAAGCCCCTTACCAGTTCAACCATCCAAATCCACTCGGTTTCATTTATTTCTGCTCTATACATACGAGGTTTCTCTAATCTCCTCTATCATTCTCTTCGCACGTTTTGCCATATACATATATATATACAGTATCTCCAAACCACACACACATACACACACACACACACACACAAACACACACACACACACATTTAAAAGTAGCAGAAAAATTTGTCTATGTTCTCCTAGATTATTGTTCCAAATTGTAATATATATATATATATATATATATATATATATATATATATATATATATATATATATATATATATATATATATATATATATATATATATATATATATATATAACTATTACATATTTAAAAATACTTCAATATATTCGTAGAAAATTGTCTATTATTGTTAAGGTCATAGAGCTTAAAGCACGTATAGAGCTTATTGAAATATATGAATATGTTACTACACTGAATATTATCTTATATAAAAAATGTAAGAATAGATTTATTCAATTCTGAAGTGAACTGACCAAAAACAGAACTCATGCAATATTTTGTTACTTTCACGTAAAATGACTTCTGATTTGTGAATGCAGACCTGTATGCATTGAAAAGGTTAAATGGTACTATCTGTATACGTTAACGGCACAATATCTATTCAGTGTATTGAAAAGCGTGCTTTCAAAGGCATTTTTCCCGTACCTATACAATATATATATTTTTTTTAAATGTTCAGAGCATGGTAACCTGCGCGTGAGTGGCTAACTCGTCCCCATATTTCTTTACGATATATAAATGTATTCAACCCCTAAACTATGTGGCGTTGCCTTCGTTTTATAGCACTATGGCCATCTAAAAGAATAGCGACGTAAAAGCGTCAGTTTCGTAAGTGATGAACATGACCATAAAAGATACATGAATGTCACTCACAACACCTGCCCTCGCAATTAAAGCTTCTAATAACTGCCCGTTAAACCAGCATTACTTATGCTAAATTATTTTTCAATTTTGTTCTTTTATGATTTATTAAAAACATGTTATATAATTATTTAAAAAATCGAAAATTAATAATTATTCGCTTTTGGAATTATTAAAAGAATAATAAACGTGAAATTATGTGTCTTAATATAGTTTGAATCGTTCAATGAACTGAAAATAAAATAAAAAAAAGCTCGCCACAAACATTTATTCGGGTAAATGATGTGCTTCAGTAGAAAAACGGTAGCAGACAAAAGTTTTGTAGCAAATACGGTAATCTATAAGTTTTTTTTTCGTGGCTGTAAAGTTCGCCGGTAAATCAAACTGTATTCTTGGGCGTAAATTGAAAAAGTAGCCACTCTCGTTTGACCGATCAGAATGTAATCAGTGATGCTTTCTGGGAATATCATATTTGTTGTTTGTTCATTTTTGAGTTATGCGAGAAACGCGGTTCGTTCACGCACATTGAAATTCGCGCAGATGTGAATATAACATTCTATTCACAAACTTTTTTAAGTATTCCCTATAGACATTTCTAAAAGTATATACTCGTATATCGACATGTTCATTATACGCTTGTTATATATACAAACATTCATATTTTATATTTACATTTTCAAATATATTATTTATAACAACCAACTTATCTTTAAATATATCAAACAACATTATTTTTGTTAATTATAAATATTAAATTTGTACATGTATAATTTCACATATATTCCCATCAAATAGAGTAGTAGACAACCTTTTACATCCATTCAACTAATACTATGCTATATTACAAAATTAAACAAAACAATAGTGAATTTAATTTAATTTATTGCAAGTTACAGATTTATGTTTGCATTTAAACAGAGTAAAGTCTAAAGCCGACGATATCTGAAAGAACTAATTAAAATTCGTTCTGAAATGGCTGTGATGTATATGACAAAAAATCCGTGAATTTAAAAAAAATATTATATATACGAAGAGATTAAGTCGTGTAATAAAGAAAGAAAAACTTAAATACAAGTAGAGCAGACTTTGGTTGTCTGTCAAGAAGACACTAGAAAGGACGAAGGGATTGGCGGTTTCTTGAAGAAAAGTTCCAAGCCACGTTTCGCCTGATTGCTCTAGATTACTTCTTTATCGAGTGAGCCGCAAGGCGTGACCAACGCTTAAAGGCAAAAACAAAAAGAAGAGCAAGACGCCGACTGCGAACCGCACGAGGGAATAAAGAATGATGAAGAAGCAGTTCAATAGCGAAGGTCGCATGTACCTGCCTTCCTGTTAACTGAACCGAAAATCCATAAGTTTTTCGTTCGAACAAGTCCACTTATCGATTCGGCACGTTGTTCATTAAAACATACCTTCCTTATATAGCACGTGTACGCTTCCTTGCTTGTTCCTTTGACGGTTGCCGCCAGTTGAGGATTAAGAATGTATTTCAGATGGTTTATGTCTTACAAAACACTCTTGTTCATTATTCATCTTGACAAATAAGTTTTTTATGCACCGTGTAAAATACAACTTATTGTTAGTCGTAAAATAATAAAAAAATTCAATATTTACATTTAGTATAGGAAATATAATTTTTTGTCAATTCTGAAAATATTTTTTGATTATATAAGAATGTTGAGTATATAGCACTTCAAATATTTTTAATATCTCTCAGAAAATGGTACGTCTTTACAGTACAATATGAAATGCTTTTCTTTTTCTTTGAAGTGACTTTTTTTTTAAAATAAACCTATCCTTAGATAAATTCTTTAGAAATTAATATAATAAAGTTTTTAATATTTTTATGGCAGACGAACAAAAGTATTTTACGGGTCAATGCTCGCATGCGTTAAATTTGGTTCGAAGTGGGTGCAGTTGTGACGAAAGTGGCAAATGTTAGTCTAACAAGCAAACGACTGAAATACATTCAAGTATATAAATGTAAAATAGATTTATGTTAACAAATTCTACTTTGTCAAAGTAACAGATAAACTAACAAGCACTGTTCCTTGTGCGTGTATGTTTAGCTAGTTTAAAATAATCCTTATAGTCTTTCGCATTGATATAGACATGAATTCGGTTTTTTTATAGCTTAAAAAAAACTTATCAATTCAGCACGTTATTCATTATACCTGCCCGGCTTTCAAGTATATTTTAGATTTATGTATAAACACATACATCAACAACAAAAAACTTTTGATCATTACTCATCTTGATATATAACTTATTCTATTTGTCTTCAGTTGGAACAGTTTCATAAAAGACTATCCTGCGCGTATACTTAAAATTCAACAATTCCTACTCGTTTTTTCTCTCCTATACATTCATTTCACGCACGTAAATCATACACTCATTTTAGTGTCCAAACTACATTTCTATTTGTTTTTATACTCTATCATATATATTTTTGGAAAAATATTGGAATTGCGTCCAATAGGTTTTTAAAAGTATCGTGTTAATAGATTGATAATTTGCGGAATCCGTAACAAAAGCCCGAATTCGATGAACAATTAGTAGTTTGTGGAACGAACCCAAGTGAAATTCTGCGAATTATCTAGATTTTCAGAATCCCAATTACAAAACATACTCGGCTTACGCTCGATTCTGAGAAACTTAAACGAGACGTTACACCGCTCTCGTTCGCTTTAAACTAACAATTATAATTCGTATTCAATTCCAATGGAAACGTAAGATGTTCCACCAAATAATTCGAGTAGATTGTGAATCAAATATCACTGCAAATTAGTACTAGTATATTTTAATTAATCCCTACGGCACCAATTTTAACAGATATTAATGCAATTAGGGTACATCGTACACGAAAGACTTTCTATTATTTAACTAATTCTATTATATTTGTCCCTTTTACGATTCCCCACCCTCAACGTTATTGTTTACCTAAATTTGTTATTTCACGCCAAATATATTAATTTCAATAGTACTTAGTTGGGATATTAAGCTGCTTCGGGCGCTAAAAAACAAAAGAAAAAATTCATTAAAAATGTCCTTTTTGTAAAGTAGCAGTCATTATCTTGGCCTCTCTGGCCGCTTCAAATCTAATTTAAAATATGTGTTTGAGGCATGCAGTAGCGGTTATGACAAAGTCATCAAGGGCCGCTCAACAAAGCATTATCTTTCTTTGCATTAGTTTTCGAATCACGTTTTTTTTGCTGTAAAGCTTACTCTTAAATAGCGTTGCTTCGTAAAGATGTACTCAAACATTTTACTTTCATCCTGTATATTTAACATTTTACGTTGTGAAGTCTATATTTAAATATTTATTACTTTTTTATTGAAACACGACCAGAAAAATGATCTTATTGCCACACTCTTTTCACTTATTTGAACTACTAATATGTTGATATTTCATTACACCTAATTGCTTGAATTTACTTATTAATGCTTCTAATTAGCGTCATTAAATATGAATAAAATCATCTATTTTTGAAAAATAGACCATTAGATAAATTAAAAAAAGTAATTCAATATTGAAGAATATATTTTGTAAAGTAGCGGTTTAAATAATTACTAATATAATAAAATAAATAATTATATTTCAATGAATTATTGTATATTTGTATTATATTATTCTACATATCTAAACAAATCTTCAGATCTAAATAGATCTACAACGAACAAGAAACTCCAGTGTGGAGTACTGTTGATGCTTTTCCATTTTGATTATACATGACCGAACATTGAAGCTCTGCATGCAATGTTTGTAAGCAATAGTTAAAAACAAATATCCCGGTATGAGCTCGCTACTAATGTTACAAATGTACGCATCAACAAAGGAACGTTGCATATTGTTTATACATATACAATAACAGCTGCCAGATACAACACCAAACAAAGATTGTAATTTACAATATCTAGACGTAATACGAGTAGTAATAGACATTTCGAACACCGCGTTTCCCATAAACATGCTCCATAAATTCAAATTTTAATAAACGTAAATTAATTATGTATTTATTTTGAGTACAAACATCTACTGTAACTTAATTTAAATTTTGCCCAAACTTCTACTTGGCAATAATAAAATACATAGTTTCGTATATTTGATTCAAAAATATTCGTTTATAACACAAAAATAGCCGAATAATTACTTCAAAATGCATTAAAACGCAGTTGTTGCATTAATTTTGAATGTAGAGTAAAATGATTTATGAATCGGCATCTTCAACATAACTCATATGTAGGCACCAAACAGCTTGAAAGCGTTAAGATATTACATATGCTTACTATTCGCTATTATAGAATGCGCAAAGCCGGAAACAGAAGATTAGCTTATGCCAACTAGTATATTAGGTATACTAATAGCTCGTTCGCAAGCTTTGAAGGTTAGTAAACTATCAAATACAGTATCAACGGCAACGGAACTGGAAACACGCACACCTTCAATGCTTTTCCCGATGAGCAACGAACCGACAAATACTGCTTCCTGGATGCTGGAGCCTTCAGACCGTTACACCACCAATATATACAGGGATGTGTGTTTCAAAGTTATGGCGCCCGGAAACTAATGTTGCAACTTATTTTATACATTATAACATGCATCTAAGGAAATGCAGCTTTAATATTTAAATTACATCAAATTATTATTCACCTTTGAAGTCGCCTCAAGGTTTTTGTGCAACATCAATTTTGCCTCATGGTTACTTAGGGACTTGTTTGAGTACTCTATTTTCTCTATTTTCATTTATATTTATCCACTTATTTCGATTTTTTATATGAATTAGAAATAAGTATTTAACAAAACTAATGGACGATCTTTCCATTTAATATCATCAAATTTAATTGATGGGCGGAAAATGTTATAAATTACGATGTTTGTTTCAAAAGTCTTGTTGAAATGTTGAGACTTAAAACAATAAAAATTTATTTCAAGTGCCTGTTGAAGTAAAAGGAAGCATCCTGTATATGAAGCGAGGCGAACGATTTCGATTTTTCGCTACGGTGGCATTTTCATTGCGAGCCAGGAAACCAATAATAAGAATAAGCACAAAACACACACACGCACACATACATATATGCGCATTCGCAATGTATTGCGACTTTTTTTTATTTTTTTAAACAAACTGTCTTGATATTTCTTTCCAGTTTAATTTTGTTTCTGTTCGAAACGTAGAACGTTGAAGAAAAAGATTAAA
The DNA here is from genome assembly GCA_944738965.1 of Nebria brevicollis. Taxonomy (NCBI): domain Eukaryota; kingdom Metazoa; phylum Arthropoda; class Insecta; order Coleoptera; family Carabidae; genus Nebria; species Nebria brevicollis. Next base: position 10,441,253 of record OX122907.1, read on the forward strand.
TTTACAAACATTTAATTGTATTCGTGACTTGAAACAACTTTCTTCATCAACTCGGTTAAAGTTTCTTGAAAAATGTAGCTTATCGTTCTGAAATTATTATGGGCGCACCGAGCTTACCTCGACTACGAAACCATATGCAACTTTGTTTTCTCTAACATGTTAATCTATTTATAAATTTAGACGTTAAAATTATAAACATTTGTTTTAAATCTCAAAGCATGTACTTGTTTTTTGTTTGTATCTTTTAAACAAACCATATTTGAATTTCAAAATATTTCAAAGTATTCTAAGAAACAATAAACAATTTTTCATTTAGTTAAGTTTTTGTAAAGAAAATGATGATGTAAAAGCTCATTTTTATCGTATTTTTATTGTGAAATAACTATCTTTTTATGACCTCATGAAGATACTACTTAAGTATTTTATTTTTCTTTCTTATACGAGGTAATAAGTAAGTATTATAATCATGCTACTATTATATTTATTAATAATATTCTATATATGTTTTATCAAAATATTTAGAATTAAAAAATCTTATGAGTTCTGGGTATCGTGGCGCCTAACTGTTTATGTAAAATATCTCGGATGGAAAATTCATATAATTTGGAGAAAAATGTCCATGATGGCATGATTGATTTGTCTGCGAGCTGAAAAAGAAGTTTGTAGACGCAAAGATGCAAGCGTAAGAAGTAATAGCATTGTTTGTACATACAGCGAACGCAATTTGGCAATGCGCCAGCCATCCGGAAAAATGAAAAAGACATCAAATTTAACAGTTACACTGTTGGCTTTGCCAGGCAATATACAACGCACTAAGTCTGCAACTCTGCTAAATGTTGCTCGCAGTACACAAAAAAAAGATGATTATATTTACAAAAAGTATAAACAATCAACAGGCCAACAAGCCAAGTGGCTTCCGTTTTTACTGAAATCACTGCTACACTATTTCATTTTGTTACTTTTAAACCGAGACAATAATTTTGCTTTTATCTGACAATTGGGTTCATACTTCTCTTAATTGTACGATTTTATAGAACATTTTTGGAACTTTACCACTATTAATCTTAATAGTGGGTTTATACAGAAAAAATTAACGCTACATTTAACATTAGCGCTACATTTAACGCTGCATTTTACTAACAAGAAAAACTTGCGTTTATACAGCTAAGTTAACAAAATTAACGCATGCGCATACTGGTTTCCGTGTTTGACATTTGCAAGTGTCAACTTGTTTTTTGAGGCTATATTTTTATGATTTGCGAAAACATTTTTCCTTTTGCGATACATATAGTGGTTTTCATTTCTTTTAAATAAAAATGGATTCGGAACATGATTACAGAGAACATTTGGCTAATTATTTTGGTTGAGTACCATGGCAAAAATCTCTTATCGAAAAAGGTTCTATGTCGAAAGACTATTAAATTGAAATGATTTTGTATTTTAGTTATATTATTTCGGTTCAATACACTATTATAGTTGATTTACAAGTTATTTCAACTTATGTTAACCTCGGTACCTACCAAAATCGTATATAACAAATGTGAATAGTGTTTGCGGAAAATAGGAAAAGAAACTGGAAGTATTTTTAAATAAAACAATATAATAAAAATTATTTAACTAATATATTTATATAATTTACTCGCTGTCCAACCCAAAAACTATATCCATATTCTTCTTTTGTCTACGTTTCTTCGCGGTTGGCGACACATTTTTCATTAATACGCCAACGTTTTTCCCAAATATATCGGGGTCCTCTTCGGTCCTTTTGGCACTATAGTATTCTGCCAACGATAGATATGCACCTTCGATGCTTGCATCTGCAGATGACTCGGACAGTTTATTCCTCTCAGTCGCATAGTGAGACCGCAGTCACCCACCGGGATTCACACTCTGGAACTAGAATATATTTAAAATTACAACATCGTCCAATTTTAAAATATAGTTGCATATCACATACCTTTTAGCCCCATGACTTCGGAAACACTTCTCCATGTATTTTCTTTACTAGTTTTATTGCGGAAGCCTACACTTCGTTTATCATACAATATAGCGTATTTTTCGACACTATCAATCAATTCACCGTCCTTTATGTTAAAATAACAATAATATACAACAATATAGCAGGTAAACAAAAGTCAATGCAAAAAGAGCACGAAACTGTTCTGACATGTTGTGCTTGTCAACACATGTGCACCCGGTCACGCTTGCGCAGATGCCTTTTTCAAACTGAACTGATCTTAGGCAAAGAAAGAACGACGTTTTGTTCATCTCTCTTAGTAAGAAAGATAAAAGTTGGCCAACTTGTTAGCTTAGCGTTAAAAAGAAATGTAGTCTTAAATTCTGTATAAACGACAACATTGGTTAACATGGTGTTTATCTTTTTCTTAGCCTTAAATGTAGCGCTAATGTTAAATGTAGCGTTAATTTTTTCTGTATAAACCCACTATAAGTTTATAGTTTTTAAACTTTTATTTATTTTAAAATATAAATTTTAAAATTACGCATTAATCGTAAATAATTAATAAACCAATCAGTTTAATAGGGAACAAATGTAATAACTATAAATTAAATTATAATCTAATTGTAATGTTTGTTAAAAACAACGTAAAATCAAATTTACACTGATGTAATATTATCAAAGTAGAGGATCGCTTTTTAATAGACGTTATAAGTGACATAGTTACAGAAAAGCTTGGATTATTCGTTCGGCAATAATGGAAATGTAAAAACTTAAACAATTGACGATTAAAACTGTTTGAAATGGCGAAATACATTTATCGACAAAGTTAACTTGGTTACTTGTATATTTTGCGTGTTAGAAAGCAATTTTATTTGTTGGCGATATTTAAAATTGTCATGTCTGAACGTGTTTACAGTCCACTGACTGTAAGTACATATATACTATGTATATAGTCATGGCTTTGTTGTCTATCTAGATGCAATAAATATTGAATGTTCATAAAATTTCACTATAACGTTTTAAACATAAACATTTCATGAAATATCGCCACAGTCGGTTGTAGCAAACCAATCCACTTTCAAGAAACTAGACTTTCGCGTGTATTACAAATTAATCAATTATTTATTATACCGCGTTTTTTTTTCACCAAATATAAAAAATTACCGCTTTGTTAATATGTATCGAACTTTTCTACAATTTTCATGCATTTTTTATTATATATGATATTTTTATTGATGAAATAAGTGATATGTTTGATTCATATAATTTAATTTATTATTTTTTTATTTTATTCCAGTTATAAATGTTAGGTAGCTAAATACGTTTATAAGAGCGAATGCAGTAAAATCGCGTATAAATGAATGAATTGAGTGCTATGACCCTATAAACCGTCTGTTATGTAAATGTAGCACCGCGACTGCATTCGTGCAATCTCGCAAGATTAACAAATTTATGGTCGACGGCAGTATCCAAATAATTACCGGAAATCGGAACTGACCTCGTTACAGAGTCATTACTATACCTGCGTTACGTTATCGATTACTCACTGTGTGAGCTTACTGCATTGCCGTCCCACCTATAAGTATGCCTACGTAAACTTGTTAAAAACACCGCCTGTTTCACTATCTTTTACGCAACATATATACATATGTAGAAAATAAAAGCTTTGCTTCCATAAAAATAATCTTATTTCAGATTACCATGGATTTATACAGTTTTTCATGTGTAAAATGATATACAAATTGGAATTCTACAAACTCTAAACCGGAATGGTCACAGAGTTATCTTTAATTATTCAGATTAACATCTTTTTTTTTTTCTCATTTTCAACGTTATTAATTGAAACTAATTAACGTCGTACAAATTTGATGATAAAATATTAATTGCTTCATTTTGAGTCTACACACTTTCAAAATTAGCATTTCAATAAAAATTAAATCGCGCATAATGTAAAAAAAATAAATCAAATAATAAGAAAATATTGTAAACATGAAAAAAATTGGTGTCCAGATTTTAACAGAAAAGACTTTACACTTAAAATCTGAATCTTATATTTTATAAAACTTTATGTAGAAGAGTAGGGTTTGGTTGGGTTTCGATTTGCATCATAAACTAGCGTGGTCAAAAGTTATGAATCTATTAATATTATTTAATATTATGAATGGAGCATATGTCGCTTGTACAAGCAATCGATCAATCATATTTTATATGTATGTATGTGGCTACTGGTGAATCCTTACATGCTATAAATAAACAAAAATCGATTCACATAGACAGCAGTCCGTCTTTTCATGCACGTGCAACCGAACTTTGTAAATATTTCAACTTCAAATTTATATATGTATGTATGTATGTAATGCTATTTATTTAATCACAAAGCTATATTCTAAATGTCAGTTGTTTAGATCATTTAGCACAGTCTGTATTTTATTTGTCTGTCAACAAATTGTGTTCACTTACAATGAAAATAATATTGCATCCATTTTTTTTTACAGTATAGACTCGTTTTTATAATAATTATTTTATTTTACTGATGAGTAATTCGAAATTAGTTTATAACATTATTTAGTTCGATTAATTAAAAGCTGATATTTGATGAATCGTCGTGTAATTTGAACATAAATCGCTTTTCAGCTGTCTCGTCTTTGATAGTAATGGCAACGGAGAACTTATCTAGAATTGGAAGTTGGATCGTATAAGTTTTAGTTCGGAAAACGTGGCGGAAAACGCGATACACACTACTAAACCCCGGAGCTTTCAATAATTCACATGAACCGCGATTATGCGGAGGCTGCGGTCAAACTTTAATGAACAACAACTGTTAACTCTATAAATGTGGTCGCTTTGCAACTATGTCAAGATCACGCCTCTCATAACGCCACTACGACACACAATATGCATATATTATAATAACCCACACACACACACACCTGGGAAACTATAAAAAATAACCACTATAATCTTTTCATTATTTTTATACATATTTTACTTTAGAAAAAAAATATGTTCAGTAATTCAAATCATTCATATTTGCTTTCTTATTCGATGTAATAAGAATTGTAATCATGAAAGAATAATATATAGTTTTCTGTAACTCTTTATTAAGAATTAATGAAATTATCCAAGAAATTTAATAGTATTACGTAACTAAGTGCGCTTTTGATACCCTACAAAACCATTTATTCGTATAATATTTCCCATTTATAATTCGAAATTTGCATGATTATGATTACACATATGGATAACTCAACACGCACATACACTTATTGCAATCTTTTACAGCCAACTGTGTAAGATTATAAGTTTCATTGGCTGAATTTGCATGGCGTGTAGATTACGCGCATATATGTTATGTATACCTACAGCGCGCAGATTTCGCATCATACATGAATATGTTTGCTTAACTAAAGAAAATGGAAATTTTGCAATTTTCCTCTAACCGAACCTAAACTAACAATAAACCATCAACATATAGAATATATAGTAAACAGTGCAAAGATACACCAAAGTACTCATCAATAGCTTCAGCTAAATATGGTACTAACCAAACGCGCGATACTTATTATTTCCTACGAAATAAAATAGTACATAGAGCTAAACGTTTTTGAAATATACCACTAGGATATCGCATAAACTTGCATGATTTAGCACCGTGCAATAAATACAAAATTGCTCCCCTGGTGGTAATCTTAAAATTGATTTTCTTACACGAAATGTATCATATGTTCGTAATTCGAAACGACAAAAATTATTAATATAGCTTAAATATGGTGTACCGTTTTTACCGATTGAGTAGAGAAATCAAACACGAATATTTAGCTCTACAGATAATTTATTACGAGCGCTAATAAGTGACTTACAACTAACATTGATTTCTAACTATCTGCTTATATTCCCACGTGAAGGGTTCTAGAAATTAGAAGGTGCTGTGAACTTAATTAAGAATTGACTACCCCAATGTTCCCAGCTTACCTTTTTAGTAGCTGAGCAATAATACTATATTAGGTTTTTGCTTAAATATTAAAGCTTTTAAATATTGGTGAATATATCTAGACAGGTGTAACCTGTAGTACAATAAATTGTCTTATAGACAAAAGCGGTTTTACGACACTCAATACGAATATGAAACCAAATCTATATCTATCCAGAACAGTTTGTATGGGGTTCAAAAATAACGGTATTTTTATTGCTATACGTTGAATGTCATAAACATTTTTATTCGCGCCATCATGTAGCTACACAAACACATCGTTTCCAAACAACTTCGAAACTTGTATATATGCATCATGTATCGCTTTATATTCCGAACAACATTTGCAATTACTTTGTAACCGAAATAATAAAAATAAGAATATGCGCCACTTGTAAAAGCAAAATGCAAATTTCTTCACAACTGTTTCCGGTGCACTTTTCCACAGTCTATTGCACAACATTTTTACTTTCTTTTACAAAGTGTTCAAGTTTTTTACAGAGATACACCTTTTGACCATCTTCATTAAATTTTTCTAAATGTCTATTTATAATTTTTTATCTAAACCACAAACTGATATCCCTTCTACGTATAATAAAGTCCAATACGGGCCACTAATGCAAATATTAGTTATTTAAAGATATAATGGTCCAGAATTGCTTTATTTATAAATTTCTAATTATGGTAATTAGTACTAGATATACATTTACGGATGTACAAACATATTAATAGATCTACGAAAATATACAACTCGTAATAATTGCGTATGATGTAAAATGTATAGATATGAGGTATGTATATATGTGGAATGTTCACGGGTAACGTTGAATTTATTAACTAAAAACATCTGTCTAGCGTTGGGGTGTATGCAATTATGTAAATGCCGGATAATTTAACTCACTTGTGCCGAATTAATTGTGTATTGCTGCATTCGAACAAGCGTAATATTATTGTTGTTGTATTGTTGCCTGAGTTTGAGTAGACACCTCTATAATTATACTGACCGCCTAACTTCTGATGTAATATTGATTGTCTCTATTCTATTCAGCAGTTTGGTGCAATTAGATATTTGCATATTTGATACCTTTTGGGATTTTTAATTTACATACATTTGTGTCTTAACTACTCTTAATTGTTTTTAAGCGGCATTTGAATAATATACTAATTTATAGATGCATCTCAAACACTATTGCGAATTTTAAACATATTGCACTTAATCGTTGAAAAGTTATTATTATTAATTTTTATTAATGACACCAACGATAATTTCGTTCACGAAAAGTAATAGTAATTACTAATATATAATGAATAAATACATATAATAAATATAAAAACATAAGAAAGTCCAAAGTCCATGGCAGATGTTTTAAGGCGGTATTTTTGTGTGCGACCTTAAGTTTCTTGTAGATATAACAGAACATTTATCAACTTGTGTAACAGCCTTTTTGAGTAATTGAGCATTACAAACTGCTCTTATTTGATCTTGAAACAAAAAAGTTGCCAACAGTGGGTTAGATTAATTGAATAACCTGTAGGTATATTGTTTGAGTTATCAGCACCCAGCAGTTCAGTGCGGCTGGTCGCTCGGTCGGTCGGTCGATGGCCAAAAGTTACAACTCGAATTGAATCGAATCGAGCTTGTGCTGCGAACTACAAAAGATCATATCTCCCAATCCTTGGATGCAGTGAAGGAATAAGTCGGATCGCTTCCTTTTTTGGGGCATTAATTCAATTTCATAAAGTTCGCGACGGAAAAAATTAATTGCCAGTTCAGAAATGTGCGTTCACATTTATTTCGGTTCTTATCTTGTAAGAATTATTAATGCTGAAAGTTCATTTCGGTGAAATTATTTTATGGGTTCAGATAATTTTTGAGATTTGAATGCGTTTTTCAAACTAAATAAACTATCCATCCAAGTATATTGGCTACTTGTAATTAGCGAAATTTCGAATTTCTACCAATAGTATTTTGATTTTAAAACTGTTATGGGCTCATTATTTTTGTATTGTGTACGCAGTAAAGTAAAAATTGATGATTTGTTAATTTGTTCCGTAGATAAAAATTATAAAAAGGCAAACGAACGCTTTATGTTTCAGTAGGATGCATGTTGTATGTATGTTGACGTAATATACCGTTGCACAAATTAGCTTGGTTGTCTGGACAACGAACGGGATGACGTGATATGCGACATCGCCTCCAGGTAGTTCCGGTTCCAGTTCCAGTGACGCGCATCAAACAAACGAAGTGATGGCGACTTTCATTTGGTTTAATTAAAATGTGTTACGTTGCTAATAGGCACATATAGTCTTTTTTCTTTTCTTTGTTTGAAATTTTGATTTATATTAATTAGCACATATGGTGCAGATACCATATTTATATACGTTTGTTTTACTAAGCGATAATTTAGAGTTTTTACATTCATAAAATTTTACACGGCAGACACATGAAATATCATTTGAATGGCTTTATTAATTTCACCCTAGCTCTTTTATGTGACGTCGTCAAAAGTTAATGTAAAACTTAATAAAATTATGCAGTGATAATATCCAGTTACCTTTAACATTTAACAATAGAGCGCTGGCGGCAGTTACTGCTTTTATGTACTATATATGTATGTAGGTTCTCAAGAAATAATATTGCGACGAACTAACTTTTCTAAATGGCATTATATATAAAATACTATAATTGTGTTCTTATTTGTATTTCATTTCATATAACCAATATTTCTTTTTGCTTTTATTTTTACAAATGTATAAAATGAGCTTATCGAAATCATAAGCATTTTCAAAATCGAAATTTTAACCAAAATAAATGTTTTGACCATACCTAATTCTATTCTTACCACTTTTGGAATTCCGTCTGTGTGTGTGTGTGTTGTCTGTAAAAGAGAGTCCGCTGCATATGTTTCTAAATCTAATATAAATTTATAAAAATACATAATAACAAAAATCCTGTCGTTCGCTTAATAACCAATTTAGAAAGAAAAAGTTTTCACATTACAACAGAATAAGTAATTATCTTTATAAGCTCCCGGGTGAAAAAGTATATACAGTACACTGAGTCAAAAAAAACGCATTCCTTAGTGATGTTTATAGTAAAATAAAATATCATTGTACTCTATAGTTAAATTTATGTATAATTTCTATAATTAACCTTTTTATTTTCTAATAAAATCATAAATAATAAAATTACCATACATACAAAACATGCCATATTTGTACTATAAGTTCCCTTTACTTGTGCCATTACATCATCATATTGTCATGCGTTTTTATGAGAGAACAGTCTATTTTTTGTAATAAATATACGTGTACTTTTTATTGACGTATAAAATATTGTTAAATAGGCCTATAAATAATGTTGCACATAAAACTGGATAAATGTATCTTAAATATTGATGTAGCGTTTTTAAGGAAAACAAATTTTAAATCGATAGCTATCAAATATAGGGCCTATTTCAGCCTCATAATTTCAGAAATATTACGCTCCGAATATTTAATGGAAATCTGACTATTTATTGAGCTTCTACTTGTACTTATTGCATGTGCACTTAATTTAATCATAATCGGACATTCGTTCATTTATCTGTGTACATAATATATGAAATTTATATTTACTTTCAGAGTCAAAGTGACGTGAGTAAATTGCTGTGTTCCTCGTCTATTCTGAGTTTCACTGTAGAGTGTAGTGTAGACTCATATATTTCTATAAATGTTATGGATAGACAAACTGTCACTGTAATAGTTGCAGATGTCATGTCTAAGGAGCTTTACATGTAGTTTGTTGTTATAATTACATTTTATAGTTCGGAATTAATTTGTTAATGACACAGAACAATGTTCACCGAGAGCACTAATAATTATTATGAAACCTAAAATTTGCGGAAATGTAGCTACTTTGCAATAAAATATCCGCACTGAACTTTTTTATACGTAAAAACTGTAAAAAGCGACCAACAGACAGACAGACGTTATCACAAAAATAGTCAAGCTCGATTAAATTATATTTCTGTTAAAATCTCGAGATTGAATTTTTTCATGATCACAATACTTATAACTTCGTAAAAAAAAGTAAAAAGCTTTAAAGTAAAACTTCGTTAGTCATAATTTTTCCAAAAATGATTCAAATAAAAAGATTGTTAGCACGTAATGCACAATTATCTTTAGATCATTTTGTAATTTGAACAAAAATTTATAAATCAAATAAAACTTGTTTAAAAGATATAATAATTAAAAAATTGCGTGTTTTGTGCTTTTACGAGCGAATTATATATTTAACTGTGGCTAGAAAATTTCATTCCAATTTTCCAAAAGTAATAGCAATTATTATGAATAATTCTTATGCCAAAAACTAGTATAGGTCATAATTTTTGAATAGATTTAATTACAGTGCAATTCCAGTGTCGCCGTTAAAACTAGACTATTGATTTTGCATAAAGTATTATATAATCTCGGTTGCAATATCTGACTACATTTCACGGTTGCACATTAATGACTGGCATTTCGCCAACGAACAATTGAGTTCGTTAGTTTTGCCTTTCGTTTTTTTGGTTGCGGTGCCACGAAAGTATCGCATTGCTCTATCATCTTATTTTCCCCCAGCAATTTCATTTTAATTAAGACTTTTAAGTATAATTATAATGAGATCAGCACGAATTTTAAATCGGCCACCATCTTCAATTAACTAATTTACTTCAGCTTCCATTATTATTATTGCTCCACTTACGCAGACAAATTTATCAAAAGATATTTTCAAACAAAAAATTGTAAACAATTTTATTACCTCTCATTTACTAAATAAGTACGTTCCGAATATTTCTTATAAAATCGCCGCTTTGAAATTTGTTATGATTAAATACGTATTTCCTGTTTGTAAATGAAAGTGAATATATTATTTATGTACCAATTTGAATCCGGGTCATTTATATCTTTACAAAAAGATCCACATTGGATATCGACCATGTGCGTTCCCGTTATATGTATATATATAGACCTTAAATAATAATTTTCTTTCTATTTCAGATGGCAACGTTGTTGGTTGAAAATAAGAAAATAAAATAAAGGGAAACAAGCAATCGTAACCATTTCCCAGTGGACAGGAAGCACAAGAACAACGTCGAGCGCACACACCCACCAACACACACACACATACAAAAAACAAAGATCGACACTCGTATGTTGTTCCCAGCCGTATACAATGAAAAATCAAATCCTGAACTGCCAACTCAAATCAGAATTGATCTAGTTCAGAATTTATTATACGCAAACAGAAATATTCAATAGAATTTAGTATAAAGATCTGAAGTCTTGGTAACTTCCATTAGTTTAATTTGAATGATGATTGATAATTGTAGTAGACTATTTGATACTTAATACGTGCAATAGTAGTCAAATTCTAAGTAATACATTTAGGAGAAAATGTTAATATTTTTGGATATATTGGATATTTCGAATGAAAGAAATGCTCAAAAGTAGGAATAGGATGAATGAGAAGAGGTGTGAACCAATTTGATGGCACACAGAAATCAAGCACAAGGCCATTCGCTCTATTCGCTGCTTAACACCGTACGAAATTGATCGGAACGATTTATCCTCAACTGATTTGACGTAAGTGACGCAACAAAGTGGAGTTTACACGAACCAACCAGAAACACAATCCACCTTGTGATGACAAGAAGATCGCCCGAACGACAAAAACCATTCTACAGCCTTAACAACAACGTCAAACAACAAACTAACGGTACGTTTTACATCCCACCCCAAAAAATCCCCTATCGCATCTCTATACGCTGTATAACATTTTTTTTTAACACAAACATCATTAATTTAAGGTTTTCTTTCTTTAATCAATTACAGCAATATACAAATATTTTCTTAAATATTTAATTTTTATACAAATTCATCGAACCCAGAACCTCTACCGCTTCAGAATCAGAGCGTAGATTAGAAGATTCTGGGTTCGATTCCCAACGAATTGTATTTTTCCTAAAAGAGTCAAATATTTAATTTACATCGTAATATTTCATTCAACATGAATATTTGACTGTATACTTCAGTGTATATAATTTTTACGTTAATACAAATATTTCTTATAACAAATTTAATTTTTTGTGCAGAAAAAAAAACATCGCGTAAGATTTAGATCTTTGTACTGCTCCTTTAGTATTTTAATTTCGTAAATTTTGAATAAAGACCGCTGTACATAGATATAATGTTTTTTAGAATGATGCTCCTGGTTGCAGGGCCGGCTTGAGGCATGTGCTTTCGGCTAGCCCGAATACGGCTTGATGCCAGTACGTGCCTCGCTCCGTTCTTACTGATTGATAAGGGCGTCATTTTTAAGTCCTTTATTTTTCGAATCGACAAAACCATACCACTACTACTACTACTATAAATATGACACACACACGAAATGTTCGACGGGTCGATAGCGTTGATGCAGTCTGACAGGCACAGACCATACTTCGCCAGTTGAAGGTTACCAATTTACACTAAACTATCTATGTCATTGTAAATGTGTCCTATGCAAGATTGTGTATAAAAGTGCACTTACAATTCTGTAGACACCACGGCCACGGGTTGGCACATTCACCGATCACTATTCACTAAACATGTCTATGTATGTACAAAGGTTACTATTTTATTGAATACACACCTTAGTAAAGACGATTCCATCTATTTTATCTTGTGAATAATAATCACAAATTAATTCTATGAATAAGTAGTAGCTTTTTAATATAATTTGAATCGTTGTTCGCTCGTAAGACCAAAATTTGGCGCTTCTTCTTCTCTGAAGATACTGCACGGATTGATACTAAATTTGGTACACTTTATCTATGAATACCCAATTTAATAAATAAAACCGCAAATCATAAAAATTCGTAATTACAACAACCATCAGCTGATAAACAGCACCAATTGTATAAATCTGAACGTTATATATTTAATAAATCATACATATTTTAATAACAATAAACGTATTTCTAACTATTTACTTCTCATTTTTAATCAAAAATCATTTTATGAAAATATTATATTAGGCCCTGGTTTTCTCAAACCGCTTTGACTTTTTGGACCATCTATTCTGAGTATTGTTTATTTTTTTAACCGATACTAAATTTCCATCCTCTTTTCATGTACATACAACTATATAAGATTACCATTTTTTATTATGTTTAGTCTTGATCTAAAATTAAACGTTTCACTAACGGTAGTTAGGGTTTTAGATATTTATGCCAAACAATAAATTCTAAGGTGTGTATAATCGTAATAAATATGTCAATGTTACTGTAAATGTATAAAATGCAAGAATGTGTAATGAGCACTTCTGTATAGAGAAAGAACCCTGATGATAAGAATAGCACAATAATCACACATTCCTTCCATTAAATACCGATAATCTATGTTACGCACAACAATTAATGTTAAGCAATCACAGTCATTATTGTTTCATTATACAATATAACATACATACACATACGTATGTGAGTCCATTATGTAGAGCGGGCTTTAATTAAACTAATGAAAAAAGGATATAATCCTACAATAAATTACACATCTAATTTTTAAGATCTAAGTAATTACAAGTGTAGGTCATTTCAATCCTATTGGGATTGAAATATATAAAATATAAACAACCTAAGCATATATTACAACCGAAATTAATTTATAATCTAATTGTGCCATATATTTAATCAGCCATTAATCTAAAAATTGTTTCAGTATCTCTTAACTAGAGTAAGGTAATATATTATTGTGTATGTCAGTTATTCATAACCAGTCCAAGATAACTGAGTTATCCATCAATGACAGGATAATATATCCGGGAATCTAACAACATGATTACGCTAAATCAGTAATTGTTATATTATAAATTATTGCATTGGCATAAATTGTCTTATTTATATGTATAATATTCGCTAATATATGTATAAAAATATATCACGTCTGGTAATACAATAAAAATCAATTTAGAACAATTTTCAATGAAAACTGTATTTAATGTTGAATGTTGTTTTTTTGGTCAAGAAATATAAATTCTTTTTATTTCCGTATTTATAAGTTTAGAAATTAAAATTAAATATTTATTCTACAAACGACAAAACATGAAATTTATTTATATGATTTTATCTTTTACACAAATCATATTTTTAACTATATTTCATTTAATGGAGCCGTTTTAACAAAAAGTATATTTAAATAGAATTCTTTACCGCTCCGCACGAAGTATACTGAAGAGCTTAAGCATTCGGTTAAGTTAAGTGTCTTGGATTAAAAATAATATTTAACTAAAAGTTCACTTTTCATCACTCGGAACCCAAAAAACTAATATAACCATTGGATGAGAGTCGTCGTTCGCTCGTAAGACAGAAATTTGTCGCTCCTTCTTTTCTAAAAATACTAAACGGATTGATACTACATTTGGTATACATAATCTATGGATACACAAATCATACTGTTCGAATTTTATATCTACTATGCCCATTATTGCCGGAGTTATTGGGTCCTGAAAACTGTTTCTACGATGATACGGTCATTATTTGTTTTTTCCGAAAATTTGTTAATTATTTCCGGAATAATGTGACTACATATTCAGTTGATCTAATGCTTTAGGCACAGAGAACATTTTTGTTTTATTTTATTGCTGTTAAATAACATAGCTGAAAATTTTAAATTCTATATGAAACTTTGTCTTCGAAGCCATTTATCGTTGATATATTTACATATTTCGTTGTAAATTTAATCACGTTGGTAGCTATTCGGATTATTTGAAGAGGCCTCTTTACTTCCGGTAGATATTTTTGTGAAAATCTAATCAGGCTGCCAGTTCACTGTTAAGATAATATTGAGTTTTGATATTTGGTACAGCCTAAATTTGATTAAACCTTATTGAGTTACGACAGTAAACAAAGAAATAAGAAGTTCCGTCATAGACATAAGTAAAATCAAGTGCACTCAAAATGTTGGATGGAAATAAAAAGAAGAATACGTATTGATTTTTAATTTTCTATCTCGCAAACAATATTACAGATTTTTTTGCTTTAAATAACTAAATTTCTGCTACGTTCTTCGTAAGATGCTATGTACAAAGAGAATTGCAGAAGTCTATAGACCCTCGAGCAGACCCACTTTAAGTTTCTACAATTTCCTAATAAATTGGGAAATAGACGATAAATTTTACCCTAATACACAGTTGTGTGCCCAAACAAGTTTGAAATTAAATTTTCTTGCAAAACGATAAATCTTTTATGTAGTAAATGAAATGTCTATATCTAACGTCATTTTACAATGTACAATAAACCGAATGTCGTGAAGTCGATTTAAGGCTACAAAATAAACTTATATTTTTATAATAGAAGTGAAAAATAATTATATTTCCTTTCACGTCTGTCATATTTTATTGTCTAAAAAGAAAAGGTAGCCTTTACCAGATCGATACTAACTCGATTTTAGCTTGTATATCTCAGAAATTTGCACCATTGTTGTTATACTATTATATAATAATACAGCTAAAATGCTTTTAAGATTGAATTTAAATATACGACAAAACAGTTTATTTAAAAACTATAGAAACAATCTTTTGCGAAAGCTGCAATTTAATTAAATTCCACAATTTTAAAACTAGAACACGCGTACTCATAAAGAAAATAAACCTTTACTAAAGTAATACTTAATTTCAAGTTTAGTTTTGGTCTAAAATTAAACGCTTGACTATGAATACAATA
This sequence comes from Nebria brevicollis, assembly GCA_944738965.1. Classification (NCBI taxonomy): domain Eukaryota; kingdom Metazoa; phylum Arthropoda; class Insecta; order Coleoptera; family Carabidae; genus Nebria; species Nebria brevicollis. Next base: position 10,456,908 of record OX122907.1, read on the forward strand.
GTAAGAATATTTTCGATACTGAATAAAACACTTTTAGGCAAAAAGCGCCTGTACAGACTTAAACTTTACAGATGTTACGTTTATTTTATAACTCGATTGTTAAAATAGCAATAAAAATATTTTTAAGCAACCGCCAAAACTCGTAATAACAGTTTATGTAATAAAGTACTGGGACAAAGTTTGTGCTCTAAGTGTATTTCTTTTTATCGTCATTATGTCTCAGGGTGAAATGCATTTAAAGCCGTGCCCGAATAAAGGCAGCTTTCAATTATTTCGCAAGTCGACGAAGTTTGCAGAGTTGAGAAATATGTAAATCACCAACGGAATCTCCCATGACTGTCTGAGCGCTTTAAACTTTAATAAAACGTATAGCACTGTCAAGTTTCCGTGCAAAATTGTACACACACATGACACACTTGAGGAACTATATGCATGTTCTTCAACTTATCAAATATACGTGTGTGTATATGTGCGATGACATGTTCTCCATGTCAAAGTTACCTAGGCGTGTGTTGTTTTGCCTTTTTAGTTTTCTAGGAGGTATCAAGTGTATGTTTAGGCGGCTCGGAATAGCTTGAATTGCACATTACGCAAAATATTAAAAATACTACAATATAAACTGTATATACATTATACAGTGATGGTGGAATCAGTTTTTTGCATACATTCAAGCTATTCCGAGCCGCCTGTATATATAATATCGACAGTGAAAATTATTAACAGTATTTTTAAATGTAGATGGTCAGTCTATTATTTTATATTTATATTTTTGAGTTATGTTATAAAATATTAAAATTAAAAAGGACAAACGATGGCCCTTGGCCTGCTGTGGTCTACGAAAGCCTTGGGGAGTTGGTAGACTTTTGAGGAGTCTGCCAGTAAAGCAAGGAATTTATTTTTATTGATAAAAAGTACTTTTCTTCTCTGGTCTTGTCCCTATCAGGGGATTTTAAAAGATTTGGAACTGTTTATATGTAGGATATCAACTATATCATTATAGAATATTTCATTATATTACCATTTGTCTTTCTATTCTACTATTTCCAAATTTGGGGACTTAAGCACAGAAGTTATGTTAGAGTTTGCTATAAATTGTGTAAGCTTTTATTGTATACTAAATCTTACATAATTTTTTTATAGAGTAAATATAAATTTGGACATAATTCGAACGCAATGTCTATATATTTTAATATGATAGTATTAAAGCCAAATATCAATAGATTTCGATGTTAAAATGGTAGTTATACAAATATATGTACATACATATTTGTATACCTAAACCGCGGATCGAAAATAATTAAACAAATTCGTTTATCAACAGCACTATATTAGCAACACGGGATGATCTGACTTTGTGTTTGTTTAAATCAGCTAAATAGAGTAAATGTGTTACGTTAATTGTATATAATTATTTTTTGTTATATATATAGATGGCGTAGTAGTCTGGTAATATTAGTGTTGGTGTATTGTGTTCGCAGGTGAACCGTTGTGCCGCTCGGAGTGCACATTACGCGAGCGTTTTAGGCCGGGCAAAAAAAGACAGCCCCGCCGAATGCCGCTCCGGAAGGTGACCGCCACGCCGCGCAACACTAACGCCGCTGATCGTAGCGCGTTACCACGTCAGGACACGCTCGACCAGATCCTGACCAGTTGCAACGCCAGAGCAATGCGCTATTACCGAATATGGATATACACGTGCAACGCGGTCCTCTTCATCAGCGTCATGGCTTTCTGTGCGGTTGCTGGACGCGTCTTCGTCGGCGACTACCGACGTTATCTGATACCCAATCTGACACTCTACCAACCCTCTTTTCTCTATGCATATCTAGCGTTATTCACCCAAAGTGGTGTACTACAGGTAAATTCCGCACATGATATACTTACCTATACATATATGTACACCATTTAATTACACACTATAAACAAGAGATTTATCTGAATAATATTTATTGAAGCAAAATAAACTCTCTCTCTCTCTCTCTCTAAATTTAAACTAAGGATCTGGGATGTTATATAAGTGCGTATATATGGATTAAAAATTGCAGGTAATAGGCTGTATAGGAGCACTGCGTCTCAGCGAACGTCTGCTCAACGTCTATTGGTTAATGTTGCTCATTCTCCTATTTGGAGACGTCGTTATCGGTATCTTTTGGATGTTTCGATTCGATAAAATTTGCCAAGAACTCAAACCAAATTTGCGGTTTCGCCTGCACACTGAATATGGTTACAATAGCGAAATGACCGCGCTATGGGACCGGTTACAACTTGAATTCGCGTGCTGTGGAGTCCAAAACGCCATGGACTACGGGCACCTAAATCGAACCGGTGCTCAAATGTTAGCATGGATGCCGGAATCGTCGGGTTCTATAAGCGACTCGACGTCTAGTTCTGTCTATGTGGTACCTGTAAGCTGTTGCACGGTTATCACTGAAGAAAGGACTTTGGGAAGTAATGCTACTGAGCCAACGGCGAAAGAACACATCCATAGGAACGTTTGCCAAGAAGTGAATATGGCTGGTTGCGAAGAGCGGTTGCAGTTGTATCTAAGACAATCGGCGGATGTGTTGTTTATACTCGGATATTGTGTCATAGCGTTTTTAAAGCTGTGTTTCTTAGGGATTCTCAGGTAGCACTTATTTATTGGTACTTTATGAGAAAATTAAATTGTGCTGTTAAAGACTTTTTTTGTATTTATTAATAATTTTGTAATAATTGGTATTTAGATACGAAATTAGGGAAATGATTCAGAAAATCAAAATCCTACAATCTGAGATGGAAGCACGACCATCGGTAATCAGTCTCGATAACAACTCTAGTCAAAATTTGGGTCTTAGTAGTCCGTCGCACACTATTCTCATAAACACAGCCAGTGCAAATGGTTCCGTAAGTCTATTTTATTACTTTCGCATAAGTAAGTATTATAAATATGAAAAAAATCGATCTCGAAATTTTAACAGTAATATACCTTCCCTAAATCGAATCTAACTGTCTGTGGCCATTTAAATTTGAACATATATTATTTATTTTACATATACCGTCAATTTTGGAATTTTTACAAACCTCGGTCTTAGTTTTAGTTGGCGGCAAGTGCGCCGTCGGTCGCCGACAAATATTTTAGTTCCCCTACCTAAGAACAATTTCAACATTGATATTGTTAACCATATATGTATAAGTAAGAGATTGTGGTCCGTAGCACGGACAAGCTACTAAGCCTGTATTAGCGAAAAATAACACAAATAGCACGCTAATACAGGCTTAGTAGCTTGTCCGTACTACGGACCTGTATGTGTAAATAATGTTCGAACTGTTTCCACACAGCATATACGATACCATCAGGTATCGTTCGAATTTTATTAGAGTCGTTACTATCTTTTTCGAACCAAACGATAGAATTTCCGTTAGTCGGATTGTCTGAAAAGAATTCGCATCAGGCTTAACTGATGTTTCTGCGAAAATCCTTTCCTCTTTTACATACATTATGATATCGTATGAAGCATTAATATTTCATGGTGTATATATATACGTTTATAGGTTCCTGGTGGTGCTGGTTGCGACTCAACGCGAACGAGCACACTGCATAAGCCCAGTTACGAAAGCACTGAAAGCGAACGCGAAAGTTTGCTGGTGAAAGAATCGTTGGATCTGCCGCCGTCACCGCCCCCGATACCGCCGCATCCAGCATCGGCGACGCGAGCGTTCCTAAGCGCTGAGAACCTGGAATACCATCAACGGAACCTGCAGGAAACGTGCAGAGCCAAGCTGTTCCCAGGTATATATGATTGTTGACACACACCGTCATTTTGATAGGTAGAAATATGTTGTTGATGATGTTGAATGTCTTCGATCTCTGCTGCTTGTTTTTCAAACAAAAGACACGTTATATTTTTCCATACACAACACAACATTCAATGGTCCTGGCCAGTGGCGGCGCTAGTGAGGAGTCATAGTGGGTATGTGACAAGTATACACTTTGTCAGTTACTGCTTCATCTATTCGCAAAATAATACACACTGTATTGCAGATACTTTTTCGTTGTAAAAAAACGACGCATTTCTTATTATTACTTTCTTATACGCAATATATATATGAACTTTTACAATTGTTAGTATATATATATTTATAATATCATCACCAGATATTTTTTTGTATTTTATCACATACGCATCCTGAATGTGTTTTAATCAGTAAATAAAAATCAGCAGCATACAATATAAATAACTACGCTTCACTAGCACAATTCTATTTATTAATCTATATTGTTTATTTAAGGCGATGTTCCAATTTTTTGGGTCAAATAAATGACTATTTTTTATAATTTTTTCTCTCTTATTTTATTAGATAGAAAATTAAATTTTTGTTTACAATATTAAGTAACTCGTGCAGTAGACAAAAGAAAATTTTATTTTAAATGTTTTGCATAATTACTTACATAGGAGGTTACAAAGTAGTGGCCGCGGAGATGAGGCGTTTTGCGGTGTGCACGATAACGCCAGTCCAGGATGTCTAAAATAAAAAAAATCTAATGGGGTTTTATTAAGAACAAAATTACCTTCCCCGTAAACCAATAAAAAGTTAGAAATTTAAAAAAACCTAGAAAATAGAGTGAGTTTAAGAAAAGTCTCATGTTTTGTACACAAAATTGGACCTTTGGGATTGAATAAAAATGGAACAAATTTATATTTATGTCAAAATGTCAATATACGTTCTGCATTATAAGTATATAATAAAAAAAGATTTGAGTCAATAGCTTAATTATTTTTTGAGCTAGAGTGCACACCGTTTTTAAAAATGGAGTTTCGAGAAAAACGTGTTTATAGTTTAATTTTAGTGTATTTATTACCCGGTTACTACTTATAGAAATGTAAATATCTTGGAAACGGTTTGGAAATTTATCATAAAATTTTTTTTACATATTTTTGAAATGTTTTTGTATAAGATTATTGTCAAAAAAAATCGATTTTTTTTTTTTTAAATTGGAACGTCGCCTTAATAAATAAAAATATTATAAATCTATGAATTATTCTTTTTTTTTTTTAGCATTTTAAATTTAAGAAAAATTTTAATTGCATGTGAGGAATGTTAGTTTTTATATTCTGATTATAAGTTTACAAATATTTTAAAATCATTCAAATTAATTGATTATGGAATAAAATAAAGCGCAACATTTCCAAAAGATTTATTTGCTGGTAGGATGATTTAATAAAGCGTTTTTTTTTTCTTTCATTCATACTTATTTGAAAATGATAAATCTGTTAAAATTTAAACAAATTTTATTAATGTTCACAAATTGTCATTTGGTTAAGCGATAAATATTTCATAAAGTTTGGACACGAGCACATTTACTTGTCGACCGACGATATATAGTATATTCTGAAATTGAACCAATCCTAACCGAGGTTGCGGTTACGATCAATTCGTGGTTTCTTCGATTTCCTGAAGTATCGGTATAAACTCACGGATTGTCAATGCCGATAGCACAGGGAATAGTATCAATGTCTCACCTTAAACTAAGCATGCATTATTATTATGTTATGAGAATATAAATGTATTAAAATATATTTATTTCTATTTTCCATAACCACGGTTATTTAAATAATTGATAATGATTAAATCTGTTGCACTGAGTCTCTATAGACGGCATGTGATTAATTATTGCGTATAAGAAAGTGATATGTAGAGGACAACAATAAAATTTAGAAAATATATAATCCGCTACTGCATTAGACATGCTATGTACGTAGAATTCGGAGAAATGTTGTTTATGTGTTTGTTTAAACAGGTGATGCAGCCGCCGATTCGGATACCAATTCGCACTGTGCCCTGCTGGTTGAAGAGCCAACATCGTCGCCCACATCGCAGAACCTCCTCAAGAATCCAAACGGAAACAACAACTACGAGCTGCATGAATTCCGCGAGCATATAAGTGGCGCTTCGTCAGCAATACGCGCTGCATCCGGTGGCCGACTCAGCACACCAGAGACATCTGTCTCGCAGAATATCTGACTAAAGTATCACCTGGAGAATATCTTCAGTCGGGGACGCTTCAATCGAGCGAAAAAGGGCCCGCTGGCTACGCCCCTCGACGAGATATTCAAAAGGAGACCGCGCCGGATGAGCAAAGCCGTCATGCCGGACTCTTCTTGTTGAAATTCTCCGGGAACCAACGATCCTTCACTTTATACTTTACACAACATATTTAATAAATTATTCAACAAGAATAAACGCTGCATCATTGGCTTCCGTCGGATGTGTATATAAAATGTAAAAACATACATACATACTAGGTATATATGTATAGGTATATATAACATATATGCAGCGGTTACATTCCTCTCCATATCTAGATAAATTTTCGTGTTTGGTGGTGGACTGATAAACGAGTTTCAACTAGTTTCAACTTAACTAGTTTTAACTGGTTTTTAGCCGTGACAATGCCTAAAAATATGTGGTGCTGTACGTATTCCAAATAGGTATTTAACGTCCTTATATCAACACCCTATCCCTTATAAAAAAAAATGATACCTACCTAACCTACCACACATCAATGTAGAATCATATACATACATACATATTCATTTAAAAACACCATTATTATTAATTAAAACTAAAATTAACACTTAGAATAAGATAGAAGAAAAAAAAAACTGTTATTTTCAAAACTGTACCAAGTCATGTTGACCTAATCTTAAATTTAGTAGAAGCGTATTCAAAGTGAGATATCTTCCCAAAAAATTAAAAATAAAACGTTTAGATCAGCCGCGGGAAACAGGAACAAAGTGCTGAAAAAAAAATGTAATAACGCTTACCGTAGAATGAAAAATTATGAAGTTACGCATAGACAACCCATAATCCCCTATTGCTGTTCGCATTCTAGTTCAAATGACTCACATATGGTGGCTTGGAAGTTGCCTGCTTGTGACGTCATTCTAGAATGGTGAATAGCAAAGCGGAAGCTTTTGTTACTTCCAAAAATAAAAAAAACCATACATATAATGAAATAAATACTCCAACGATTAATTATATTATTATATATAGAAAAAGAAAAGTGATGCTAATTAATATAATACTATATATTATATACATACATTAAAACCGCAAAATTCTAATATTTATATGAGCTTATTTAAAATAGTGCCTCGTAATTAGGGAGTGTGAGATATGCTACCCTTCCTATACTGTTATTGACTATTAAAAGAAATATATGTATATAAATATATTCCATAACTGCTCTGGTTAAGAAAAGAAACTCATGTCATCAATGTTTCCTGTTCTATTATCTATCATGCGACTGTATAATTCGATCTTAGTTAATAAAAACACTTATTAAATTGAAACAAGACACTAAATTAAACAAAAAACAAAACGGATAATAAATTCATAGAGTGCATGTATATTAAAACTATTTATCTAAAGATAATGACGTCATAATTGTAAGGTATAAGCACAGATTTAACCGAAAGCTAATTCGACCTTACAATGGAAAATTACAGCTATTTAACATAGAAGACGGTGACCAAGATTTTTGATGTAAGACTATAAAATATCTTCTACTGTATACTGTGCGGCCTATGAGCGATTTAAATTTTAAAATAAAACGTTAGTTCGAAGGCTTTAAATTAAATAGTCATCAAGAGTAAATTACGTATTTTTAAACAATTTAACCGCCACCCGGTGTACATGCATCGACACGCCGTCATATTCACAAAACTCATTTTATTTTCAATTTATTTCTTTTTTTTGTATATAGAAATAAAGCATTTTAAATTATTTGGCTATGAAATGCATTGTGGATGTTTTATATTGATTTCGTAGAATAAACAACTTAAATACTAACATACTTCATTATTCGAATAAACATGTTAGCGTAAAAATGTCGCCTTATTGTTTTGTTTTTTACATACATACATACATAGCTTGATGCCTATTCCCATCAAATTGGATGGCAGAAAGCCCTTTATATTCATGTTTTTAATTGCAATATTTACTATAGAGAATATTATTTCTACATTGCATCTCTGTTAGTTTTCAAAAATGTCATAATTTTGGACTATTTAACACTTAAACGAAATAACAAACTGTATATTTGTTTATTATAAGATTGTATCTTTTAAATAAATTGCATTTATTATTTTTATTTTTTATTCATGATAATATAAAGACACTAATTGCGCAATATTTTTCATTAATTCGTTTTTTTAAGGAAATAAGGTCGGTTTTCTATCTTATTTATAGCACAAATGACTTTTTACGTGACCTTGAAATACATTTATCGTACATGCACTTCGAGGCGCTCAACAGTTGTGACATAAATCACTTGGGAACACAAACTCGGTTGCATATGCAATTTTAAAAATTTGTTTTAATCCCAAACGATTCACCATATATTTTAATTAAATTAGCTCATGATTTCTAGTTTTAAAACATAAAAAGTATTCCATGTCTGTTTCATACAAATCATATAGGCGTAAAGTTCTATAGTTTGTGATCTCTTGAACTTAAATTATTTCTGGTACAGCTTTGTAAATGTATAGAAACTATATGGTGCTAAGTAACTTTTTTTGTCGATTTTTTTTTATATAATTTATTTGATTCAAATTTTAGATTGATTCGTTCACCTAGTTAGGGTAAATAGTAAGTAAGAGTTAATTGTTTATTTTAAAGCGTGCTCAAACTTCGTAATAAATCTAAACACTTACAAGGGATTATACTAATAAAAAAATATGGAACACATTTCACTGAATTATTTCTGAATTTATTTCTATGCCTTATAAATAATGCCGTGTCATAAAAATAATCTTTACTAGACTTCTACAATCATCAGTAAATGTTTTGGAAATTGAATAAAATAGTCGAATAGTCGTTAGGGATCATTAATCGAATAATAATAAACACAATGCATATTTCATATTTCAAAATCAAATTATAATTCAAAATGCTATTTTATCCAGTCTATTTAAAACATATTCACAATTTGAATTGATTATTTGAAATTTCACGCATTTGGCACAGCTTTACTTATTGAAAAACAAATTTTATGATTTGTTAGTTATTGAGACACAAATATATATTTTCAACTTTTTATAGAAATATCTCGTAAACTGTGATATTTTTAAGATTACACGCACATACTCAATACTCAATATATTTTGTTCATTCACTCACACGCTACAATAATTTATCGTGTAATTGAAACGAATTCAAACACTTTTTGTTGGAACTACGTTAATGTTACGTAGTGTTTGTTGAAATAACGTTAAACCATCGTTATTTCCTGGTTGTTTCTAAAAAGTTTCAACAATCGTGTGTGTTTGAATATTTTTCGTAATTTATTATTTAGACTAAAATAAAAAAAAAGTTTTTCGCAAACTAAATGATTTTTTTACTCAAAAATAATTTATAGCAAATTAGACAATTTTATATATAAATATACACGCTTTTTTTGTTAATTAATTTAAAACTTGATGCATATACGCGGGTGGCAGACATTTTAAATAAAATGGTAGTGGAACAGTACCTACTTACATTAAGAATAAATCATTGTTAAAAATAACAAAATTAGCCAAATAAAAAAGTAACTATTTACATAATAGACAGGGCCTATTATATAACTCTAAAAAAAAAAAAGAAACATAATACAGAAGTTAATATAAAAAAATTTAAATGTAATCTAAATTAAAAACTGTTCATATCGTCTAATCGAATTAATAAGATATGCAAAAGACCAAATCATAATATTTATACGCCGATTGATGTATTTAGATACGGCGCGATGTTTTTAAAATATTTTATTGGAATTATCCAAGCTTGTTTCACACTACTCAACATTTCATCTCAAACTATAATTTCTATATTTATGTTCTAAATTAAATGTCGTTATACGTAAAAAAATTTAAATTATATAACAAATTAAATTCACATACAGAACAAAAATCATATTTAGGTAAAATCATTTGTAGGTTTAATTTCGCGGGAAAAAAATGTATAAAATACGTAATGAATAGGTTAGGTAGTGTGAAATAGACTTGTAAAAATAAATTTAAAAAAAAAAGAAATCGTTTTCATTACGTCAACCCAGCATACTATTTACTATTCATGCTTCCTGAAAAAAAGTAATGTATAATGCCAATGTTCATTTGAAAATCGAATTGATGTTTTATGTTTCATCACAACACCAATGAGAAATTCTCGTATGGCATTCATCGTAATAAAAGAAAATATATATATATGTATTATGCATACCTACATAGTTATTCTGTTAGAAGCTATATAATTATGTTGAATCATGAAATCTGTACGCGATACTCTAAAGTTGTATATACCCATGAAAATTTAATAAATGCAAATGTATTGTTAAAATTTCGCTTTTATTCTCTCCTAATATTATTCGTTACTATTGTACACTTAATTTTATTTTCTAATACATATTCCTTTACGCTTATTGTTATGGTTTAGTTTAGAGTGACTAGATATATAAGAGTGTGGACAATCGACGAGTGGTCCCTATCTAAAGCATAGAGCGCAGGTTCCCCGCTTGTGATTGGTCGCCGCCATAGTTTGTCTAAATGTTCAAATGAAATGCATTGCGTTATATGGAGTGCGCGGCTCATATTTTCTTATACTCTTTAAATCTAAAGGACCAGATAAGATAATTGCACCCCGTATTTTTTATGTTATTCCTGAATAAATTCTGCGTATTTTATTCCGCGACAGCACATGTCTATCTTTTATAGAAACATTTATACAAAAGTCGAAACATTTCGCGCTCAAATATTACGGTATAAACATAATTTTAAAATACACAGTTTGAATTAATAAATGTAATAAGCATAATAAACAGTGTTTATTTTAGGGGATTCGCGAAATGTATAACACTAATATACTTGCAAGTATACAGCACAAATAGTTATATTAGCCCACGAAATGTTTGGAATTTAGTATAAATGTTTCTATAATAGATAGACCTATGCTGTCGCGGAATGAAATACGCAGAATTTATTCAGGAATAACATAAAAAATACGGGGTGCTATTATCTTATCTGGTCCTTTAGATTTAAAGAGTATAAGAAAATATGAGCCGCGCGCTCCATATAACGCAATGCATTTCGTTTGAACATTTAGACAAACTATGGCGGCGCCAATCACAGGCTGGGAAGCTATTGTCCACACTCTTATATATCTAGTCACTCTAGTTTAGTTTAGACAATGCTGTAATCGGAAGTCTTTGTCTATTAATGCGTAACATAAAGTAATAAGGTAATATTGGTTCTATAGCTTTAACACTAAATTAAATAATAAGTGAAGCTAAGAGTAAGTTCATTTTTATGCATAATTTATATCCGGTGTCACTTAAAATATATGGTAAACTTACCTTTATATCCGTTTGTTCAAGTTTAGCACAGCAATCAATGACACATCCACCTATAACAACCTATAATAAAATTGCAATTGAGTTAAACAAGCATAGAACTTTAAATTAGAAATAAATATTATTTTATATACAAAATGGAATACATAATAAAGTAGTTATTTATTTATGGCAAATTTCAAATTAATATTTAATACAGTTATACATTTATTCAAAATTGTAGTACATGAGTTTTAATTCCATTCAAAAATAAGGTCCAATTATTACAATTGTAGCTGTTATATATAAAAAATCAATACCAATTTGTATAGTAATTATTTCAATTAAGTAAATGTCTTACCGGAGATGCCGTTTGGGTCTTTGAGCTTTCGTCAATATTCCTTGTGGTATTATTTCGTATTTGACTCAATTCAATTGCAATTTGTGCGCCAACAAAAGCGTTATTTTTTATCAGTGCCATATCTGTGCAATATTTGCTAAGAAATAATATGTTTAAGCTTCAAATAATGTAAATGGTAAATATTGAAAAAGGATACTAGTTTCTAATGATTGGCCGTGCGTCATTTTTGCAACAGCACTCAACAGAAATGGTGTTATACGTTTTCCTGATACACCCTTGTCCTTCGCATGCTTCAGCGCTGCTTCAATTGTATCGTTCATAAGTGTATCATCTAGAGCATTTGTTTCCGGCACCGGAACACCAAATAACATCCCCGATTTGAGCCCAAGCGCTTGCGCAGACTCAATTATCTCAGCTGCTTGTCGAGCACTGGACACATTGTATGGAACAATAGAGCCACTCTTTCGAGAATAAAACGCTGGAAAATCTGTCGAGTCGCCAAACGAAGCGACAAAAACTCCTTGAGTTTCCTATAAATACAAAAATACAATTAATTAACAGGTAACAAAGTTATAAATATTTATTTCACTGCCCGATATTATTTATCACACACACACAATCCAAGTTTCTTTGGAATATATATAGAAAATAATAATTAAAGATAGTGCCCCTTTTATAAATTGTTTAGGTTGCGCTTCTGAGGTTTTCTGTTTGCCTTAAGCCATATTGTTAATAATTATATAAATAAATAGTTCTACAATACAAACAAGGTAATCAATTGTGTTGTCATTAAATATGAATTTTCATAATTAACTCGATAATCTAAGTACGTATATAAACAATAAATGTAAACAGTATTTCGAATTTTATTTTACGTTCAACCGTTACACAAGAAACATGAAAGTATTGCAATTTTTAATTTTATTCTGCGCGATTGTTGCAGTTTATTGTGCGGATGGTAAGTTTATATTTATTTTATTGAGTAAATGTATGGGCTATGTGAGCAATTAAAAATGTTTTATGGTAAATATGGTGAAATAGAATAGGGAACGCGATGATTAAATTTGTGTATGTGCGCTTGGAGTGCTTTAAATTTTAATACTGGTTCGAAACTGGTTATTCTATTCGCTTCACTTGTTTTCAATTTGTAGTATTGACGAACAAAGATATTTGCACACAACCAAGAATTGTGGGAAGTTGCCGAGCAGCAAAAGCCCGGTTTTACTACAACATCGACAGTGGAGAATGCGATACGTTCATATATGGTGGCTGTGAAGGTAACGGAAATAACTTCCTTACCAAAACAGAATGCGAAGCTAAATGCAAAGGTAAATTACATTAAATTAGGAAATCCAAACGTAAATATTTAAAAATACTAACATTTACAGCATTTTTCTATATATATATATACTTATGTAATATATTGTATATACAAAATTGTATATATTTTTTCTACGTTATAGAGCTTATATATACCTATATATATATTTCTGGTAATAGGAAATTAAATTATGGTATTACTAAATAAGTAAAAGAAAGCATTGATTCTAAAATAATAAATTAACTTTTTTTTTCAATTTAAATAGCTATTTTTACGAAATCACATACTTTACGAGAAAATACCAAGATTAATAACGTTGAATTCCAGGATTATTTGTAACTAAGATATTAGGAACGCATAAACACTCTATGCTCTTGTACGCATTGTACACCTAAACGCATGATGCGTTCCTGATAGCTGTTCTTACATATAATACTAGAAATCAACGTAATAAAATCAAAATCTACTTCACTAGTCTACACGTTTACAGTAAATTTACATATACAATATTTATATGTAAAATATATAAAATTAACAGATCTAAAGTCTGTTTTTAGTTATTTTATTTCAAAATTAGTTGTAAATTCGTGCTTTATTTAATTATAAAACTTCTTTATTTTAATTTTTATAATTTTGTCCTAGGTATCGAAGTAAGATAATCGCAAAAGGAAAACAAGATACATAAATTGCATATAATGCAATATTTTTTATACCTTACATAGAAATTAATAAATTGTTAAATAAAAACTGCGTTTTATTAAGACCTAATTCTACCAATTATAATTATTTATTTGCAATGCGTTAGTAAATAATGACAAATAAAAAAATGAAAATCATTATTTAACAATTTCAAATCATAATTTAAATAATATGAAATTTAATAAATTATTTCCTCAATATTTTTCTAACAGAAACACGAATGTAATATGCAACCACTTCGCTTTATTGTCATGCTGGTCCTGTTCTCCTGTTCCTTATATAGTAAATATGCCCAACAAACAAAACATTTAATATTAATTGAAAATATAAAACCAATTTTTGTATAAATATGGCAAATAATACGAGAAATATATCTAATAAGAATGATTTTATTATAAAATTGTTATTTTGGTGAAAATTAAAGTCGTTTTGGATGCTAAATGAGCGTTGTTAGTTTATATATTTTTCGCAGTTGTTTGGCAAAACTGCTACATGAACCTATGACGTTTCCTTTACGTTCAGTGCACACGTTTTTCATGACTTCTTAGAAGTATTTTGAAGTCAGAAGGTGGTTACAAATTTAAGCCGGTGATTTTATAATAAGAAGTGATCAAATGACGAAACAAAGCAACAGAAGAATCCCGGAATCAATTGATTTCCCAGCCGAAGAAGAAAAAATTCTAGCCTTATGGAATGAATTAAACGTATTCAAATCATGTTTAAAACAATCCAAAAATAAACCACGGTAATAATTATTTATTAAGCTATAAATGATTTTCTGATTCTGAGTATTCGTTTAGATTTTCGTTTTACGATGGACCACCGTTCGCAACTGGGTTGCCCCATTATGGGCATATTTTGGCAGGCACTATAAAAGATGTTGTCACTCGTTATGCCCATCAACAAGGTTTTCACGTAGAACGCCGGTTCGGATGGGATTGCCATGGATTACCGGTCGAGTTTGAAATCGACAAAGCACTTGGTATTAAGGGACCGGATGATGTCATGAAAATGGGGATTAAAAACTATAATGATGAATGCAGAAAAATCGTTTCTCGATACGCGAAAGATTGGGAAACCATCGTTGGTCGTATGGGCCGTTGGATAGGTATTTATTTCTTTAAAAAATTACCCAAAATATATGATGCAATTTTTAAAATGCATCATGAAAATTGTTTATTTGATAATGCAATTTCTAAAATGATTTTTATATTGTTTAGATTTTGATAACGATTACAAAACTATGTACCCATGGTATATGGAATCGATTTGGTGGGTTTTCAAACAGTTATATAATAAAGGTTTAGTATACCAAGGAGTAAAAGTAATGCCGTTTTCAACGGCTTGTAATACGCCGCTATCGAATTTCGAATCTGGTCAAAACTACAAAGACGTTGTTGATCCAGCTGTCGTCGTAAATTTCCCTATAATCGGCGATGCCGATAAAACAAGTTTCCTAGCCTGGACAACAACACCATGGACCCTACCCAGTAATTTAGCACTATGCGTCAATTCAAACCTAATCTACGTAAAAATACGTGAACTCAAATCAGGGAACAACTACATTTTAATGGAATCACGATTAGAATTCGTATTCAAACAAGCATCGGATTACGAAATCATTGAACAAATGCCAGGTTCGAAGTTAAAAGATTTAAAATACGAACCGTTATTCGATTATTTTAAATCGGAATCAACTAAAGCGTTTCGAGTTTTATGTGATGATTATGTATCAGCGGAATCTGGTACTGGGATTGTGCATCAAGCGCCATATTTCGGTGAAGATGATAATCGCGTTTGTTTACTCGCTGGGGTTATAACCCGTGACCAAGAACCTATTTGTCCCGTTGATCCGAGCGGTAAATTCACTGATCCTGTCTCAGATTTCAAGGGGCAATACGTGAAAGATGCGGATAAAAATATAATCGCGTTCTTGAAAAACGCAGCTAGATTGGTTTCTAGCAATCAAGTCAAGCATAGTTATCCATTTTGTTGGCGGTCAGATACACCGCTCATCTACAAAGCAGTGCCATCTTGGTTTATACGAGTTGAACACATGACGGATAATCTCCAAAAAAGCAGCGGCGAAACGTATTGGGTGCCTGATAATATTCGGGATAAGCGTTTCGGGAATTGGTTGCGAGAAGCACGTGATTGGGCTGTCAGTCGCAATCGGTATTGGGGCACACCGATACCGCTTTGGTTATCGCCGGACGGTGAAGAGATTGTTTGTATTGGTAGTATTAAAGAGTTGGAAGCTTTAACTAAAACGAAAGTGACGGATTTGCATCGCGAGAATATTGATCATTTAGAAATACCGTCGCGACGTCCTGGGAAACCAAACTTGCGCCGAGTGACGGAAGTGTTCGATTGTTGGTTTGAGTCCGGTTCGATGCCGTACGCTCAGCAGCACTATCCGTTCGAAAATGTTAAAGAGTTTGATGATTGCTTCCCAGCGGATTTCATAGCTGAAGGTATCGATCAAACACGTGGTTGGTTCTACACTTTAATTGTCATATCAACTGCTTTGTTTGGTAAACCACCGTTTAAGAATTTAATCGCGAATGGTCTAGTTCTGGCTGCAGATGGACAAAAAATGTCGAAACGCAAGAAGAACTACCCAGATCCAATGGAAGTTGTTAACAAATGCGGTGCGGACGCTTTACGATTATACTTAATCAATTCCCCGGTAGTTCGAGCAGAAAATTTACGATTCAAAGAAGAAGGAGTACGTGACATAATCAAAGATGTTTTCTTACCATGGTTCAATGCTTTTCGATTCTTAATGCAAAGTATTGAATGCTATGAACAAGAAACTAATAAAACGTTTGAGTATAATGAACAAGCTATAACTGAAGTATCCGACAATATTATGGATCGCTGGATTATATCTTTCACGCAATCCCTCTTAGACTATGTCCGCTCAGAAATGAAATTATACCACTTATATACAGTTGTGCCACGTTTAACCAAATTCGTCGACCACTTAACCAACTGGTACGTGCGCATGAATCGTAAACGCTTCAAAGGGGAACGCGGGGAAGTCGATACAAAAAACGCTTTAACAACTTTATTCAATGTTGTTTTTAATATCGTTAAATTAATGGCACCATTCACACCTTACTTAACTGAGTACATGTACCAGTATTTAAAAGAGTTAACAGTACAAAAATCGTCTAATTCCGAAAGTATACATTACTTAATGCTGCCTCAACCGAATCAAACATTAATTGATGAAACTATTGAGCGATCTGTCTCACGAATGCAAAGCGTTATTGAGCTAGGTCGCGTTTTACGCGACCGAAAAACGATTCCTGTCAAATACCCACTCCCAGAAATCGTTGTCATCCATCACGATCAACAATATGTGGATGATGTGTGTGCGTTAGAAAGTTATATTTTATCGGAACTTAACGTGCGGAAATTAACGGTTACGAAAGATAAAAAGAAATTTGGTGTCGCTTTACGAGCAGAGCCTGATCATAAAGTGTTGGGCGCACGTTTGAAGAATAACTTCAAAGCTGTTACTCAAGCGATAAAATCGTTAACAGACGCCGATATAAAAGATTTCATGGCGACTGGTTGGCGGGAATTGGAAGGACAACGGATTGAGTTATCCGAAATTAGGTTAATTTACGTCGTTGATAGTTTTGATGCGAAAGGCGCTAGTAAATATGAAGCTCACAGTGACAATGTCGTTTTGATTCTATTAGATGTTACGCCAGATGAGTCAATGCAAGATGAGGGAACTGCTCGCGAAATCATCAATCGTATTCAGAAATTACGGAAAAAAGCGCATTTAGTACCAACAGACGAAATTGTTGTTTACTATAAAGCTACTGGTGATTTGAAACGTATCGCTGAATCGCACAAAGAATTCATTGAAACTACAATCAAAGCTACAATTAAACCACTTGATAACAACACTCCTTCAAATATAATCATTGAAGAAACATCAGCTTTGAAGAACTCGAGTTTTCATACAATGCTAACAGGAATTTCATCATCGAGTATTGCATTACCAACAAAATGGGCTAATCTCGAACTGTTTCATTTAAAACCTAGATATGGTTGTAATAGTACTAAAGCTACTGTGTTGTTGGAGTCATCTAAGCGAGCTGTAACGATTCAATCGTTGCGTGGTGATGTTATGACTGTTTTTGGATTGTATGGAGTTAATTTCTCGTTGTGGTATGATGGTCTTAAGTTGGTAAGCGATGATCAAATCGGTAAAATTAATGGGAAAACTGTTTGTGTGTTGCCTGAAGAAGCGGTGCCAGTGGCTACGCCTGCGATGGTTGGTCCGTTTTGTAAGTTTGTTATCGAGGAAAATTGTACGCCGCAAAAAGTGATAATTTTAGAAAATCCGGTTGGTAATGTCTGTACAAAAACTTAATAATAACTTCTGTATAGAATTGTTAATAATAAAATCGAAATGGAAAATATTTAAAATTTGTTTTTTTATGCGTTATTTCAAATGGTAATAATGGGTACGATAATTTTTGTTTTCAAAAATGACGATTTTACTACTCAATTTTGATTAGAATAAAAACGAGATTACTTAACTATGTGGTATTTATTGGATATCATTTTTTTTAGTAATATTTAGTAATCTACCATTGACGATAACAATAATTCCCAATAAAAAACAAAATAGAATGAAATATTCCTGTCATAATTAATCACCTAAATAAGAATTATTTTGATTAGATATTTATAAGTTAAGGAATCAAAATCGAGCATTTATTATTAAAACTTCAAAACATTATTGCATTGTTTTATTAATCTACAAATACAAATTGTACTATTTATTTATCATTTATTTAAGCTGTTTTGGAGAATATGACAAAAGAAAATATATTTTGTAGTTTTATTTACTATAAAACAACTACTTTTTGCGCGATTTCGTCATTGTTAATAGAGAACCATCTATTAAAGTCATATAGAAGTGAAATTGTCTAGAGATAGGTACCATGGGTTACAAACCATATTTACAAGTTAAGAAATTATCAAAAACCTCATAATACGTATTAAGACCTTTTAAACGACTCGCATTTAATTTCTAATTTGTATATTCAAAACAATCTAAAGATTGAGCTTCATGTTAAATTATTTTTCGTTTAGTTACCTTTTTGATTAGAAAATGCAAAGCGGTCTTATTTTTTAGTATTTTTATTACAATATCAAGATGACTAAAGACATAATTTCTGAGGATGTGGTCAATGTGATACCGTTTAGGCACAAAACAACCGGTATTAAAAATGTATATATCCTACTTCTAACATTTCATTACTTCTTAGATACTTTAGATATCAATACATTTTTTTATCACTACACAAGATTCAGGTTATTGTTGCATTGGGAAAATGTATAAAATCAAAACAGTTTTTAGATACCTTTCGGCGATCATTTTGTTCGTATCAGGTGAGTTATATAAAGATTTCAAATTATTTATAATATATGTATATTGGTCAGTCTCAGATTCACAAATCGCAAGATATGGCGGAATTGATGATTTGTGTGTAGGTTGCATATGTATGGAAGGTTGTGCAATAACCAAACCTTATTGGGTTGATGGCGGAAAACTAACACTACCAGGCGATGAATACGTTGGAGCTGATTTGGCTTATCGTAATTGTCAACATAATTTGCAATGCGCACAAAGCACTATTCGAAATTACATGCAAACGTTTAGTCGCGTAAGCTATTTTAATAATGTATCAATCTAAGTGCTATTTTGGTACTGCGCTTTCAAAAATATGATAACAACGTGTAAGTTAAAGTACTTTAAACAAATTTGGGTAAACATTGTTTCAGGACTGCAACAGTGATGGATTTATAAACTGTTACGATTATGCTGCTATTCATAGACTTGGACCTAAAGCATGTCATTTGAAACCGTTGCCGCAAAATTTTCTTGGCCAAATTATAAATTGCTTAAGTATTTGGAAGCTTACTAAATACCCTGGAATAATACGAAATGCGACACCATCTTCAGCATGGTTTATTATACCAGCTAATAAGCTACTAGTACTTATATTTATATTATTATTATTTGGCAATACATTTATTTAAATTGTACGTACGCCTTATATAAATATAGTTTTTTTTTTTCGTTTAATACGAAGGAATTCTGTGCATCTGAATAGTTATTTATATACAATTAATGCCCGGTATTATAAACGTCAAATAACTAAAATACTCGGTAGATTTTATTTGGTAACCAAGTAATATACTTCTACTACTCTATTCGTGATCGTTATTATCGTTGGCGGCGCTAGTAGCGTTAATAAAAATGCCTGGCGTAATGACCAACGTATTTGACAGTTGAGATAGAGGCTATGATTGGACACGCGAAAGCCAGCAAAGTGAAATATCGTTTAAAGTGAACTGATTATAAATGTTCTTTGCCAAAACGATTAACTCTTGGAGTCAGAATCTTTTATTTTGTGTTCTTTAAAAGTGTATTTTGATTGCAACTGTTAATTACAAAGTATTTGTGAATTATCCGAAGAATTTACTTCGTCAAATATGATAGATATTTTGTTCCTTGGATATTTATAAAAAAATGACAGCTGGCCATTAGTGGAACAAACAGCTGTTTGGTACATTAATGCCGGGCGTAATGACCAATTTTTGTAGTACATTAGTTTCACCGCCAGAGAGCGAGTTGTTAATTTCGATCACGAATAGATTTCCGTATTATAAACGAAAAATAAATTTACTTGGCTAGTAAATCTCACAGTTAAACTACTCCCATGAATTTCTAGCTAGTAAAATTTATTCTGTCAATTACTTGACAGCTTCGTGTTTTGTTTTTATTTAAAATATAATAATAACCGATGCGAAATTTGCAATATTTATATATTAGTCATCTATTGATGAATAGATGAACTAAAATAGTCGGTAAATCTCCTATTAGTTAATTTACTTGTAAGATTCTTTTATAACACGCAAAATTATATTAACTGTGTAAGTAAATTTAGTTCCATAGTAACTAATTAACATTTATTTTGTTCTTTATAATACCAGGCCTAAATATTGTAATTTAGAGACTATATTAAGTAATAAAAGACGTGAATTTTATTCATCTAGTTCTTTCTTTCAAGCGTCTAGCAATTATCATATTCGAGCATTTATAAAAATATAAGTTAATAGACTAAAATTTAAATAGTCTGAATTATGCGTATACATATGCAAAAAGAAATCGTTAATAGACGCGATTTCTACTTCGAAAGAAGTGTATGGATTTTGAATTTATTTTTAAACGTTTATACCCAAATATTTAAATCTATATATAACTAGCATAAATATTACTCTAATTATATAAACCTAGTAATTATCATATTATCTATAAAAGTAAAACGCGAATTAAAATAATTAAATTTTGGTTAGTTAGTTGAATTATAGCAAAACATTGTTAATAGACGAGTTTTATGCAACATTAATTTAATTTGCTTTAAAACGTTTACACGAAATATTCAAATTTAAATCTAGTTGACTATAATAATAATAATAAAATAATCATGTAAACCAGTAATGTAGATAAATCATATTGGCAATTTATACTCGCCAATGACTTACATGTTAAATGATTTCACGTTCAGTTGTCTTATTATGCATACAGTTGCAATGGAAATGGTTTGATATTATAGTTAGATAATGTATTAAATAAATACGTAATTAAAAGAAAATGTTTCATTTAATAAAAAACATCCGAGGATGTGGTCTATGTGACGATACTGATAACGCACGAAGCTACCGGTATTAAAAATATGTTTACCCTACTTCATAACGTCTTCGATACTTTTTATACGCATTACATTTATAAGTACACAAGATTCAGGTTGACGATGCATTGATAAAATGTATGAGATTAAAACAGTTTTTAGATGCCTTTTGGCGATTATCATTTTGTTTGTATCAGGTGAGTTATATAAAGATTTCAAATTATTTATTACTTTCTTATACGCAGTATAAGTCAGTATTGTAATCATGAAAAATTTCGAACTCGAGATTTTAACGGAAATATACGTTTTGACCTTCCCTGAATCGATTCCAACTATTTTTGGAATGACGTCCGTCTGTGTGTGTGTGTGTGTGTGAGAGCGCTCTACATTCCAAACAGCTAAAGGGAAAATTATGAAATTTTAAACTTAAGATTTGTATGTGCATGGCACGAAAACCTCCTATTTTTGAAAACCATATTCCTACCGGAAGTGCATGTTTACCCTAGTCATTTTTTGCAGTTTCTGCAATTACTCAAAAATGGTTACAGTTACAGAAAATATTTGTGAACAAAAATTAATGATATTTATATTTAGCACAACTTTTGTTTGAATCTTTTTTCCAAAAAAAGTACTGGTTTCAAAATAAATTTTTGCTTATTATATATATTGTTACATAAATCGTATCATCTGCGCCTGTCAATTGTTTAACAAAATAGACTTAAATAATTTGAAGTTTGACATTTAATATTTATTCTAAGAAACATATTTAGTGTAAAAGCGATCTAAAGGTTAGAACAAATATTATAAATTAGAAAAATAATGTAACTACGATATGGTTTAACCCATATGCGGATAAGAAAGTTCGGTGCATGACACTGCAGATATTTTCATATTACATTTAATTTAACATAAATCGTATCATCTGCGCCTGTCAATTCTTTAGTAAAAAAAAACATAACAGACTTAAATAATTTGAAGTTTGACATTTTATATTTATTCAATGAAATATATTTAGCGTAAAAGTGTTCCAAAGGTCAGAACAAATATTATAAATTAGAAAAATAATGAAACTACGATGTGGTTTAACCCATATGCGTATAAGAAAGTTCGGTGCATGACACTGCAGATGTTTGTTTGTTTTTTTTTGGATCAGTCTCAGATTCACAAGTTGCAAGATATGGCGGAATTGATGATGCGTGTATACGTTGCATATGTATGGAAGGTTGTGCAGTATCCAAGCCTTATTGGGTTGATGGTGGAGAACAAATACGAGCAGGAGACGAATACGTTGGAACTGATTTGGCTTATCTGAATTGTCTAGATAGTTTGCAATGCGTACAAAACACGATTCGAAATTACATGAGCGTGTATAGTCGGGTAAGATATTTTAATAATTTATCAATCAAGATTCTATTTTGGTACTGCGCTTTCAAAAGATATGATAAGTACTAATTTGGGTAGAAATGATTGTTTCAGGACTGCAACAATGATGGAATTATAAGCTGTTTCGATTATGCTGCTATTCACAGACTTGGACCTCATGCATGTCATTTGAAACACTTGCCACAACATTTTCTTGGTCAAATTAGAAATTGCTTAAGTAGTTGGATGATTGCTAAAAACTCTGGTATAATGCAGAATATGAGAACAGCTTCAGTATGGTTTATTATGCCAACTAAGCTACTAATACTTATATTTATATTATTATTATTTGGCAATGCATTTATTTAAATTGTCTGTCAATGATACGTAACAATACCCTATTCGTGATCGAAATTAACAACTCGCTCTCTGGCGGTGAAACTAATGTACTACAAAAATTGGTCATTACGCCCGGCATTAATGTACCAAACAGCTGTTTGTTCCACTAATGGCCAGCTGTCATTTTTTTATAAATATCCAAGGAACAAAATATCTATCATATTTGACGAAGTAAATTCTTCGGATAATTCACAAATACTTTGTAAATAACAATTACAATCAAAATACACTTTTAAAGAACACAAAATAAAAGATTCTGACTCCAAGAGTTATTCGTTTTGGCAAAGAACATTTATAATCAGTTCACTTTAAAAGATATTTCACTTTGCTGGCTTTCGCGTGTCCAATCATAGCCTCTATCTCAACTGTCAAATACGTTGGTCATTACGCCAGGCATTTTTATTAACGCTACTAGCGCCGCCAACGATAATTTCGATCACGAATATAAATATAGTTTTTTTTTTCGGTTAATACGAACGAATTCTGTACAGAATGGTTCTTACTTATATACAGTTGAATATAGTAACATAGAGAACATATTGAGTAATTAATGACGTCATACACAGGTATATGTATGTCTATACTAGTTTTTTCTTCAAGCTGTTTGAGTATGTATTATTAACGATAATAAAAAAAAATGCGAAATATTAATGTCGTTCATTGTTATCCTAACTATTTTATTGTAAGTGCAGTCGTTTCGATGATGCAGAAACTGCACGAATGAAGGAAACAAGCACTTCCGGTTTAAATATTTTTTTAAATCTTAAGTTTAATAGGTTTTTTAAAATTTTACTTTCAACCACTTAAGTTGTTAGAGCGCTGACACACACACAGACAGATATACCAAAAAAAAGTTTGACTCGATTCAGGGAAGGTCAAAATATTACTGTTAAAATTTCGATATTGATTGTTTTTCATTATAACAATTCTTGTTTATTATTTCGTAATATAAGATATTTGTTGATGGAAGTTTTTATGAGATTAAAAAAAAAAAACCACTTACCAAATATTCTAATGTTTTTGGTATATCTAATATAGATTTAATTCCACTCGACACAACCGCAATCGAATTACGTCCAAGTTCAGTTAAATCCGCTGATATATCTAACGTATTTTCCCCGTCTCGATGTACGCCACCAATTCCTAGTAATTTTATAAAAAATTATTTACCAATTGTTTCATAATTGTTGCTTAATATTAACTATACGTTTGAATTAAATTTAATGTAAATACGCATGTGCGCAAAAAAAACGCTTTACAATATTAAATTAGTACCATTACTATTTTGAAATAATATTGGATTCTAACGAATTTATTAATCATTTTAATTTTGAATGCAACTAATAATAGTTTGAAACAATTGACAACATGTTTGTTTCGTACTTTCTTTTTTAAAAACGTATAAAAAGATGTATTTGTTTCAACTAATGTTAGAATCGTTTTGAAACTGTATGGCGCAATTTTGTCAACGGAAAGCTATTTTTATAGTACGCATGCGTCGTACAGTTTCAAACCGATTCTAACTAATTAGTTGGAAGAAACCTATAATTTGTATAACAAACCTCCAGTGACAAAAATCGGTATGCCAATTTTCTCTGCTACGATAATAGTAGCAGAAACCGTAGTCCCGCCATTTAATTTTTGACTTAAAATAAATGGAAGATCTCGACGTGATGTCTTAATAGATCTTGTTTGCTTTATATCGCCAAGTTGATTAATCTGCGACGAATTCAAGCCAACAGTCACTTTCCCGCCAATGATTGCAATGGTTGCCGGGATGGCGCCCTAATAAATCAAAACAGTTGTTTATTTGAAATGTCAGTAAAGTTGATTGTGTCACATTAAAAATCTGCCTCATTTTACCTGTTCTCGAATTATATTCTCAACATCCAACGCGCACTTAATGTTGTCTGGATATGGCATGCCGTGAGTAATTATTGTAGATTCCAATGCAACTATCGGTGCTCGTATTGCTAAACCATGTTTAACCTCGTCAGATACGTCAAAATTGTAAGCACGTTGGCACATATGTGTTCTTAAAGCGTGTTTTAACGTTAAAACACTCGCGATATTTCTATATGAATTCATCATTATGATATTACACTTATACCGGAAACTTTTCACACTTATTGAAAACGAATCACCACTATTAATTTTTATTACGATTATTAAACACTAGCACCTATACAAGTTTATATAACATAAACCAAAGATAAATAAATAATTAAAATACATATAATTTAAATCGGTCAAAATATATGTATATTTAAATATGGTTAGAAATATTAAATGTAATTGATAAGCTGGTCTAATAACGATTAAAATTATAAAATGTTTTTTTTTTAAATTTAACTCTAATCTAAGATTTTGTAATAGTAGTTGATTATAATATAATAAATACTATAAAAAATAATGCCTTATTGCACTAAGGAATTTAAAATTAAATTTCAACAAAAACGAATCGTTATTTTTAATTAATTAATAACTTTATTATATATATATATGATACAGAAAATATGCGTTTGTTAAGACACAAAAATCAATGAATTCACATTAAACCTGGTTAACCTCTGGTACATCAGTTGAATGCAAATCGAACAAAACCTTCTTTTTGACGAGATTGCTGGTCGAAACGTTTTTCAATACACCTTTTTGCACTTTATCTAAGTCGTAATCGTCATACTCGGATGAAGAAAATTCAGATGAGAACTTTTCGATTTGCACCGTTTTGTTTATCGTCTCATTTTGTTCGATGCGTGTTCTCGGCGACACTTTAATCATACCGTCTTCTTTGGAACTTTGAATATAATCGGAAGAGTTTGAAAATGTTCGCGATAGCGTTTCATCAATATCCACCGTGTCTAAAATTGGCAGTGACCCTGCATTGAAACTAGATTGCGTACTTTGTTTATCAACATCCATATAAGATTCGGATTTAATTTTCCTTAATTCACCCGTACTCTTCAGTTTTATTTTCGGTTTACTTTGAATGTGCTCAGATTCACTATCACTGTCAGTTATATACAATGTTCGTTTTTTATTCGTTTTTATTTTTGTTTCATTCTCAACATTATTCGCGCTTCTATCAATACTTAATTTGTACACTGCAGTTGATGGTGTGTTTGGTTTTTCTGATTTGATTATGAATTTCGCTTTGTTTTTCATGTTCGTAAAAATCGACTTTAATTTCGATCGTTTTGCGTTCGGCTCAGGTGTTACATTTGTTGAGTTACGTTGATTTAAATTTTGGATTTTGTCTTCTAAATCGTCGATTACATTTTTACGGATATCGATAAAAAAGGGTAGTTTCTAAAAACAAACATTCTTTTGTATTGTAATATATATTTAAATCAACAAAATTTATAGTCAAAAAAAGTTTGAATCTTAAGATTCTATAGAGATCGTTACGTCACGATCCTAATAACGAAAATTTTAATAATACATCCAAATCTATTCGTGATCGAAATTATAGTTGGCGGCGCTAGTAGCGTTAATAAAAATGCCTGGCGTAATGACCAACGTATTTGACAGTTGAGATAGAGGCTATGATTGGACACGCGAAAGCCAGCAAAGTGAAATATCTTTTAAAGTGAACTGATTATAAATGTTCTCTGCCAAAACGAATAACTCTTGGAGTCAGAATCTTTTATTTTGTGTTCTTTAAATGTGTATTTTGATTGCAACTGTTATTTACAAAGTATTTGTGAATTATCCGAAGAATTTACTTCGTCAAATATGATAGATATTTTGTTCCTTGGATATTTATAAAAAAATGACAGCTGGCCATTAGTAGAACAAACAGCTGTTTGGTACATTAATGCCGGGCGTAATGACCAATTTTTGTAGTACATTAGTTTCACCGCCAGAGAGCGAGTTGTTAATTTCGATCACGAATACAGTTAAAAATAAAATTTCTTTTAAACATTATTTTAAAGCTGAATTCTTAAAAATATATATTAAATATATTTCGATTAAAAACAGCGTTTTTTAAGCATTTCTGGTAAACTAATAATCAAATAAAACGTATAAATGTGTTTTACTTTTGTTGTCATTGATCTATGATGTGCAACGATATCAGATTTGAGTCTGTACGTCTTTTCTGGAAGTCTTGTCCATTCTGGATCGATTCCAAGCTCTATTAATCGTTTCCCAACCAATTCTTCCATTTCATCTCGATAAGTCTGTGATACTTCTGGTGGGTTTGGCAATATGGTTTCCAAACTAGAATAAATAAACTCAAAATATAATTAAATATATATTTAAGATAACGAAATTTGGATTTTCGTACGTTTTACTCTTTCGATTTGGTAGTGGATGTCGGTTAGAAGCTTTCGTTTTTGTTTTCGATGATTCCTTAACAGGAATGGGACCACTTATAATTTTGATCGGTTTTATATTTACAGATTTCGATTCCGATTCAGAAACATCACTCTCAGACTCGGACGTTGTTTCATCTCTAGGCGTAATAAGTGTTTGTACTATTGGTTTTTTGGTTGTAGTTTTCGCTGTCATCGAATTAGATTGTATATTTTGCGCCAAAGATCGTTCACGCATTTTTCTTTGCAATTCTGATATGTACGCTGTTTGGAATTTGTCGTTCTTTATAAACGGTACTTTGGCGATCACTTTCGCTTCTTTAATAGGTTGTTGGACACTACTTGATTCTGTATCCGAATCTAAATCCGTTGACTGTCTCGGGGATTGTACTTGTTTATAAGTTGCAATTATATCATCCGTTGATTTAGATATATCATTTATGTTAATTATTGGTTGAGATGTTTGTTTTTCACGTTGTTCAATTTCTTGTATTTTATTCCAAAACATATCAAAACGCTCATGTAATTGTGAATATGTATTCGACATCTGTAACAAAAAGTAAAATTAAGTCTAATAAATGAAAATAAATACAATATTTAGTGCTCGCTTATAAACTACATAAACAAAAATAGTGTTAGATACTTTTTGTTACGTCATCAGGATGACTTTTAACGCGAAACTTTAAACATTCATATTAATAATATATATAAGTGTTAAACAATAAAATACCTGCTCTGAAAGTTGTTCTCCTAACTTTTTAATATCTTCTTTAGTCTTTTCTTCCAAAATTTTTTCTACTTCTTCTTTAACCTTTAAAATATCAGTTAAACTGTTTCTTGATCCAGAAACTGGTTCACTTGCTTCCGTTACTTGTATTTCTATTAATTCACTCTCAGGTGTTTTTAATTCTTTAATGGAAGCATCAACTTCTTCAATAGTCTTAGATTCATCTATAATGATCACATTTTTATTTTCTAATTCATCTGATTTAATCAAATCAGTAGGAATTGTTTCTTGTATGATATTCTCTTGTAATACATTTGTGTGTTTCGTATCAATTTTATCAACAATTATCTGTATTAATTTGTCGTAAGAGTCTCTTTCGATTTTTAGATGTTTCATATCTGATTCTAATTGGGTTTTAAATAACTCGAATCGTTGGTGTAGTTGTTCGATGTGTTTTGTGTATTCTTCTGAATGTGTTTGCTCTAAGTTAGGATTGTGGTTTTCTTTCTGGTCGTCGCTTTTAAAATAGCGCTCTGTGTTGTTTAGCTTTTCTTTGATTTCTTTGATTTCTGTGTGTAGTTTGTCGGTTTCGATCTTGTATTGCGAGTGGATGGGCAGCATATTGTTTTGAGACTCGGTATTCGCGATTTCGATTAGTTTTGTTTCGTAAGTGTGAACGGATTCTACGAATGGATGACGTCGCATCATATGCGATTTTAAGTAGTCTTCATTTATGAATATTTTGTTACATTTATCACAGTTGTAAATATCAGCTGCATCATTCGTCGATCCACCGGGTTGGTATTTTTGGTGTATTTGTATAATTAATTTAAGCTCTTTGTTTTTCTTTTTCAGTCGAGATAATTGGGATTGGTAACACGCGATTTCGCGTTTCAATTCATTGTTTTCCTTAAAAATATATCAATTTTAAACAATTTTTAATTAATCCTATAATATAAATCAACAAACATATACAGGGTGTAACAGCGAAACGAGCTAACCTCGAATAACTTCTATGACATTAAAGATACAATAAAATAGTATAAGACAATCTTATGCAGGACCAAGGGGGACATCCAACTATAAAAGAAAATATTTTTTTATACCAGTGGTTCTCAAGCAACAACACAAAGTTATTTTTTTTCAAATGAGATGCTATATATTTTTTAAGTTCATTCGATAGAGTATTTTTTTCTAAATTCCATTATGTATTCGTTTTATACCCTTACATAAGTAAAATATTGAGAAAAATGCGATTGAACGTTAAATAAATTTTATTTTTATACTTCTTTCTTTTTCAGTAGGCTATGGAACAAAATTGAGCTTTAAATACAACGAAACATAAATTAAATATATTAAATTATTTGTTATTTACTTTATAAATAGTGTTATAAAGTAAATAACAAATAATTTAATGTATTTAAGCTCAATTTTGTTTCATAGCCTACTGAAAAATAACTATAAAAATAAAATTGATTTAACTTTCAATCGCATTTTTCTCAATATTTTACTTATGTAAGGGTATAAAACGAATACATAATGGAATTCAGAAAAAAATACTCTATCGAATGTGCTTAAAAAATATATAGCATCTCATTTGAAAAAACATAACTTTGTGTTGTTGCTTGAGAACCACTGGTTTAAAAAAATATTTTCTTTTATAGTTGGATGTCCCCCTTGGTCCTGTATAAGATTATCTTATACTATTTTATTGTATCTTTAATGTCATAGAAGTTATTCGAGGTAGCTCGTTTCACTGTTACACTTGTATAATAAATATGTTTGTTAATAAATATTATTATTATACATTGTTTACTGCAATCTAATTATATAAATGTTCTCAAATATTGTTATAATAAAATATGGAGCAATAATTGTTTTATTATGCGAAATTATGTTAACACGTTTAGAAAGAATATTTATGACATACATATCTAATTTCGTACTAAATTGATATAAATTGTTATTTAACTATTAATTTAACGCAGTTTATATGACCATTTGCGCATATAGAAATGCGCTTTTAATATATGAAACAAAGTCTATTCTTTATATTGCGTTTTCGATTTACAATTACGTACTTAAACCGATATATAGCTTTATCGATGCAAAACGCAGATAAAAGATCGTGTTTCGAATTTACTGTATGAAATAATGATTTTTTTAATTTTATAGAGGATTTATAATAAATACAAAAATGAGGGGAGGCACTAATAAAATTATAAATTTGAATACTAACATGATTGGATTTTTCAAAATCTTTTTTGATCGCTTCGATTGTGGTGTCTAAGTATTTTTTGCAGTATATTAAATACTCAACTGCCAGTTGACTTAGCCGGAATAGTTTTATGAAATTTGTATTTAATATACTTGTTTCTTCCACATCTAATTTGTATTCCAGTATATTTTGTATATGGTGATCCACGGATACCACATCTCGTTCCCGTATTATTCTATCGATATCCAGCATTGCTGGAGCACAAATTAAAATTAACGTTAATCATAAAAAAATGGTTGCGCTTTTATTATTTGTTTATCAGTAAACCGAAAAGGAACATACATTCTCATTACATGTTATAATTTTATATTTAGATAATCATAGTTCATAAAAATATGTTTTTTTAAATGTTACTAGGAATTATTTCATATTGGATTTGGTTAGGTTGGTAATATTAGATTCAGATATATTTATGGAGTAATATTATAAATGTAACTAACCTATGCCATTTCGATCAAATGTTTGTTGAGATTTGTGACTTTCGAAACAAAATCCTGTATCCCATGCAATTCTTGCATAGTCGTAATGCCATTGAAATGGTATAGTAGACATGACATGGATTATTTATAATTATTTTATTTAAAATACGAGTAATTTGTGTCACCTTTGTTCAATCTTACAAAAAATTAAATCTAGTTCTGTTTACAAACAAAACTAGTTCAAAAATGTCCGTTAGGTGGATCAGTAAACAACTTATTTGTTTTAAATGATTTATTTGTAATTATATGACATTAATTGGTTTTAAGACACTTATGTTTATTAAATGTTTAGCACAGGTATAAGTAAATCGCGAATTAGTTACAAATGAATTAAAATCACAAATCAAAATTGTTAGTATGGTGTGTAACGATGTCTTGGTTTTCCGTCGTCGTTTTGTCGATCTCGGTCATATCTTGAGCTTGAATCGCGATTATTGTATCGATTTCTATCGTGGCGTCCTTGATGGTTCCTGTTTCCCATTCGAGATGCCGTCAATCTTGGCCGTCCGTACCACGGGTTTATAATCGGCGGTTTTGGAATACCGAGTTCAAAGATTCGTGTGTACGTTGCATCATCTTCCGAGAATCTATTCGCGAATTCTACTAAACATTCGTCGAGAAATTCCTTTTGCTCACGTGTTAGGTTAGTTTCTTCACTGTCCGAGTCAGACATTTTCACACTCGCCAAATAATATACGACGGAAAATTGCACGTCACAAACTATCACGTACCATAAAACCAAAATCTTACCAAAATCTCAATAAGCAGAATTTTTTATTATAATTGTTTCAATAACGGCACTTGTTAATGAATGTTTATAAAATATGTATTGCAATTTTTGTATTTACATACAAAATTATTATTGAATTTACTGTATTTTTAAATATGTCTACGTATAAGAAAGTCCAGTACTGGACTTAGTATTTTTACTTTATGGTAAAATATAGATAAAAATTGAAATTTTCGACCTAGTGGTTTAAAAATGATGATTTTGACATTTGATGATGACGTCATCATTTCAAGCGCGTATTCTTTAAAAAATACTTTCACGTGAAGTTCGAGTGGGCGTAGTAAATAAATAATATTTTTAGTATATCTAACAAAAAATAGTTATGATGTTCTTATTTGATTCACGTCTCAGACTCTATTGAATATTAAGAATAAGCGTGACTTAGTTTCGTTTTGACTTGTTATTCGTCGTTTATTTGAAGTTTTGTGAATATAGGTTGACATATCCGGGAAGAAAATATTGAGCGGAATGCAAGTTATCCAACGTGTGCAATTTCGACGTGGCGTGACGATGTAAGCGTATATCCAATGCGTTTAATGAAAAATGGTCATACGATATTTAGGTAACCAATCCTAACGTTTCAATGACGTATATTCTTAGAATGAATAGACACCCTGAGAACTATCAGGATATTATGCATCCTTTTTTTTTTTGATTCGTTCATTCGTTCACATTGTGTTACGACATGTATCGGTGCTGCGGTTTTATGGAAACAATAAATAAACTTAATAATAATCTATTCTAAATTTACTGGTGCTTGTGACCTTATAATGATCTATTTTTAGACATTTAGCACGATTACTAATTCTATTTACCTACATATTATTTTTCTCGCAATTTAAAAAAAAAAAGGTTATAAGTGAGAGTGCGAATGAACTCATCTGTAAATTGCATATGTTCCTAAAGTTTTACATAAATTTCTATAACAATCAGTGCATAACCAATCACGTCGAAATCATTTTTGCGAACTAGCTGGGTATGTTCATTTGTGCAACACAAAAAAAAATTGCGTTTTCTTGTGACACATTTTTCTGACAGTAATCCTATTACTAGTACTATAGTGGGGTAGGTTGTTACAACTATAAACAACATTTCTATTTGCGTATTACGTTTTTTTATCACAGTTTTTATTTGTTGAATTTTCGTTCATTCTTGCGTATTTAGTGGAT
The DNA here is from genome assembly GCA_944738965.1 of Nebria brevicollis. Classification (NCBI taxonomy): domain Eukaryota; kingdom Metazoa; phylum Arthropoda; class Insecta; order Coleoptera; family Carabidae; genus Nebria; species Nebria brevicollis. Next base: position 10,489,883 of record OX122907.1, read on the forward strand.
TTTCAATTGTTTTATGAGTTATTTTTACGTTTGTTTCTTTTTTTTTTTTGATAGTTTATAGTTTTGATGATTTGTTTAATAAATTAATTTGTTTGTGTGCGCGAGGTGTAATTTGACATATGACATGGGCTGTTTATGTAATATTAATTAAACATGACGCGATGACGTTTGTAAATTTTTTGAATGAAATTTATGAATTGTAGAAACGAATTACATGAATTGGACGAGAAATGGCAACGACGATGTCTCGTAAACGTACAAGGAGTTATTCTGAGGATCAACAATATACGAAAAGCAAAGAATACAATCAAATTAAACCGCTCAGTATGGTAAATATAAACATTTTTTTGTTTGTTTTTCAACGTTTTCGCTCATGTATACATATAGCATTTTAAAAATAGTTTCATTTTCTTATACGAAGTCATAAATATCTCACACTGTATTTTCTCGCAATAAATGAGTAGAATAAACATGCACTTCCAGCTTAATTATTACTGTCAAAAATTTGAGGTTCTCTTACCAGACATATATATATCTTAAGTTTAAAGTTTCAATATTTTACCTTCAACCATTTCGGATTTAAAGCAATTACACACACACACTGGCGTAAATCCAAAAATAGTCGAGAGATATCGATTTTTTTTTTTGATTACAGTATTTATTATTTCGTATAAGAAAATAAAAACATTAAAATATCTGTAGTGTTCAGTGCTGGGCTTTCTTATACGTAGATATATTTAAAAGATGAGTAATTAAAATTGAAAATTTGGATCTGTTTGTAAGAATGTATTTTTTAAATAAACCACATTTGTTTAATGACTTTGTTAGTTTTTGTCTAATTTAAGAACTATTAAGTTATTTCAAAAATGTGCTTATTTAGTAAATGAAAATCTATAGAATTGTTGATGCTTTTTGATTGAAAAGCGTTTCTAATCATTTCCGGTTCAAGTTTGAAATGTGATTATTTATCTATGTAAGTATACTTGGAAACAAATGCATTATTATAGATTCAAATCAATATAATTATGATTTTATTTATTGATAAACAATTGATATTTGTATACTTAATAAACCCACTCGTATAAGTTGAGTGTAGGACACGCCAGATGTTTTTTTAAATGAGTTTTGAACAGTTTCCTGTTGTTTTAAATATAGTGTCATATCTCTTAAAATTATTCATATGACGGAAGCGATGTTTTATTATATGATCTGTTGGTATTTTAAGATGTGACTCGTTTTCCATGATAATCGAAATTGTGGAAATCGATCTATAAAAGTATGGTTAATTCGTTGTAAATGAATTTTTATTAGGTGTATGTGTAATATTTACAAAATTAATGGGTGTGATTCAAATTGTTATCAGTGTAGCTAATTCAATTGATAAATAGAACTGGTGACTGTTACATATATAGGGATTGCATTTAAAAATGTATCGTAGACGAAATTGTGAGTGATGGTTTATACGTATACACAATTGTTGAACCCTGTTACGTAGTTGACCCGTGTTTGATAATTAATAAATCCATGAATTAGCATCATGTGGTCAGATATCGAGCAGAATCACACCACTCTTTATCTGACAGCAGCTAAGATGCCTTCAACAAATTTGTTCACGAGAAAACGAACTTACGATCATGTTTTTTCACAACCTGTAAGTACTTTTTTTTTCATAAATCTCACCCAAATTATTTGTTTTACATTTATTGTCGTTTTTCTCGAAAATTAAATGATTTTTTTTGGTAAAAGTAATCTACTTTCTAAACTCATATATGGATAAACATAGAACTAGTATACTTTCCTTAAATTTGAATTATTATCTTTTATTTTCATAAGAAGTTTATATATAAATTTTGTTATATAAACATGTAAAAACAATTCAACTTTCTATCGTACATTTTACAAAGAAATTTGACAAACATAAATAAAAGTTTGAAAGTTATGGATGCTGATAATTTAAAATCAAATAAAATGTTGATGCTTACATTTAAATAAGAAAATAGAAAACAAAAATACGTTTTGATTTTATAATGTATACACCAGTTACCAATGTCGAATTACTAACTATTAATCGAGTGTATTTTATTGATTATTGTATTAGATTATAAATCATATTTTGATACTTTTCAAACAAAATGTTTAAATAATTCAAATAGTATATGATAATTACTTAATTTACTACTAAAAAAAGATTACGTTGTAATAAGCATTTTATAGTAATACGGTAATGCAATTTTAAGATATCTAAACTGCAAACATTCGTTCTTCATATCATATTTGTTTCGTGAATCAATGTTTATATATTTCATCATATTTTATATATTTTATCTACGCATACTGTAGACACGTCTGCATCTTCATTCATCATAATATTTATGGGAAATTTTCCACAACAGTGGAAGTATGAAATAATTCCCCTATTACAACATTTTAATACTCAATCTTGATAATTTTAATAGAAAACAAATTGGCTCTCAAACAAATATATTAATAGGACTATAAATCATAATATAGTTAAGTTGATAATAACTTAATTTAAAAAAACGGCATTTGAACAAACATATTATTAGGATTAACAATTACTATCAGTATTTATTTATCAATTGTTAAGTTCAAGGTCAGTTTCATAAACGCCAATTAACGAAAAATTTATTTATATTCTAATAATGATACTCTAAGATGATCGTAAAAACTAAGAAACTCTTATAGGGATCGTTACGTCACGATCTCTAAGCTTGAAATATTTAAATATTCATACTACCGAATTATCACGTTTAAAAAAATTGTTAAAAGTTACGGTTTATTCTTGGAAAAGTTTTAATTGAAAACAATAAATCTTATCGTTTATAATATTTAGATTAAATATTGCATTTACCGTTCTATATAAATATTTTAAATTGATTGATCAATAATAATAATATTTATTTGGCATGAAATTATATGAATAAATATTAGTAAATGCAAACAAGACAAATCATCATATCTTTTTATAGCGTATTTGATTAGATAACATTTCCCCATACATCTCTTAACTAACATCTGTGAACTCTTTTTTTTAAAATTTATACATTGTACAAATCAAATTAGATTCATTTACAATAATTAATGAGTAATGTGCTAATGAACTAATTTCGAAAGCGAATGTATTTATAATATTTGGAGCGCCCTACACTCGACTTTCTACTATGCCATAGAATATATCCTTAAAGATTGTAAAATATCTAGTTTATTTTCTAAAATATTAAATAAAGTTTTCGTTTTATAATGAGAAACTGACATGATATTATCTAGCTTTATTTTTTTATTATTCAGTGAGATTCATCACTTTTCATTTATATGATAAATTTATTCCAAGGCTAATTATGTCTTGAAAAAATTTGTTTAGTAAATAAAAATGTACGTCCTAATTTAAGTTCATATGTACTTTATAATTATATAAAGGAATATATTTTAAAGGTCATGGCTTTATCTCGCTTTTTTGAACCTGCAGAAATTGTTTAATTGGTTTTAAAATATGTGTACTACATACAATCTATAATTAATTTCAATATTTTATTATTTCTTTTTAAATTTGTTTTGATATATTTAACTAAATATTATATCGTGAGAATCATTGCGTTTTTAAATGAGGCTTGAAAAGGTTGATGATTGCAAATGATGTTTCTTTTATTGTTTATAGAGAAAATTTAAATAGTTTTATGAAAACTAGAATCTAATTGTGTCAGTTACATTTTTAATTATTTTGTACACTTGAACAATTTCTTTAAAAAAAATTATATATAATTTAAAAGCACTACAAGGTGAACATGTATTTTTTTAATCAATTATTGCACATATCGAAGTGTAAATTGTCAAAATATTAAATATATGAGTAAGTCAAATGTGATTTTATAAATAAAGTTGTTTATTCAATATTGTTGTTGAGCGAATTCTTTACAAGTCATATGACGTTTATATATTTATATAAAAAATAAATATAATAAATGACAAATTATATTAAGTTCAATCTGTAACAACTCATAAAAATTGTTTTTTTTTATGTTTTACATTCTTACTGTCTATTATTGTGTCAGTTGAATTTTAGTTTATGTAAATATTTCTTTTTGTTTAGTCCATCTGTAAAGAGGCACCATTTAGTGAAGACGCGGCTGCTGTCAGGGAACGCGAATTGTGTGATTATACGCAACGGATAAGTTATAAAATGGCCCTTAGTGGTCACGCATCCCGTCCTATTCGTATCTACGCCGACGGCATATATGACCTCTTCCATCAAGGACACGCACGACAATTGATGCAAGCCAAAAATTTATTTTCAAATGTCTACCTTATCGTTGGAGGTAAGCACTTTAGTTTTATTTAAATCATAGTCTACGTGCATTAAGAATTAAATTCCAATTTATTTCACTGAAACAAGAAATCATTCATTGTTTTATTTAAAAGAAGGGAGTCTTATAAAACTATATCGCATTTTTATTACGACAATATCTAAATACTTAACAGGATATATAACAATCTATTATATTATTGAGAAAGTAGACTTATCACACATTTTAATATTTATCAATTATCTAATCTTTTTTGGTGATTTTAGCTTTAAACATTTAATCTATCTTATGATTTGTAAGAATGTTATAGTAATAATATAAAACACGTTATCGCTAAATAACTAAAAATAAAAAAAATATATATATATATATTATATTTCCATTTGAATGGAAAAATCTCTGGATTATTTTTTATTTTGACATAATTCTTATATTAACGCATTTACAAAGACAAATACAAAAATGATTTAAGTAATCGAATTAAAACTACTAATGCTATGTTGCTAAAAAACCTATTAATATATAAAACTGTAAGGCAGTGACGTCATCATTTATGCAATTCATAAATCATAAATATTATTAGTGTTGAATAATCTTATGAAAATTATTTAATATGATATAATCGTTCTTATAATTTAAATTAGTATGTTTTGTATAGTCATGTCTATAAATATGCAATTCTAAGTACACATATAAAATAATAGATGTGTTTTGTTTTAGTGTGCAGTGATGCGTTGACTCATGACCGCAAAGGGCGAACGGTTATGAATGAATCAGAACGATACGAAGCGGTGAGACATTGCCGATATGTTGACGAAATCGTACAAGATGCACCATGGGAACTAGACGATGAATTTTTAGAGAAACATAAAATCGATTTCGTTGCACATGACCAGGAACCTTACTTAACCGACGAGGGCGAAGATATTTATGCACCACTTAAAGCCAAAGGTAGATTTTTAAATATCTGATAAAACTAACTCAATACACTTTAAATTATTTAAATTAATTACTAAATCGATTACTTTGGAAATTATATTGTTAAATAACTTAACTTTGCCTTCTTATAAGAGTTAATTTTCGTGAAAATTAACACGACATTGTGTTTAGGTATGTTCGTAGCGACTCAACGTACAGAAGGTGTATCCACCTCAGATATCGTCGCTCGAATTGTTCGAGACTACGACATCTACGTACGGCGAAACCTTGCGCGCGGTTATTCCGCGAAGGAACTAAACGTGTCCTTCTTAAACGAGAAGAAATTCCGACTTCAAAACAAAATGGACGAACTGAAAGACAAAGGGAAACGGGTCATGGAGAACATCGGCGAGAAAAAAGTCGACATGATCCAAAAATGGGAAGAGAAATCACGTGACTTTATCGACGCGTTCCTGCTGCTTTTCGGTAGAGAAGGACGACTATCGACGATTTGGAACGAATCGAAAGGTAGATTAATGCAAGCACTTAGTCCACCCAGTTCACCGAAAGCGAACGGCTCACCAAATTCCTCAACGCATTCGTTAAATAGTGATGAGGGTGATATCTTTGAGGATGCACTACCGCCACCACGTAAGGCTCCGCGTTACGAGATGCCTGAACCAAGTGCAACCAGCTCACCCTTATCTAGTCTTACAGTGAATGGCACGTCGTACCCGTCGGACGAGTTTTCAGATGATGAAGAGGCTCAACAATCCAAATAAAAATGATTATGAATGTGCTGGGGACCAACATTCTGTTTAGTTCAAAATTTAAACACCCAAAAAGTGGCGCGCTTCGACATCAGTTTAGTAAATCTGGTTCCTTTTTCCAAAAAAAAAAAAAAGAATGAAAATAAATAATTCTATTTTCTGGTTTTCCTATTTTTTTAGTTAAATTATGGATACATTGATTAGTTTCTACGTCACTTAAACGAAGATCTATGGAGTCAGTTTACAAGTTGTGATTTGGTCTGCGATTTTTGCAACAAATTCATAATACAGGAAGTTGTGACGTCATCATAAATTCCCAACAAATACCCATTGACGGATGTCAAAATTAAAATTTTAGATAATTCGTATATTTTGTATTGTTTTACTATTTTATGATATTTTACGAATTGTTTCTTGTGATTTTTTCGTTTTAGATTTCGATTTGAAGGAAAAACATATTTACGTTGCTCTTTATACGTTTTTTTACTATTTAAAAGTAATACAACATATTTAAAACGAAATATTTTGTATTAGTATTGTGTTTAAACAATATTCGATTAGATAGTATAGCAATAGATTTAGATTTCATAAAATAGTAAAACAATACAAAATATACTAATTATTTAAAATTTTTATTTTGATATCCGTCCGTTCAAATACTCAGCAATTTATAGTTAATACTGAGCTGCTTACTTACTAGTAAACAAATAATCAGTTAGCGTGTCGATGTTGTGTGGTTATTTTGCGATGTGTGACGTCACGACTTCCCATTCAAGGTCACGTTGAGTACTATTTCCTATTTATGTTATGTGAGGCAGTTTGTGAAATTTATTGATTTGTTTAAATTAATTGTGATAATGTATAAGACTATTTACGTTTTAACTTGAATAAAATATATATTTTGCATGTTTCTAGTATTGTAACAATATAATATAAAAACTTTTTAAAAATATATACACTTTAAATCGAATAATTTTTTACAATTTAAACAAATTTTAATGAAATTTTCCAACGTCATATAACGCATAATATGAAGCGAACTTGGTGTGACCTTGACGTTACGTTATGGCGATTCCATCTTGATTCGTATAAACAATTCGTCGTTGATTTCCTATTTGAACTTGCACTAGTATTTTGGAGATGGTGACTTTTTAATTCTGATGACATGTTTGTGATTTGTAACAATCACAGCATCAAGAATCACTTGAAACACCACAAATGTAATTTAAAACAAAAATATATATATATAGAATTATATTCTTACAAAGTCATTCTTTTTTATTGAAATTTCAATTGTATACGTAATACGATTTTATTGATGTTATGGCTAAGATTTAATGATTATTGGTGAGTGATAGCAATATTTATTTAATATTATTTATTCCTGAAAAGCAGCTCTGCTATCATATTCGTCACAGCATAAGTGTGAAATTGGTTTCAGTATATATTATCCAATAAATGTATATAATAGATATTAAAAAAACATATTCGAACAAATAATTTCTAATACTAACTTTACGATAAAATATAATTTGAGAGCTTTTGACTAAATGGATATAAAAATGATTTTAAAATGCGTAGAGTTTGCATACAATACATTTAATGGATGGATATATTTTTAAAAATGTATACTTTAGTCATTTTTATGCTTATTCTTTGTCTAATATATGATCTGTCGTTATGTAATTGCAATAAAGACACGTTGTTAATAAAAATTATTATTTTTTTTATTATTTTATCTGTCCAAAGATTTATGTTAGAAGAATCTTACGCTGCCAATTAGTCAAATATGAAATGGTTATATATTTTAATGTGTGTGTACGAAGAACATTTATAGCAATTAAGAAAATCGGGTACGTATATATATACATAGATAAAATGTCTGCAAAATATTATTTTTTTATTATGATATTGTTCGTTCAATAATCAAATTTATATGAAACTTGTATACTAAACATATTATTGTTCTTAATAACTTAAATAACAAATTGCAAAAAAAAACACCCATTTCGTATTATTACTAATTTATTTTTTATATAAAAGTACCTCAATTTCACATCGACAATTTATATAAATATTTATTAAAAATATAACGCATATATTGGAAATATATGAAAAATAATAGAAAATCGCGCGTTACATACCCCATCTATATTATAAAAAACGAACTAAGTTCTCATGGTCTATTTACCTTAAAATACCTGTATTTTTATATCCCCGTATTTTGAAATGTTATAAATAGATAAGTTATAATTGTATTGTTTTCATAAACAATTAGCTAGTAACATCTGTTTAAAACTAAATCGTTTAATGCCAATAGAAAATCAGTAGCCTTGATTTCAATTTTGATCTTTTATACATCAAAAACTAACATTATTTTATATAAAAACAACCTAAATAGACCTTAAGAACATTTATATATTAAAAAAACGACAGTTTCAAATAATAATTATTTCAATAATTTCTAAATATATATTACATAAATTAGTCAATCAACAGGTGTATTGTTATAAAAAAAAACGTTAAAAGTTTCCCACAAAATCGTAATCAATTTAAAGTTTGCGGGCGTAACCGATCAAACACGATGATGAAACCGATGATTGCCGATCAGGATGAGCCAATGAGCACTGAGTATTTGTGACTTCAAAAACGTTTGTAGGTTTTGTACCAGACAAAACAACGAAAAAAAAACTACTCGAAAATGTTATTGATAAGTGTAATCATGTTATTTTGCAATAAATTTAATAAAAATAGTGTTACTTGCAAGTGTTAGTGTTGTGTGTAGCTTCGATGAGACTGTTTTTACGTGTGATTTCTGACAAATCTTATGATTCGATGTTGTAACTAAAGTAGCATCTTCAAAATGGACGAGCTTAACGTTCAAACATTATTATCGACAGGTAGCGATTTGACCAGCGAAGAGAGCGTGAAAAACGATAGTGAGTACCTATGCGGTTTTTTATTCGATTTATTTATGCTAGTTTTATGTGTGTAAGGTGTATATTTGGTGTTTTTTATGTGTTCTAACCAAGCATTTTTAACGTACTTTACAAAATTACGTCGTGTCAAATGTCATTTGAGATTTTTTTTTTTTTGTATATTCATTGGAAATTTATATATTAACTCATAAAGATAATATTATTGGAATGAATCAACTTATTTCTAGAACTTTATTCTAGGCTATTTTTGGAATTACAATGAAGGATAATTTAGGAATTTGTGTTTTGGTTGAATCACGTACAACTATTTTACTACCTGTTACATACTTAATTTTTGTTGACATTACTATTTCATTGCATGTTTATAGGATTCTAGTTAGCATGTTATAAAAAATAACAGTTTTTAAGTAAATTAAATATATATTTAAAAAAAATGTGTATTGTTAGGTTTAGGCGCAATGCTATAAATACCAAAAAAAAACAAATCTCATTCGTAAATTTTACTGAACCATTCTTAAGGATAATTTTGTTGATTTTAACAGTTTCTGAATCGTGCGCAAATATTTTATGAGCTTGTTGTCAAACAAACTGATAAGATTCTTCAAATCGCGATTATTAGGTGTTAAGGAGAATTAGTGATAGGTTTCGGAATTTACATGTTTAGGTAAATTTTCACTAATATATTTTTTCTACGTACAATTCAGTACGTTTCGTTTATATAAATTGCAATTACATCACTTTTTTGCAATTGCACACTTAACATCTTCTCAGTTTTGATATATTTTGGACGCATATAATTTTATTTCATAACATAACTCGTATTAATAATATAACGCCTAGAAATATGCAACCTGCAATGTTTGTGTTAATTGTAACTAACTTTTTATCTAAATAAATACAACTCGTGCTTGTTAACTGATCTGGTTTTTTTATAGTAAAGTTATTTTATTAAAATCTACGAATTTATTCACTTTTGCAGTCAATAATTCAATCAAATATAACTAATTATGTTATTTGATTATTAATTAACTTTCATGATCTATAGTAATTTAGGATCTTTGTTCTTATAATTAAAATAATAAACTATTTGAGCCCATTTAACTAGATATGTAGTCATTCTGACGTCACTAGTATAATAAAATGTTAACATACAATTTGTTTGTGGAATAGTTGATATAAGCGATTTTTAATTTAGTTAATTAGGGTATATGCAATTATTTCGTGTTGTTATTTAGACGCCATTTGTTACTTTAATAAATACACGTATTGTGTGACGTCATAATTTAAACAATTAAATATTACTAGGATGTAACCACTCTAAATAAATTTCTCCATATGGTTAACTTGTAATTGCATGTAATTTAAGTTTCCCAGGCTTTTTGTTTATTTAAATTTGCTAATTTAACAAAATTGATTGTCGATATTAAAATTCTGATGTGATACAACGAATACTTTTTCTGTATTGCTTGAAATTCGTTTTAAGTGAATCAGTTATTAAATATGTTAAATAAATGGGAATAAATAATTAGTCATAAAATTCTAGTTATTTTCTAACGCATAGTAAAATTAAATATGTAAATGTATTTTCGTTTTAGTGATGTTTGAATGATGTATGTATTTGCAGCGATTCCTTTACCGTTAGACAAACGAATATGCCTTGTTGGGCCAACGCGAGACGATCCGAACACATGCCGGGCAGCGCAAGATTTCGGCGTGCCAGTGCTCACATCGGAAACGGGACTTGAATACGTGGATGACATTACGTGCACGACCGTATTTGTGTTGGACGATTTCGAACATGTGAACATCAAAGATCTGCACAGACCGCCACATCGAATATTGGGCGCGATTGCGCTGCAACAGCTCTCCGAACGCAAAGAAAAACTACCGAATAACACGCGGCCGTTATACAATCTCGCTATGATGGGCATCGTCGTTGTTTTTACCGGCTTCAGAAAAAAAGAAGATTTGGTACTTAATTTACATTTATCTCCAAAACATACAATTAAAATCGTTTCCATAAACAATAAATAATCCTTGCTAACATAAATACGAAACTAAAACCATTATTAAATTCATAATATATATTAAATTATGATCACAAATTAAAATAAATATTTTCAAATCAACACCGGATAGGTTAAATAGTTTTAGTCAATTTTCTCATAGCAAATAAAATCGGGGTTATTTTAAAATGTTGAGGAAATATAATGTGAATTTCTTTACAGACGAGATTAATACCTTTGATACATCATATGGGAGGTTCGATACGTAAAGATATGGTAGCTAAAGTAACGCATTTGATAGCAAACTGCTGCGGCGGTGATAAGTATCAATATGCAACAACATTCAAAGTGCCTGTGATGTCCCAGCATTGGGTGACCGCTGCGTGGGATCAACGTAAAGATCTGTCTTTATGTGCCACGAAAGAAACACTCATTGTAAGTACATATTTAACAATACTTGTAATACTCTAACCTGCTAACTATCATGACGTCATAACTAGTCAAGTCACCAAATAAATGCGAATTAAATCGTTTGATAAATAACCATAATTTATATTTGTATCGGTTACTATTCGCGATATAGAATCATAATAAACAGACTTAAGTGACCCTTGTTTAACTTAATAAAAAGAGTTATTTTATCATATTTTCTTTCTAGTGTATTAATCGCATTATTTATATATTCAATAATATAAATAAATAGATTTTTATTGTATTTATATACAGTATTAATATATATGTTATTTTACGTCATTATTTATTATAACTTACACAATAGTTGGATGCAGACCAATTATGACGTCACACATTGCAAATATGTCTTTAATCACTGCTAAAGTGCAAACACCATAGATCATTTTATTAAATTAATTATGAATTAGAACAATTTCCTATAATAGGATTCATAATTAAAATTTTTATTCAAAGTAATATTGCGCTATTGTTTTTAATTGTATTGCTTAAAATAATACACTCACTTTGTAGAAGTGATTTCGCTCACAATCGACTTTTAAGTCGAGTGTAAAAATGTATGTTGTACTCATACATATTTAGTATTTATTGCTATTGCTTATATTAATTTTTTTTACAAGAATACTTGGAATATATTAATATTGTAAGTATCTATATGACTAGTATTTATTAAATGTAGTTTTGTTTAATGGCAAAGTGATCCAATTTATGAATTATTCTTTTTGCGTATTTTTTTTTGTTGACACATTTGCAGTTTTTATTTTAAATACCTATAATATTATATGTCCGCATTTCGTAATATGAAATTTAGTGTAAAAACGTGATTTCATAGATGCTTTTAGTTAAAGTTGTTTTAAAATGTGATTTAGAAGTGTCTTTAATTAATAATAAATAAGGTTATAGTACTTCTTGAAAACTACTTTTACAATTTGTAACATATAGACCTTATAATAGATCATGGTAATTGATGTCACATTATAAGATTTTTTTTTAATTATTAAACATTTTTATTTCTAGTTGTAGAATTATTTTATAGATATTATTTTCGCTTTGCCAATTTGTTTGTTAAATACAAAATTTGTATGTATTGTAATGCGAATATTATTCTGTAGGGGACACACAAATTGAAACCATTTTTTGGTGCTCGAGTGTGTTTTATTGGATTCTCCAATGAAGAAACGAAACACATGCACGAAATTCTGGAGGCGAATGGCGGCCAAGTTACCAAAATCGACGATCCATTCTGCACACATGCGGTAAGTGTGAAAAAAAAAACCACGTTGTGTTTTTGTAATCTTTTTCGAAAGACAGTTTGTATTTTTTTTTTCTGTTCGTTTGCTGAAATGCACTTATAAGAATTGGCCATTAAAATGGGGGGGGTGGTATCAAAAATTTCAAACAATATATGTTTGCTTGTTTGCTATAGTCAATAATAATTTGGTGTTCTATATGTTGCTTTAAAACCCGAGATATCCATCTTTTCTATAATATATCTAGTTGATAAACGATTTTTAATAGTAAATCGAACTAGACGATATATCAATAACTATTATATATAGATCATTATTCGTTTATTAGTTACATAATTTGTTTTGAAGTGAATATCTCAGGCACAAATTGCGTTTATTAACTCAGTTTTAATAAAAGTAAATTTAAATCAAGAGCACATTTAAATTTTCTACTCTAGTTTCTTGTACTTTTATAATTATGATGGATGTTTGAGTTTTTAATGTGAATATTAATAAATCAAATTAGGAATATATTTAGAAAATATCGTACTTAAAAAAAAACATTAATTGATATATTGGTAATAAAATAAGCTAAATGAATCAACGCTGTGTATAAGTATCTCATTATACGTATTGCTTATCTTTACGATGGGATTTAACATAGGGAGTTATTCGGCAACTCGCATTACGTTATGCTTGAGTTGTCCTGTTACCAATCAGTGTGGTGCAAGTGATTCAGTGTATGCATACGCGTCAAGGATACACACATACATACAGTGGATACATAAATACCTACACATATATACATACCGTCATATTCTGACATATATCGGCATATACATACATATACAGGGTGTAACAGCGAAACGAGCTACCTCGAATAACTTCTATGTTATTAAAGATACAATAAAATAGTATAAGACAATCTTATGCAGGATCAAGGGGGACATCCAACTATGAAGGAAAATATTTTTTTAATCCAGTGGTTCTCAAGCAACAACACAAAGTTATGTTTTTTCAAATGAGATGCTATATATTTTTTAAGCCCATTCGATAGAGTTTTTTTTTCTGAATTCCAATATGTATTCGTTTTATACCCTTACATAAGTAAAATATTGAGAAAAATGCGATTGAAAGTTAAATAAATTTGATTTTTATAGTGATTTTACAGTAGGCTATGAGCTTAAATACAACGAAACATAAATTAAATACATGAAATTCTTTGTTATTTACTTTATAACACTATTTATAAAGTAAATAACAAATAATTTAATGTATTTAATTTATGTTTCGTTGTATTTAAGCTCAATTTTTTTTCATAGCCTACTGAAAAATAGCTATAAAAATAGAATTTCTTTAACTTTCAATCGTATTTTTCTCAATATTTTACTTATGTAAGGGTATAAAACGAATACATGGTAGGATTTAGAAAAAAATACCCTATCCAATGAACTTAAAAAATATATAGCATCTCATTTGAAAAAACATAACTTTGCGTTGTTGCTTGAGAACCACTGGTTTAAAAAAATATTTTCTTTCATAGTTGGATGTCCCCCTTGGTCCTGCATAAGATTGTCTTATACTATTTTATTGTATCTTTAATAATATAGAAGTTATTCGAGGTAGCTCGTTTCGCTGTTACACCCTGTATATAGATATTTATGTTTATACATCTTCGATCGTGGGTGCCGCCACTCACTCGTAGTTTTTTTGGTTCGCTTGCGCCGCAGATAAATTTAACACTATTATCATTTCAATTCTATAATATGATTAGAATCCACATTTTAAATAATTGATCCCCACATGGATTTATAAATATAAATACTCAAACAAGCATCATGATTTATTTGTGATAGAAAAATATAATTACAAAACATTTATTTCAAGCGAGAACAAACAGTTCAGCCATGATTTTTTTATTTCTGATACGTGCATTTCCGTCAAATCAAAATAAATAACGTAAATAATAAACTGACGGTGCTTGGCTCTAATGATTTTGCAGGTAATGGAAAATGGGGAGCAATTCACTTTACTCTCACCACGTGCACACCTGCTAGACACCTCGTCCTCTTCTCAATTCCCCGATTTTCCACTGCCCAACGACGATCCTGATCAATACCCGTCGACCTCATCGCCCAACCCACCCGATAACCTCGCCCATCTCTCACTGATTTGCAAAAAAACACCCCCAATCGCACAAGAACTCCCGCAAAAACGACGGCGCGACTCTTTAGATCCCGCCGAATTCGACGTTTCCCTGAAACGTAGACGCAACTCAGAAAACAGTTTCGAGACACCTGTACGAAAAAAATTAAAAGATATTTTAAAGACACCCGTTAATATATTCTCGCGGAGAAAATCGATTTCATCGACAGTAACTTCCAAAGCAAACGATGATTTTATACCGTCTGCGACAAACGAACGTATTGATTTATGTTCTAATTTTAATCAAAGTTATAATTCAATTATATCTGAAAGCCCAGTAATTGTACATAAAGATGATACTTTTAAGACACCGTCATCAGTTAATTTATTCGCAACGCCAAAAAGTATTTTTAAGAAAGGTTTCCGTAAATCGTTTATGTCGGAGAAAACGTTGAAAAACATCCCGGAATATGATCCAAATCATTCGATTGACGATGTTGATGTGTCGATGTGCGATAGTGCGAAAGTAACGCCACGTCACCATGCATCACGTACTCCATTCTCTGTTCCTAACTCTGTTCCATCTTTCCCCACAAGCTGTGACACCGCTGGACCAGACAGCTGCAGATTCTCTACTAGTAGCACTCGGGTACTAACTCTTACACATTTATTCGTAGTAAAAGTATTTTCACAAAAGGTGTTCTAATAATTATTTGATTTTTTATATGAGATGACAATCTTCTTTTAGATTTATTCTTCAACTTTATTTACTAGAATAATTTTCTAGTAATACATTTTTAGAAGTAATTTATTTTTTAAAAAGTTATTAAAATTATTTAAATATGCACAGCGTACGACTTTTTGATAGAATTAAGCTATTTTTGTGTTTTACAATACTCTAGATCTAGAATACGGCTAAAAATTGTAGTTTACTTTCTAAAATAATATTAGTTTAATTTATTGTCTAATAGTTATTTTTTTTTAAAAATTTCTGAACACTTTTTGTGAAAATGATTTGATTTTCTTGGGGTAAGTGTGGTTTATAATTTGTACTAGAGCCCCTCTGTATTTTCTAAATTTTGAGCCAAGCACATAATATTAAATGTCGTATTATTGTTCTAACTATTTTGTCTATTTTTTTTGCATAATACATTTTTGTGATATTGATATCATTGTTTAGTTCATCATTTTTAAGAATACATTACTAATGTTCTTTGATTGGGTATTTGTTTATACAGAATATTCAATAATAATAGTAATGCTGATGTCACTAATTTAGTAGTAACATCACTTAATTATTCATTATAAAGCAACATTAGTATAGTAAAAGCATTAGAATAATTTACATATTGCGATTGAATATTCTGTATATTATGTAGATAATAATTAAACTTTTCACATTCGATAAAAATGAGAACCGAACAAATTATTCCATTTATCCAAATAAAATAAAAACATTGTTTTAGTTGGTAATCTGGTTTAGTTTTCATTTTTGTAGCACAATTTTCTTATAATACGGCATACAAATTGTCTTATTCTTTTAAATATATTTAGATGATCGGAAAGAGTGCAAACCGTAATATCCTACTATTGATTTTCCTAAATCCAAATCATTTTTTAACAAGTTGCACTCATCTTTATTATGCATTGTATTTAGTAGGACAATACGCATATTTTAGACAGTGGTTATTGTACAGGGTTACGATAATAACCTTAATCTATTCAAAATATCAATCGATACAACCTTGTCAGATAGTTTGTTACGGTTATTATGCACGTTTATCCACGAAGTCATTGTACTCAATATTTTGAATAGGTTTTTATTCCTTTGCTCATATCAAACCAGCATTCCAATTCCTAAGGTGTGTACTCTTGCGCTTGAAATTTACGAGAATTTGTATGCTAATTCTTCAAATAAACTAATATTTGGGCTCTAGTTTTACTACAATAGACGCGTTTTTGTTATTGATTCTTTTGACCAATTGTCCAGTGACATCCAATTAACATACTTCAAAAATTATTTCGCACTTATTACGGTCCTGGTTTACTATAATTGAATACATATATACATATGCAAACACCTACACTTCTACACACATAGTCACATATACACACATCAGTATTGTCGTTAAAAATAAGTTAAAAGCTTCAATAACAAAAACCGTACCTTCTTACTAACTCAAATTATCAATAGCAAAATAGTTTCGGATTGTATTTAATATGCATATATTAAAATTGTTCCTTAGGTCGTCGATGAGGGTTCAGTAACGGAACGACCTGACGGACCTCCCAAAGCTTTGCTGGTCAAAGCCGAATGGTTTTGGGCCTCGGTGCAAAATGTAGCGTGCGCAGACGAAAAAGATTACCTCTTTGACGATGTAAGTATCTCAGGTATTCATTATTTTGCTCTGTACTAGATATTTGAAAAGGAATTATTCAAAAAAACGTTGTACATATTTAATAGATTTGATGTTTTTATTGTTATTATAGTATCTCGAATGTGTTGTATCGCCTGGTCGACGAGACTCCCATGCGGCAACACCATCCAGTTCCAGTCGTCGGAAACGAAAACGACTGCACGAAACACTCTCGTCATTGGTGCGCACCGATTCACCTGCCATCCACAAACGTCGCTCGTCGGTGAGCGATGCCGGCTTGCTAAGTGTCTCGGGTTCGTTTCTCGATTGCACTGCAAGTCCAGACAAAGTGGTGCTAGAGGATACCGAGGAATCGGCAGCCGATACACCACGCAAAAATCTCAGTCCCCGGCAACAAGTTTTCTTGGAGTTAATACAAACCGAATCGAATTATGTCAATATTTTACACACGATAATGACGGTCAGTTTATACATTTATTTATTAGAAACATCCTTAGCCTTTCATTATCATATAGTAATTATTACAGCGCCTAGACGGTTTACTGAGTTTTATAGGTATTTTTGTGTTTATTGCAATTCTGATTAAAGGATATTTTCAGATGTTTAAAAGTCATTTGGAAGACATGCCCGACTCGGAAGCGTTACTAAATAACACAGAGTTGAAAATAATATTCGGCAACCTTCCACCAATTTACGACACACACAGTAAAATGCTGGAAGAATTGCGATGGTCTTCTGCACATTGGTCAGAAGATACTTCTATAGGTAAAATAAATTATAACACAACATGACGTCATATACCCACTCAGAATTTTTGTCGACTTATAATAGCAAATATACAAATACATTATTTGATTTTAATTCCAGGAAATATTTTATTAAAATATTCAAATGATTTGCTAAAAGCATATCCACCATTTGTAAATTTCTTTGAGACAATGAAAGAAATGTTAACACAATGTGATATAATTAAGCCTCGGTTTCACGCCTTTTTGAAAATCTGCCAAACGAAACCAGAGTGTGGAAGACAATCTTTACAAGATCTACTTATCCGACCAGTACAACGATTACCCAGCATTAGTTTATTATTAAATGGTATGTGCATTTGTTTCTTCAATTTGATATCATTAATTGATTTATTATTTACTTACAGATATTCTTAAACATACGAATAAAAATAATCCCGATTATTTAGCGTTAGAAAAAGCATTATCAGCGATTAAAGAAGTCATGACACATATAAATGAAGATAAACGAAAAACGGAAGGACAACGAGTGATGTTCGATATTTTCAATGAAATCGACAACTGTCCTGTAAGTTTTACCGTATTATTTAATCTATATATACATACATACATAAAAACAAAAGCCAATAATAAATATAAAATTTGTTATTATTATTAGCCCGACTTAGTATCCTCTCATCGAAGTTTCATAACTCGTTGCGAAGTAACGGAGCTATCAGACGGATTGAGCGGACGAGGTAATCCGTTAGTGTTGTTCCTGTTCACGGATCAGTTAGAAGTGTGCAAAAAACGCTCGAAAACATTCAACACACTCAAAAGTCCGAACACAGTGAATGGTTTCCATTCGGGGCGGGCCAGTGCCAAGCCTTACAAACACGTCGCCATGATGGCGCTGAATACAATCAAAAGAGTCATCGATATCCGGGAAACGGACGAGTGCCAGAAAGTTTTTGCGCTCGTGACGCGCGACCACCAGGAATTAAAAGAGAAATTGTTCTCGTTCACCGTTACGGAGGATGTCGATAAGTCGACCATTTTGAAAACGTTGTGTCGGCATATTGCGAACACTGCCTATAGTGCTGATGCAGTAAGTTATTTCATATGGCATTTTATTTAAATACAGGGTGTAACAGCGAAACGAGCTACCTCGAATAACTTCTATATTATTAAAGATACAATAAAATAGTATAAGACAATCTTATGCAGGACCAAGGGGGACATCCAACTATGAAAGAAAAATATTTTTTTAAACCAGTGGTTCTCAAGCAACAACACAAAGTTATGTTTTTTCAAATGAGATGCTATATATTTTTTAGGTTCATTGGATAGGGTATTTTTTTACACAAGTAAAATATTGAGAAAAATACGATTGAAAGTTAAAGAAATTTTATTTTTATAGCTATTTTTAAGTAGGCTATGAAAAAAAATTGAGCTTAAATACAACGAAACATAAATTAAATACATGAAATTATTTGTTATTTACTTTATAAATAGTGTTATAAAGTAAATAACAAATAATTTCATGTATTTAATTTATGTTTCGTTGTATTTAAGCTCAATTTTTTATCATAGCCTACTGTAAAATGACTATAAAAATAAAATTTATTTAACTTTCAATCGCATTTTTCTCAATATTTTACTTATGTAAGGGTATAAAACGAATACATAATGGAATTCAGAAAAAAAAAACTATCGAATTGGCCTAAAAAATATATAGTATCTCATTTGAAAAAACATAACTTTGTGTTGTTTCTTGAGAACCACTGGCTTAAAAAAATATTTTCTTTCATAGTTGGATGTCCCCCTTGATCCTGCATAAGATTGTCTTATACTATTTTATTGTATCTTTAATAACATAGAAGTTATTCGAGGTACCTCGTTTCGCTGTTACACCCTGTATATGTATACGTAATAATTATTGTAGAATTAGATAATCATAGTTTAATTATTTCGTAGTGAAAACTAATAAAGATTGGGTGTAAAATATGTTTCTGTTATAGGAAAAATTCTTGGCTTATTTGGAGCCACATCAATTGGACATAGATACGAGTGACGTAACAATGGGTACGTTATCGAAAGCGTTTAAATTTGCGACGCGAACGCGAATCAAAGTAGGCCGAGCGTTTAGTTTTAATAAAACACCATCGAAATTAAAGCGCGCCATGTCTACCATGATGTCGCCTTTCGGCAGCTCAACGAATATCACACCCGCCTCGCAGCTTGCGAATATGCGACTAGCTTCATATAATAACATTAATGTAAGTACTCAAATGTGGTGCATACACGATTGTTATTTCAAATAATAGTTTGAGAAATTTGAAAATGGTACACAGTTGGTTAAAATTTCATAGTGTTATTTCTAGGAGCTGGGCAATGCAACCGATTCAGGCAACGAAACACCATCGGGTGATACACTAGTGGCACCTATGTCCGTCCAGCCAACGCGCAAAATGAAGTGTTCGTCGCTAAGCGTCACGGCGTTAAAACGATTATAACCATTTCTCATCTACTTCACTCAAATACCTACTGAACTGCTCTACTTCACCTTCATTTCACGACTTCACCTTCTTCGTCCACTACCTTCTTCATCCTTATTTTTATTTATCTTTAACCAACGGATTTTATTATTTTCATCTTTCAGAATTCATGAATCTCACTCAACACTCTTACATCGTGACTCTTTTAATTTGTACATAAAAATATAATCTACAATAATAAATAGGATATACGTGAAATTTATTTGTTTTTATTATTATTACACCATTCCAGTTTTGAGATTTTACCAGTATTAGTCTCAAGAAAATTGTTATTAAAAATCTTATTTGTTACCATAATTACATAAGTATGGGAAACAATATTTACTATGTGTAAGAAAGCCCAGTGCTAGTCACCACAAATTTTTTTGTCCATACCAACAAACCTATAACCTTTAAAATATTCTAATAGCAACATTTTTATGTTTATCTGCCTTATCTTCTCGCAATTGTAGTAAAACATTTACACAATGGAAGTGAAAAGTGATGTTTTAGTAAACTTAACGTGCAGTATGTGTAAAGGGTATTTATCAGTGGGTCCCGTGCTATTATTAATGGATGGAAAAAGTGTGTGTGGTCGATGTTCCATCCCAGACGAACAACAAGCGATACGAATGTTACCGTACGAACATCTAGCCGAAGGTATGTTATTTCCATGCCAATACCAATGGCGCGGATGTACAGTAAAGCAAACTTTCGCAACTTTAAAAGTGCATGAAGCAAATTGTAACAACAAACAATATTCATGTCCTTTGCGCGCTGGCAACTGCCAATGGAACGGACCGAAGATACAATTATTGCAGCACTGCACAGACATACATCCAGAACAAGTGTTGGAAAATCCTACCGAATTCCAATACGACATCACGAAAGCATCAGTCAACCTTTACTTAATTGCTGCGTTTAATATGCTGTTCTTGATCCATACAGAAGTGAGTCTAGTTGCTGAGAAAATCTATCACTGTGTAAGACTTCTAGCGGACAGTGGACACACTAAAGACTACGACTACTCTGTTGAAATTTCGAACGAAACGAATAATATTATTAAAAAAGGATGCGTTGCTCCTCAAGAGTGCTTAACGCAAATAGAAAATGATTCTTTAGCGGTTAATATTAACAGCATAATTGAAATTCTCGGCGGCATTAAAGGAATGACTTTTAAACTAACTATTAATTCGTTAATAAAAGAATCTGTTCAACCAAATACGGCAAACAATTTGACTGCTGTTCAACCAAATGCGCCAATCAATTTGAATGCTGTTCAACCAAATACGGCAATTCATTTGAATGCTGTTCAACCAAATACGTCAATCGATTTGAATGCTGTGCAACCAAATACGGCAATTAATTTGAATGCAGTTCAACCAAATCTGGTATTCCATTTGAATGCTGTTCAACCAAATCTGGCATTCAATTTGAATCCACATATAGAAAATCACGTTGACCGATTGTTTTGTGATGATTGCAGCAAAAATATAACTTATAAACTTGCATATTTCATGCCAGGACAACACTGGTTATGCTCAAACTGCGTAAATAATTCTGAGAAATGCGATTTTCATAAATCGGGTTGTAATTTTCGCGAGTCAGCTCATAAAGCAAGTATACACTCTCAATATTATTGTAGGTATCGCAAAAAGTGTGATATTTGTGAGTCGAAATTCCGAGGCTCTCTCGAGAATCATTATCAAAATGCGCATTCTAATATCACACATACAGCTGGTTTACTTTGGAATGAAAAAATCGCACGTAATGAATGGAAAAGTGTCATTATAAACAGCGATGTGGGTAGATTGCATTGCTCGCACCGGTTACACTATTCGCAATTTAAATTCGATGTGGATTCATCGATTCCCGATGGTAAGTTGCACTTCTACACATGTACGTTAGAATTTAAAAATACTAGAACTGGTGAAACAGCTCTCGAGATAATGTCTTTGAATGAGGAATATGATTGGCGAATCAAAATGCCGGAAGCGGCATTTATGCAATTTGTTAATAATAATACTTTCGGTATAACATTAACAATCAACAAAACAAAGTAGATTATTTGTGCAAAACCTTGGAATGTTTCCTATTTTATTACTTTTAAGAATTATAAACCATATGTATGACTAAATCGGGATTATATACTCACCAATAAATTACTAAAAATAATTATTAAAGAAAGGGAGCTGATAAACAAAATAATATTTTATTAACATTTACAAACTTTAATATATTATTTTGCAACATTGTTGAAAAACTCTTTTCTAATAAAAATAACAAATATAAAAGTACTCTTTTCATTGGTGATTAACCTAACTTGGGATTAAATGATTTGAGATTAAATAATATAGGGTAGACGAACAAACAGTTCGTGTTTATTATGTAGTTAATATAATTAATTTTTGAGAAATAGTTTCTACTTTAAAAATGACTGTCAAATGACATGAATTTTGTAAAGTTTATAAATCTATATTTATTAATCAAAAAGTTGTAATAATTCAAAGGTAATTGTAAAAAAAATAGATAATTAAAAAATGTAACTTATTTTATTATAAATTATAATATAAAAAATTGATTTTAGAAAATGTACATTTAATAATTAATACAATTATTTTTTTACATAGTAGTAATAAAACTGATTAATTATTTCATAATATAAGATTGTAAGTGAAAACAATATTCGCATTGTATATATTGAACGCGTTTTGTTGATTAATAAATATATATATATATAGAAAAATGTTTGTTATATATGTAATTCCATTGGAAAAACTTATCGTTGAATATAAAGTTTTACAAAATAAATACAATTATTTAATAGGTTATTGAATTCTAATATTCCTTTAATTAAACACATTTCGAACAAGTTTTAGCGAATAGTGTCATGGTTTAGGTAAGCAAGTTTTTGTAAATTCAAGTCAATTGCAAGTTGAGTGCGGATGTGAGTGTTTGTGCGTTATTGAGTTTTATAGATTTTAATCAATCGCGTGAGTAATGTGCGTATATTTGCTGCCATGAGTCTCAAATCTATTGTTTTCCTCTCTACAAATTTGTAAGTACATGATCAATTTTATTTAAATAGTAGTAAGTTTTAAGTTTAAATAAAACACGACTTGGAAAGTATAATGCACATTTATCAGAGACTTTTGTAACCTATTAAACTTATTGTTAGCCGCGAAGCAGACACTAGCGCAATATAATTAATTATAACCTAAATTTAAATGGAGTTTTTAGAAGAAAGGTTCAAAGAATGTATTAACTAAATGAAACATTATTTTATAAAATGTACACTTTATTAACAGTTTAAAAATCCATGTAAACATTTTATTAGTATAAACATAATCAAAAATGATTTTCGAATCATTCCTAGCATATAAAATAAATATGATTTATTATTATATTTATATAAGTTTGTACGGATAGGATATTAACGAGTACGAAATTCTAAAACTACCCATCAATGAAAATTCCGGAAACTATATATTTAATTAAACACATTGTTTTACAAATAGCAGTAAATTATATATGATTGAAACTAAAAACTGCTAAAAAGCTTATAAACCTATTTAAAAGATATTTTTAATTTGCAATAAATATTCAATCTATTTGCTTCGCGACAAGACAGTGCACTAATATATTATCTAGGTGCAATGGCGATTCTAGAGATTCCTACAATTTACCGCTAGCTTTTCATACATTCACATTAGATGTCCATGGTAAAATATTAAAATGAAATTATTTACAACCGAACTCAGTCAATTTGTGCATTTGCAACAGTGTTAATTATCAGACTATTAAAAGGCGCTATATTAAATAAATTTCTATAAACACTTATGGTTCTATTCTGTATCTCAAATGCTATAACACTATAGGCTATATAGCTTATAAACGTTTATAGAGTTTACTGAATAGCACCAGTAGTGTGAATGCTTAATGCATTTTAAAATCAGTGAACTTCACTACTGCTTAAACATCTGATGTGAACACTTTTTAAGTTTCAAGAAACCTAGCATCAGAATGTTTGTTTAAATATATATTAAAATTTTGTTAGACTTCGCCACTGTCTATGTGCTAATATAAATATATAATCAATAAATATTAAAATAATAATATATTGCAGTCGTTCGAATTATAAATGGAATGCATTTTTGACAAAGCTAAATAAAGCTTAGATTTTTTGTTTTTCAATAAAAAATCGAACGGTATGTAAAATGTAAGTCTGTTGTAAAAAATAATTGTCCACGTAGGAGAATAAATTTTATTCGAGTAATATAATTGATACAGTTTATGTGTAACAGTTGAATTTGTTTCCGGAAAATTCCCATAAAATATCAAAATTAATCTCATGTTTAGACATTTATTAAATATATTAAAAATAAGTATCATTTTTGTGCCAGCACTCTTCATATAATATATATAAAAAAAAAATAACGCCAATACATGATTAGTACTTAATACCTACGAAAATATGCAAAATAAAATAAAAAGTAAAATTATATAAAATGTGACATTCAATTGAGGTAATTATTGTAAAGTGATAGATCATTTTAATTATTAATTAATAAGGCAAAAGCATCAAATCACTGGTCATGATTTTTTAATTTCCATAGTATGTTCGTTTGCATTGCATTCAATTGCTCGGAATCATTTCAAATATTTGTTCGCAGTTGTTTTAATTAATAAAATGAAAATTCTACAAAATAAAAGCTACCATTTAAGCCGTACACTAGTTTAAAACATTATTTAAACTATGGAGTAGTGAACATGTCACTATTTAATATAATGTTGTTGACTTTATAGTTTTAATTGTTTTTAGAATGCATTAAAAGCAGTTTCAATTTATTATTCTATTCATAACAGACATATGTCACATGTAGTTACTAATAAGCTAATAACAAAATAAAGAGCCAATATGTAAAAAAATAAAATAGTAAACTCTTACTATAATGTAAATTCTTATAAAAACATAATTTTAAATAAATATATATATGCACCTGCTACAAAATAAAAGCTATTTTGTTTCCGAAGAAAAAAATGCAGAACGAACGAACAAACCTAGTATCATCAACGAATTGACTAGCATTATGTTTATATGATAAGTAAAATAGTTTACAAATGTGTTTAAAACCGTTTAAATGACACAAACCCCCGGTTTTATTGCTGAATCGCGCGCTGTGGTTCCTCCTCAGGGTCATCGCCTTCGATTTCATCGTCCTCCTTCGGTCTCGTCCATTTAATGAGTGTTTCTGGCGACCGGAACAGAAACACCACCTTCGCAAACAGATCTTCCTCGAGACACAATTCGCGCGCTTCTCGGACCAAGTATATGTCAAGGCACAGTTGTAAAACGCGGTCAACGTTCGGCATATCATCAAACATAATCTTGAAACAAATCTCCGAAAAGAAACCTCTGATCATGCGAGACGCTACGAAGACTAGTGTTGTGTATAAACCAATTATTCTATAATAGAAATTATTTTTTTCATGTTATTTATACGTAATTAAAATTGGGTTATGTTTTCTGTGTACTTACCCGCCTCCTGATAAGAAACTTAATGATGCTGGGAATGATTTCTCATTGAAGGTATACATGATTAAGTAATCGCAACTGGCGTGAGGTAGTCGTTTTATTATTTGTACATAGTTGGGATCCGAGCAGTCTTCACGTATTTCCCACCACATTGGTGATGTTTCTGATGTACTCGTACTTGATCGAGATAATTTCATCGTTAAATTACGTAGAGTATTTTCTACAACATCTAGAACGAAATCGTATATTATTTTTGTATTTAAACGTAATAGATATAAATAATAAATTTTATTTTCGATTGAATCAAATACGTACTCTTTCCTAAATCGAGAAGTTGTGAAATGGGAGTGGCCATCGCTCGATTGGTGACTTTTACGAATTTCGGGTATATATATTGTACAAGAATTGGCGGTACAGTTGTATCGCCGGATAACATTCTATCAAGCATTTCTCTTTCGGGATTCGGTTTTCCGTTTACTTCATAATCCATTTTAATCTCAATTTCACTGGCTATTATACCTGACTCCTGTTTATTATTAGATACTCTCGATATTATATACTGTAATCTCAAAGCAAGAGGATTTTCTAAAAAAAAATAAATACATTGCCAATTTGTTGATGAATTAACATTGTATAGATCGAATTCTTACTTGATCGAACTTCTGCTAACATGCGTTCCAAATCTGGCGGTGATATTGACCAAACCATTGTAGAATTTCCGTTCAGAACAATAGCTGCTACATCGTTATGCTCATATGATGATAAAAATGTTTGCGCTACGCGGTTACGTTTATTTAAATTGTTTTTCATTATTTCGAATTCCGTTTCACTGAATCTAAAATATAATTCGAACAATTACACAAACATACATACTCATAATTATGTTTCAAAATTAGAAATAACTATCAGAATTTAAGGTATATTATAAAGGTAAAGTTTACCTATATATAGAGTTAGTTTGTGCCGACATAGAATATATTGGTTGATAGGGACCTATTCGCATATTGATGGTTACGTCATAGGGAATATTTGCTTCACCAACAGTGTTGCCAAGGGCAAAGAACACCAATGGGAACCAAATGACGGCTATAATTAAAAATAGACCAGCACCGCCCATGAGATATTTTACAACGACCTTTTTCTTTTCACCCCTAGGTTGAGGAAATTCACTTTCAACGTGACGTGAACACTATAAAATAAAAATACATAACATATGACCCCTTTGTGTGAGACCTTTATTATTAAACAATAATAAAATAATCATAATCTGTATATTTAAAAACTATTATCTAAAACACGAACAAGTCTTTACTTTTTAAGTAAGATGACAGTGTTGCTATGGAAAAAAATTGTATTATTTAAAAAAGTTTACCTTCAATTGGAAAATATGAGCAAATATATCTTCCATTTTCAACCAATCAAACACTGTCATCGAAGTATCCGTCCACATCCAATCCATAATAGTTCTTAATTCAAATAAGAATGGTATCATCATAAATCCTTTGAACAAAAACATGTTCACATAACCGTGTGCTTTGCACAAGAAATTGCCCAAGATTCTCGTTGGATAACCACAACGTATTTGATACGCAGACAGCAACAAATAAAAACACTTTACCATATACCACATTTGAGGTGGCAACCGAGCATTGAAACTCCTAAAATATCAATTAAATCATAAATAAACAATATTAAATAGCAATGTTTATCACATATATTAAATAAAAACATTACCTTTCGGTAACGGCAGGTAAAACAAAGAACATCCAAATATGCACGCCGATAATTTGCATGAATTGGAATATAATTTTACCAAGTATATATTTGCGCAAAAACAACGCCCGATCAACAATTATTAAAATAAATTGTAGTATTAACATGAGTAAGAACGGAATGGGCACTTTATTTTCTTGCAAGTATGCAGACACTCCACCATCACCTTGTTGTGTCTAAGAACAGAATTGTGTTAAATATATATCTAGTTTGTTTTAAACCAAAAAAATACTAACACCAAATGCTGCGAATCCAAATATTACGACCATGAAGTTAAAGAAATCACACATGAACATATAGGCGTAGACATCAGCAGTTATTCTAGATGTAGGATCCAGCAAATGCATGAAAAACTCCCGAAGAGCTTGCGTGTATTTTTGCAATCTAAAAACAAACTTATCTATACAAACTAGAGTGATAAATTAACGTAGTCAATACATTTTTATTATTTTTTAATTTGAATTACATATTATGACGATCCTAAATGAATTATGGAAAGTTTAAAAATGTGTGTTATTAATTATATTAGTGCTATATACATGTATTTAAATAGTTGGAATCGATTCAGGGAAGGTCAAAACGTATATTTCCGTTGAAATCTCGAAATCGAAATTTTTCATGATTACAATACTTACTTATACTGCGTATAACAAAGTAAAAAGGGTTTATTACCCTGTATAAAAAGTGTAAGTGCAGTTTTAATGATTAGTAATTGAGTATACTGCAAGAAAATAATTAGTTTTAATGTCACTTACGGAATTTTCCATGTACTTGAAAGATGTTGAAAGTGATGAACTTCCATCGATGTGACTTGAATAAGAGATTTATCATCACTATGTGCATCTGAATGATCTTCTCGACTTAAATGCGGACTTATTTCGTGTTCTTCTTTTATAATATCAGTTGTCGCAATCGTACTTTTTTGCATGTCACTGCAATTGAATATAATATTTATTGAGATAAAATATTATATTTTGACAGCCACCAAAATCCCTCGTTTACCTTAAATTGATATCCTCTTCTCCATCGTCTTCAATTTTATAAATTCCATCTTCTAGCGTAACTGGTGGATCATATGCAGATTTCCATAAACCAAGTGATTTCAACATTAGTCTAAAACAATAATAAAAAAAGTTTAAAATTCATATTTCTATAATTACATTGTAAAATTTTACATATTAAAATAAATGTGTTTAATAAAATAATAACAAACCTGTGGAAAAATACAACAAGTAAGAGAAGTAAATCGTATGTTGCGTAACTACTTGTCCGCTCAATTCCAATTATTCTTGGCGCATAGAATGGATTATTTGGAACTGCAGATGACTCATCAAGTATTTTAAATTGAAATACGCATTTTATTAAAACAATCACCTAAAGATATGTTTTATCTAATTTATTCCGCACAAATGATTAGTTGATTTATAAAGATACTTACTTCGGTATACGCAATAATAGTAATCCAGAACGTTTTCGAAGGTCTCGGTATGGTAAGGGTGCCCCATAGAAATACCATTAATGGTAGAGGTAGCACAAGAATACTAGCTGATTTCATTTGATTTAAAAATATTATAAAATAGCATACAATGTCCGAGTGCGCTAAAATCGTAAACCAAAGTGCGAGTAATAATCGAACGATTGCTGGTTGATCAGCGGACGACATTTCTGCCTCGTAATCCAACATTATATCCACAGGGGTTTCGCTTAAAAATAATAACAGTCACATGAAATTATAATTCATTGTTCGTTATGTACAAGATAAATATTAACATAAATTGCACAGAGCATGCAGTGTCCCACGAAGCTTGTGATCATTTCGACGATTAAAGCTGTAGAAAGAAGCTAATTAGAAATTTTATTCTATTTTGAGTCCTTAATATAATATTTGATACCATATTAAAACAAATAACATATTTTTAAACAATTATTTAAAAGATATACTATTAATAGACAAATTAATTTATTGTTCGTTTATATAAAAAATAAAGTTGAAGAAAATGATTTATTTTTCAAAAGAATAAATTCGTAAAATTTTACTTAAATCTATTTTTTTGGTATTATAAACAAAAGTACGACCACATCCATGCTGATGCTGAAACTAAACATGCATCACAAAACAAAATTAAAACTATATACATTAATTTAAATTTGTTTAAAATAATTATTATTTTCGTAATATAAAAAGAAATATTCGTTTCTACAGCTTCACTTAAAAAGATAAAAGCTTTACATTTAATATAATCAATTTTCAGTTGATCATTATTTAAGAAATGGCTAATTTTAAGTATAAACTGTGCCAAACGACCAAAAAGTGCACATATATTTTGGTTAGGCTTGCCACGTTACCTGCGCGGGGAAGAATCAAGGCCACGCTCCATACTTGGAGCAAGGATACGAATCTCTGGTACTGTGAGCACACTCGCCTTACGCCTACAGCCAAACACAACAGCCATTCCATACTCAATATAGCTAACTACTATTATATTAGTTACATTTATATTACCTCTCATATAAACCCATAACTACCATCCATTAATCTGTGAGATCTTCACTATCATTAAAATTGAATTTAAACAATAATACATATGAATTATAAATAAACTAAAAGGTATTAATGGCTGGAGATCTCAAAGACTAACTTTTAGTGTTACTGTCCCAAATAAATATGTTATGGGTGTAAACAAACAATAAAATAGAAAATAAACATATCAACATTATTTTGGTGTATGCAGGATTTTTTTAAAATGCAACCTATTTTAATGAATATGTGATTAAATTATCATAGCGATAAAAATGATAACCATTCCTTTAGTTATCTAACCATGATTGAAAATAACATAACTTAAACCGTGTGACGTCATTAATTTTACTATAAATGAGATTATTCTGTAACTAAAAAAAATTGCTTATAGTAAAATAATACTCTAATTTAGTACAATAACCAAAAATGCCATCATACTTTTAAGAGTATACACTGCGCAGTTTAGTGGTATAACGTAATGCTATAAAGTAACCGTTGCGACTGCGCAGTAAATCAAAACAGGGTTTTTGATATATAAACGATGCGTTTTAAGAGTTGCGACATATCTGTCGCATAGAATATTAGGCAACAGACCAATACATGAAATAATTGAAATATTACCTCTCATATTCAGGATAGCCGGATGCGAAGACATGCTTTTTGCGTGGTATGATTGGTTCCAAACTAGATGGTTGGTGATCAAATTCTGTATCGTCGCCGCGTACACCAGTTGACCTGTATCCACAAATATGCTACACACTCTAACACGAATTATCACGAGATTTTGTGTAATTATGTATTCATTTAAATATCTCTTACCACCCACGATTGTAGGTTTAATAATAAGAACTATTTGTATTATAAAATGTGATTTATCTTAAAAACATTTAGCGTTTAGACCCACCACCTAAAAGCGTAAACGCACACCCTAGCGAAATAGGATTCATATCTAAATCATTATTAGAGTGTAATTTAATTTGTATTTGTTCTCTTTTAAAACGTATCATTTAATAATTATTTTTTGATGTAATGTGTAGTGTGGAAAATATGGATGTTGTTATTAGGGAACGAAATAAATGAATATACATATAAAAGCAATAAGCAATTGATGAACACACCTGCCTGTGCACAGAGCCCTGCGGTACGAGCCTGTTGGGGACATTGAGTCCGCGGAAGCCGTCGTATCTGCAGAGTCCTCGCTACAGACAAAGCTAATCACACAACTACCAGTAGCAAAAAACATAAATTATAAATCAAGCCCATTAAAAAACCCCTCTACATTACACAACCCAGTCAGTAAATAGAAATCCATCACAAAATGTTAATAAAGATACACCATAATGTCTAGTTCATTCTAGAAAAAAAACACCACGCATAAAATAATTTAAATAAAGCATTCTATTGCTAGTTTACTTTTGAATCTACTATCACATTGAACTACGACCTTGAAATAAATCGTTTTACCTGGTACGACGAACTAGTGACTGATATGAACCAGATGGTTCCCAGATTTGTGTCGATCCACGTCTTACACCAAGACGAAAATCGCTTCTTTCCTAAAAATCAAAAACATATCTTACAAACAAATTTGAGATTTGTTTATTTGATTTACGCAATACGGATTTTACGCACACATGAACGAGAATTAATATAAATGTTTCTAACAAATAAAACTTACCTTTAACAATTTCTTTTCTTTTGACAATACTTTGAGTACATAGCGACAATCTCTTGAAAGTTTATTTAGATAATTCGTAACGGTATTCATGAGACTCTCGATAAAAACCCAAATAAATTTAAGCACGTTGATAAAAGCTCGAAATTTGCTTGGTGCCTCTGTAAATAATTATTTAATTATAAATAAATTAGATCGTCAAATAAAAAAATATATAAAGCGTACTTGGTGCATCGTCACTTAATAAAGACATTTCTTCTGGTGATCGTGCACTACATCCAGGTTTAGATTCTTCAATTTCATCAAATCTTGCTTCTTCTTGAATTGTAACAGGTCCGCGATCAGTACGACGTGGTGATCCTCTCTCCTGTAAATTGTACTGCATATATACACTTTACTCATACAAATTGTTAATTATATACACATTTCAATAAAAATCTAAAATTCGTCAATTTTTATCGAAATATCTTGACCAAATAATTGCAATTTAATTAAGTTGTTTAATCAGTTTATCGTTGAGTACGAATTTAGGATTTTTAATTGTACTAAATAGAAAAATGTCAGTAAAATAATACAATTATGGTGAATAAATATGGTATTATCTAAAACATAGAAGCAAAATAAACAAGCGAAATTATTAAAATTTATGATACATAAATGATAAATTTACAATATTCTTATTACCTATATACAACTTACTTATCTATACAATTAATACGCACTGTATACGTATTTATAGAAAATTTTAAAATAATGAGAAAATATACAAATATACTTCGGGAGATTTTTACATAATTTATTACTACATAACTAGTTAAAAATACATGTAACCGGTTAATTTAAGATCTTTAGTAACTTACCCAGTAGATTAAAAATGATTTTTTTTTAAATATTTTATACGTGATCGAAATTAACAACTCGCTCTCTGGCGGTGAAACTAATGTACTACAAAAATTGGTCATTACACCGGGCATTAATTTACCAATCAGCTGTTTGTACCATTAATGGCCAGCTGTCATTTTTTCATAAATATCGAAGGAACAAAATATCTATCAAATCTTACGAAGTAAATTCTTCGGATATCTCACAAATAAATTTTAAATAACAGTTACAATCAAAATACACTTTTAAAGAACACAAAATAAAAGATTCGGACTCCAAGAGTTTTTCGTTTTGGCAAAGAACGTTTGGAATCAGTTCACTTTAAAAGATATTTCACTTTGCTGGCTTTCGCGTGTCCAATCATAGCCTCTATCTCAACTGTCAAATACATTGGTCATTACGCCAGGCATTTTTATTAACGCTACTAGCGCCGCCAACGATAATTTCGATCACGAATAGCACTCAACATATTATTGTTAAATAAGGCCGCAGACTAACCAAAAGTCATACAAATAAGGATATTGTGCAGTGTGAATAAGTGCGTAAACATATACACATTTGACTTTTAATCAGTCGTACTTTACAAACATCCAGTTGGACTGAGGCCTTATTTGTTAATTATTTTAATACTAAAATTCTTGACGTTAAGGATTATTGATGAAGTGTTGCATGCGTAACATTGATTGTGACAGGATCAAAGGACATGGTATACGTTTTAAGCGAGTTACATACAGCATATTATTAACAAGCTGTTACACATTCAAATATTGATTCGATTTTTGTTACAAAAATCCGACTCTTGCGATTGATATTTACAATTGTAATGTACATTAAATTTTCAATTTAATATTTCAATTGTCTGGTTTGTAAAGCACTCGACACCAAACAATCGAAAAGTACAATGCGTTTAAAGTAAACAAATTATAGTAATACAATCATATGTATTATGATGGAGAAAATATAAAAACTAGTATATATAAATGAAGAGAATAAATTGCAAATCATATCTGTACATATTTAATGATCACAATGAAGAAATAATTCGATTTTTGTGTAAACTTTCTTAATAATCATAGTTGAGAAGTATTAGATTAATAGTATGATGAAGATACGAATTGGTTATTTACTGGTAATATATATTAATATGTGGAATTGCGCATCTTTAAATAAATATAATTGTACTAAGGTAAATAAAGTTTGTTTCCATATCATTTTTGATATTTTTTAAATTTATATAAGTATGTTCTGAGTATATATGTATTAGAAATTGATTTCGTCATTGTAATAAAAAAAATTGCATATAAAATGAAGACAGAAATAAAAAGAAAGCTTGCCAATTATTGTGTGCAATAAAAGTGTCAATGATTCTATGTGCAGGTGTTAGTAACTCACTGGTTTAAATAGAACAGGCAGAGGAGCGGACAAATGTGATCGAGTAGAAACACATGAGCGTTGACGAGCCAGTGGCATACTAGCTCGACGTTGTACCAAAGGTACAGAGGTCCTTCGCATTGCCGTCTCTATATCTGTCTTCATCGCATTGCTCATCAACTACACGCCACAATACAACAAACCAAACATCAACCTATCATAGGTGTAACACTTCCTTATTTAATAAAAAAAAAAACCAAAAGAAACCACTATCAAAAGTTACTCAAAAATAAGACAATTTAACTCAAGTAATTGGCATCTTATCTAAACTAAAAACAAAATCATATTTGTGTCTAATGAAAGCTAAGGTTGAGAACAGTATTCAAATCTGAAACGCCCATAGTACAAATAAAATACTTTGTCGAGTTACACGTATCGAATTTTCTTTTATACTCTGTACGCTACAGATTTTAATAAAATGTTTATACGCCACTGTGAATTACTCAGGATATGCACAACTAGCGCCAACAGCGGACAAATCTCTAATAAAACATGTACTAGAATAAATAAGTACATACGTAATAGGCAAAAAAAGTAAGCACGTGACAAAAGACGCGGGGATTGAATTCGTTCGCTTTCAACGCTGAGAGACATGTTAACCTTATGGCCAGAATCGGCGGCTCATTTATTTTGAGACATTACACTTGCATTTGTCGAAGATTCAATGAAAAAAATGTGTTAGGGGCAATAGAATAACCTTTATGTTATAGTGTTATGCAATTGCGAACATCTTTAATAAAGCTATATTTTCAAATTGAAAATGCATTTTATGTTAAATGCGCCTCTGCACATGCGCGACCATGCTCAATATGCTGCGTTTCTTTGGATTTTTACATTTTCTACAACGAAGCCAAACAAACGCAGCATATTGCGCATGGTCGCGCATGTGCAGAGGCGCATTTAACATAAAATGCATTTTCTATTTGAAAATATAGCTTTATTAAAGATGTTCGTAATTTCATAAACACTATAGCATAAAGGTTATTCTATTGCCCCTAACACATTTTTTTCATTGATTCATCGACAAATTCAAGTGTAATGTCTCAAAATAAATGAGCCGCCGATTCTGGCCATAAGGTTAACATGTCTCTCAGCGTTGAATGCGAACGAATTCGATCCCCACGTCTTTTGTCACGTGCTTACTTTTTTTGCCTATTAAATTTGTCTACTGGCGGTACTAATTTAACTATTTACGGTGCCCACTTTAAAAAAATAAATTTTAAGTGTATTTTTAGCCTTGGTGCAATTCAAAGTAAGGGTCAATTTTTGGTAATAATTCAAAAATGAGTTCTTTTAGTAGCCAGTAAGTGTAGTGTAGCTGAGTAGCACGACAAACCTATAAAAGGTTATTCCATCGATGAATTCAAAACAAATGCATTTCTGCATTACGAAAGTAATTATTCGCGTGAATTGCTGCAACCGGTCGCAACAATAATTGACGAAATATATTGTTAGTAAATGAAACGAATGATTATTAGTGTACGTATTTAAGTGATATAAATACCTCGCCAACAGTAATTTTGCCATCTGCAGTATCTGATACGTTTTCTTCCAAATCGTCATCCTTTTCAGTGATAAGATCCAGTTCATCATCATCCAAATCATCAAACATATAATAGTCACCGGACCGAATAGCTGGGGAAAATCATTAAATTAATATGCGAATTAAATACTAAATGTCACCGTAAGCTTCTGTACAAAACATTAGTTTTACATCAAGCAGTTCACCAAAAGCATTATATTACATTGCTGCAGTAATACTCATAAGATCTTTTAAATTTCTATATTATAAAAATATTTAAAATTTGTGTATGTTATAGACATACATATAAAGTCTTATAGAGTTATATAGAAAACTACTATTCGTAGTACGTAAGGAATATTTAAAACAAAATCTTTCATTTGTTACAACTTAATCGTATGAATATAGCTGCATATTTACACATTTTAATATAACGATCATTAATTGTCAGTACGGGAAAAATATATTACAATAACATCCTGAAAACATAGACAAACATTTTTCTGAAGCATTGCGTATGTAAGTATATTAACAGGTACAAGACGTAAAATACGAAACATCTTCTGTAAGTATAAATAAATTTGAACTGTAAAAAAATTGTAGGTATCTAATACGAACTATTAAAAGGGTAGTACATTATATATAAAAATAAAAACTAGTTCATGATATATTTAGACTAATTTTAAGTCAAAAACATATAATCTGAAGGTTCTGGGTTCGATTCTCAATGTCAAATAAAATTAAATATATATATATATATATATGTAGCGAATACTATTAATTTAAACGGTATACTTATATATTGTTATTAAAAGCATGCAAAAACCATATCCTGACAAACATTAGCAAAAATACCCTCATAAACGTCTGTAAATAAGAAACATTACCGTCACGATAAGTTGTTGCGACTTTACGCTGTTTTAGAGGCCGTGTACCGGGAAATACATGATCTAGAAATTAAGTTTTTTAAAATATATGTCAAATATAAGTATAAAACTATAAATAAAAAAATAAAAATATAACTTAAAACTAAATTAAAATTTATTTTTATAAACGTATTAACAAAGTGAATTAACTATAGCGCTAATATCGTTTATATGCGCAATAACTAATAATTACATTGATTTTAAGTAAAATTCGTAATAAAAAATGATTATATATTATTTTCAAAATCATAGCGTCTATAGCGCTTATAGAATTAAACAGAATATAGCAACATAACTTTTTATAACCAGTGCTGAGTATGATTGATTCACTTTGCTTACAGTTCCTTTAAATAATAACACAAAAAAATATTTTTTGAGAAATATAAATAGAAATTATTTAAAAAATAGAGCATGCTTATTCGTGGTAAAAATAAATTTATACAGTAATTACGATTAATTAAATTGAATAGACAATTTTTGTAGATAGGATGACGTTTTATATTATGACGTCATAGACTAAGAACTGTAATAATTACCGATACTTTGAAAGTATTTCACACGGCGAAAATTCATCAAATTATTTCTTTTTAGAATGTTGTTTATTTTTAAATATGTTGCAAAACATTAAAATGCGCATAAAAAATATATATCCAAAGGAAAACTTATATAGTATTATAAAAACAATAAACCTATAGTCCTTTTCTGTAAATGGTTGATATTTAAAAATATCTATACAAAAATTTGTTTTTACAAAAAAGTGATAATATTTAGTTCTGTACATGATTGTGTATGTACAACATAAGAACATACGGCATTCACAATAAAAAAAGATATATCTATGCATATATCTCTACAAAATAAATTGGAATTACATGTATGATGACTTTGTGGCGACCGAGAAGAATAAGAAAAAATCGATTGTCGTGGCGTAACTAAACTGCCCTGCATCCACGGTGGACCAATGCTCGTCTGCCGTTGATGTGTCGGCCTTTGCACAACGGTATCATCGTCATCATAAGGAGGTGGCGAGAAAACAGGAAAACTCTCATCCAAAGATGGCGCTCGTTGATTCAATTCAGAACCGGGTGGGGAGCTAAACGACATGCGTTGCGGCTCGAGGTAAGCGTCAAGCGACACGGTCATTAGAGCGGAACAAGGTGTTGGAGCTTGGGTTTGTAAAAGGGAACCGGCTCGAGGTGTCAACGGGGGAGGATCTTCTTCGTCTATAGGCGTGTGATAGCCTGCTTCCGGTGTATGCTCTGACGCTGACGTTGCCGATGTACACGATGATAAAGATGGCGAACGTGCCATCGGTGCACCATCGTCTTCATCATCATCCTCTAATAGTTACGCATTGCACACAAATTTTTTAAACATATTGGTTGCATCGTTTGCAATTACACAAAATACCAATTTCGATCAAAAAAACAAATATAAGTTTGAATATTACTTAAAAAAAAAACTTAATAAGTAAAATTTATATTAGACAAAACCTAGTAAAAAATCCTGTAATCGAAAGATACTAATTAGCTTTTGATTTTTAATCAATAAACTAAAAAATGCTCTGAAGTGAAGAACGTACTAAATCACGAACAATAAAAATGAGGAACGCAAACAATTAAAAACACTGCTCTCGAAGGACGCCTAAAAAAAACTTAATCATAATAAAAAAACAAACTTACCGACAAAATGATTAGTTTGTTCCTTAAACTTAGGCCCTTGTATCCGCTGTTGAGTGGCTTTGATTTTATCCATTTTCAATTTAATCTTCTCAAGTATTTTTCGTTCTTGATCGCTTTTCTGTCCCATTTGTTTATCACGCAGTTCTTCGATCAGATCAGCGCCACGTGATGCCAAAATCGTTGTCGCTTTCGATTCATCAACGATATGAAAGAAATTGAAACTATTGAATATGCGACGTTGCATTATCAGGAATCCAAAACACAACCCATCCCAAGCCAAACCGATATCCTCACGGGGCACCGGCGGACAGTAAGTCGGATCGACAATTCCCGCTAACGAAACGGTACTACCGAATTTTTTGATGCAACCAATACCAAGTAACCTCAGCAACCAGCATTCGTATATGTCGTTTATTAGTATACAGCCTAATATTTGTAAAATTGTTTTTGTCACGATAACAAATACGTTATAGCCCAATAACATGTTCCACCTGTAAAGAATTACTATAGTAATAATTTGTTATGATACAGAATATGTGTGAGAATCTTTGGAGTTATATAATGGTTTAACTTACGCTTTTAAAATTTTCGGAATCGGACGTAAATATAGATCTGATCCTTGCCATAAGAAAATAAACGAACCGACCAAATAACCAATGGAGAATAAATTTACTCGATTTGTACCAGCCAAAAAGACTATTGCTAGTGTGACGTATATAAAAATTAATAATATTCCACGTTTAAATATATCAAGCCATGTGCTGAAACATAAACATATAAAATTGATGGATTTAGTGGTTGAATTAATTAAAATAAACACTTGGTAGTGTGACAATTTTAATTTTTATTATAAAAATTGTGAAACTACCAAGTGTTTGTTTTAATTAATAAACATATAATCTCTCTCTCTCTCTCTCCCACATACACACTTTTAAAGTAAGTATTTGAATAACTTTAAGTATTTGGTATAATTTTGGAGTGAGTTTGAAAATTACCGAATATAAGTGATGAAATCAGGAACTGGATTAATGAAACCTGGTTGTTCCACCAGATGTACAATGGATTGATTAGATCCGCCTGGATATTCCGTTTCTAAGCCATCGTAGCGTCGTTCGACACGAAATACTATAGCTTGTCGAGCAACCAAGATCAAAAGAATTATATCACATATAAGCTTATGTGATGATGGCGGAAACTGGTTATCCAATAAGTACATCCAATCCTGCATGCGACGTAAGCGTTCATCTTCACCATCAACATCCCATGGAAATTCTAAAAAAACAAAACGACCAATTATATTCAACCCAAATATACAATTAAGGAATATATTCATTTTTAATGAAAAGACACTTACCAACGCATAATCCTGGTGGTAATCCAACAGCCATAAAATACTGCAAGGGTAGAACGAACGCGATGAAACACAAATAAAAGTTCCAAATTCTACTCAACAATTTCCGGGACACAACAAACATAAACGACAACCAAAATCCGTAAAGCACTGCGTAGAAATCCATGCGGATGCCGATCAAACCAACAGTTGCCATCAAACACACCTCAACACCGAATTTATAAAAACCATAATTCATCAAATATTTAACACAATTTAAAACATTTTTATCCGCATCTACCCGGGTGATTTTCGGGAACATAAAGAACGGACGACTGATATTATTGCCTTTCTCAATTCGATGCAACACTTGGCGAATCGATACAATCGCCCGAACAGTTACAACTAATATAAACCCGATATACCATTTTACAAGCGATGACAACGAGTCACCATTTTCCAGTTTTTGAAAACCTAACCATTTTGCACTGTTAAATTCCGTTGCATTTGTAGTTGTATTCGTTGAATTCTAAAACAAATTTAACAATGAAAGCAAATTTACTATTTTGCTCATATAGAACTCACATCACAATAAACGTCCCATTTGGAATGATCGATATATTTAATTTGGTAAATCATTCGTGCCAACAACATCACAGACACAATGATAGCACATAAATGTATGGCTACAGTTTGCGTTTTTCTGCCAAGTGTTACCGCTGTAACTGATAACAATAAAATTGCAAAATGAATTGCGCACGTATCATATACGGCCAATAACATCGCAATTAATAGTACGATTTTAAACATATGCAATTCTAGGAATAGCCATATATGATTTAATAAATGTTGGAATTGGTGATATATATAAGATAAAAGATCAATTAGTTTGCCTCTATCTGAAAAAGAAAAACACCTTATTATTTGATTGTATGGTATATATACATCTTCAATCGTGAGTGCCGCTACTCACTCGTATTTTCACGATTTTAAAGAATTTTTTTTTTAATATTTGTGATTCACAGTACTAAGATATTATATAATTAAAAAATGAATTAACTTACTTTTCCAATCTTTAAGGTGTAAGTGAGGTCGTTGAATAGATTCCGTATCAGTTTTCTCACTGCTTGGGTCCCAGGGACCTCCCTGCGCTGAACTAGCGTCAGATCTAACTTCTTCAACATCTCGAGTGACACTCGCTTGCCGACTTTTTATATCGGATATTTCCAAGAAATCTTTATGGA
The DNA here is from genome assembly GCA_944738965.1 of Nebria brevicollis. Taxonomy (NCBI): domain Eukaryota; kingdom Metazoa; phylum Arthropoda; class Insecta; order Coleoptera; family Carabidae; genus Nebria; species Nebria brevicollis. The sequence continues at coordinate 10,530,845 of OX122907.1, forward strand.
AATAGTGTACTTGTATAACAGTTATAACGACAAAAAATGTCGGGGTTAAAAGACGAACAAACAACTGTTTTGTTTCGTATGTTTCCAATCCTATATCTAGCTGTCTGAAAATCGAAAAAAATTATGTATCAATTGATATTTAGCAATTTTCTATAATGGTAAATAATGTACACTTACTGTTCTGGAGGTATATGAAGATATTCCGTCCAATATTCGGAGAAATGATCAAATTGGTATGTATATACTAAAACTAAAGTTAACATTGAATAACCAATAACAGTTATCCAAAAACCATACATGATTTTTCGCCAAACTTGAAACGACAACTGAAAATCATTATTAAATTATAATATTTACTTAAGCATAAAATAGTAATTAACAGTACCTGGAAGGTGAGAATAAAAAATAAAAATAAAAACATATAAATAATGCGGAATCCAGTCATTCGTTCCCCAGTAATGGCCACCACAAATAAATTAATAGCCACAACCCAAATCCAGGCTTTCGTTAAGATTTTTTTCACAATTGCGCCCAACTTTTTCATTGTTTGACTGCCTTTTGTTTCATTTTCTTTGTTGGTTATCGCAGTGGTTGCAGTTCCAACAGTAACTTGTAACGGTGCCACCATATCGGCTAAAGCAGATGTTTGCCGAGCTTCTTGTCTTTCATGCATAAACTGTCTTAAAGTTATCCAGAACATAGTTGTGAATAAGCATTTCGCCAGTAATGTTTTGCATGGTAGTATTAAAATTTTCTCAAATCCAATTTGAGCTAAATTTATATTTTGCACTTTTGATGGTAGTTCGTCTTCTGTTAAGTTCATACCGTACACGTAAGCCGATAATAGTAAGAAGGTGGCGTACAGAACGAGAAACGGTGCTGATCGCAACATTGCTCTTCGTTGGTTGGGCAACAACCAAAGTAAGTTTGCCCAAAGTAGCAAGACGAAAGTTAACCAACTATGAAATGTGATACTCCATGCCTTTAAATTAAAAAATATAAATAGTTTTTGTTGCCATATCAATCACATCGCACATATTAGAACCGAATATAATAAATCTGGCGCTTGTTTTGAATGGTCTACTGATAAACATGGAGGATCTGTACGGCAGTGACGTCATGTTTTTACTTTCTTATACGCAGTATAAGTAAGTATTGTAGTCATGAAAAATTTCGAACTCGAGATTTTAACGGAAATATACGTTTTGACCTTCCCTGAATCCATTCCGACTATTTTTGGAATGACGTCCGTCTGTGTGTGTGTGTGTGTGTGTGTGTGTCTGTGTGTGTGTCTGTGTGCGTGTATGTGAGCGCTCTACAGCCCAAACGGCTAAAGGGAAAATTATGAAATTTTAAACTTAAGATTTGTATGTGCCTGGCACGAAAACCTCCTATTTTTGAAAACCATATTCCGACCGGAAGTGCATGTTTACCCTAGTCATTTTTTGCAGTTTCTGCAATTACTCAAAAATGGTTACAGTTACAGAAAATTTTTGTGAACAAATATTAATGATATTTATATTTAGCACAACTTTTGTTTGAATCTTTTTTCCAAAAAAAATACTGGTTTCAAAATAAATTTCTGCTTATTATATATATTGTTACATAAATCGTATCATCTGCGCCTGTCAATTGTTTAACAAAATAGACTTAAATAATTTGAAGTTTGACATTTAATATTTATTCTAAGATACATATTTAGTGTAAAAGCGATCTAAAGGTTAGAACAAATACTATAAATTAGAAAAATAATGTAACTACGATATGGTTTAGCCCATATGCGGATAAGAAAGTTCGGTGCATGACACTGCAGATATTTTATAATGATATTATATTAATTTTGTTGTATATAGTAAATTACTCATATTTTCAGCAGAAATTAAAATATTATTAAGTCAATTAGATATTAATTGTGCGATGTGAAAAGTGAATCACTACATATTTAGATAGTTACCATCATTATGATGTTAGTAGCGATATATGAAGACCTTACTAATACTTGAAATACAGAAGCCATTCCAAATATCATATTTTCCAAGCAACTAGAATGCAATTCTTCTTCTGCTGTTCCTTAAACAAATGTTATATTTAAATACATGTATGAATTACAACATTTCTTAATTTTTTAAAATACGCCACTATAACTAGCAAATTTAATAATATAAGCAATGTTAGCTTAGAGTTATCTTAAATAGCATTTAGCATAAAGTATATGAATAAATAATAATTTTTGAAATTAAATATAGCGCGTTTCTAAATCCATATTATAACTACTATCTTAATACTGTTCACCTGTGGATGATTAATTAAATATTATATTGAAATCTCACCTTTGCTTAATGTCTCCATCGGAATATCATCCTTTCCATCCCCAGTAACTGTAATACTTCCAGTTGAATCTTGTAGTATGCCTGATTTTGGGCCGGTACCATATTTTCGAGATGGACTTACGCCTCTGATTAGCTATTAATATAACGAAAATTTTACAATATAACTGTATATGTACCGTACAGTAAATATACATTATATTAAAATTATAATCATGCGACATACGTCCATGCTGAATTTCACAAAATTTAAAACAAAACACATTTTGAAGCTGCAGTAGAACAACAAAAAAAGCAAGAATTTTAATTGAAAAACAGCAACATATTATGGCATATTAGCACAACAAGAATAGGGAAACATTTATTTAAGTTCTAACATACCAATAGTTTCTTAAACTATAAATGATTATAACTTAGATATTTTAAAAGTCAAATATCTTCGTTAAGGATCCTTTTGTCATTAGCTAAACGAAAAAGGTGACATATATTTTAATTTATTTACAACCTCCACAACACGCTGCAGTATTTTTTGTTCGATTTAATTAATCCCCTTTGCTTTTACGTGCGGAGCTTTTAAGATCTGGAGCGCTTTGAGCAAATAGTTTCTGTTCTAAGCGATTCAAATCCTAATCACGAATAAGCCGTAGTACACTACACTAAATTACTTTAGTCGAAAAATGAATTTTAATTAGCTTGATAGCTAAATATAATTTTAATGTTTCTTAGCCGCCATTTTAGACTGTTTACAATACTGCTACGATAATAAAATAAATTTCGAATTAAGTTAAATAAGTGACCGAATTTTAAATCAATTCCAAATAAAATTTTTATTCATTACCAAAATGGCGGTTGTAGGACATATGTAATGTAGTGTACGTATTTTATGTTTAGTCTTCACTAATTGTAAGTAATAAATTTGATAATTATTTGTATAATTATCAATATGCAGCGTGTTACGGATACAAATTATAACACCATTTTCTGATTTCGTATTATTTATAAAGTGTGTTTACTTTAATGGACTCCAAATTTTTCAAATGATTTTTGTTATTTTTAAGCTATTTTCAGAGCACCATCAACAAACAATAAACAACGATGTGTTTATGAATGAATTGTTTGTTTTTAAAATTACCATAATAAATTATTAATATAATTTAAAGGAATATAAAAATTAAATACGTCAGTTTTATAGCACACTTTATAAATATAAAATAATAATAAATTAGTATTTCGGCACTTAACGCAACTTTGTGTTTATTAACCAAATTTGTCTCCCATACCAAATTATAGTACGCGTTAAGCGAAGAACTACTTAAATAATGATTCCAATTACATGTTCAGTGCGCACCTTCTTTCCTCTATTCTAAAATCTTATTCGAGCGCATATATTCGTAAATAATCCTTAATTTGATGAGTACACAAGATTTTGGAACGTAGGTCAGAAGATGCGCACACCGAAATTGCAATTGTCAAACACTATAAATAAATGAATAGAAGAAAAATACATACTGGAGTTTTTTCAGATGGCGTGTGCACCTCTGTAAAAACCTAAAATCCAAGCCAATCATCAAAGAGCTGAATAAAATATAATTAAAATAAGAATTAAATTATATTGCATAAGCAGAAGAATGTTAGTTGACCATCGTTAACAATTATACATTTATGTTTGTTATCTATGTACATCTTAAATATGTAAAATTTATCGAAAACTGTATCAGATACAAAACGCATTCATTACTAATAAATGCTTATTATAGAAATTATATAATTAAAAACATTTCACAATCTGATATGAAATGTGGCAATTAATTTCGTAATAATAAAATATTTACATTAAATAGCAAATTTAGGAAACGAAATGTATCTTTAATTGAGTATTTTTGGAAAATAAACTAAAACATACTAAACATAACGTTACTAGTTTTTAGCTTAATAATGACAAAAGCATTTTCGATCAAATATAAAATTTCCCTCAATTTTCTAAAAAAAGTTATCAATTAGAAACAACATCTATGATCAATTTCTACGATAATCTTACATCTGTAGTGACGTTGCTACCTATAACACTATTTCTTTACAGAATCAAGCACTATTTAATATTCTACAAAAAATGTATAATAAATAATGAAAAAAAAATTTTTAAAAAATGCATACATCAAAACTAATAAGTGACTACATCATGACAATAAATAATTGAATAAACCCCGAGCTTACTCGAACTTTGCGAGTAGCAGTTTGCCATTTTTGATGCGTCGTTGCAGCTCTAACAAGCCGCCGATTTGACAATCGTTGCGACATTTGTCGATGCAACGGTCCGTTAAAACTTCCATCAAGACGTGAAAAAGTTCCCGTTTTTTTGGGTGCCTGAAATAGTTAGTTAGTATATAGTAAGTAGAACAATGCAATCCGTAAATAACCATTTTGCTAGGCGTTCAATGTTATTATTAGTAGTGGATATGCAAGTCTATCACATTTTAATGCGTCACACCACTATTAAAAACATTTTGTTAGATTTGTTAGTTAATATATTACAAAAACATATTTTAACATTTTTACAATTTATAACACTTATTTTTTTTTAAAAGAATTTTATAGATTGACCAAACCCAATTAATATTCATAATTCAACGTGTATATAAGCCTTTTATCCACTTTAATGCGTATAGACACTTAATACAGACGCTAATCATTGTATATAATTATTAAATAGTGCCGCTAAACAATGCTTAATAGCATTGGGTTTCGAACCCAATTTTAAGTTACCGCATCAGTTTTAATCCTTAATTAGGCTTTACGTTTTTTATTATTTAATTATCTTTACTTACTGTATCACCCATTTAACTAAATATAGTATAGTAGTATAAGTGTATAATATATTTATAAAAATAAAGTAAATATTCACCTGAGGCATCAATAGTAATTTAGACTCGAGCGCAAGTATATAATATAACCATAGCAGCCATATTGGATTGAGATAGCTCGCCCATTCGACATCATTGTAATGTATGGAGCCAGCGTGGTCACATGTTGCATTCATTATAGGCGTCAATCCAAAATATCTATCAATATAAATAATTAACGATGGTCGTGTGTTTTTAAGTATGTACATACCTTGCGTATGTACTATTCGCGTCTAGAAGCTCTTGCGGCCATTGAAACTGATAGGCGTATAGCGCAGAAATATGAAAGAATGCCACGAACATTACAATGCGCAAAACGTAGGCGTACACTTTTCGCAGTTCTTTGTAACAAGCCCAGAATGTGGCAGCGCCGAGGAATATTAAAAAGTAAAATAAACCTGGCACGGATGGTCGTAAGCAACCTGCTATGCATAATGACGCCAGCGATAGATATCGCCCTAAAACATTAAAAATCATTATTAAATTAAAGCAATGTAACATTTTTGAAAAAAAAATGTTCAAAATATTAAGATCTATAATTTTTATTCTAACTATTTAATAAGTCAAATCGTTTTTGACTCTTTGCAGAAACCGTAAATAATGATTAGAGTAAACATGCACTTACGGTTTGAATATTCTTTTCAAAAATAAGTTTTCTAGGAGAGCCTACACCAAACTTAAGTTTAAAGTTTCATAATTTTACCGTAAACCATTTAGGCTGTAAAGCGCTCACGAAAACACACACAGACGTCATTACAAAAATAGACAAAATCAACTCAGGGAAGGTCAAAAGGTATATGTCCGTTAAAATCACTAAATCGACATTTTTCATGATTATAAATATGGTGAATGATTTACGTATATGTTCATGTATAGTCGGATCCACGAAACTTGATCATTTTTTTTTGGCATGTATCACCCACTACGTTTATACAACACTTTTAAACGGAGCAGATCTAAATAAAATCAAGGAAAATAACAGTTCAATTCGGTTTTTTTTCTTCTTCAAATAACGCCAACCTACTCAAAATCATGCTTTTGGCCCGTTTTAACAATGTGAAACAATAATGTGACATTTAAACAATAATATACGAAGTATGACGAAATATGATGGAATATAAACGTGGTTGCGTTTGTTGTTATTAATACGGCGTTTGCGTTACGTAAAGATGTACGTCTATAAGCTTTAAACGACACTATCGCACATATTATAAAAGACATCTACATTATTTTTATGTCGTTACTTATATCTGACTAAGGAATGTAAAGAATGTTCAAGTTCCGTGAATTCTACTATGGGTGCTTTCCAGCTAGGTACAAAGTTAACACTGTGTAACACAGTGTATGATACTTGCGTTCCAACTACGCCAGAGTACGACTCTACTCGACTCTGCCATACTCTGCTAAAAAGCAAAGTCTGGTGCTGTTTTGGTAATTCGCATACCAACTTTTAAAAAATTTACATGTATGGTATCACTGCGTGCCGCGTAAATTACAACAAACCCATATTGTACTTGTGCATTTTCGGCTTGGATTGATATGTTAAATATTTAATTAAATTGCACACTTCGAATTTGATTAATATAATTCATTATTAATAGGTTCTTATTGAATTTGTCAGGATCTAGGGATAAATGACTTTCGCGCACTCTATTGGGTAGAGTACGTAACTCCTAAAGTGTTCCAACTAGCAATCGACACAGTGTTTGAGAATGTCTGACGTTGTTTGACAAAGTTCCCTTGCTGGAAAGCACCCTATATGTATGTGTGTGTGTGTGTGTGTATTTCTATTTTGTTGTTTCATATTACATTTAAGATTATTAAATTACAAAATAAGTTATTTGTTGGGATAAATTGCAAACGAGTTACATTATACGGAATCTGGTAAAAAACTGTTTTTTTTATTTTCGCTTTTTATTCGTATGGATAATGTAATGAAATTGATCTTACCTGCGGTCATAAAGAAACCAGATTTCGATTTTGTCGGTTTGGCAACAGGAATATTATTCCCTTCTTCGGAAATCGATGGATTATTCTTGTGCTCCGAAACAAGTTTGCCGCAAAGCGAGTATATTGCAACCGACGCAAATAGCATGGTAATTTCGGGTGACAACCATATTATAACGTCAACCGCTGACAAATCATCTAACTTAACAAACCCTATATGTCTTAGTAGTTTCTCTAAGAAGTTACAATCGTCTAAAAAGTAACCATACGGCGGCAATGACAATAAAACGATTTGAAATGTTAACTGAGATATTGATGTTAGAAAAGATATGCAAATCACTATTTTTAAATAGCATCCTGTATGACCTGCAATTAAAAGAAAAGCACATATAATCTAACCTAAATACTAAAGTCAACCAATTTGGGCGCTGGTGATTTTACCTGTCATACTACGTGGTGTTGGCACAGGAACAATAGGAAGATATAGTAATAGCAACAGGTACAAAGCCGACAGTACTGAGGGCCGAAATATTATTGCTAAAACAAAAAACAATTATTCATTTATTCATATTAATCGATAAAAATTAAACGAATTTATTAATAACTATTAATAATAAGTTATAAAATCACAAATGTAGATTTCTTATTTTTGTATCGGACATCTATATGTTTTACATAAAATTATATGCATAGCTTCCTAGATAAGTAATTCGTAACTATTACAGAAACAATTTTGTAATTCATAGTCTTTATAAAAAAATTGTAAGTAACTATAAGAATGTAAGAAGCAAGCAGATTTTTCTAGTTTTGCAACGAACCATAAACAGATTCCTTAAGCGTATGTTGTATGTCAATCATCACAAATCCAAATACGTGTTTTAATATTTATTTTAAGTTATTTTGAAATCATAGTTTTCTCACATGTGACTCAATACACTTAATTACGTTCGTTAAATAACAATATTAATAATTGTTTGAAATCGTTTATTTGTGAATAAAATTCTTTACTAAATAAATATTAGCGTTTCCAATATATATAATTTTAAAACCGCTAAAGTTCCATGTAAGTAGTATCTCTTATCAGAAGATATTACACCAAAGTTAATATTAAAAAGAATTATCAAAACATTTTTTTAATATTTTTGGCAAAACTTTGACCTTCAGATCTCAAACATCGTGATTGGAGAAAGTGGATTTAAAATGCGAACAGCACAAATGATGTGCCTGTAGATTATACAGGGTGTAACAGCGAAACGAGCTACCTCGAATAACTTCTATGTTATTAAAGATACAATAAAATAGTATAAGACAATCTTATGCAGGACCAAGGGGGACATCCAACTATAAAAGAAAATTTTTTTTAAAACCAGTGGTTCTCAAGCAACAACACAAAGTTATGTTTTTTCAAATGAGATGCCATATATTTTTTAAACCCATTCGATAGAGTTTTTTTTTCTGAATTCCATTATGTATTCGTTTCATACCTTTACATAAGTAAAATTTTGAGAAAAATGCGATTGAAAGTTAAATAAATTTTATTTTTATAGTTACTTTTCAGTTGGCTATGAAACAAGATTGAGCTTAAATACAACGAAACATAAATTAAATACCTTAAATTATTTGTTATTTACTTTATAAATAGTGTTATAAAGTAAATAACAAATAATTTAATGTATTTAAGCTCAATTTTGTTTCATAGCCTACTGAAAAGTAACTATAAAAATAAAATTTATTTAACTTTCAATCGCATTTTTCTCAATATTTTACTTATGTAAGGGTATAAAACGAATACATAATGGAATTCAGAAAAAAATTCTCTATCGAATGGGCTTAAAAAACATATAGCATCTCATTTGAAAAAACATAACTTTGTGTTGTTGCTTGAGAACCACTGGTTTAAAAAAATATTTTCCTTCATAGTTGGATGTCCCCTTTGGTCCTGCATAAGATTGTCTTATACTATTTTATTGTATCTTTAATAACATAGAAGTTATTCGAGGTAGCTCGTTTCGCTGTTACACCTGTATATGTTAAGTTTGGTGCAAATCCGTTCAGTATCTTTAGAGGAGAAGGAGCGACAAATGTTGGTCTTACGAGCGAGCATCCAAATGTATGCGCCATTATTATTATATATTATACTATTAACAGCGAGCTGTGAAATTTCACACGTGACGTCATAATAATGTATATTTTAACAGTGAACTACTGAACTTTGCCTCAAGTTGAAGCGTGATATGTTTATTTAAAGATTGCTAATTTTCCATTTACTCAAAACACTCCTATCACGTAACACTCAATCATATTAATCCATTTATACCGAGGACAACCCCCCATTCTCATCCCGTCCCATTGAAATCGAGTCCATTTGTTAATCGATCACTCCATATTTTTTCAATGTGTCAAAAGCATGTCATTTGTCCACTCAGCGTACGCTAGTTTTTTGAATGAACCATCCCTTCGAAAACTGTTTTAGAAATAGGTACATGATGTTCACGTGTTTTTTTTTTATACCTCGCCCATCTGACCTAATTACATTTGTGTTGGTGTACTCGCACGCATGACCCGACCCCGATTAATATCTTTAATTAAATTAAAATGATCACTAACAAGCGACAAATACTGATTGTTACATACGTCTATATCAAAGGCTTTTTTTATAATTGCCGCTACATGTGTTCCGATCGAAAGATATTATATACGGTCGTTTTTTTATTTATTAAATTTTAAAAGCATAAATGATCGAATTTCAATGTTATGGATTAAAAGAATTAAACTAGTAATTATTATACCAAATTCATGTTAGCCCTACATTTTAAATACAATTCCCAATTCCTGAATCCTAATATATATACAAATCATATATTTGGATGTTAGTCTCACTCAGTCGTTCGTAAGACAAAATTTGTCGCTCCTTCTCCTCTGAAGATACTAAATAGATTTATACCAAATTTGGTATATAGAATCTATGGATACACAATTTGCCCCGTCCGCATTTTAAATCTACTAGACCTTTTATTTCCGGTATTATTGGAATTCTAATGTTTTAGTCCTTACAACATTAAAAATATTTTATAAGTTCTTAAATATTGATTTGATGTTATTAATTACATTTTGTATAGGTAAGCTACGTTAAATTAAAAAAATGCTTGTATTTGTTAACTTTTATTAATAAAATCCACAATAATATGTTACCATATCTGGCATATGTATATATAATAAAATATTTATTGAAAACTAATATTACACAAATCTAATAACAAATAAACAGTATTTTATTAATCAATTGATAAAAAACGGCGATATTGAGTGATTTATATCATAAAACTTCATCCAATTTATAAAGGTAGCTTAAGTACGGATATTTGTTACTTTCTGATACGCAGTATAAGTAAGTATTGTTTTATTTATGTTTTTAATATAAAATGAAACGATATATAACAAAATATGACTGAATAACTGACCAGTACGATTTAAAAGATAGGTACTGCACCTATTTTGTGTAGTATTGTAGCTTAGATTCTTATACATACCTAACCTAACCTTTACTGTAAAGAACCATGCATTTACATGGATTGTCTAACAGTGGAAAATATTTCATTGTGCTAATTATCAATATTAACAATCATATAATAAGACTAGAATACAACATATAGGTCTGTGGTGCAAAATCAACTAATATAATTTTCTTTGAAATTGCATGCACTGATTGCTTGATTTATTTAAATATTAATTATAATACTCACACAATGTAAGGCATATTGGTAGCGCAATCCTTAGGAGACTCATACAAATAAGATAGTTGGCCATTTTTTTCGATTATCTATAAAAAGGAAAATATATAAAAATACACCTGTTTGTATATGTGTGTATAAATGTGTGTGTGTGTGTGTATTAATAATTGACAGATTTATCTCATGCACAGAATGAATAATCACAAAATTTTGCATTTTATTTCGTATTCATTTCGGTCATTCAACCGTATGTAATTTAGTTAAAACCATTCATCACATTCCTAGACAAAATTGACCCAGAACTGGTTATAATAGATCCAAATATATTTAAAACAGCATCAGTTTGTTAAAGAGTTATATTCAGAATTACTATTTGCATAATTTTAACAACACATGTTTGTGAATTTAAACTACATATAATTGTATGCCTTTTTTTAGTACAATGATTCACGTTTATAAAATAATCAAAAAACCTATGACCTAATGAAAACTGACTGATAACGATTGAGTATATTTATTAGAGCATTTCTATTTTGGGTATTTGTCTGGATTCAACAGTATTTGTGTAATTTTAAACGGAAATAAAGTGTCAGACACCACACCCCATATATTCTCACCCCCTAATCTTGAAACTTTAAATACACTTATAATCTAAAATAATTTATTTTGTGCCCTAATTTTAAAGTATATTAATCTACATATGCTTATTCTGCCACACCCAGCATTCAGTCCCCCACACTACCATTTATTATTTATAGAGAATTTATATTTGTAACTGCACAAGTACGCAAATCCACAAATATGAACTCATCAAAGAGAACATTTATGTGCGAAGTACATAAATAATCCAATCAAAAATACCGTGAAAACAAGTGTTTATTTTTGTTAAAATTATTATTATATTTACTGACACTTTTATTACTCCATTGACGTTGAGCAGCAATAACACATAAATTGGTTTTATCGAAATGCTATTAAGAAATTTAAAAGTGCATAAAAGCGTTGTAATTTTATTTTTAATTTACATATGAAATCAAATTTAATTCCCGCAAAGCCCCTAGAGGGCTAGATAACAGTTTAACCTAGACGAATGAAATACATTTCGCTATGTGGAGCGCGTGGTTCATATTTATTTATACTCTTTAAAACTAGAGAACCACATAAGATAATTGCACGCCGTATTTTTTATGTGATTCCTAAATAAATTCTACGTGTTTTATTTCGCGACAGCATATGTCTATCTATTATAGAAACATTTATAGAAAATTCCAAACATTTCGCGGGCTAATACGATTTATGCTATATACTTACAAGTATATTTCGTGTCGCCTTAGTTTAACCTGGTTTAACCTAGAGTGACTAGATATATAAGAGTGTGGACGATAGCTTCCCAGCCTGTGATTGGCGCCGCCATAGTTTGTCTAAATGTTCAAACGAAATGCATTGCGTTATATGGAGCGCGCGGCTCATATTTTCTTATACTCTTTAAATCTAAAGGACCAGATAAGATAATTGCACCTCGTATTTTTTATGTTATTCCTGAATAAATTCTGCGTATTTTATTCCGCGACAGCATAGGTCTATCTATTATAGAAACATTTATACTAAATTCCAAACATTTCGCGGGCTAATATAACTATTTGTGCTGTATACTTGCAAGTACATATATTAGTGTTATACATTTCGCGAATCTCTTGAAATAAACACTGTTTATTATGCTTATCACATTTATTAATTCAAACTGTGTATTTTAAAATTATGTTTATACCGTAATATTTGAGCGCGAAATGTTTCGACTTTTGTATAAATGTTTCTATAAAAGATAGACATATGCTGTCGCGGAATAAAATACGCAGAATTTATTCAGGAATAACATAAAAAATACGGGGTGCAATTATCTTATCTGGTCCTTTAGATTTAAAGAGTATGAGAAAATATGAGCCGCGCACTCCATATAACGCAATGCATTTCATTTGAACATTTAGACAAACTATGGCGGCGACCAATCACAGGCGGCGAACCTGCGCTCTATGCTTTGGATAGGGACTACTCGTCGATTGTCCACACTCTTATATATCTAGCCACTCTAGTTTAACCTAATAGTAAAATATGACTCTTTAGCAGATGCAACCTGAGCATATTATTTTAATCTGTATTTACACATATAACATTAAATATAAAATAATAAACATTTGTGTGTTAACAGCTTTGATTTGTAATATAGAAACAGCAATAAAAAAATATTTGTGCTTATAATACAAAACAATAATAACTATAACAATTATTTATAATCACAGCTGTAATTGTTATTGTGTTTGCAACATTATATTTCCATCGAGTGTATTATTACATTTAAATATATATATTCTCACACAACAATAAGAATTGAAAATTGCAAAAACATTTACGTACGATAACATTTCGCAATTAATTTACTCAAACACACTGACAGGTAGTTTCAAGGAAATATGAACATAGTTCCTAAATTATCTTGCAATATGACATCACACATATAACAGCATGATTCAGTGCACATACAATTCTAAAGTATGAATAATAAGTTTTATTTACATAAATTTGATGCTTAACTATGCACATCCGTACTCATTACCAAAAATATACTAAATATATAATAGCACACATAACACATGCGTTTACCCTTAAAATAAGTGGCAATGGCTCCAGTTTACCTTCTTATACGAAGTAATAAGTGCGCGCGCGCGTATGTCTGTGTGTATATATGTAGGTATGTGAGTATATGTGTGTTTGCGTGTGTGTGTGTGTATATGTGTATGTTTGTGTGTATCAAACCACCAAATTTTGGAGTAATTTTGTAACCTTTCAACCAATAAGGAATGTCAAATTGAGCAATATATTAAAATCTATAAGTATTTTATAAAAGAACCGGTAATATTTTAATTTAATGTCCTATTAACGGAGCGCAAGTTATAATTAACTTCGATAAAAGCGAGAGTAAACGTACACGGAGAAATAACATAGTTTCCCGAGTAATTTCCCAAGCTTTGAGTCAGTTCATTTTATCAATCAATTTTGCTGGATTTTATCTCTAAATTTTAATCTCCCTATTTACCTTTCCCCTACCACATATTTATCTTGTAAGCGAAATGAAGATAATAAAAACCTAACCGGTGATATTGTTTGTTGTATATAAACAAAACCATAACAATAACACCGGTATGAAATAATTGGCCTATTTTATCTAACATCTACCTGCCTAAAATGGGAAAGGTCCACTGAGCTTTTGGCAAAAGCATACGTCATAGTATCAATAAATACCACCTGCTAAAACCCGAAAATACTGCGGTATGGGCAACATTTATATAATAGACAACAACAACGCGGACTAAATATTACATAAACTACAATTTTTTAAAGAAACAACTAAAAGTTTATTTCATAAATTCACATAATATTCAATTTTCTTAAACATATTCGTTAATAAATTAATATTATGTATATATTAAAACAGTTAAACCAATTTATTATCATAGACTTGTATCATTAGAAATATAAAAAAAACACCCCGAATCTAATATTTACTTATGTTATAAGAGAATTAAATGGGCATACGCATACGTACTTTTAATTTGACATGTAGTGATACACCTATCATAACACTCACAAAACGTCACTAGTAACTTTTGTATAATTTGAAAATGTCACAAAATCGTAAATCCACTTATATTAAATACTTATATGTTCGTACATTTAATAATAATAATAAAAATAAACAACACTGACACGTTCCATCGCCATTTCACGGCGAGTTACATGCGAATGAGATCATCCTTCGTGACAGTTCATCCAGAAAACATTAAGAATGCGGACGCCCGCACTCGTTATTTATTTTTGATGCGCTATTTTAGTTTAGCTACATTCCGCAACAGCGCTACCAAAGCTACCAAAAGCCCTATTCAATAAGCATTAATTTAACCGAGTATAAAATATATCTATAGTCGAGAATTTTTAAATAATTCGTGAATAAAACTAAACAAATCGTTTAGACTTATAAAAAAATATATTTCTCAAACAATCTTATTAATACTTAAAATTACATATTTAAAAATTCTTTACATATTCATTAACTTTCAGTTGAGAACACTAATTTTGACTAATAAATAATTTTAAAAAAAACAAACTAGACAATTTTGTTTATTATTTATTTTTGTTTTAATATAATATTAAAATAAATTGGCATTATTTCTATTTGTACATTTTTTGTACAATATTCGTGTTTTCTTTAAAACTCTGTGAAATGTTATATAAGAATTGTTTACATTGGCAACACTGTCACTAGCTATATGCTCAATTTATTTTCAGATGTTTTATTTCTAACAGTGTAGTAGTAGTAGTTTGGTTTAACGCGAATTCTATTGCTGGTGCGGTGCCCCAAATTTCATCATGGCGTTGATATTAAGAAGTGTCATTCCATCATTAACTGAGAATATCATTAATAAAACGGTGCTGAAGGTAAATTGGCTATTTTTAATGAATCCGACAAATCAATTGCTTCACACCCTCATCGCTAGAAAAAGTTGGCAAATGTCATTTTTCCTCGGACCATTATATAATGAATTAGTTAATTTACTGTTATAATTCAGGCTTTAGAGCGTTTTTTACGCATAGATTTGCAAAAAAATATGTATGCCAAAATGTATTGATTTTTGACTGAAATAGTTCTTGAGTCTATTTAATATATAAATTATTTATAGTCCTTTTTTAGTATGTTAATAAAGGCCTAATTAAATACAATTGCCAAATATCGTTATACTTTGATTATCAAGTGTTACAAACATGTTACATTCAAAGTACAAGGATCACTAGAAATTTATTTGAGATTAGGTGTTTTTATAGTTAATTCAATAGATAACAATAATATTAATTCGTCTTTCTAAATATGTATGTCTAGTGTAAGATTATATGTCAGGTTCACAGAGCTCTCTATTCTCTATGAACTCTTACCTAACCTAATTTTTATTCATATGTATAAAAAACGTAGATAAACAGCAATAAAGGCTATATTTTATTTAAGCTTTAAATTTCTAATGCTGTTTTAATATTTTGAATGTTATGTCACTTATTATTTATTGCGCATAATCTAATAAAAGTTCAGGCATTCTACGTTTTGTTTAGGGTTGAGTTTTTTCATTCGCTCTTTATGACTCTAAAGCTAAATATTACCTCAATTTATATATGCAGATATCTGTATTTCTCCTCTAGAGTTAATAAAATAAATGTAGCGTCTTAGATTACGCTTTTATGTTATGTCTCTGGTATGTTACCTAGATGTTACATGCAACTAAATGTTTACTACTAGAAATATGCAGTTATTTATATAATACGGTTCGAAATTGTGATAATATTTAATTAACTTTTATTTGTTCATACTTGTTTGTTATTTATTTTTTTAGCATGTAAGCATTATTAGTCGGTCATTTTCTAAAATGACGGTCATATTTCGTAATTTTCTTGGCAATTTAAATATAAGAGTTACAAACATATTTTAGCTTATTTATTGGTAGGGTGTTTATAGTTGAACTATAATATGTTATGCTTGGTTAGTACAAAATAATAATTTAGTAAAAAACAATCAAAATTATGTATATTTTAAAATATCTAAGACCTTGTTAATCAAGTTAGTGGTTAAGATTGAATCCGGATTCAATTTTGAGCACTAGCTTGGTTAAAATGTGTAATCTTGAGTTATCCCAATCAGTTAAGAACTCAAAATACCTATTTGGATTTTTTATTCTTACACATTATGCCTTAATATTATTTATTTAATATAGATAATCAAAATGATTTACGATTACATATTTGTAAATAACAAGCTTGATTTGTTATAGCTTAAGGATGTTTACGTAAATTTACTAGTTTATGTACATTTTAGAGAAATTGATAGGCAATATTCCAAATTTGTCAAATTTGACTTATATATAAATTTTCTCATATAGACATCCGCTCCAATTTTAAGCAATTGCAACTGGCAACCACAAAACCAACAATGCCGTAACTTAAATGTCCATGAACATATAAGTTACTCATTTCTCAAAGAAGCCGGCATTGGTACACCGAAATTTGGTGTCGCAAAAGATCCCGCTAAGATAATGGAAATTGCGAAATCCTTGAACACCAAAGATATGGTGCTGAAAGCTCAGGTACTTGCTGGCGGACGAGGTGTCGGCACATTCAAAAATGGACTCAAAGGAGGTGTACGAATGGTTTATAGGTATAGAAAACCACAAAAAAAATGCGAAATACAAACTCTTCTAAATTATTATTAACGCAATTTCAGCCCGGAAGAAGCTAAAGCAACATCAGAGAAAATGCTTGGTCAAATGTTAGTCACTAAACAAACTGGTGAAAAAGGCAGGATTTGTAATGCTGTTATGGTCACTCAGAGGAAATTCCCCCGCAGGGAATATTACTTTTCCGTTATGTTGGAACGTGCTTTTCAGGTAAGATTTTTAATATACAAGATTCATACTTTTATTATAAAAATTTGACATTATTAGCATAAAATTGTTATTTTGATCACTGTTAGGGACCTGTAATCATTGCGTCGGCGCAAGGCGGTGTCAGTATTGAGGATGTAGCTGCCCAAAATCCAGATGCAATTATTTACGAAGCGATCGACATACTTAAAGGTATCACAAAAGAGCAGACCATGCGAGTGGCCGGCAAAGTGGGAATGACGGGTAAAACTCAAGAAGCCACCTCAACAATGCTCCAAGGTTTATACGCGTTGTTTATTAAAAAAGACGCGCTTTTATTGGAGATCAATCCCTACGCTGAAGACGCCGATGGCTCATGTATGTTCATTAAATTATTTCTTACGGAAATCAATTGGTTATTTTGATTGTTTGGTTACAGATTTTGCACTTGATTGCAAAATGCGATTTGACGACAATGCTGCTTTTAGACAAAAAGATCTGTTTGCGCTTAGGGATTGGACTCAAGAAGATGAAAAAGAAGTAGCTGCAGCCAAGTTTGACTTGAATTACATTGCACTTGATGGCAAGTTTTTCTTTGGAATTATAGAGTTATATAGAATAAATGAACGTTGACTTTAGGAAACATTGGATGCATGGTGAATGGTGCCGGATTAGCTATGGCTACCATGGATATCATCAAACTGCATGGTGGTGATCCAGCTAACTTCTTGGATGTCGGCGGTGGTGCTACAGCTCAAGCTGTCAAAGAAGCATTTAAAATCATCACAGCTGATACTAAGACGCACGCCATCCTTGTCAATATCTTCGGTGGTATTATGCGTTGTGATGTCATTGCCGAGGGTATCGTTGCAGCAACTAAGGAACTCAACATTAAAATGCCAATTGTTTGCAGATTGCAAGTAAGTTACGGTTTACGAAATTAAATGCGAAAATTATGTTCATTAATAATTGTTATTTATTGAAAATGTGTGTTCAGGGAACAAAAGTCGATGATGCCAAAGTATTGATTGCGAATTCTGGAATGAAAATCCTGCCTGTGGACAATTTGGATGAGGCCGCACGTTTAGTAGTGAAATTATCGAATATTGTAAAGTTGGCGAAGTCAGCAAAATTAGACGTAAATTTCGAAATTCCATTATGAATACAACAGCAGCGATGAAACGAGCGACGGTAACAAGTAATCAGTATTTATGAATATATCAAGCAAAATTATGCGTAAGTTGCCTGTCGGAAGAAAACATAATGTATTTCAATGTATAAAGTAATTTTATTCAAATTATTCATATTCTATTTATTATCAGTAAAAATACTAATAAAGTTGTTATTGTATGTGACACATTTTATTCTATTTCATATTGTTTTAAATAATATATTTGGTTTATACACCAGTCCACCGATTTTATTACACTCCTTTATTGAACACAAATTCTTTTCTGAATTAAAATTTAATATGGTCAGACGTAGGTAAGTATAGGCACATTCAATAGGCAAAAAAAGTAAGCACGTGACAAAAGACGCGGGGATCGAATTCGTTCGCATTCAACGCTGAGAGACATGTTAACCTTATGGCCAGAATCGGCGGCTCATTTATTTTGAGACATTACACTTGCATTTGTCGATGAATCAATGAAAAAAATGAACGTGTTAGGGGCAATAGAATAACCTTTATGCTATAGTGTTTATGAAATTACGAACATCTTTAATAAAGCTATATTTTCAAATTGAAAATGCATTTTATGTTAAATGCGCCTCTGCACATGCGCAATATGCTGCGTTTGTTTGGCTTCGTTGTAGAAAATGTAAAAATCCAAACAAACGCAGCATATTGAGCATGGTCGCACATGTGCAGAGGCGCATTTAACATAAAATGCATTTTCAATTTGAAAATATAGCTTTATTAAAGATGTTCGTAATTTCATAAACACTATAGCATAAAGGTTATTCTATTGCCCCTAACACATTCATTTTTTTCATTGATTCTTCGACAAATGCAAGTGTAATGTCACAAAATAAATGAGCCGCCGATTCTGGCCATAAGGTTAACAGGTCTCTCAGCGTTGAAAGCGAACGAATTCGATCCCCGCGTCTTTTGTCACGTGCTTACTTTTTTTGCCTATAGTTTGCAACAAACACTTACCTGCATGTGACGTCACAAGGAGGTAAGCAGAATAATGGAAATGTTTTTAAATTAGCTGGTAAAAATAAGGGCACTGTGTTCTGAAATATAATTGGAGTAAAAAAATATATAATTACAAAATACTGACAAAAACTGTATTTAGTGAATAAAGATTACATTATTACAGACTTATAGTAAACGTTAAACTAAAATTTATCGACCAATTGCAAAATATGTTGTTGCTCTTGATCTCTCCAATCAACATCGCCATCTTCGCCCAAGTTCCCGGCGTACTCTCGCATCACATGTCGGATAGTTTTAAGCGAAGCGCCTCTCAAATTCAAAATTTGAGTCACACGTTGTTTGATAGTCGCTGGTCCAGCTGCGCAAACTTCAACGGTAATAAAGTCGACGAGTTGCAAAGTGAACAAACCATTTTCTAGTTTCTTCAAATAATGCGCATCTTCGTCGGGCACCTCATCTTCCAGTGCCCCGTCGATGGCTTCAACTTTTTCCAAGTATTTAAAATGTAACTCCAACAAACGATCGACTTTCTCATGATCGTTCTCCGTGAATTTACTAATTAATCGCTGGCGTTGTGATCCGCGGCAATTGCGTAACATACTGGCGATTATCGAAACGACATGCTCTTCGTGGTCTTCCGTTGTTAACAATCGTTTTCGATTCTTCCGTGGTGTTTTCATAAACAAGGGAAATATTGTTCGTAATCCTATAATAAATACATACGCGTAAGAAAGTCCAATGGAGACCATTGAATATGATTAAATCATGTTTGAAATATTAACCTAAAATATCGACGAATTTATTGCAGTTATCTTTGCCGTGCGGTCCAGACATAGCGTGATCTAACACCTTCAGCGACCCGTTCCTCGACATCTTTTTCTCGCGCAACATAAGATTCATCAGTTGCAAACCTTCACCTTTCAAGAACCGATCGCGATTCGGCATTGCCATCAAAGCGCTGCAGAGACTATTAAACAAATTCTCCATCATTTCCTGTTCTTCTGCAGTATTCGGATCATGCCGTTTATAAAACTAAAAATAATATTTTACCATTTTTTTCCTATTATATGAGACATCTATTAGGCGTTAATCATACTTACAGCTAACTGCTGCAGTAAAACATCAATGCCATCTAGATCTCCTAAAGCAATTCGATTAGTTGGATTCTCTTGCAGTAAAATTGATAACATTTCACTAGTGTACAGTTTGTTTGAATCAAATGGCATTTTGATTTTTATTCTACGCAATAACCATTGGAGTAATCCTTGTTTAGCAGCATCCGTACATACTTCTGGTCGAAATTCTGTTAAATTTTCTATAATTGCTGAGAGAAAATTAATGTATTAATAACAAAAATAAATCAAGGCCATGATCCAAAATGGGATAAATGCAAAAAAAAAACTCTTTATAATATTACATTTAGTGACTTGAGGTTAAGGTTACCTAAAGTATTGTGTACACCATCAGCTTCTTCTTTAACAGTTTCATCTAAGCGTTCTAAATTTTGTACAAGCAATGCACAAACTTGATTTTCTAACAAAGAATCGATTAATGTGTCAGCTCCGTCTTGACTCTCATGCAATATATCGATATCCGTCAATTCTTGTAGTAAATCAATAACGGAAACAGCAATATCAGTATTTTCATGCGATAACAATTCCAACAATGATGCAATCACGCGAAGCTCGACCAATAATGGATAAAAATCAGGCACCGTTGCAACAATATGCATTTCTTGCAAAATTTGATGCAACTCTACTTCTGATTCCATAAACTTTTCCGGGCTATCAGGGAATTTAATTCGCATTTCCCGATTGCGCAGCGTTCGTTTCTCGAATACTAAAACAATCCGTTTGATTGTTGTCTCGTCGATTATTTCCCCTTCGGTTTCTTCCGTTTCCACATATTTTAATATTTCTTGTTTTTCTGCCTCGGATATATCCTCGAGCGCTTTCAATGAAGCTGCATTATTGTTTTTCTTTGCCGCTTTTGATGTTCGGGCCGTCTCGGCTTTCATTCGTCGTACTTTTTGTTGAGTTTCTGGTTCGTCATCCTGTCCATCTTGCTCGGATGGCCGCTTCACAGCTTGAGGAGGCTATACAAAATTTTAATTATAATCTGTCCTTAGTTTAAACCGTTTAAACCTTTATTTTATATTATAACCTTATAATTTAAGAGCTCTCCAACATCCATGTTTTTAATCGTAAACAAATTGAGTCAATGTTCCCACTACTTTATTAAATTAAATCCCTAATTTCAAGTACATTCTTAAGTTCTCTATATTTTAAAATTAATGAAGACAGTAGAAGTGCTGTATGACTTAATTTACAATTAAAATAAATAAATTTTAAACAAATATATTTAAACTAATTAATATAATATATATGGTTTACGGACTTTTTGATATGAAGTATTTTCTTTATTTGAGGATATTTCTTTAAAACGTATTGGTAACATTTGCTGTAATTCAAATGAGATCTAAAAATATCATTCATAAAATCATAACCTTCTTTTTTATGTCTAAATTAAGCTGAGTTTTAAATAAAAATTTAGTTAAAATTGCAATGGCGATGGCAGTGGATGAATTTACCAAATGGTTGGGAAATAAGTTACAAGCCTTAAACACAGATGAGATTGTATTTACGTCTTATATAACTGGAATACTGGACGGCGATGAAAGTTTGGATGAAAAAACTGAAGCTATTCAGGAACTGCTTGCTGAAATCACTGTAAATCTATTTTTTTTACTTTTTCTTAGCATGTGGAAGGGAAATTAGAAAATACATTATTATATTAACTTTTTCGTTAAATTTGTAATAACATTATTAATTAATAAAAAAAAAAAAAAAATTGTAATCAGTACAAGTTATTAAAAGGGTTAAATTTTTTTTGCAATTTTGACTATTTATTTTAGGTAACTGATATAAATGTAGTGTGCAAAGAAATAATAGATAGATGGCAAAAATCGCGCAGCAAAGTGCAAAACCACGATGTGGGTATTGAGAATGTGGATGAGAAGCTAGTGCGTCTTCTTGAATCACAATCACTTGCAATGGCAGCGCCGCGTGTTTACTCTGCGGAAGAGCGAAAAATGAAGGAAGCCATCTTGGCGCAATATAGTCAGACGAGCGACGACGAAGATGAATCGTGTTGTCCCGTTGAGCATAGCGAAGATAAACTAGAACGGAACACAAATGCTCAAGTCGTGCATCAAGCTGAGAAGGATAAACGAGAACAGGCTAAAATGGACAGTCAGAAGAAGAAGGATAAAGATAAAGAAGATCGGTATGTATTTCTAAATAGACTTGATTCAGGGAAGGTCAAACGGTATAAAGTGTAAACTTGACCAAAAAGTTCCTAGAGAGATTTTAATATTAATATTATATTTTATAAAATGCGACTTTATAATTTACTAGTTGTTTATTTAAAGTTTGTAATTTTCTTTTTTTAGGGAAAAACAAAAGCAAATGAAGGATGATAAGAAAGAAAAGCGTAAGACTCAAAAGGTTGAAAGAAAAAGATAGCAAGTACTTAAAATGAGTTTTATTATTTTATTTATTTGTTTATATTGATTAAGCCGCGAAATAACAATTTATAATTGCATATTTCGGAAATAATGGCGTCACATTTATTCACTTGTAAATTGTATTTCGTGTGCGTGTGTTATCCAACTTGAATAAATTAAATGAGTTTTTGAATTTTTTATGGCGTTTCTTTATTTATTCACCCTACAAATCATAATTGATAAGCACAGATCAGCTAGTTCTTTAGGTAGTACCAAAAACCTTAGCATATAATAATTTTTATGTATTTCTATTCTTTCAATATAACTCAAATAAAATTGATTTATTTTTCTATACAAACGTACTTCTACCCACTCCCAATCCATTATGTTATATAACATTAAATGTTTCGTATATGCAATATATATTATCCTTTTTTATATAAAATAATACATATATGAAACATCTGCATTTATAATTAAAATATTTTATAGTAAATGAAAGCGAAAAAATATGATTTATGATGTTTATTTTTCCAATAGAAATAATTACGCGGAATTAAATTCAATCAATTTTTATTGGTTAAGGATAATAGCGACTGAATTAAATGAGGAATTTATTAGTTTTAGTTATTATTTACAAATCAATGTACATGTATTGGAATTAAATTTAATTAAAGGAGTATTGCGATTCAAGTATTCAAAACATTGTTATTAAGTAAGTTCCTGTAGTGACTTTTGTGAAACACTAGGTTATTTAAAAGTACGTCAATGGAGTAAAAATAATTTACGTTTAAAAGAAAATCATACAATATAGAAATCATTAAACGAGAAATTGCGGTAAATATGCTCTCTATCTATAATTAAATAACATGCATTTCTTATGCGTGCAACGTGACTTTGCAACCCACGTGATTGTAGTAACCAATCGTACATTCTCTTTGGGTCAAGTCACGTTGCATACGCCGTGCTCATTATTGAATTACATTCAGTAACAAGGCTTTATCATAAGCGACTGTTATTTTAGTGAAAATTCATATCAGTAACACACAAAAATCACCTGTAAATAAGTTAAAAAAAATTATTTAACAATTTATACAAGTGAAAATTGAATAAAACTACAAATATTTCCTTAAAACATGTAATTTTTTATTGTGAATATAATGAACTATATAGTGTAACTCAAATAATAAATGTCTACGTTAAGCTCGTGCCCCGTTAATATTGGGGATAATCATATGGTACATTGGTTCCGGAAGGGTTTACGTTTACATGATAATCCATCGCTGAAGGACGGCCTTAAGGGAGCGAAAACCTTTCGGTGTGTTTTCATTTTGGATCCTTGGTTTGCTGGTTCTTCTAATGTCGGCATTAATAAATGGAGGTAATTATTTATCAAATATCAACAAATCTATACTATTTTTATTGTCTATATTTTCATTATATTCATAAATAATTCCTCAATATTTATGTTACCCGCTGTTCTTTTGGTAGACTTCAAAGTAACTGATGCGCAAAGTAATTCTATATGGCAACTTTTCTCCCTCTTAAACAATTTCAATTTTATGTAATAATAACTCAAAAGTTATATATTTATATATATATTTATGTCAATATATCTAGTAAAAAAAAATTAAGCGCCTCCTAATCTCAGGTTTGATATAACTCGTGTTCTAACGTAAAATGAACTCATATGACGTCACTGACTAACATACTTGCTGTGATGCGTAGCGTCGTTTTAACTATCAAGGCTGTTTTGATTATTTGCTAAATTCAACTATACCGCCATTATTAGATCTGTTAATTATATTTTCAAAATAATCCTTAGCTTTATTAATAAAGTGCTATTATTTATTACTTATGTGTTGCAATCCATATTGTTTATAAATTTGTATGTACAGGTTTTTATTACAATGCTTAGAAGATCTGGATCGATCTTTACGCAAGCTAAATTCCCGCCTTTTCGTAATAAGAGGCCAACCAGCCGATGCACTTCCCAAATTATTCAAAGAATGGGGCACCACCAGCTTGTCGTTCGAAGAAGACCCAGAACCATTCGGTCGTGTCCGTGACCACAATATTTCAGCACTATGCCAAGAGTTTGGTATCAATGTAGTACAACGAGTATCACACACGTTATATCACTTAGAAAAAATCATCGAGAAAAATGGTGGTAAAGCACCGTTGACGTACCATCAATTTCAAGCAATTATTGCCTCAATGGATGCCCCACCTCATGCAGAAACCTCGATAACGCAATCGTATCTAAACGGTGCTGTAACACCAGTTAGTGACGATCACGATGAAATCTACGGGGTTCCTACTTTGGAAGAGCTAGGTTTTGACACTGAAGGATTACTGCCACCTGTGTGGCAAGGCGGTGAAAGTGAAGCTTTAGCTCGTCTCGAGCGCCATTTAGAACGAAAAGCATGGGTAGCGTCTTTTGGACGTCCTAAAATGACACCGCAATCCTTACTCGCATCACAAACCGGTTTGAGTCCATACCTCCGCTTCGGTTGTTTATCAACACGTCTCTTTTACTATCAACTAACAGATCTATATAGAAAAATCAAGAAAGCTCTACCACCCTTATCATTGCACGGTCAATTATTATGGCGTGAATTTTTTTATTGTGCAGCCACAAAAAACCCTAACTTTGATCGAATGTTAGGCAACCCTATATGCGTACAAATCCCTTGGGATAAAAACGCTGAAGCGTTAGCAAAATGGGCAAATGGCCAAACTGGTTTTCCATGGATTGACGCCATAATGACGCAATTGCGTGAAGAAGGTTGGATACACCATTTAGCGAGACACGCGGTTGCGTGTTTTCTAACACGCGGCGATTTGTGGATTTCTTGGGAAGAGGGGATGAAAGTATTTGAAGAGCTTTTACTTGACGCTGATTGGTCCGTCAACGCTGGAATGTGGATGTGGTTATCGTGTTCAAGTTTCTTTCAACAGTTTTTCCATTGTTATTGCCCTGTGAGGTTCGGGCGTAAAGCAGACCCGAATGGCGATTATATTCGCCGGTATTTGCCGGTGTTGAAAAATATGCAAACTAGATATATTCACGAGCCGTGGAACGCTCCGGAAAGGATACAACGATCGGCGAAATGTATTATCGGTACAGATTACCCGATGCCAATGGTGAACCATGCAGTATCTAGTCGCATTAATATTCAACGCATGAAACAAGTGTACCAACAATTGAGTAAATATCGTAATATGGATGGGTATTACGCTAAAGCGTTAAGTCCGTGTCCTAATTCTGTGATAACAAACATTAATAACTCGTATTATTACAATTTTATGGATAATATGGCACAAAGTAAGTGTGATGATGTTAAACAGTCTCCAACTCAAAGTAACGACAAACATTCATAAGTACATATGTTTATTTAATATGCAGTGGAACTCGGATATAACGAACTGTACTTCACGGGATTCGATACGTGTATAAATTGAGAGTAGTTATTTATGCTATTTATAGATACTGTTTTGTGGTATACATTTGTATTAAAGTTTAAAATAAATTTAACGAAATTCTTTGTAAGATATATGTACATATTTAAAACAAATATTGAGGACGATATATTTTTAATATCTTATAAATAAACTATTTTATTATTTTTTACTATATTATAAACAGTTATTTTAAAACATATTTCAATTATAAAACGACTTAAATGTTGAGACTAGATTATTTATTTGTTAGATATTCGCTAATAAAATAACGTACACATGTTTTTGTTATTTGTAACGTAATAATTCAACAAATAAACATTTACTAAATATCAAGATTTTTGTGTTAATTTGTGAAATATATAATTAACTAAAATAAACATTTTTTTTACTATATTAAAATAAATATCAAATATTTAGAGTACAACATGTTTTTATTATAAAAATAAATTTGTATTATTTTTATTCATACTTTCAATGCGAAATATAGTGTTATATATGAAAATGCGTATAAGTTAATTACTAAAAAATCCTGACATATATTTACTTATACGAAGTACTAAGTAGTGTATAATTAGGAAAGAAAATAGATCTCAAGATTTTAATAATTATTGGTTGCGTTATTTATGTGGAAGAATATCGTAATTGTTATTTGTATGAATTCTATTCGAAATTATCTCGTTTATTTGTGTCATTTTTCTTACATATATATATAAATCAAGAATATGCAAGATATACCATCAAATAATTCGTAGGAACTGGCACAATGCTCGTTTTAAGTTTCGGAACACGCGTAGAGTTTAAACATTTGTAGATTTATAAATATATTTAAATACATATAAGAAAATTTACTGATAAATTTGTAAAATATACTAGTATAATAACTATTCGCAATTGTATTAGTTTTCGATTATATAATTTACGCCAATGAGTAGCACGTTGTAAGATTGAACCATTAATAAAAAACAATTTCACAAATAGTTTCGCAAGTGTCCATTTTAAGGTAAGTCTGTAATTTTTCGTACTTAATCAATTTGCAAGACGAACAAAAAATAAGAATAGAAGTATTTTTTTCTTTTAGTTATCCACATCAACTACATATTCAAACAGTACAAAAAACAATTCCAATATGTCATTTAATATACCTTCTATTATAATAAATAGCACCTCCGCAGATCCATCAAAATTTCTAGATAGTTTTAACAATTTCTTGACCCCATGCGCAGCTCTGAAAAAAGCTCGCAAATATTCAAATATAAGTATCTCATCATTTCCCGAAACACCAAATCTATCCCCAATCGTATTATTTTCTAAAACGCCAACGGTACAAACAGATTCAATTAAATTAAAATTGGAGACCACTCCATTGCTCAAATTTAGTCCAATTCAAAACTCATGTCTAAATACACGTTTTTCCATTACACCATTACGCATGAGGTTTAGTGATGTTTCAATTGATGAAAGTTTTTCGCAACAATTCGATATCACCGCAAACAATAACCTATTCTACTGGATTGGATATGATGAAATTTTAAATTATAGGTAATGTAGCAAAAAAAAAAAACAAATATGGAAATATTTGCTATTAATCATTTTATTGAATTTAGAGAGCAGAGATCGCGCTATGCATCATTTAATGTATTTCATGATACGCCTGCAGACATCAACAATATAAACGACGATGTTTTTGAAAACGAACCCAATAACATGGAAATGAAAACGTTGACATACGAGTTTAAGGATTTACGCCGCAAACATTCGATCGACAGTTGCATATCATTGTTTCGCAAACACGAAATCGATATGGTTTCATTTTATAATTTGTGTAAAAATAATACCGATAAAACTGTTTTCGATTGGAATAAACGGGATGATATCTTAGAATTGTTGTATTCTCTAGGCAAAACTCAGAACTAAATTAAAATGTAATATATATATATTATAATTGTTTGTAAATTGTGTTATTAACTATAATTTTATGATTTTTATTTATTGTGTTTTCAATTTTATAAAATGTGATTTAATAAATTCGTCAGATTTGACCAATATATATATATGACATATTTGTATCATCACTAACCTGGTTAGCTTTGAAAAATGTTATTCACCACTCAAATAAACGATCAAACATTGCTTAAGCATTGGCTATATCATAAAAAAAATTGTTTAAAAAAATATAAACTATCCGAGAAGTGCGTTTAAAACAATTTTTAATTCATATATACAAATCAATCCATTCCAGGTGGTAAAGGTTCATCAAGTATAAGTTTAGCTTCTGAACTATTACTAGTCTCCTCGGTAATAGTAACAATACTAGCTGTTGTTTGTAATGTTGGTATTGTCACTGTTGGTACGGATTGAGTCGGTCCTATCAAAACCTCAATTGTAGCCGCAGGAACATGGGCGCGTTGTGCATCCGTCAATGATTGAATGTGATCGAGAAGTGGTGCTTTGATATCCGGGCATACCTTCAACGCTTCTTCCAATTGTGGCGGCGGCAGTTGTAAAATCACTTGAAAACTCTGTGGTTTTGTACGCTGGCAACACTTAATAAAGCCCTCCCATACGACTTTCTGTCGCCAGACTTGTTTCGTGATGAGTCTTTGTAAAATGTTCATCACAAAACCGGTTAATCGTGGATACAAACTGAGCGATTGTATTACTGTACGCATTAGCAACGTTGGCAATGGGTTGATTTCCATGAGTTGTTGGATTACAACGGCGAGAACTTCCTGTTAATATTATTTTTGAATGTACACATTAATTTAAATTGATCAAAGTTATAATAATGTATTACCTGAGTAAAAATCTGCTTCTCGGAAAAACACAACGAAGTCGCTTTCATAATTGCTTTGATCTCTGCTTTCGATGGATCAATCACATGTAATGCAATCAACAACTCGGTCGGCGTGATCGGACTGTCTCCATGAAGTCCCAATAGCCGATTGAACACTTCTTTCACCACAATTGGATTAAGTTTGATGAGTTTCGGCAACGCAGCAGTCACTTCTTTTTTCGTAAGTCCATTAAGGACAGGAATGAGGAACCGAACATCTGATACACGACTCTGATACAACTCGCGTACCCTATTTACCAACTGGGCACTTGGTGGACCGCGATCAGACAGAATATGAATAATTCGTGTCACCATAGTTTCAGAGCCTTTCGGACATTTCTCTACTAGTAGTAGTAGTTCAGTTGAATCCATACCCATTCCACGAATTGGTACTTCTAATAGTCTATAGTACATAAAAATAACGATAATATTTATTTTATAATTTGTAATGGAAACTCACCTTAATATTGTTCTTTTAATATCTGCATGTGTTTGCGTGTAAACATTCGCCAATTCGTGAATTAATACTTCATTATACGGTAGCAAAGCTAGATAAAGTCCCAAGCACACCCGATTCAAATCATCATTCCAATTATCCGCACGGATTAACCGTCCAGTTTTCACGCCAAATAAGTGCACAGGCGGTTTACCATTTTTCAACAAATCCAAATACTCCATTGCGTTCTTCTCAATATACGGTTGCCACTCTTGTCGCTCATACAAACTCAAAACGCGCGCGATCGCCTCCTCACGCACCATACTATCCTCAAAAGTGCAATACTCAAGCAACGCGTTCAAATACAACTGACCGCGTGGTGGACGCCGAACGACAAGATCATGCATTAGATTCAATGCAACCACACATTTATCAAGTTGTCGACACATTAGTTTCAAACAATCTAAAGCTTCATCCGTCACTAGCGGAGCTTCTAGGAACAAACGCGCCAAAAGCCCGTCACGATCTCTCAAATCAACTGTTTGCAAATTGTTTACTAAAGCACATAATAGCGTATTGTAACTTTGATCGGGTTTTTCTGGGCGTTTCGCTATTATAGACATACGACTAAAGCCTTGCATTAAACTATATTCTTCGTACAGCCATGCTAAAGCAAGATCTACATGGAGGCGGATGTCGCTAAGTAAAAACATGAGAATTCTCTCGCGCACTGGCGCGCAAAACGTTGATGCCAACGTTGTGATTATCTTATACCGTGAATGGGTCACGCTTAATTTCAATGATTTTTCCGATTGAAGTATTCTGTCAACGCAACTAACTAACATACGATCTTTAACGGAGCCGCTTAACGCTTTCGTAACATCAACCAGTTTTAAAGCTTTAGTTCTAGTGCGAACTTGTCTAGTGATTTTTAACTCTTTAGGTTTATTCTCGATGATATCTTTAAAGACAAAAGCGTCTTTTTCTGGTTCTATAACGCTGAGTGGTTCTGGTTCTGTTTTAAAACTAGATTCAATTTTAGCGCCAGGTCCCAACTTAGCGTTAGTAATTTGCTCTGTTAATAGCTTAACAACATCGCTTAGTGTTGCAGGATTTGGATTTTCGTAATATTTAGTATATTCTGTTTGGAAAAGGCTGGGCATTATCGCCGGAAGTGATTTAATTGTTGCAAATATGATTGAAGTAGCGACGTTAATATTTAAATTGTCGGTTACAAATTGGTGATTGACTTCATACGCTTGTTTTTCGCGGAGCGGTGATTCAACGATCATTTTCTCTTCGACTTCTTGTATGAGCTTTGCTTTTTTGACGATTGATGATATTTGGGTGTCGGAAATGCGTTTTTGAATCCGTTTTTTCTCTTCGCCGCGCGGTATTAGTTTTGATAGTTCGGTGTTGGTGCAACCTAGTTCGGTGAGCAGTTCTACTACAGTGGAGCGTTGATCGCTTGAGGATGGATGTTTCAAGATGTTTAGCAACTGTAGTTTTAGATGTTTTCGCACGGAACTGACTTGCGAGTGAGATAAAGTCGGTGGTAAATTGGAGTGTAGGTTCTCCAATGCGTGTATTACTTTCGGCATAAATTCGGATCGGGAACGGGCGATTGTACATAACGAACCCATGCATGCCATTAAGTTGACACTACTGATGTGGGGTGATCCATGGAATTTTACCAATAACGCAAATATATGACTGTAAAAGAATATCCGTGAAATAAATATGAAATTACATGCAAATACGAAATGAGTTGCAAATGTTTAATGTGCATACTTTGCTTCTTCTTCTAGTTTTCTGCGTCGGGCAATTTTTAATGTTAGCGGAATATCATCTAAAGAGAAATCATTATCCTTTCTCAGAGCTCCTGGGTCGGGGTATGTTTGGAGTAAAACAACTCCTTCCAGGAATTTAATCGAATTCGTTCGCACACCATCATTATCACTATCAATCATGTTGACTATTTCAACCTAAACATTTTCATTAACCATTAAATTAAACCAGTAGAAACATAATTATCAAAAAAAAATGCAACCTTTATATTATTTAAATTATTCCAAGCTTGTTCCATATCATCGGTTATCAATTGAGCTTTACTTAACCAAGTAATCATATTTCGATAAATCGAATTCGAGGCTTGAATCACTCGCTTTTGCACTTGAACCGATTCATCGCATAATAACATGTGTAAATTAACAATAACTTTCGGAATTGTTTTAACATCTTGCTTGCTATAAATCAACGATTACACAAATAACATAATAAATTAAAACATTTATTAATCATATTAGTTTCAAAATCCCATTAATAACTATTATTTACACAAAAATACTAACATTCGTTGAGAAATGTAATTAAATCGTATTAATATCTACAAATATAATAAACTAATTAAAAATATATATATATTTAATACAAACAAATAATTATTTTATGCTAAACTAAAATTAGAGGTTTAAATTAATTATTAATATATATGTTACAATTAATAATTAATTAAATAATGAAAATTAAAGAATATTAACATATTTAGTGCAAATATTAAAGCATAACCATCTAATTACATAAAAATAAATGTATTTCGAAATTATGCAACAATGACATTGCATGTTATTTGTGTGTAGGCTCCTAAAACTTACCAAGCTTCTTCAATAAATCCAACAATACACTTCTTAACATCGGCATTTCTATCTGCAGTATATCCAAGAACATCTTGTAGTAATTCTGAAAGTAACCATGGGCATTTGCGGAGTAAAAACTCCTGTACTTTGTGCAACAACTGTACACGCTCCGAAGTTTCAACAGCTAGCGCGGCTTGATTAAGCCATTCCATAACCTATAAATATTTTACGCTAGTTAATAATCGATTCAAATCGATTTTTACTAGCGTAATAGATTACCGTTGCCCGATTTGTGTCATGATCAGGGAATAAGTTCAAACTGCTGTTTGAATTTGATCCCGACATTATGGATTAGTTGATTTTTAGCTTGTCGATATTAACCTAATTAACGATGTACCAAGTTATAGTAGCGATGGTGGCTAATATAAACATGATCGTTGATGTGAAATAACAAAATAATTGATTTCGTTAATTTGATTGATATTTTTTGTCCTATTTATACATTCGGGACAGAAAAGTCCTTGAGGAAATAAACACTTGACAAGTTTGCCTTTTGCAAGGATAGCAATGTTACCAATATCCTAAAGCAAATTAGACAAACAAATTATTTATAAATCATAAACAAAATTTTTATTCACTAACACAACAATTTTCTCTAACGTTTAAATTTGTTAACAACATCAAAAAATATTTCTTTATTGACAATAATTTGCTGCTTTTGTAAACGTAGTATATAAGTAATTTTTTTTCTGCTATAGTTAGCTACACTATATTTATGTTTTATATGGTTTGTAAACGGTTCGTACTTGAAAGTATCGAGGCCATCTTGGTATAAAGTATTCTAATCAGTGACGTCACAATTCTTGTTGTTCGAACCGTTTTTAAGCTCGTGATTATATATTTGATTAAAAAGAAGTATTTTTAAATTATATTAGTAGCTAAATGAGTTCTTTCTGATCTTTTGGTTTATGTACTTATATTAAATAAAAAAATATTAATTAATGCTAATATGAGATTTGTAAATATTTATAAAACTTAATATTTGAAACAAATTATTTAACAAAATACTCAATTGGAGGTTTTATTTTCAAAAACATATACATAATCAATTTTATTATTTTTATTGGTGATCAAATTTAAATCGAACAATCACTTTACAATATTGTTTTTTTCTTCTTGCGTCTATTTTTATTTTTAACGTTGGTGACTTCGTAAAAGTTACTGCCGATTTTCTTCCGTTTTTGTGACCGTTCCAACGCGCGTTTCTGTTTACTAGTCAGTTTCTTCCCTGGCACTACAGTCTCATCAGAAACAGCAAATGCACCACTAGCAGACACCGCAACTTTACCTTTCGTCGTTTTATCACCAAGATAACTATCATCCGAATCGGATGACGTATCATCATCATCATTTTCCTTAGAAACGTCCAATTTACCTTCATCCATATTTTCATCCTCGCAAAGCGGATTGACTTTGATTTGCTCGAAATCTTGTTCAATCGCGAATTTCTTCGCTTGATCTTCAAGATATTTGGTTTTATCGACTTCAGGTGGTTGAACATAAAACGGCAATTTGCCTCTTTGCCAATCGTTTAAAACCATTCGAGACATTATTGTTATATCTGGTTCACCGCCCTTCAATAATTTCCCAGATTTCTCTGCAAGTTTCTCTAGGAAATCTATATGAGATGTCCATGATGGTATACCATAAGTTTTAATTAAATGTTCAGGGAGTACTCGTTCTAAAACTGTGACTATATAATCTTCAGGGTTTTGTATTAGTTCTACGCGAACAACACCCTTTAACACTTTCTCGGTGTCGGTTTCGGCGGATGGGTATACAACCCCGGGGCAATCGATCAAAAAGATCCGTTTCATAAGTGTTATGTATTGCCATACTTTTGTTTCGCCAGCGATTGGAGCTACTTTGCATACTTTTTTACTGCGCAGTGTGTTTATAACAGATGATTTACCCACGTTTGGATACCCAATAAAGCCGACGCTTATTTGTTTTTTGTCTAAATGCAGTATGGAGAATTGACGGAGTAAATTAATCAATGCACCCTTACCTGAAAATAAAATCATTCATTTTATAAAAAGTAACTAAATTTACAACACTTATTAATATAACAAAATCAAATCGCAATTTTGCAGTAATATTAAATGTAAAATAAAAATATAAATTCGATTAGATTTTATTTCATTTACTATTATAATAAATTTAATTAACAAAATTGCGCGCCTCTGATTAAAGAAAGTAAAAAAAAAATTCTTAATTATCCTAAATAATAATTGAATTCGCATAAAAATAATCTAAGCTATGATCGATTGTTTAATCATCGTGTGGCAGACTGTATATGCTGATAAGCTTATATTTTATTGGTAAACGTCTGTTACGCCACTGGTTAAGGCCACGCGGACAAGGAGAATGCGATGAAGGAAAATGCTCATAACCTATCGATAAAGTGAAATGTAGTTACGAGTTATAAGTTAACTCGCAGTTAAATTTGATCAAGGTTAAAAAAGAACTACTTTCTAGTTCGTTTTTGGATTTGTTCAATTACTCTCTAGTTGATAGTTAATACTAAATACACTTAAACGGTTCAACGGTTTTCGTGTGCTATAGGAAATTCTATATTTAGTACGAATGCGAAAGTTTTTCAAAAACGGTTTCGGATTCGTACCGAATGTTCAATATTATGTTAGAGCACATTTTTAATATTTTATCGAAACAATTAATAATATATTTACTTCTTTATAATGTAATTTGCATTTATTAGAAGTAATCTGTATACGTATTAGAAAATAATATAAAATCGCATATAAAATTATAGTTATTGCACAATAAAAGAAATACTATCATATAGATATTGCGTCATAATTTTCTCAAAAACGGCTCATCTAAAATATAAGCAATCTAGCTTAGATTCCATACCGTAATAATTATAGTATAATTAGCATGTTGAAAAACGTATTAATCGCTAATTATTGCTACGTTTATACAAATAATTATCTAGATTATGCAATTAGTAGTTATTCTTTTGCTTTATGGTGAAAATTCCAATAAAAAATTTTTTATGCAACGTTAGGATAATTTCTTTGTTATCCATTTAGGAATGTCGTAATTATTAATAAATATGAATAACGAAGCTAAAGAACGACGAGCGA
Source organism: Nebria brevicollis (assembly GCA_944738965.1). Lineage (NCBI taxonomy): Eukaryota > Metazoa > Arthropoda > Insecta > Coleoptera > Carabidae > Nebria > Nebria brevicollis. The sequence goes on from OX122907.1 coordinate 10,566,408, forward strand.
AGAATTTTCTTGAAGAAGAAAAATCGCTATTATTAGATATTATAGAAAAATGTGTAGATATAATAGAGAACAGAAACCATACGTCTAACTCCATAGCGCTCAAAAGAAAAACATGGAATCTCATAACAAACTTGTTCAACGCGCGAAATGGATACCAACGAGATGGTTGGCAATTGCGGCATTTATATTCAAATATGAAGAAAAGACTTACAAAAGATCTTGAAGAACGAAAAGCAAGTAACATCTAAGCAACATAAAACATATTACGTCTTGTCTTCACTATGTATTAATTATAGTATCATTAGCTAATACAACGCGTATAATGAGTATGCGTAATTAATCGCAAGTTAAAATGATCTATTTACTCTAATGCAATGATAATCATGTTAGGTTTCCATAATTATCGTAATAAATGTATAGCTAATATGTGATTTAATGCTTCTAAGGATCTTATGATTTTTACAATAAGAATAATTTTTGATTCAGCTACATAAGATGAGCCAAAGCGATCTCCGTTTACTCAATATTATGTCGACAAAAATCGAAGGAGAATTAAAGCCAAATGAAATATTCGAGGAAATTAAAAATATTGAAATCGTTATATCAGGTAATACATTCGTGCATTACGGCACTAGAATGATGTTTAACCGTCACTAATGTTAAGTCTTGGTTAAGTAATAATTACGTAAATTATTAGTATTATTTTGTAAATTAAGCATGAATGGGTTTAAAGATTCTGAAACACCGGACGCATTACAAGAAATCGAAGTTCAATCAATTCCAATCCCATCTATATCTCCTATTGAAAATGAATCATCTAAACCGATCGAACACTCAATTGTACTTCATGCAAAGGACACTCTTTATTACGTACAGCTTTAATCACAAAATCCACAACAGAAATTCAACGATCAAATGAAACTAAACCAAATGAAATCCAACTAAATGAAACTCAAAGGCCAAATAATTTCAAAATATCGGATCAAATTGTCGATACATCTAAATTTCCTAATAGAAAAAGAGACAATGAGAGAAGAAAAGACGTTTTGAAAAACCAGAAACAGAAAGAAGAGCGAGTTGTAATAGACCAGAATAACGATGATCATTCATATACATCAAAAAAAGAAGTACAAACGGTATTACATAATCACATTAAACATCACACACCGCATATGAAACGAAAAATGCCGGAAATATTTTTAGAAGATGATGCATTACGAAGTAAACGAAAAGTTGAAGAAACGTTAGATAATCAAAAAGAGGAACATCAATTAAATATTCAAACTATGAAATTAGACAAAGAGATAAAATGGTTTGAGTTGAATAAGATATTGCCTCTTCGGAAAGAAAGAGAACAAATTGAGATTGATGTTAAAAAAACGGATCGAGATATCAAGAAAATGGAATTAAAAATCAAAGAACTAGAATATAAGATACTTTTTAAAAAATATGCAAATGACTAATTATGGCATGTGTTCTAATATTTACAATAAGCATATATTTTTTACAAATATTATTAAGATAATGAATAAATGACGGATTATATTTGTATGAATTATAAATTAAAATAAAATATACATACCGAAAGGATGATTAATTGATGCATGGAACGCTACAGTTGGATATTCTTGGCTTAGTGTATAAACCCACCGCTGCGTCACCCAAGTAGGCACTAAATCCACCTTATTCAAAATAAACATCAAATGCTTATGGGATTTTTCTTTTCGCAGAAATTTTTCTATAAATAAAATTATTATAAATCAACACGTAATTAGTTCCCAGTCCATCTAGTAATTTAACATTTAGGTTAAATCATGACGTCACAACTACAGCAAAAGCTTCCAAACGTCACATAATATATATTTACCTATAAAATCACACCGAGTGCCCATAGGATCTCTAGCGTCCAAAACTTGTAGTAACACGTCAGAACTATCAACAACTTTATGCAGCTCATTCCAAATCCGTTTAGATTGACCAGCAGCCATAACCCAATCGCGCGGCATATCCCGAATGCCTTCATCATCCCTAACAATATCAACATCTTTTTCAGCGCTATACTTTTCCAAATTCTTTTCCGCAGTCTCAGTGAGCTCCTCTAAGCCGCGGTGTGAAATATTCGGGTGTTTACGCCTCTTCTTCGGGCCGAAAACACTTCCAAAGCTCTCCGTATCCAATAAATGGACGCGCGCAAATTTACTCGATTCATTCAATAGAGTTATGGGTAGTTTTGTTTGTTTCATAACAACCGAATAGGGATTTTTAACGACGTTTTTCATCTCTTCTTGGAATTTTTGTAGCGCGTTTTGTGTGATGACGCGTGAATTACCGAACCATTTTTGGTTTGGTTCCACGCGAGCTGTTACTCCTGATGGTAACCAACCCTAAAATATATTTACGTAATTTATATTTGTTTGATTTACATATTAATGTAATATATACTTGGAACGGTGCAGGTGTTAGAATTTCACCGACTTTGTTTCGTTTTGCTTTGAAATTTCTGTACATCTGCAATCGTTTGATGGTTGATTTTGTACGGGGTACTGCAACTCCTTTTAGGCCCTCGGTTTTCCGTTCTGGGTTCATAGAATGTGCAGATCTATTGAACCCCTGCCTCCGAGGGGCCTTCGTCGTTGAGCTCACTTTCGGCATGGTGATTCTATTAAATCAAAATAGTCGTTTAATTTAAACTTCAATTTGCTTCAAACACCACTTACTTCTTATTTACGTAGTTATACGACAATTAAAATTCACCAATATTTACCACATGTACTACATTTAAAAGTAACCTTAAATTAGTGAAATTTGACAAATGTTGCCAGCAAAGAAAAATATATTCATAGAGGCGACCAATCCCAAGCGAGGAAACTATTTGTCCCTAACTTCAGATTGTGCGCACTCTATTTGATAAAATTAGTAAAACTGCGAGTTTTTTTTTTAATATACGATTGTTGACACTGATTATAATTGCTAAATTTGATTTGAACCTATAAAATACGTGCGGAAACTGTCAATGTTTATGAAACAAATATCATAAATAGATTATAACAATGAATTGTGTGCATTGTAATAATTTGTTGGACTCATCACAAATCGAAATCAACAAAACATCTACCGCACATAGTAACACATTTCTGGTTGATTATATGAAAAAAACATTAAACTGCGAAGTAAACATACATTCGAAATATATTTGCAAAGTATGTTGCGATATATTCGACGATTTAGACATGGCGCAACTAACTTGCACACGTTTACGCGACCGAATATTTGAACGATGGGTATTTGTCGAATGCAAAGTACCGCAAAGTACCTGCTCCGATACAAATAAAGCAGAAATCAACCAGATTAAGGAAGAGTTACTTAACGACGTATCTGCGCTTACAGACATCATAGATAGTTCATATAAAAGCTTTACCAATAACACTAGGATTAAACATTTAAAACCGTACGAATGCAAAGTTTGCAAAACGACATTTATGTCGAAAAGAGGGATAACATCACATATGCAACGCAAACATGGCAACAAATCTGTAGATGATTTAAGCACGAAAAACATAGATAATCCCATTAAGTCTGAAGATGTACCGTTATTAAACGATGATACTTCAAATAATTGTAAAATAGATACTGATAAAAGTAATATTGATGAACAATCAATTTTAAAACCATCTATGTATGTAGATGGTTTAAATTCTAAAGTACCACTAGAACCTCAGTTACATGTTGCAACTAGTTGTGATAATATATGTAAGATAGATAAAAACCCTACTTTAAAACCAACTCAATACTTAGATTGTTTAAAATCTGAAGCTGTTGAACCACTGCCACAGTTGACTGATGATAGTGGGTCAAATTGTTGCAGTATTGAGAGTGATGACAAGTCGAAAACGAAGAAGAAAACGTTTCGACCGTTGAAACCGTTGCAGTATTCGTGTCCGCAGTGCTCGAAAATGTGGCGAACGTTGGGCGAGTTGCGTACTCATGTAGAAACTCACAACGCAGCCCGTCCGTATATATGCGAGATTTGCGGCCAGGCGTATAAACACAAATCGGCGCTGGAAATTCATGTGGGAATGCATAATGGTATTCATCCGTTTAAGTGTGATTTTTGCAATAAAACGTTCACGCAGAAAGGAGCGCTTCATCGTCACATGCCGATTCATACTGGCGATGCGCCTTTTCAGGTAAATATTTATAAATGATCTATATTTTAAAGAATCCTAGAAGAATCAATTTCCTCTTATAATGAAAGGTACTATAAGTCTATAAACGCTATAAGCTCTATATCTTTAAAAATAATATATACATGTCTATGTGTATTTGGCTTATAGTATTATAAAATCTCTATATAGTTATATTCTGTATACAGGGTGTAACAGCGAAACGAGCTACCTCGAATAACTTCTATATTATTAAAGATACAATAAAATAGTATAAGACAATCTTATGCAGGACCAAGGGGGACATCCAACTATGAAAGAAAATATTTTTTTAAACCAGTAGTTCTCAAGCAACAACACAAAGTTATGTTTTTTCAAATGAGATGCTATATATTTTTTAAGTTCATTGGATAGGGTATTTTTTTCTAAATCCTACCATGTATTCGTTTTATACCCTTACATAAGTAAAATATTGAGAAAAATACGATTGAAAGTTAAAGAAATTCTATTTTTATAGCTATTTTTCAGTAGGCTATGAAAAAAAATAGAGCTTAAATACAACGAAACATAAATTAAATACATTAAATTATTTGTTATTTACTTTATAAATAGTGTTATAAAGTAAATAACAAAGAATTTCATGTATTTAATTTATGTTTCGTTGTATTTAAGCTCATAGCCTACTTAAACACTATAAAAATAAAATTTATTTAACTTTCAATCGCATTTTTCTCAATATTTTACTTATGTAAGGGTATAAAACGAATACATATTGGAATTCAGAAAAAAAAACTCTATCGAATGGGCTTAAAAAATATATAGCATCTCATTTGAAAAAACATAACTTTGTGTTGTTGCTTGAGAACCACTGGTTTAAAAAAATATTTTCTTTTATAGTTGGATGTCCCCCTTGGCCCTGCATAAGATTGTCTTATACTATTTTATTGTATCTTTAATAACATAGAAGTTATTCGAGGTAGCTCGTTTCGCTGTTACACCCTGTATGTCTGTAAACACTGTAAGCTCTATAGCTCTCTCATTATTTGTCGTAATGTTTAATGTTTTCATCCATTATTAACATTTCTCACTAAACAAACTTCTAATATTAAAATATCTTAATTATGTGCAAGTACTTGATTTATAAAATGGCATGGAGATCATTACGTCACGATCCTTAAGTGTCTACATTGATATCTAGAGGCTAAGACATGATTGGACTTAAGTGTTTGTTTTCATTTATAGTGTGATCTATGCGGAAAACGATTCCTTCATCATACATCATTTAACATGCATACACTAGTACACACTGGGGAGAAATCCTATAAATGCACAGTGTGTGGTCTAGCATTACTATCTAGCTCACACTTGAAGCGGCACATGAGAGTCCATACCGGTGAGCGGCGTTTTCCATGCAGTCATTGCGGCAAACGATTCGCCGAACGATATAATCTCGCTGTTCATCAGCGGTTGCACGAGGAAAGTGCGGCCGATTTGTCGAAACGTTTGCATCGCTGCCAAGTATGTAATGCTACATTTGACCGACGACCCAAACTCGAAGAACATCTCGCTAGTAATCATAATAAAATTTCAGAAACAGACCAAAGTAGAAATTGGGTTGGACATTTCATAACTAATACATAGTGTCAAGTATTTGCTATTTTGTTAACAGACGACGAAATAACAATTTTATTTATGGCGAAATGTTTCAAGAAAATTAAGTGTGTAACACTCCAGTTGATTATAAATTACTATTAGATAATACATATCATTTATTAACTTGTTATAGCATTCATTGATACTTTCGATATTTTATATACAAGTTATACACAAATGTACATTGCGAAATATTTACATTGTTTAATAAACATTTTCATTTTGATAATATTAATATAGTAGCGGCTGTATATTCTTAAGTTTCAAATATGTTATTATTTATTTCGATCAAATAAATCGTTAAGTGCGCTCAAGCTTAGTCTAAGCGAGTTCCATTTTTCAGTTTCTGTCAAATTTTCAGCTCCCAATCGTTTATAAAATTCTATTGCTGGATTCCAAGACAAAACGTGAAAATCCAATCGGGTTTTTATTTTATACGCTTCCTAAATCATAATTTATAATTAACAAAACAATTTTTATTTATTTACCAACAATCACAATTAATGAATTATTTACGTTCAAATATTGTTATCAATTCACAAGAGCTTAATATATATATTACTAAATAACAATAAAAAATTATAAAATTACTGCAACAACTGCTTAGTTATTTAATTTTAAGTAAATGTGCATATATCTTATGGAAGTTTAATCTGAGAGTATATATTTATTGCATGGTGCTAAATCTAACAAGTTGTGATAAATTTTTGTGTGAGATTAGCGGTAAAATTTAATAATGTGCCTTGCATGACGTCTCATTTAGTATATGCTAATATGATTTAGCACCTCGAATAGCGTTAGCCATATTGCACGTTGCTAATTTGTTATCAATGCAATATAATTTACAACTTGTATATATCTAAATATTTTTTATTGTATAGCCTGTACTTAAAGCGTTTTTAGTTTTTGTCTATTTTATGTCGAATATATACTTATTTAGTAAGCGAAAAGCGATACATTTTTTACATACTTCATTTGAAACGTATTTTTAAATGCATTTCATTTGAACGTTTAGTAAATTAATAACAGCGACCAATCATAAGCGAGGAAGCTGAGTATAAGTGCTGCGCTGAACATTGCAGATATTTTTAATGTATGAATTAATGAACCCATGTATGGCGAATGAATTTTAATTTATATATAGGAAGCCAAGACAGTAGACGTTTACCCTACAGAAATAATCATACCTCAGCAACAGCTAAAAACAATTTTTTCCCAATTCCCACTTTCCTATAGCTTAATTGAACATATAGATCTTCAAGAAACACCGATTTTCCCAACCAGGTAGAATAGGAATAGTAGTACAACGCATAGCCTATTATTTCCTTCTCTGAAGTCTCTGCTACATAGCAATAAAACGATGGAGTCGAAGAACCAAATCCATCTTTTATTAAAGCTAAAAATCATAAACATTAAACAAAAAAATCATTAATCGTGTACTGGCTGACACATCCTACCCAATAAAAATTTAATTAAATAGCAATTAAAGAGAATAGAACAGTTTTACATATTATTTAGCATCATTTGGTATGTATGAATACTTTTTTAGAGTAACAGTTATACTTGAATGCGTGTGAACCCGTTTCGATATAGTTCATCAACAGTTCATTCCCATTTTAGCTGCGTTCAATTAGCTATGTTGAGTTAGATGTGGTTAGTTGCGCAAAGACGTTAAACACGTTTCTGCGCAACTAACTAATCTTAAACGTTAAAACGACTAGTCATGAAATTCTTATTGGTGATAATTTTACAGAGCTCATATATTATAAATATAAAATAAATTCAATAATAAAAAAAAAAAAAGTTCAATGTCATAGATAACGATTAGATATATGGAAAAATTGAATTACTTTCTGTGTTAATTTTGAGTTGATCCGGCATATTTTCGAATTCAGAAAGTTCCTAAAATAAAAAAATACGAATAGATAAGTTTACTTTTAAAAAATAATTTAAACATCTGACCTGTATTAATTTAATTACATATTTCATATCATCAGCCATAGATTTCCGTATGATTACATTAGCCATTTTAAAATAATTTGTAATAACCATCAACCATAAAAGTAATCCAAGAACGTCCCTGAAAACTCCACCTATGAAGGCCACGAACTAAAAAATGAACTTTGGTGTTGGTGGCCTCATGACTCCCCCTAACCCCTTAGACTCAAGGTGACGAACGACCCTGTACTCATTTCAGTACATTAAGCACCATCTATACGTGATGCTACCCACTAATATTAGGAATATGCTCTTTTTTACAGGTTTACAAACTGCAGATTTAAATTAGTATAGAAGTAATAGTTGAATTGTTTGTGATAAAATAAAAGGGTGGTGATATATGAGTGTAAGTTATGATATGGAGGTGAGAAAAATTGGTTTTGTTGGTTTTGAGTGAGTGTAGTGTTAATTTTTGTTTGTTATAGTTGGTGGTTTTTGTAGTGTTGGAGATAGTGGTGGGGTAGATGAAAACGAAAACTGTTTTACCATGAATGTTGAGTGAAACAGCTGTGCAAACAAAACAAGAGAAGGCAGAGTGGAATGTGTTGTAAAAATGTCTATTTATCTCTATTGTTCATTGTTATTAAAAATAAAAAGTTTCTAAATTAATTAGTGAGTTTAGATTTGCACCCGAATAGTATACAAAATTTAAGTAGTGATTATCAATAAGTGAACGTGATACGGCTGATTGTACAATGTTTCTGGCAGCAAGTTGTAACGAAGCACCACTTGGCCATTATGATTTTGTGTATGTGTGTGTGAAATGTCGGTGTGTGTGATCCTGTCTCTTTTCAGTGAATTAACATCTTTGTATTGTCTTTTCGCGTTTATAAATATAAAAGTATTATAATTATATTGATGGAAATTCGCAAGTAATCATTGAATATACACTTGACGGCAAATGATAAGTGACGTTTTCAATAAATGAATGCAGAGACGAAGTTGTATGAATTTATTGAATTAGGAACGTGGGAAAATAATAACTGATAGAGAATGATGAAAAGCAGTGCAATGCCAAAAAAAGAAGGGAAGATGCGGATCCGCGCCTTCCCGGTAAGTGTTTTTTTTGCTCAACAAATGAAATGGCTGGAACACATAGGTTAAAGGTATGACCCCTTGATTACGTTACAAAGACAGCTGTTTATCGGAAAATACATTCATATGGCTCGAGTAATATTATTGAAATAATTGTTATTCCGTATAATTATTAATTGACATCACCTTAACTGTTTGCACTAAAAGACAATTGAAAATTACTATTTCCTATCAATGCCAAATTTATAAGTGAATATTTAATGTCAAAAACTGGCTTAAATGAATAGTATATCAAGTAATTCATTATGGGGTTCACCAGGCGATTTAAATATTATAAATGGTGTATGAATGTCAATATGTTTATTTCGCTCCTCTGTGCTTTCCGAACACGAATTTCTAAATAAATCATCTTGCTGTCACCAGTTAGGTATTACTTTAATTTTACTTTCATTTTACATCATTCACTAATTACTACAACAATATTATATATTTTTTTGTCACAATAACTGCTTTTAAATAAACGTAAATCAACCATTATTCACAAATTCAATCTATTATAAGTTACTCAATTTCCAATCTTTGTCAAAAAACACATTACATTTCCGTTAATTGTGCACTAATAGAACGTTTGAACCCAACCAACATTTTGAGCCTAACCACAATAACCAACCGTTTATTAAGCTCGGTTAAGTAACCCGAATTTATTTACGTATTCTATTCGTAGGAATTAATTTACTAGCTTAGAACACCTAAACTAATATAATTACATAAAATACGTTTCAGATATTCCATAACCGAGTCCCAACTTTTGGTTATTTGTATAGTCGGTAATGCAGATTACATTTTAATATGTAGTTATAAATGTATTAGAATTTTTAATATATTTGTTTATAGTGTGATTAAACATTTATAGTGCTATTCTATAACTTTTATAGAAATCCTATAACATTATATACATTTGTTATAAAGGACTTATAGATATAAAATAGCACCATAAATTGTATATTTAGATTTTCTGTATTTGTTTAATTTTAGTGTATTTTTTTAATGATTATTGGAAAATAAAAGTTATTAATGTGTGTTTTGACTAAGAAATAAAATTATTGTTCCGAAATTGTTAATTTACTGATTTATTTAAAACAGTTAAATAAACTCAAATTAAGTTCTTGAATGTCATCATATTTTGAATGACGAAATCATTTCATTAGTACACATAGAAATGTGTGTTCGGAAAACGCGCTGACCTTACGCATTAATAAATAATATAATTTCATATTAAAAAAAAAAAAAAATTGAACTGCTTGGAACTGTTTTCTTTTTCTTTTCTGTTTTGCGCAGATGACAATGGACGAAAAATATGTGGAAAGTATATGGACTTTGTTGAAAAACGCTATCCAAGAGATACAAAAGAAAAACAACTCAGGATTAAGTTTTGAAGAACTTTACCGAAATGCATACACCATGGTATTACACAAACATGGCGAGCGACTCTATACGGGCCTTAAAGAAGTTGTTACTCAACATTTGGAATCAAAGGTAAATCTCAGGTTCCCAAAAAAAATCACACATCACACATTCTAAAATGCAAAATACAACAACGTTTAGTATTTTCTATGAATTATTTATGTAACAATAACTCAAACTAATCCAAAATTTGGAAATAAAAATAGATATTCGCTTTATTTATAACTTTGTGTTTGATAGTTAACCATGCTTTACGAGTTATTTAAATGATACAAGTATTAGTAAATATTAAATATTGTTACATACTTTTAATTTATTTATTAAAGTAGCCACACCTACGCTTTTAGCAAATGAAGTATATTTAGCTACAAACTATGCAATAAAAACATTTAGATATATACAAGCTGTTAATTATATTGACCATTACGATCCCTGTAACTATAAGAGCTTACAGGATCGGTTACGGCGCAATCTCGAAATTATATAAAAAAAAATCTATGAACAATCTAAATCACAATTGAAACAAAAATTACATTGTTGGTTGGTAAAATTGTATTTTAAAGGAATATTAAATTTTGTTTGTAGCTTATAATGTTATAAAATATCTATAAAATGGTACTATAAACACTATAAATCTATAAAAGAATTTACAATTTTGTAATTCTCTATAATTTTATAGTGTTATAGAAATGGTGCATTACTAACTTTATAAGCTTTATAACCTTGAAAAAAAAAATGTTATATTTGTTTATAGCTTATAATGCTATAGACTAGTAGAACTATCCTGTATAACTATAAGTACTATAAATATATTGTTATATATATAATCATATTATTTTAATTTATAATATTCAATATTTTTGTTTCGTATTATTTACTGTTCAAGCAAATAACACGATTAGAATTTGATTATCAAAAATAACATAACTGTAAAATAGTTTTTGATAACAATTTATTTATGTTTTATAGATCATAAATATTTGATTTATTTTGTTTAAAATGATCTCGCGTTATTTAGTTAATCAAAAACACGAGTTCGTAGAAAAATGTTAATTCGTATTTTGTACTACATTTAAATTCATTTTGCAAGAAATTTAAACACAAAAACATTTTTGTCGCGTTTTTGTAATGTATTAAAAATTTCCCTTTAACACATATTACAGCTAACCTCTATTTGGAGTCAAATATCTTCTAAAGTATAAAGCATATCAGTGTAGAGTGGTGAATTTAATTTGGTACTCATGTGTATTAAATTTGTTTAAAATCGATTGAGTTTCTTCATTATATATCGTATATGTGGGTTGTTCGGTCGTAAGATTCAAATAAAAGTGATGTGAAACGAATTTCACTAAACCATTATTTAGATTCACATGAACCGAATACTTAAGCTCATCTATATTACTGCGCAACTAGCGTATAAACAATTAATAAAACATACAAGAATAACCGTGATTGCGTTTCTAAATTTATAAAATATGCAACTTTAGAGCAACAAATGTTGTAACTGCAACTTCAATCAAGACTACTTTGCAGTTAGATGTTGTTACATCTAAATCTTAAAAGCATTATTGGCCGAAAAGCTACTCATCAACCTACCATTCATCAAATGCTTATACACACATGTTTACACTTCATAGTGTGACCTTGCATATATAAACATGTACACTTTGAAATCTATAGACAATGACGTCATTGTAATATTCAAAATCAAATCAAATCAAAAATTATTTGTTGGTTTTCCAATCATAAATTGTAAACTAGCCAATTTTTACTGCTACTAAATACTAAACGATATATTTTTGTATATTTTTGTAGTCAACATGACAATTAGTCTAATCGGCGTTAAGGTTGTTTACTTCAATGTGCGAAATTGATGACCAATTTTAAAAATATGTTTTAACAAAGTGATAAGTTTTGTAATCATGAAAAATAAATTATATTTTAACGAAAATATCCATTTTGTATATTTGCAACATGTATGTTTGTATGTATATATATCTGCGACTTTAGACGGTTTATAAATTTTTGTAATTGTATCGATTATAAATTGGTTCACAAAGAAAAATAAAAATTCATGCGAAATAAAAAATAAAATGATACAAATATGTAAGAGACTTAAGACTGTGATATTATGTTTGAATTTGATTTTAGGTTAGAGAAGATGTATTGAAAGCTCTACACAATAACTTTTTGTTAACTTTAAATCAAGCATGGAATGATCATCAAACTTCGATGGTCATGATCCGTGATATACTCATGTACATGGACCGTGTGTATGTGCAACAAAATGACGTAGACAATGTGTACAATCTCGGACTGATCATATTTCGAGATCAGGTAGTGCGTTACGGTTGCATTCGGGACCATTTACGCGACACATTATTAGATATGGTGATGCGGGAACGCAAAGGCGAAAAAGTCGATCGCATTTCCATTAAAAACGCTTGCCAAATGCTGATGGTGCTAGGGATTAACGCACGTACCGTTTACGAAGAAGACTTCGAACGTCCTTTCCTTCAACAATCAGCGGAATTTTACCGCGTAAGTACATCATTTACCATTCAATCGAAATGTTTTTTTTTACTTTAGCTTGCATTATAATATTTTGATCTCAACAGAAATGCCTATTTATGTTTAAGAAAGTCCAGTATAGGACACTTCAGATATTTTATTATTGTTTTTTACTATTATTACATAATTTGAATGAACAAATTGTGATTTTTAATTGTGTTTAGATGGAAAGTCAGAAATTTTTAGCGGAAAATAGTGCGTCGGTATACATAAAGAAAGTAGAAACTAGAATAAATGAAGAAGCTGAACGAGCGAAACATTATCTAGACGAATCAACCGAACCTAGAATTGTCGAGGTTGTCGAAGAAGAGCTAATAAAAAAACATATGAAAACAATTGTAGAAGTAAGTGCAAATATCTCTCAGACACAAATATGTATATTTATTAATAATAATTGCAATTGTCTGGTAAGTTATTATGTGTGATTAGTAATAAGTAATATGATGTGGTTTAAGTAGAAAATAATTTGAATTTTGTCTGTTACAATTTTCTGGATACTGGAGAAATAAACTAAACATTTTTAGATGGAAAATTCTGGTGTTGTGCACATGTTGAAAAACCAGAAGACAGACGACTTAGCGTGTATGTACAAATTGTTTGGTCGCGTCAGTGACGGCCTCAAAACAATGTCGGACTGTGTGAGTAACTATTTAAGGGAGCAGGGCAAGGCCCTAGTGCAAGAGGAAGAACATCAACCGGCTACAAACGCCATCAATTTCGTACAATCATTATTGGATTTGAAAGATCGTTTCGATCATTTCCTCGTCAACTCTTTCGCCAACGATAAAATCTTCAAACAGATGATCGCATCGGATTTTGAACATTTCCTCAATCTCAATCCGAAATCACCCGAATATTTATCACTTTTCATTGACGATAAATTGAAAAAAGGCGTCAAAGGCGTAAGCAACCTTATTACACATCTGATTTCATTTATCTTTTATTTCGTTTATCTTCGAATCCAATTTTCATATTTCATACCTTATATAGATGACAGAACAAGAAATCGAACAAGTACTGGATAAATCAATGGTAATGTTCAGATTTCTCCAAGAAAAAGATGTGTTTGAGCGATATTACAAACAACATCTTGCTAAACGACTCCTACTCAATAAATCTGTTAGCGATGACTGGGAGAAAAACATGATATCAAAGTTAAAAGTATATAACAAACAAATGAATCCTCAAACAACCACACTTACGCTTTGCTTATTTTAGACGGAATGTGGATGTCAGTTCACATCGAAACTAGAGGGCATGTTTAAGGATATGACTGTCTCGAATACAATCATGGATGAATTTAAAGAGCACATAATGACATCAGGGGTAATTTTAGTTTAAAATGATTTATCTTTGGTTCTGATTTGAATTTATGTTTCAGACAAGTCTTCATGGCGTAGATTTAAGTGTACGAGTGTTGACAACCGGTTTCTGGCCAACACAAAGTGCTACACCAAAGTGTAGTATTCCCACGGCCCCTCGTAACTCTTTCGAAGCTTTTCGTAGGTAAGTTCAAATTCGCAATTGTCTAATGATTAAATAAAATACTATAGATAACAATCTATTCGTGATCGAAATTAACAACTCGCTCTCTGGCGGTGAAACTAATGTACTACAAAAATTGGTCATTACGCCCGGCATTAATGTACCAAACAGCTGTTTGTTCCACTAATGGCCAGCTGTCATTTTTTTATAAATATCCAAGGAACAAAATATCTATCATATTTGACGAAGTAAATTCTTCGGATAATTCACAAATACTTTGTAAATAACAGTTGCAATCAAAATACACATTTAAAGAACACAAAATAAAAGATTCTGACTCCAAGAGTTATTCGTTTTGGCAGAGAACATTTATAATCAGTTCACTTTAAAAGATATTTCACTTTGCTGGCTTTCGCGTGTCCAATCATAGCCTCTATCTCAACTGTCAAATACGTTGGTCATTACGCCAGGCATTTTTATTAACGCTACTAGCGCCGCCAACGATAATTTCGATCACGAATAGAAATAATTTAATATAAAAGTAGTTTTAAACGTAAATATTAATTTAAGTTGTCTATTTTTAGATTTTATCTAGCAAAACACAGTGGTAGACAACTGACGTTGCAGCCACAATTAGGTTCTTCCGATCTCAACGCAGTGTTCTACGGTCCCAGAAAAGAAGAAAACGAAAACAAAGAGGGTGCGTGTTCATCGACAAGCCTAACTACGACTATATCCCGATCTCTAGGGCCCCGCAAACACATAATCCAAGTGTCCACATATCAGATGTGCGTGCTAATGTTATTCAACAACAGAGACAAACTCACATACGAAGAAATACAGAACGAAACCGATATACCGGAAAGGGATCTAATCAGGGCGCTGCAATCGCTCGCAATGGGCAAAGCAACGCAACGTATCTTAATCAAGAATCCACGAACGAAAGAAATCGAGTCGACACACGAGTTTTTCGTGAACGATTCGTTCACTTCAAAGTTGCATCGAGTGAAAATACAAACAGTTGCGGCTAAAGGTGAGTCGGAACCCGAACGGCGTGAGACGCGAAATAAAGTGGATGAGGACCGGAAACATGAGATCGAAGCAGCTATTGTCCGAATAATGAAAGCTCGAAAACGCATGCCGCATAATATACTCGTTGCTGAGGTGACCGAACAATTGAAATCGCGATTTTTACCGTCGCCCGTTATCATCAAAAAACGGATAGAGGGCTTGATTGAACGGGAATATTTGGCGCGTACGCCCGAAGACCGAAAAGTCTATACATACGTCGCCTGAAGTGACGTCACGTCCCTGATTATCACAACACCACCAATTACAACAACAGATGAGGCTAATCGAAATATGATCGATTACTGTTTTAATGATGATCTGTTATTCTTCAATAATAAATCTACTCGCTATAAATTGCATATCGCAGCCAAATCCGTCAGACCATTTTTCACTCATTTTGACTGCGTATATTTAATAGCAAGTGTTAACAATCTATACTTAGATTCATATAAAAAAAAAATGTTTAAATTATTCCAATAAATTAATTA
Source organism: Nebria brevicollis (assembly GCA_944738965.1). NCBI lineage: Eukaryota > Metazoa > Arthropoda > Insecta > Coleoptera > Carabidae > Nebria > Nebria brevicollis. The sequence goes on from OX122907.1 coordinate 10,582,336, forward strand.
AATGAATTTACGATCCGCGAACATATGTAGTGTTTTTGTAGCTTGTCTGATTGATTTCGATGACAGTATTCGGTTTCATTGTGATACAAGCTCTTCAAAACAATAAAAATGTCTACAGGATGTTGAATTGAAAAAAAAAACTAATGGGATTTTTTTATGGATTCAGCTTCCTTGGATGCGTTCAATCACATTAACAACTTAGCAAATGATTACGAATTGCTGAAGAATAGAATATTCTAAAATACGTGACTTTTGAGATCCGCCATTTTAGAATGGAGTACTCGTCAAAATCACACCAAAATGACATAATTATGTGTATTTAAAAACATATTGTTTTTGTGCGATTTATTACAGTTATACAGTGTAATTCTACATATTTATTAAAAAAAAAAACCGACTGTTAGTTTCACAGACCACGCCCAGATGGCGGTCGTCATGTGACGTCATTTTAGAACGGTGAATATAGAAGAAGTGATAGTGATTTTGAGATTATGTACTTTTTTTTTTTTTTATAAAATCGCTTATATTATTCCCAGTATTCGATAGTCTAAGAATTTATTTTCAGCATTTTGATCGTTGGTAATTTATTTTTACAAGATTCATTGTCAATAATAAAAAAAAAATATACACACAGATTTCTGCGTTTATATTTTGATACTGGCGAATTAACCTTAGCTGGCCATTTGACTACTGGTTTTATTTAACGCGTTACTTCAACGCCATTTTACACAAAGAGTGTACATTTTGTTCCATTTAAAAAGAAAATTCATATAGAAATTGAATCGACCATTCAAAGAAAATGGTTAATTTAATTGTTTTTATTCAATCGTTTTTCTTTTGGTATGAACTGATTTCAGATATATTATAGGTCGTAAATAGTTTTATTTTTTGGATAACAAAAAATGACATTTTTTTGAAATTAACTCTCACGTGGATCAAGACAACGGGAAAATGTCCAACAATTTTTTTGATTCAACATCCTGTATATATATATATGAACAGGTGATCATCATCTATCTAACTATTGTATTTTCTTATTTAAAGAAATATAATCTTCAATCACTTTAAATGGTTTGTAATAGTGTGGTGGGCAAAAATGATCACCTGTGTAATGAGTAATGACGAGGGAATGTATTTGATGTGTAAATATACGGATTTAGGATTTACTTATTCAAAATTTTAATTGTAACACATTTCTTTTGTTTTAATATAAAGCTTCCTGCCATTATGATTTTACTTTAATTTTCAGGAATGAACCATTAAATGAATACTTGTAATATGTATTGAACGTTTTGAATCAGGAAAATAAAATATGTTTTTGATAACAATATTATAGGTACTATTTTTTATTTACTAAAATATCTGCGACAACTACGAATAGACTTTTGTTAAATTATACTTAAAGCAAATTGACGTAATTTAAAGTAATAAAATTAAGATAAGCAGCAACTTTCAATGAAAAATTAAAATACGGGAATTTTATTCGGGTGTAATTTATTTTCCCAAATAAAACAGAATCAAAAGTATTAATTGATTAAAAATTATAATTATAAATAATACTGCTCATATTAATGTCAATTAAATGTACTATTTAATTTTTTTTATGAAATTTGCGTCATATTTAACGTAAATTTTTATTATAAATGATAAATTGTAATTATTATTACTTATTATTTAGTAGAAATAAATAGGGTATATTTCGAATATAATAAAATTTTGCGTGAGAATATGTAATAAATTTCGAACTCAGTGTTATTTTTAACCAGTAACCGGGTAACTGGTTAACCGAAATGCATTATTACGTTAAAATTTCAGTTTACTGGCAACACTGGTATTAAAATTATTTGTAGCTAATATCTGGGAAAAAAAAATTTGACCTTGTATCTGACAGTAAATTTTAAAATGTCTGGGAGCTATTATTTTGTTATGATAGGGCATAATGACAACCCTATATTTGAAATGGAATTTAATAATTTGAAAGATGTGAAGGTAAAGTAATTGGTTATTAATTTATATATGTATATATTATTGACATTTCTATGTTAGATTAATCAGTAAATACGCGCAAATGTGTATTTGACACCTTTTTTTATAGGAAACTTAAATTCAACATATTCATAATATTCAATATTTCTTCAAATTTTAAATTTTGCAACAACAAAAACAAAATAAAAAATTAGTTTTTTTAATTAAAAAATATATCTATTAGCACTGAGCACCGAGTATAATAAATAAATGAACAAACATTATCCTTTAGTACTAGAATTTAATAAATATTGTAATAATTTTTATTTTAGAAAGAAGATCACAGACATTTGAACCAATTTATCGCGCATGCAGCACTAGATCTTATAGACGAGCATAAATGGAAAACAAACAGCATGTACTTGAAATCCGTAGACAAATTTAACCAATGGTTTGTTTCTGCTTTTATAACGGCAAGTCTCATCCGATTTGTGATGGTACACGATAATCGAAATGAAGAAGGAATCAAAAATTTCTTCTCTGAAATCTACGAAACTTATATCAAATACGCTATGAATCCATTTTATATCGAAAATTCTGTTATTAAATCAGCTGCTTTTGAAAAGAAAAGTCAATTATATGGCAAAAAATATCTTACAAATTAATTATGTATTATTATTTATATTAAATATTTTAATTTCTATTATATGTGCCTTTGGATCGCGAATAACGTTAATTTACATATTTTAAGTTTAAAGTTTCCCTTTAACACTTCACACAATCATACATACAGCAAAAATTCCAATTTTTTTCATGATTATAATACTTAGGACTTCGTATAAGAAAGTAAAAATATTTATATATATTTTAAGTCCTTTGGCAATCCTGATTTGGTTCACAAATTGTGAGCGGTGCTTTTTATTCGCAAGATCTTGGTTTACCTTTTTGTATTATTAGTTATTAGGGTATTTACTTTAAGTTAGTTGGTAACCCTGTAGAAGTCCACAGAAATTGGTTTGTTGTGATTCGTGCTTTTTTCAAAGGTACTTTATTTTATTTACAAGATTAACTGGTTTTTAATATTTTATGTTTTATTTTCAGATTCGAAGCATTTATAGGTAAATAACAACATGTTTTGCTTATAGATATAGTCTTAGTTTTAACTGTCTTTACATATTAAATAAGCTATCACGTTTTCTTGGTGCATGCTTGACTTAACCTCTAAATTTAATTTAGATTTACTTATATATAATTGCCGATATAGATAATAATCAACAAAATTAGCATATACTAGATATCAGTTTAAGCAAATTGTTTTATTGTATATTTAATATTACTAATTTTGTTTTAAATGAAAAAAAAAACTGCAGCATATCAAATGTTTCTTACACGTATTTCAACAAAAAATTTGTCTAAAAATACAAACCATAATTTTAAGTTTATTTATGCACTAAACTCTTCTCTACCGCTCAACGCATTGAAAAGGCAATTTTGCCTATATCTGCGCACATAATATAATAATTCTCGGAGCAAACATTGAAAAAATAATTCCGAGTTCGTGATTCCGTTTTATTTATCTTAGTTCTGAAATATACTCGTTGATGGCGTTACTAACACCAAAATAATGTTTGTTATCAAATAAATACTAACAGTGTTTCATAAATGTCGAAAGTTAATATTTAAAATTGTTGTCGTTTGGGTCTATTAATTCTAGAAATGAGCAGAATTTGCGGATTTAATATGCGATAGGGGTGAATTATGTACTCATAGATTATGTATACCAAATTTGGTCTCAATATGTTAAGTATCTTTCGAGGAAAATGAGCGATAAAATTGGTCTTACGAGCGACGCGTTTCAACTTTTATCGTCATGAGCTTTAATTAGATTTATAATGAATGCAATAAATACGAATTAAATTACAATCTTATTGTAATGTCTAAGTTTATATTCCATTTAATGACCATAAATAAAATAAATAAATTTTATTACCTAATTAGATTTCATTTCCCAAATAAACATTTAAAGCTTAAATTAAACCATTAAACATACGCACTAATTAATCTGACGATAACTAAAATATATACATTTAAATGATTTTGACATATTATGTTATTCCCGTGGAATATTCCGATATTTACGAGACAATTTAAAAGTCTTGATATTTCGCCGGAGTAGGTACCAACGTTTAAACTGGTGTAAATGTAAAATTTATGCAGCAAAAACTGTTTAAGATGAACCTACAACCGAAAACTTTTTTAAAAACGTCACGATTTATATGCAAATAGGGAGGTGGTTACCTACGTCTTTTTTTTTTATTCCTGAACGAACACTAAAGCCATTAAGACTACACAGTCATCAAAAAACTTTCGATGCTTAAATCCTACATAAAATATCAAGTATTTTTTTTTACAGTGTAGACACGTTTGCCAACTGTCGTCAGCTCAAACATTCGTAGGTAACGATCGTTAACTTGACTTATTTAAAATTAACTGCCTATTCGCGATTCCACCTAAACACTGCGACTCACATGGATTAGAGTGACTAGATATATAAGAGTGTGGACAATCGACGAGTAGTCCCTATCTAAAGCATAGAGCGCAGGTTCCCCGCATGTGATTGGTCGCCGCCATAGTTTGTCTAAATGTTCAAATGAAATGCATTGCGTTATATGGAGTGCGCGGCTCATATTTTCTTATACTCTTTAAATCTAAAGGACCAGATAAGATAATTGCACCCCGTATTTTTTATGTTATTCCTGAATCAATTTTGCGTATTATATTCCGCGACGGCATATGTCTATCTTTTATAGAAACATTTATACAAAAGTCGAAACATTTCGCGCTCAAATATTACGGTATAAACATAATTTTTAAATACACAGTTTGAATTAATAAATGTAATAAGCATAATAAACAGTGTTTATTTTAAGAAATTCGCGAAATGTATAACACTAATAGACTTGCAAGTATACAGCACAAATAGTTATATTAGCCCGCGAAATGTTTGGAATTTAGTATAAATGTTTCTATAATAGATAGACCTATGCTGTCGCGGAATAAAATACGCAGAATTTATTCAGGAATAACATAAAAAATACGGGGTGCTATTATCTTATCTGGTCCTTTAGATTTAAAGAGTATAAGAAAATATGAGCCGCGCGCTCCATATAACGCAATGCATTTCGTTTGAACATTTAGACAAACTATGGCGGCGCCAATCACAGGCTGGGAAGCTATTGTCCACACTCTTATATATCTAGTCACTCTAACATGGATTACTTATTTTTAAACCCCCCCCCCTAACCCTCTCTCTCTCTCTCTTACACAAACTTACTCAGTCACTTACTCACACTTAAACACGAGATCGAATGTGTTCATGATTACAATACTTATTACTACGTATAAGAAAGTAAAAATATTAAAAACAAATATAGATAATAATAAAAATCTACAATCATTTATTAAAATTTCTTCGGAACTGTAATTAAAATATTCCATATTCCTGATTAACCCTCTCATGCTAATTAACGCGATGGTATATGCAACCTATTGTGTTTAACTAAATTACGTTAATTGAACAGTTTAATTATAATATCCATTATAATTGGCTGATCATATTAGGCAACTATAAATAGTTCAATTTATATTTCGTGAAACGCAATTTTATTGCGGATATTGAATTGCATCTAAATTTTAAGGAATTGCCGGACATGGGCGCGATATTTTCGTGACATTTTTCATATAGTCGATTTATTGGCGTTTAAAACGTAGCGATAGTATAACTAAGGAAACTTTTCGTCGAAAACAATTTAAAAATATTATATTGTGAAAAGAAGATGAAATATACTTGAATGGAAGCGTTAATAAGTTTATGAAAAACGGAAATTCAATAACTTTTCTTTTATAATCTACGGCGTTCTGGCGTTGCACGATGAACAACTTATAAATTTGTAGAACCCTATCACGCCCATCAACTTTTCAAAACTTTTAAATTCTTCCTAAATAAAAATCAGTTAGTCAACATTGTTCATAATTGTTTAATGCACGCGTAAAATATATTCAATAATTCTCTACTAAACAAATAAATTCTTTATCTAAACGTTACGAAAATACTAAAATATATGTAAAATATATAATTCTTTTACGAGTATTAAATTGCTATTTTAATGGGTTCGAAATAAATCATCACTTGTTTCGAAACATTAACTAGATTAAAAATCCCCGAAATTTCAAACATTCATAGCACGGCAGCGGAAGTTATTTCAAAAAACGTAAAGTGTTCAAATTTTGATTACCTCCCATTTACTAAATATGCATGTTTATGAAATAACGTTTAGAATTCTAAAAATAGACAATAAACGATTTCAAGTAAACTACCACTTCCAGTAAACGTAAATTAACCCATAAATCTAAATTTTGTCCTATTATTAAGAATATATGACTTAAAAAACCCGAATTTCATATTTATTCTGTTTAGAAATTTGGTACTAGATTTTGAATATGTTTTTCTCTCTCTCTCTCATAGACACTATATCAAGATATTTAGTAAAAACATCTGCAGTGTCATGCACCGAACTTTCTTATACGCTTTTGAGTTAAATCACATCCTATTTTCATTATTTTTCTAATTTATAATATTTGTTTTAACCTTTGGAACACTTTTACGCCAAATATATATCTTTGAATAAATATAAAATGTCAAACTTCAAATTATTTAAGTCTGTTTTGTTTTTTTTTTGTTAAACAATTGACAGGCGCAGATGATACGATTTATGTAAAATTAAATGTAATATGATGAAATTTCAAGAGCCATTTTCTTGTTTCTGGTACCGTTTGGGAAAAAAAGTTTCAAATAAAAGTTGTACAAAATGTTGATATCTATAATTTTTATTGTAACCATTTTTCTGTTACTGCAACCGTTTTTGAGTAATTGCAGAACTTGCAAAAAATGACTAGAGTAAACACGCACTTCCGGTCGGAATATTGTTTTCAAAAATAGGAGGTTTTCTTGCCGGGCACATACAAATCTTAAGTTTAAAATCTCATAATTTTCCCTTTAGCCGTTTGGGCTGTAGAGCGCTCACATACACACAGACACACACATACAGACGTCATTCTAAAAATAGTCGGAATCGATTCAGGGAAGGTCAAAACGTATATTTCCGTTAAAATCTCGAGATCGAAATTTTTCATGATTACAATACTTACTTATACTGCGTATAAGAAAGTAAAAAGTAAAAATGAATGAAAATTTGTTTTTAAAATTAGTTTAATTAACATGAATAAACTTTATCTATTAAATTTCCAGTAGCCACAGTACTAACGTACTAAATCTACATATGTTTTGCATACATTATAAACTTTTGATGTCACATTTTTGCCAAGCGTATAGTTCATATGTAACCAAATATATATGAGGTCTATTTTGGGAAGAATATACATATGTATATTATATACATATGTATATAAGTACACATCTGCCTCTAATTGAAATTCGGTCTTTTATGGCTACGTAGCAATATTTAAACCATGGAATTTGTACCACTACGAATTTTAAACCGGTATAGAAAAATGTCTATAGCTAGGCTTATCCCCGCATAAAAAGAAGAAGTATTTTGCAAGTAATATACTACAACGCGACAAATTCTTTTCGAAACTACCATCGATTTCCCCGATACCCTTTCAAAATTCATATAAATATAACCAGATATCTTATTTAATCTTAAAAAATTGAATGTGTTTTTTTTTATAAACCTAAACGATTTTTTTTTTGAAGTAATTGGTCATGAAGTGAAATGTTTGTGAACACCAAAGTTTTGTGTTGAATTGCGGCTAGACGTATAAGCTGTTATACAAGTTAGCTGTTTATGTGTTGCGTACGATTAAGTTTTTAATTATTAAACCTAAATAAACACTTTCTAATATTTGCTAACATATTATTACGACCCTGCGCCACAATATGTAAATGTGTACAGAATCCCCAAGTAAAGGCGAGGCGCGTCGAGCCACCCTGAAACTTGAAACACCGCACCAAACTACACTTCGTGGAGTTTAGACAGGAGCTAAACCACAAATATAGTGTATTGCGTATGTTTGTAATGTTAAGTGGTTACACCATACAGAAACCATAACAGCAGGCGGTGCCGCGGTCATTTCAAATGGTTTTGCTATTTCAATCGATCAATCGTTGAATACATTTCAAATACATAAATATCTTTTTACTCAAACCAAACACATTTACGTAGATGAAATTTTCAAAAGAACCTACAGTATCTTATTTCCATAACGTTGTAAAAATAAGACCTTTTACTTATAAACCCACCACAACTTAATTAGATATCTTTATCGAGTATTATTTTAAATTGTTTGTGGTAAATATTAAGCTTTTATCGTTTATTAATTATTATCAATTAAAAAATCGTAATTAGTTAAATGCACGTGGTAGGAAAGAATTAAAAATTACCTCCTTCCCAACCAATGAGAACGAGGTCATATTCTGACCAATAAGCGTGCAGGAAAGCTAATCTACATTGTCACCACTAATACAAAACTAATTATGTATAGTATACCAACTTAGATTATCGTATTAGTAGTGTTTAAAGGTAAAAAATAATGAAAATTTCCACTAAATTCAATTTACGAAAATTATTACATATCCAAAATAAATTGAACGTTTCATTATATTTTACCTGCAAACCCACCATAATTGAGTTAATGAAGTAATGTTTAAAATTGTGTGTCAAATTGTGCACGTCGATCTAATTTTTTTTATATTTTGGAGATGGCTGTTCATTTTAAATCAAGATAAACAGTAAAAATCAACAAAAAACTATCTCAACGGAACAAACTGTCACTTGTCAAAATGCAACCAATGCATAGTGACAAAGTGTATTCAACCGTATGTTCATGAACATTGTAAAAAAAAAAATTACTAGACTGATGTCATTCGTAGAGCTGCCACCGTGAAATTGTAAAAAATCATATAAATATATTTTTTAATAATAAAATAAATGTTAAAGCTTATATAATAAAAATGTTTAATAAAAAAAAATTTATATGTATCAATCTTATTATTACGTTGGTGAATGTTATGTTCATCGTAGTAAAAGCTATTAAAAAGCATTTTAAATCTGATTTACATGAAATGCGTAGTTTTATTAAATGCTTCAAGAGTACTTGAAATCCGTTCTAAGGGATTTAATGAAGAAAGTCGAGAGTAAACCACTTTATTTTTCATTCGTTTCGTAGCATTATAGTTCATTTATTTTCTATTATTTATAATCGTTGGTCGTGAGCTAAACCCAACATATACGAGTACATGCGCAATAAACTGGCAAACAGGACAAGACAACATTTGCAGGTTTCCTTCAGTTCAGTTCAGTCGTTATTTATCCCGTATATGCATGGCTGGCTATTTTAGCGTGGGATTCTACCACTTTACGTTTGTTGCAAGACGTTTATATAATGGACCAATATATTTCGCAAAGCATTTTCTTTTGGTGGAGGTGCTAGCTGGCAGTGAAGAGTGCTCCACTGCTTGATGCTGAGACGAAACCCATTTCTACACATACATGCCTACCACTACATTATACATTTATACCAACTTCGTAAAACTATTACTATACAAATGCAGATGACACGATTATTATTTCGAAACTAAGTTCTAAACTAGTTTTCCATTTACTAAATGTCACCAACAATACAAAATAGAATATGGAATAAATATACTTTTACTTAGTTAACCATTTAATATAAAGAGCTTAAGTAGTTGTTTGTATAACTTAAAAATTATAAATAAAAGTGAAATACATTTCATATTTAATTTCTTATACGAAATAAGTATTATAATCATGAAATAATCTCTAAATTTTAAATAATAAATATTCAAACCGGAAGTGCTTGTTCACTTCACTTGTTTTTGCAGTTTCTGCAATTTAATCAAAACGTCTGCATTTATAGTAAAATAGTAATAATAAAAATAAAAGATACTTATTTTTCGCACTATTCTTTAAAACATTTTTAATATTTTTATTGAAAATTTATCGGTCAATGATGTTATTATTCACCATATATTTTTGAGAGTATAAATAAGAATATGTCTGCGATTCGTTTGTGTCTATAGTATTATAGAATTTTTATATATACAGAATAGCACTCCTCTATAATAATGAATTGTGGTACATTTAAAGTGTGCTAGATTTGTCTCAGATTTATAACTAGCTCTAATATAGAAATGTATAGAACGAAACATTACAACCTGTAATAATCATATAAAAAGGGTTGCTATTTCGAAAAGGGTCTCATAAATAATTTATTAAGGTTGTCGGATTTATACGTAATACTGCATATTGAACAATTAAGTAGAACGAATACGCCTATATAATTTTGTAATTTCGTATGTATTTTATTAAAATGTAAATGCGTTTAATATTAAACATGATACAGTTAGTTTTGCTGTACATTCCATAATGACGGTCCGGTGACATTACGACTGTGCCGCTGGGTAATATGTGCTGAAGTAACGATACCATAAACCCATTGAAGTTTGCTGAACTTTTAGTGCGACCGCTACATACATATTACCAGGCGCTGCCACCAATTTCTTAACGTTTATTATACGAACGTTGGCTTCTGTTCGGTGAACTGGATCTCTTTTTTATCACGCCCATTATTAAGTGGACTCTTTATAATCTATTCTTTCTGACAGATTATGAAGCAGATTACGGTATTAAAATACGAAACAAATATTCAAATTTAAAAATAAGTGCTTGTTTACTCTAGTCTGTTTTTGCGGTTTTTACAATAATTCACTTACAGCAAACGTAGTTAGAAAAAAATTAGAGATACTAATATTTCGTACAACTTTTGTTTGACGTATATATTTTTTAAATAAATGTGTTGGCCACATATTTTGTTTGAAAGTAGCATATGTGTGAAAAGTGTGCATAATTTTGTAAAAAATTCACGCGTCAGTCTTGAAATCCTATCTTTATTACCCGTCAATTTCGAAAATCCGTCACCCTCTATGGTTTGCAACCCCAGAAGGTAAATTGAGCTTCTACAGTATCTAAATTAACTCGTAAATCCTTATACTTTTTTTGTGTGTATATAAATGGGTAAATGATGTATGGGGCGAACTATACAAAGAAACACATTACCGCGTAGATCGTAAATTACCCGGAATTTGGCAGGTTGCTTTAAATTTTCAGGACCGGATTTCCAAAGAATAGATTATTCTTTTATGCATAAAAAAAATCAAATCTTATTTACTGTTTATATATTGTATAGTACACTAAATAGTATCTTTATTAGCGGAAAACCCAACCCTGCACACATGTATCATAACATTGTCAACATTTTTATTTATGACGAGTTGAACAGGACAATAGGGTGTTTGTGTTTTTATTGTAGGGGCGGTTAATCCACTAAATGTGTGCGTTTCACGTTACGAACTATACTGTCGAGCACTACGAACTCTAAACGATGTTATTTTATTATTATTGGTGTTGTAAATTAAATAAATTGTAGTCTACATTGCAGTTATCTTCACTTTTTTGGTAATTTTCCTTGATTTGCATAAATTATAAGGAAAATAAAAAGTTCAAGATCACGTAAGTCCGCAATGTTTTTTAATATTATAATATACCTGATGATAATCAATAATTGGTCGAAATCAATCATATTTGAATATTAAACAAATATTGTGGAATTAATACGTCTTCAAACTTTTAATACGCAAAAATTAAATAGGCCAAATAGCAAATTTATGCAAAATCTTATGTATGAATGTGTATTTTAATTTTGAAATATATCGGTAATATCGTGAACTCAAAACAAAAATGTAGCTTTACCCTTTTAGCAGTACATATGAAGTTACAATTACTACACGTACTGTTAATATATAAACGTGTAATATAGGTATTTTTTATTTTTTTTATTTAAAATAATATAATTCCTACCGTCACGCCGTTCGGAACGAAAACGAATATGTTCACCTCACCAGGGAGTTAAAAAAAACGTGCGCAGCGGAAAAGTTAATAGACCGTGTAGCGGATAGGTCCAACAGGACCTGCATTGCACATGAATTCACATTTGACTGGTGTGGTCGCATCGCGGACGGCCTCAGAGGTAAACATCGAAAAAATTCGCTGGCATTTTACGTGGTAACATACGGCCTTATGGGAAATAATGTTTCAAGATTAGATGTTTCATGGGGTCTTATGCATTATCCTGGGGCGTCTTTTTTTTCTCTCAAGCATTTCTTTCCTAAATCGTATAAATACAAAAGAGGAAAATGATTGATTAATGCTACGATTTTATTTTCTAAATAATATTTAAATCACATTTGTAAACTTCTTACTCAAAGCAATAGGACAGTAAATAAATATAATAAAAAAAGAGACTGACCAAATAAGATGTGTCATATTTTATATAAATATATGAATATTTGACCTATGGAGCTTGTTAAGATTATGTTATTTAAATTGAGGACAATGTAGATGAGATCTTTAGAAAGAGGGCACAATTCAAAGGTGGTTGGTTTTTATAGAGAAAATCTCAAGCGAATGAGAGATCATCCGTTTGAAACAAATGGTCGGAAATAAAGAATGAGTCCCAGCTTCGAGACGGAATGATCGCGTGCACAACGTTTGATGACGGTGAGAAATCGCGAAAGCGAATGGGTGTAGATGTTGAAGAATTAACAGTGTATTTTTGTCTTTTCATTTTCATTAAAAAACATGATCAATACGGGAAATATGTAGACAGGATACATGCAATAAAAGAGACTATCACTTCTATTTGTAGGTGTATCCACATAAAAATAAAAAAATGCGGAGTTGAAATTAACAAATCCTTTTTGTCTGTGTAGGTGTATTAGCGCTCGGGGCAGATGTAAAAAACCCATTCTAAAGTAGTCCCTAGAGGCAATAATGCGCCCCCTTTCAAAACTTACATTGGTGAGCAAAAAGAAAAGTCTTTCGACTCAATATAGAGTCCCAAAGAAACTTGTGCCTCGGGCAAAAGCCAAGCTCGCCCCACTCTATTCCTCCTATTTGAGATTATATGAAAAATTAATAGGAATAACAAACAATGTCGCCATTTCTTTTAAGACATTATTATCACCTTTTCCTAATATTTATACCTAATGCAGTTTTATTTCACAGCCAATTATAATGAATAAATCAAAATTTTAGCATAATTTTATTTTATTTTCCAAAATAAAAAAAACAAAACATTTTTAATTTCACTTAATGTATATACATAAATATTTTATATTTTCTGTACATGATAATGGAAGTCCAAAATGAGTCCTAAACGAGAATTTTTACGTAATGAGGACGAACCATTATGTTGATAAAGCTAATAATATGGTATGTACATTAGGATTTACGTAGATATAGAAACTGTATATTGTTTTAACATAACATCATTACTACACATTCGCAAATAAAAAAAAAATCGGAAATATAATCTTCAATGTTTGCTCAGAACTCCAAAATAACACAAAATTATATTTTGTATTTTTAACCGTATTTTTTGTTCAAGTTTACTCGTGTAAAACAAAAACAACTGATACACAGCGTTTTGTTTTTATTTTTCACTTTAAAGAATTTAAAGAGACATACATATACCAGAAATACATGATAATTTATTTGGTATGCAAAGAAGGCGAGCTCAAAGCATTGATGATGCAGATGCTTGTTTGTTGTGTTAATTATAGATGTAGTTAATTTTGCATGCAACCTTAAAAGTGAAAATAATATGTATCTAGACATTAAACCAACATTTTAAGTTTACTGACTAATCCATGATATGTTTATGATATGTTGGTGTTGTAAATTTCGATAGTTTATTATTTTATGTTATTTCCTTTTAGTCTTTATATACGCGTAATGCAGGTACTTATGTAAAGCTTAATTTACCAGAATTGTAGAATTAATAAACTTAATATACATATAAAATGTTCGCATTGTAAAATTTTTCTCATTAAAAAGTTATTTGAAAAGTTTTTCAATATCTCTTGGCTTTTGTGTATATATATAATGAAGTGTAAAGTAGCTTTTCGTGTCGGAAGAGATTATTTTGAATTACTCCATACGTAATAATATATTTTATAGTCGACTGAACCCAAAAAAAGTTTTCCTCAAAAAAAAAAAAAGATAAAAAACCACTTACCACTCGGTGGCTTAGTGGCACATACTACTATTTCTAATTAAATGTACTACTCTAACTATGGCGACTTCGTCGTAAAACTTAAAAGTGGTTTTTACCGAAAGCTACGTTCATTTAAAGTGATATTTTCAAATTAATACGATACTCAAGTAAACATGCAAAAGATATTTCAAAAAAGATAAATTAGTAATAAAAATGTTATTTCAATAAACATTAAATAATTCTAAAACAGTTCTTTAAAATACAGTACGATACTAAACTCTCGAATCTGAATTAGAATTTCACATACGTTTTACACTGTTAGAATTTTCTGTAAATATACTGATCTGTTATTTAAGGCGATATTCTAATTTAAAAAAAAAAAATCGATTTTTTTTTTGTTCAATAAGTTTATACAAAAACATTCCAAAAATATGTAAAAAAAAATTTAAGGTAAATTTCCAAACCGTTTCCAAGATATTTACATTTCCATAAGTAATAACCGGGTAATAAATACACTAAAATTAAACATTAAACACGTTTTTCTCGAAACTACATTTTTAAAAACGGTGTGCACTTTAGCTCAAAAAATAATTAAGCTATTGACTCAAATCTTTTTTTATTTTATTAATTAACTTATAATGCAGAACGCAAACCGACATTTTGACATAAATATACATTTGTTCCATTTTTATTCAATCCCAAAGGTCCAATTTTGTGTACAAAACATAGGACTTTTCTTAAACTCATTCTATTTTCTAGGTTTTTTTAATTTTTAACTTTTTATTGGTTTACGGGGAAGGTAATTTTGTTCTTAATAAAACCCTGTTAGATTTTTTGTTTTAGACATCCTGGACTGGCGTTATCGTGCACACCGCAAAACGCCTCATCTCCTCGGTCTCTACTTTGTCAACTTCTATATAAGTAATTATGCATAAAAATAAAAAATAAAATTTTTTTTTGTATACCTCATGAGTTACTTAATATTGTAAACAAAAATTTAATTTTCTATCTAATAAAATAAGAAAGAAAAAATTATAAAAAATAGTCATTTATTTGACCAAAAAATTGGAACATCGCCTTAAACTTTTAAATAAAGTTCCAATAGATCTATAATTAAATAATGAAAGCGTGTTTGTTTTTATGTAATAGATATTTTTAATATAAAATATTTGTTTATTGCTTTTACGCGAAGTTTTAAAAAATATATATTTATTGAATGGTAACTAATGAATTATAAACAAAGCCAATTTGATCAAAATAATGTGCTAATTGGAGCGTATAAAAAATAATAATAAATTGATGTTTAACTGCGTCCAGTGTACGAGTAATATTTCCAAATGAATTTCATATGATATTAAACTAACACGTTATCCTTCTTGCAGGTACTCATGTGAAAATGGCGTTCCTATGGAAACTGTACCAGAGATCCTTGTTAAAATATCCAGTGCTCACGCAAGCTTTTCAAACCGGCGTGCTGATGGGTACAGGTGATATTATATCACAAACAGTTGTGGAGAAAAAATCACTTACATTAATTAATGTGACTCGAACTGCTCAGTTTGCATCCGTTGGACTCTTCATCGGGGTAAGTTTTAAATATTCTCCGGTTGACACAGATGTTGTAAAGCAACATCTATTGTTTCGCGAAGTTTTTTTTTTGTTCCTAGAAGTAATATAGATCGCGGAACGAAAGTCTATATTGAAAAGGAATTCGTTTTACTCTTTTGACAAATTGCACTACGTAGAGATTTGTATGTTTTGTATTTTTCCCATTTTTTTTTTATTAAACCTGATCTACGCTTGACTTTCTTTAATATATCTATTGCGGGGAAATTGCATGAAAGGGACAACCGAATGAGACATTGCAATTTTAAGGCATCTAATACTTTTTCAACTCCAATATCGATAATATTTAAATTACCAATATGACACCATATAAGCTCAAACTAATCCGTCAACATATTGGTAATGTAATTATAGAAACATATACCGATCCCTGGCTTTTTGCGGTTTTGTATTTGTGTTCAATATACTTTGATACCATGTTTATTTAACACTTTATGTACAAAAAAGTATGAAATTCTAAAAAATAACGTTTTTAGAAACAAAACTAACCAGTTTTCATTAATTGACTACGATATAATAAGGTTGTATTGTGGATGTAAAGAACAAAAATAAATGTTTTTTTTTGTTTAGTTTTGTTTCTTTGCTTTTGTCTGCATTGAATGCTACAGTTTGTGAAAGAAGTAGGAAACTAGAAGTGATGAACAATAGACTATGTTCGGTTGAATTAAATACAATAACACTATTAACCTTAAATATCGTATATACATATATAACGTTGTTTTCGAATTTACGTCCAAATAAATCAATCATTTCCATTAATATACTAATATTAATGAAAATGGTAGACATAAATAAAATATACTAATATTGAATTTATGTCATTTTTTGTTCACGCACCGAAATTACAATTAAACATTATTGAATTGAGTTATCACGCTTTTAAAAACAAAAAATTCTATCTATCGAGCTTCTCTTTTAGCCGAAAACGGTAAATAAACATCAGCTTATCAGTAATTGTATTTAAATAAAATTAATTAAACTATTATAAAAATTCAATACATATTAATTTCATATGAAGCTTTAGGGTATTTATATATTTTTTAATAAACAACAAAAATTTAAATATATAATTCAGTATTAAATTAAACCAAATATTCGCGGTTCGCTTAAAATTAATTCAATAACGAAATATAAACACTCAGAAATGCATACTTTTAATGAAAAATACACAGAATGGGCATCGTGTTTTTCATTCGTTCTCAGTATTAAAACGAACAACAAACGCGAAAGTTACATAACAAATATCAATTTAAGTTGATAAAAACTAACTTGTGGCTAGTGTTACTTAAAATATGTTTCGTAAAATTGAAATGATGCTTTAATATTAAAATACTTGAATTATACAATGCGAAATAAGAAAATTATCCTTTAATTTCGCAATAATAATATATTTGGATAAAATAGCAAACTGAAATTACCGTTAATTTGAAAAGGGTTTATCTACAATTTTGTAATACTATTTCCCGGTAACACCGGTTGTCCCTTTACCGGTAATGCGCTTTCTGCAACCGGTACTAAAACCAGTTAAACTCCTCCTAATTGACGTTGTTATTGCTAGACTGTTTCCATAGTTTAGGGAAGATATGAGTTGATTCGGTTCATCATATAGTTTACATGTACATAACTCATATCTCATTTTGAGTTATTTTATTGATAACGTAAATCAACTCATATCTTGGACCAAAACAGTATTAAATCGGAAGTAGTACTGACTTGAGTTCTGGTTTTATTCTTTTTAATAAGGCTTTGGTGGAAGTGATAGTAATCCTATTTACACGGTAACCAGGGTAAAAAAAAATATAATAGCCACCTACGTACCGTAATTTGTACGAAAAAGTTTTCGTTAAAAGTTGTTGTGGAAATAACGATTTTTCGAAATATAACGCTACTTGGGTAGTTGCTATGCGACATAGCAAGTTCAGTTCAAAATGTTTACCTACATACTAGGCACTAGGGAAATGCAGTGACTCTAGACTTTTATTATTTCGCGACGAGGGGGTCGGAAATTATGGAGCACTCAAGTATCAATAGAACGTGAAAGATATTTTTTATATTTCCATATAAATTAGTTTTTAACAACTCTTATATAAAAATATATGAAAGGCTAGACATTTTTTGCGAAAATATCTTTTTTTAAAATATCAAAGTTACTTAGTATATGCAGGCCGTCGACACGATTTACATAGGTACTTTACATGCTAATTCATGTTTAGAGAAATAATTATTTTATCTCAAAATCGCAAAAGATAGACATCGATTTCTTTTATGGAAATACACATTAAAAATTCTCTTTTAATTCTATAAACACAAGTGTGAAACTAAGATATTATCTTTTAGATTATATCTACAGTTTCTTACACGAATAGGTAAGCATGTTTATTTAAATAGGAAGAATACTAAAATATGATTTTCATAAATTATTTATCAAGAAATAGACTCATAATTGCGCAACTATTTCGCGAATTTAATAGTTTCAAAATTGATTACTATTTCTTTTGAAGTAGTCTTATAGCGTTTTCTACTTACCAACACTCAGTGCCCACTCAGTGCTTAGTATGACAAAGTAGAAAACAAAATTACATGCTACGAAAGTATTTTATAGGAGTATTTGTTTTTAATTCGAATTCAGTTTTGATAAACGTATTTTTTTAAATTTTATTTTGTTACGAAATCAACTAATAGAGTCTAAAGGGCTAAACGCAACTCCGACAATATTTTCAATACTGCTGATGCTGACGCAGCTTAAATCGAATCAGTGATTTTTAGTGTGTTAATAATGGGGGTAGTACTCGTACAAAAAAAAATCATTAAATTTCCCTATCACCCAAAAACAACTGTCTAATTTTAACGGGGCCGTGGAAAAAAATATATACCTATTCCGAATTGATTTATTATGTGGAAAGTGAAAGATTTTTTCGTTCGAAATTGAAAAGAATTTACGACGTATAAAATTAATATTTATGTTTTGATTTAGGGCCCTGGATTACGATTATGGTACGGTATATTGAACAAATACGTTGGCAGTAAAGGGACAGCCGTAGTACTCAAGAAAGTTGCCTTGGATCAGTTTATATTTGCTCCAGTATTTATCGGAGTTCTCTTACTGACGATTAATGGATTCCAAGGACAATCAATGAATGAGAATCTCAATAGTATCAAACGTGACTACCCGGATATTATCGTAAATAATTATAAAGTATGGCCGTGGGTACAAATCGCAAATTTCTATTTAATACCTTTGAATTATCAAGTCTTGATAGTTCAAATCGTAGCAATTTTTTGGAATACGTATATTTCTTGGAAGACGAATAAACATCTTAATATGAATGAAGAGTGTAGCTAAGCAAATTTCCGCTGAAAACTTAGTTATTTCCAACTATTGGCAAAGCGATTTAACGATACGCAGCCACCGTATCAAATTTATGAGCTTGCCCCATTAAGTCTGTTCCCACCATTTTTATTTGCCATGTGACAAATGACAGTTGTTTGTTTTGGTTGTAAATGGAGGCAAAAGTCATTATTTTCTTGGATCGGCGACACTGTTTTTCTTATCAGATTTACTAACTTATGAAAATAATTACTGCGATCTTGACATTTACATTTGTTTTCTCCATTCATTCTCTAATTCCATTTATACAAATTCAACTATATTTCGTCACTTATCTCTAATAAACAATTAAAAAATTTTATACTAATATATTTAAAATTGCATAAAAAGTCGCCATTTTACTCTTAATCCTCCAAATGCGTCTAAACTAATCATTAAAATAATTTCATGGTAAAGGTAAATATATGGATAATAGTTAATTAATTATAATAATTACGAAAATAATAGCGCAAACAAAAAATTTTAATTGACTATAATAGTTGTATAAATGTTAGAAAATTGAAAATATAGTTTGAAACTAAACCGTGTAGGTATTTGAAAGTTTAAAATGACTGCAATTTATAAAACAAGATGGGAGCAACAGATTTAAGCGATATTAGCACCGCGCGTTAATAATTCACTTTGCCAATATGCATTGACATGTGTACGGTCGCGTGTATGTAACAATTTCAATAAAAAAAAAAAGACCAGTATAAAATGGATTATAAACATGTATTTGGATGAATGTCGTACGCTTGTCTCCACAAAATGTATACGTCAAACTCTATTTGATTGATTATGGCCAAATTTAATAAACCCGTATACGCAGTGTATACAAGTGAAAAAGGATTCGCCGTCCTCCTTTAGCCAATTGGGTTATGTCGCTATATGTTCTATATTTTGTAAAAAAAAAAGAAGTTAGGCACTATGAATAAAATATTGGTGCCTACGCCGGCAAACAAACATATCTATGTTATGTCTCTGATATATTACATTTTGAGCGCAAAGTACAGATCGATAAATGTATAACAGGGAAGTAACATAGAACTTTGTTGTCCAACGTACTAAATTCTCTCTCGAGTAACATAAAAAGTAACGCCCGGTTTCATATTTAAAACTTTTGATATTATTAAATTTGTCAAAATAAATCGAAAACTGTATTTTCTTCCCTGGAATTTATGTATTTTAAACGCCACAAAAAATATATATATTCAATAAAAATGTTTTAATTCCTAATTTTCCTATTATGTCTTTTAATATGAACAACAACCGCTATTTATATTTTATAAACTCTTCGTCGTAGAGTTTAAAATTACAAATTATAATTTCAAATTAAGTACCATTTTATACATTGTAAACAGAACAAAATTAATTCCAACACTCCTAAGCGAAAAACGTGTTTATAGAAACGATTTAATATTGAGATTTTCAAAATCATCCGTCGACTCTTTCAACTATGAAAACGACATCTAATTCGGTAAGTAATTTTAATTTAATTATTTGTAAGTGTGATGTGTGCAAATGGTGCAAATATTAATAATAAATAAACCAGAATCATTTGTTTTTACTTTGATTTTTTGTTGTCCTGGTTATCTAACCAGAGTTCTGAACCACTAACAACCATGCGATAAATTCGGTTACGCAACGGTTGCCGTTAACGAGTTCGTAAAATGGGGATATTATGGTTTATAGATGTAACCGATTGCGTTTTGAAATTCTATAAATATCTCTATTGAACGCCTAATTACAAATTATTACTAGAATTTATTATTTAGGATCATAGATTCATATTTGATAATTTGAGATAATTTGAGAAAATAAAATATTCTATTTCGCTTTTAAAAATCTAAACTTATAAATCGTTGTCTATGTCAACTAAAATATTTATTTTAGTTTGAGAAAGTTTCTAAAAAGTAGAATTTTGCGTACAAAAAAAATAATTAAATATATGTCACTACATAACTTGAAAGTTTAAGCATGCTACAGACTCGGATATAGTTTTCTAAGAATTTTAATTTTAAACTTAAAAAGTTCCGTCTTTTATTTGTTTAAAAGGTATTCTAAATGTTTTTTTTTATCTAAAACAAGTTTACAACTATTTCGCAATAAAACATTTGAAAATTGAATAAAATCTAGAATGTGTATGGGACATATTTAAAAAAAAAAACCAATTTTGTTAAGTTGAACATGTTTTGTTACTCATATAGTATCAAAAGTAGTTCGGTGATCAATTTTGGGTAGGAGAATGGGATTCGCATGAATTAAGAATTTTTGATTTACGACCCTTTGGCAACTGCTTGTAACTTTTTTTTTTTTTGTATTTTATACGAAAGCATGTATCATGCGATAACTGCTTTTTAGAAAGATAATTTTCATTTGGACATCGTAGATTAACAAGGCGGAAGCAGTCGAAAAACATTAAAGTACGTGGTTGAATTCTTTTTTCCACAATAACCAGCATTTCGCAAATAAAAACATATCTAGATTGTTACAGTAAAAAATATACAAATTCTTTACTTCATGTTGATGCTCAAAAAACTATATTTAATAAATAGTCATTTCAACAGTTTTTACATATTTTGTTATGCTCTATTTGTACTTTAGCGAATGACTCGTACAACATTCAGCTTCCAAACTTTGACTATTAAAAGTGACATTATTTAATATTTCGCAATAGCTTATAGATTAATAGTAGCTATAAAAAGCGTCTGTTTGATAAAATAGAAAAATATTAAACAAAAAATTAATTCCGAATAATTTTTTATTGCATAGTTCGGTCACAATATGCGTATATTTAGCATAACGGACGATGTCTTTTGTCCGCAGTTTAATCCTCAAGCGGTCAGCGGTGACTGCCGGACACGTTTTTACACTCGACGTGTCTGACATACACTATTGGCCGCTTGAGGGATAAAATCGATTATCTCAATACTACAGAAATGACATTGTCTGTTATTCCCTTTAGTCTTCACGTATTCTAGTTCCGCGATTCTAGTGTTGACAGAAATTGGGTTTCTATACGGCAGAAGCCAAATCATGTAAGTTATATATTAAATTACTATGGTGTCTATGCTTATTATATTCGTGAAAGCAAAGTCAAAATGAGTTTATTTTTGATATAAAATTGAGTTATTTAGATCAACAAAACGCAAGGAATAAGTTATTTAGGGAAGCGCTACTTTTTCAAATTTCCGTCTGCGAAAGTAATTTATTTGACATTCCGTTATATATATTTAAGTTTGATGTATTTTTTAAAGTTAATACAATAATTAATCTAATTGTAATTCGATTCCATACAGAAAATTTTGATCCTGTGTTAGAAAAGCATAAATATGAAAAAATCGCCGTAAGAAGGTCGAAGATGAAGACCTTCTTGCGAAATTTCATTTTTTTAATATGTATTATTTTAAAAAAATGTTTATTGTAGGAAAATGTGAATGTGTTTAACGCCCTATTCGACTTGTATAAAATAAATAAAACGTCGATCAATTATTTTGTTTTATAAATAAAATAATTAATCTTAGCGCAAACAAAACCACAGGGTTTTTTAAAAGAACCTAACACACATTAAACGTTCCTGAAACTTTGACATTCACGACAAAACGTAAGATACAATTTGGGGTCTTTCTTCGATCGTAAAAGCCTTTCTAGACTGTAAGAGCTTAAGTGGAGTCTGACATTGCGTCGCTAGATTCGCTACTGTATCCTCCAACCCCCAGTGTCCTGAGTGTGTGTGCTGGTCGGTCTCTGTCTTCGTTCTCATTTCGTCCTTTTTGTTGCGCAATTCTGGCGTATTTGCACTCACTGCGCACACCTTTTTGTAGCCCTGGCAAACACATTTGTCCGGCACACTGTGACGCAATAATAATATTATGAAAATAGCAAATTACGAGCTTTTAATATTTAAATGAACCATTAAAATACATGTTTTTAATGCGAATTAAGTATGGGAACGAATGTTGAGTAGGGCGGATTAAGCGTAAAAGGACTAACAGGAGGGTGACTGCTGTGGAAATGGGTTCCTGAGATAAATTCATTGTGTCTCCAGAGTCGCTTTCTATTTACCAATTTCATTAATATTGGAGTTACCTACAGAATTCGTAAGGATTAGAACATTCCTAGATTAAAAATTGCTACCGTATTTTTTTTTCTTATCCACAACTAAATTGAAATTAATATTATTACTTCATTCTTACTTTTATTAATATAATTATGTAAACTTAGCAATGATTAATAATAAATATTTCAAGAAAAATAAAAATTACTTTTGTATTTGCTTACCAAAACTTACAATTTTATTTTTGTATGTAAGGATAATGTGTACACTGAGATATATCTTATTTTTATTTGTGGGATTGTAAAGCTTAGACAATTAATAGTAAAACTAAAGCGTTTAGTAATAAGAGAATATGAATGGATGTTTGAGTTTAATGTCCTTGAACATATCGAACAAACATTTATATATAGGTGACGTTAATAGAGTGAGATTACGGGGTTGTCTCCGGAATAAATGGATGAATACGATCGAGAATGAGTTTGGGCAAGTCGTAAGAAACATTGGCGAATCCAAACAAGGGTAGATGGGTGCGATTGGAGCAATCGTAATAAATTTTGACTATAGGGAGGAGGAGCTCCTTTTAGGCAAAATTTATTACTTTTAAGTTCAGATTGCCGCAACCCGAAATACAATTTATCGAGATACAGTTTTTTTTTATAATTGTCC
The DNA here is from genome assembly GCA_944738965.1 of Nebria brevicollis. Classification (NCBI taxonomy): domain Eukaryota; kingdom Metazoa; phylum Arthropoda; class Insecta; order Coleoptera; family Carabidae; genus Nebria; species Nebria brevicollis. Next base: position 10,606,173 of record OX122907.1, read on the forward strand.
GAACGAAATATTTCTTAGACCTACGGCGAAACAAAAAACTACGAACAGGTTGTTGTTTTCGAATGAAACTACGGAATTGTGTAAGGCGTTGGTGGTAAATGAAGAATGATTGACTTTTTGTCCTGAGCATCTATCCCTTAAACTTTACATTCAGTATCTGTTTCTTGTTAAAATCTCTAAATATCTAGGTTTCGAAATTAATAAGTATCTGCATCTAAATATTCCTTTTGATCTTTCCTAAATCGAGTTTGGTTATTTTTTTTTTGAACGTTTGTCTGTCTATATAAGAAAATTATCTGCAAGCTATTGAGGATATTTATTACGTAAACTCTATCGTTATTATAATTATTGTAAAACTACGTTTAGTTAAAGTGAGTTTTAAGGAAATGTATGAAACCTAGCCTAAAGTATTTTTGTTATATAAAGCAAGGATAAAATAGAAATAAAGGAGCTAGACACGGGTTTCTAGAAACTATAACAACAAGCATGTTTGCATGACTACCTAAATAAATAACTTCAAAAAGGAAGCACATAATTCTCAAGGGTACAGTAGTGCGAAATACGTGAGACATCACGTATAATGTACACACAACATGGATTTTTTCTTTATGCAAACGTGGTGGTTTTTTTTTTTCGGTATGCGTTGAAGTCGAAAATCAAAACGAAATTGTTTCATTATCCACTGCTGTTTTCAGAATCAACATGGGAACGATTTCCCTTTGGGACAGTCATATAAGCCTTTATGCTTTGTAATTTTTTAGCGACACACTGAAAACGTTGTTTTGTTTAATAGTTCAATTTCCTTTTAATGCGAATAAACCGGCCCAGAGGACAGACTAATATATAGAATCATATGAACACGCATAAATACATTTTTTTTTCGTACGAAACACATTTTTTATATTTATATTTTATAAAAAAAAATATTCTAATGAATTCTGACTTATGTCAAGAAATAGTGAAAAATGGTAAAAATTTGATAAATATATATCACTTTTTTCATTTATCATTTTCGTTTCCGACAAAATGATGGGTGATACGTTGCGACTTTTGAATCGTGGATTTCAAAAAGGAAACATCCAATTTTACGCAAATGTACAATTGATACATACATGCGTAACATATATACATAAGTCACCCATTTTCACATAAAATGCGAATATTTTTTCATTTATCCCATTTTTGTAATCTTTCACCGTAAAACTCTCTAGGTATTTACATTCAACGCGGTTTATTTATATTCAACGAAACTTTTGCTACTTACGCACGACTTGTTTCAATCATTTACCCATTTAATATTGCCAAATAAATTGGTTTATTGTTAAAACTTTAGGGTACCTTGTAGTTGACGTATAGAATGAATTTTTATATCTACGTAACTATGGCAACATAAATATGAAAGCTATGATTTTCAGTAGCAATTTTCTTGAAACTGGTACATTTTATGAAGAAACTTTTCAAATAAAAGTTGTGTGAAATAATCATAACTTTCATTTTAAATGTAACTATATTTTCTGTAAATGCAGTCGTTTTGGAGATATTGCAGAAACAACAAAATTCTTCCAGAATACTCTTCTAATTTGAATATTCTTTTCGAAAATAGATTTTTCTTGTGAGCCGTATATGAACCTTAAGATTCATGATTACATATTCAACAATTGTATACACACCAAAAAGAAGACCAAAAAGTGTATTTAAATTAAAATTTAAAGATTGTTTTTTCCATGATTATATTTCGGATAAGAAAGTAAATATCAAAATATCCAATATTAAAAATATGAATTTTTAGTCGTATTCGAATAAGTTATTTATTCGCATATTTCCTGTAAATTATCACGTAATATTTACGTTAAACTTAAAATATATATATATTTCTATGAGTTTTTTGGGTAATATGTGTAAATATGCCTAGTTGATTTTTACAAAGTAAATAATTATATATTTATATATGTTGACAGAGTTTGAGCTTCTGCCTACTTCGTATTTACAGAAAAACTCCATATTTAACTTAAACTTCAAAATTATGTATGCTAATATATTTTTACGCATTCTCTTGAATTCTATTTTAAGAAATATATACAAACATGCAATCGTTTTCCAACAGTTTTTATTTAGAAAATGTTTCCTGTAACACCATCATTAGTCAAATTATTGTAAATATATTTAAGCGGGCAACTCTGAACCATAGGAAAAATACTAAATTGGTTCATTGTTTATTCAAATTAAATCGAATCAGTTTGTATAAATTAAATTACAATTCAATTAGAGTTCCCTTCTTTTCGCCGCTTAGGTATTTGATTGATTTGTGAATGATTAGAAGAGCAAGTGATTACATCAATTATTCAGGTTGTTCACCATTTAAAATGTATTTCAATATCAAGCACGAAAAGATATATTATTATTATTATTATTTGTTTATATGTATGTCTTATGAAAAAAAATTTACGCCTTGCAGATTGAATTGAATTAATTCATTATTTAAAAAATTCTGAAATACTGCAATTAAATCATATTCTACGAACAAAAATTTAAATGAACAAAAGTGTTGAGGCCCGAAAACCAAGCGTGGAAAAGTTATTCTTTTAGGCTTTTTTATATAAGTGCTTTTTTGAAAATCTCCCTCCTAAACCCATCTTTTAAAAGATTAAGCAAATATATGGATTAAAGAGCATATAAGACGATAAAATCGTACGATAATATAAAATTAACTAAACGAAATATTTATGAAATAATAAAATTACTTATAAATACAATTTAATCCGCGGATAACGGATATAGTGTAAAGGAATTGCAAAATCCTGGCGCAAATGATAATGTTTACCTGTGTTTTAATTAGAAACATGGCAAAAAGACATAATTGGAATTAATACAGACTAGACTTTTTGTTGACTGTATTGAGGATGAATAACGAGGTACCTAGTTTTTGTGAATGTACACCTAGGGACAGTGCAGCGATGGGGTTAAACAGTGCATGATATTTGTGACATGGTTAGTACGACATTATTGATCCGTGAAAAAGTTATTTAATTAGTGATAATTGTTTAATGCACATTGCTTTTAATTAAATTTTACAGAACGTATAAAATAAACATTACCGAATCAAATGACGATTCTTGTTCAAATTTAAATAAATACCTAATAAATTTGGTTTTATAATTAGATTAATGGTCTTGGAGAAAAACAGAAGCATGAAAAGCCAGAGATAATTATTGAAGCTGCTGTATAAATTATAAAACAATTCAAATCTTTTCTAAATTGTAAATATAAAATAAGTCTTGATTCGCGTCTTATAATTACATAATTGTTTATTGTTATCATCATGCTTCTTCTCCAAGGCGATGTAATATAAAAAATCCCTTATATTATTATTCATTTCGCGAGAAATTTGTTTTGATTCATTAGTATATATTTAATTTTCTTTTATTTTCATTATTTTTTAAGTGATAATATTTATTTATTTAAAAACTAATAGCGATAAATATGTAGATATTCCCAGAGGCTTTAATATTATTTAAAATTCAATATTCCTAAATGGAGTATTTTAAATTAAATATTTAGCTTCATGATTTAGACGATGAGGCAATTTTTGTTAAGTTGCGTGGAAAATTCATATGGCATTCCTGCGTTTGTATGTGATTCTGTTTAATGATATGTAAAGTTAGGAATGTAAGCTGGTTGTATAACCAGACGTAAATTTGTATATCAAAATTATAATTTCATAACCAGATACACATCGCTAATTGACAGGGTTGTAACATTGATATAATTTCGAATACACCAGTGCCCAATAAGGCAAATATTGTTTTATATTTCCAAATAAAAGTCATCATATGTCCGGTGGGCGGAAAAACCATTAATTTAAAATACCATTTACGATTTTACAGATATTTTTGTTTAAAGTGCAAGATTAATAATCCCATCAAAATTCACCAGAGGATTGTTGGTGATAAATAAATATGATTCAATAAATCTTGTATAAATTGTACACTTACAGGTCTGTAGAGAAGCCGAGAAGAGCGGAACGGATCCATCAAGACATCCAGGACATCAAACACATGCCACACGCATTTACGCACATTACATGACCGATTTGCTTAAAAAAAAACCACAAAATTCAATATAGGTTCGAAATATGTTTATTCACGTAAATTCTAACTTGTTTTCTGTTCATTAGGGGGTAGTACTCTCTTTAGCACAACTGCAAATTTATTTTTAATATTTTTAATCGTGGTGAGTATTTTATTTGTTGTCAAAAGTATAATTATTGATTCATAAGTACATTATTTTGTGTGAAATTTAAGTTGATAAGTAGATGAATATTACGCGAATTATGTTTGTAATTACAAGATTAGAATTATAAGTTTGGAAATTATAATTTGGTATTTATGAGCGCTGGTGATTAATTTCAAACTGAATTTATAAATATAATTTCAAATTATTTATAAGAAATTAATGTTCTTTTCCGTATAGTCGTTAGTTTTTTTATGTGCTCCAACTTTTTTGATATGCATACATATAGACCGTACAAAGAAGAAAAGTGTCGACATTCGAAGTGACAGCGAAAAGAAGCACCTAGAGAACCATAATACTAGCAGACAGTTGCGTTTCCTTTGTATTTGCAGTCTGTCATTGCGCATAAAATTTTGAAGCACACAGCATCTTCTTATAAGATAAAAATACAATTTTAATTATTTGTCTCGTTGTGAATTTAATATAATCCAGACAGAATAAATGTTAATTTATTTATATGCCATTTATTATTTATACAATTTTTTTTGTGCAACATTTACTGTTATTTGTTCTTGTCAGTACCAGTTGCGTTTTGATTTATTCATATGTATGATTATTAAATAAAGCTCTACGCAAAAACACGTTTTATTGATTCGTGTTTGCAATTTTAATAAAACTTTCTTTGTGAACTATTCATGAAATTTTAATACTGTTATAATACAAGATTGTTTAAATAAACCTACACTGAATTCATAAAATTATAATTCAATTACCGAAAGTAAGGAAAATTAGTTTTTTATTTGATTTGAAACTATAGTTACAGATTTATGAATTTATAGCTTACAAACAGAATACTCAGAATTGCTCCGGAATTCTGTTCTGGAGAAGATCTATACATTCGCTGACAGAATTTCGTAATGACTTCTTAGCTCGGAAAATGGAATTATTGTCTCAGAAACTCTGCAAACAAGCAGGATTGGTGCCGTTTCTTGGCCAAACGGACAGTAATCGAATTTAGTTTGGCCCATGTCGTCTCCAATGTAGATAATACAATCTACGCGTCGCAATCTTGTGGCACATCTATGAATGGGGTAAATTGTTCTTCGTTTAAAGAAAACACCAGATGACCGTGCTATATTACACGCAAAGAAAAATGACACAATCACACATTTCGTTTACTTCATTCACCACTCATCATATACAGTTTGTGATGTTCGCAACTCTTTTTTGATTATATGCGTTCAAGTGTTCCGGAGGCGCTTATGCCATTCTCATTCCGTTCACGTTCTTTAAATAAATCATTTTTTTAGTCTCTCGTTCAATATTTTCTCAATATGACTCTCAATTGACTATAACTCACATTACGTACCATATTTCTTTCAGTTACGCACTTTTCTTGCATTCACGCATTCTTTTTCCTATTATTTCGCAGGATACTATAAATTCTCGGTAATCTCATTACCATAGTCAGTTTTTATTTAAGCTTCCTCTGCCACATTTTAAATTCACTTTCATCCCTCAACGTAGGTATTATCACACCGTTAATACATATAATCTTATATAATTAGTTATACTAAAATTCGTTGTGAACACAAAGCACTGTAAACCGTAAAGATATTCTTTTGCATATTTAGTACACATTATACTAAATTGATTGAAACTATGAACAATTATAGAATCATATATATAGATAATGATTATATTTGTTAAGAACTAAAATGAATAAAACTAGATTCTCTGTTTGTAAGGACGTATAAGAGAGTTATGTCTTGGCTACGTCAGATGTTTTAGGAGAACTGTAACTGTAAAAAAGCAATTGACTTTTATTTTATTTTTAGAGCCTATTGGATTTAAATAGCAAGCTGGATAAATTGGGTACTTATGTTATATGTTTACCAACATCGGATAAAATCGGTTGGGAGTTTTCTTTTGAGGAGAAAATGTGACAATTTTGGTACAAATAATAGTAATATATGTTTTAGTAAACAAGGAGATGAAAAAGATACTAGATTCTCTGAATGTAATATATATCTTCACGTCGGGTAACTTATGGTTCGTTTCAGATTCTTTGCAGATTCTCTTACAGAATAAAGAGAATCTGTATACCATTTAAGGCATTTAATTGACTGCAATCATTGAGTTGATTGAAATCTAACACAATTTTTAGATAATGCTTTAAATTATTTTTTTATTAAAGTTACAAATTTATTTTATAGAATTGCTTGTTTAGACTCTTTGTACGTATAAAAAAGCTAACAAATTGATTACGTTACTTTAATCGATAACCATTAATAAATAATATATCACTCATTTCAAGCACCATAACTTTCGATTGTTCTACATTTTACCCAAGATTCATCATTTATCCAATTACACTAACATTTAAATCATTCTAACTCAGTTGCTCTTTCGATTAATCAAAAAAAAACGGAGACGCCTCTGCATCAGCTCACACAGAAACAGTCAAATCACTAATAGCTACATTCTCTTTTGATCGTAAATCCCAACAAAAAAGAGACGCTTTTATAAAAATGTATAATAGAGAATTTATAATCTGCTCTTCCTAACAGTAAAATTGACTTTTTTATTTCCACCGGTGTCTATATTTTCATTTCGAATAAAATATTAAAAATCTGTTTTGTATAAATTTTTATAGTAGCTATAATCTATTAAAAATAAACTTTTAGCTTTAGATTAAATAAATCCATCAACAAATTGAGAGGGTTGTTATAGATACACAACCACGCGCACATACATACACACACAGAGGCAAAAACATGCACGCGTGCACAACGTAAGAATCAATTTAAAGTTTGCAAATAATATTAAACTGTATACAACGACCAAGAAATAAAGATAATTAAGTTTGAGTAAGAGTTCTATATTTTTAATTAAAATTTTCATTTAGCAGAAAAAGAATTAAAAAAAAATTAATTTTGCTTCATGAATTATTATTGCATCTATTAATTATGACCAACAACAAAAGCTTTTGTTTCTCAAAAATTATGCTTTTTCGTCATAATTACCGGAAAATGAATTAAAATATTCCAAATTTACCTACCAAAATTAAGTGCTTAAGCTGTTTTTACAGCCATGAAAGAAGAAGAATCATTTAAATATCGTATTTATAACAGAAATAAAAATTGAAAATTTATTATTAAATCCTCAAGACGCGCGTTTATTTATTAGATTATCTTTTAAACAAATCATATTTTATTTACAACTTTATATACATAAGAATATACAGATACAAGTTGTGCTTTATATATATTTAATAATTTTCTTTTAGTTGAGCCATTTATGAGAACATTATGATGAGAGATGATTTATTTTCTAGCTTTTGTTTTTACGTAATAGCAATTTTTTTCCCCGACGTAAAAAGTAATTTTTAGCCAAATAAAAAAGGAAACTTGATGAAAAGTCGTGTGAATTATCGCTTTTAAACGTTTTCTACATCATACATGATTTCTTATAACGTTTATTCAAAATCTCGCGTACCGTGTCACGCACGTAGTTCACTTACCGTGGCCATCCATTTGGTCGCGCGTGACTGTCAAAGAAGCGTCCGGGATGAGTGGTTCGTTCGCTCTTGCTCGCTTCCTCTAATTACGACCATGATCGAGTGGACATATTTCATTTCTGTTCTATAGAAATGGACAACACGCTTATATAGTGATCATTTATCAAAGCAAGGGACAACAGCTTGGTCCGCTAACGTTGCTCGGCTGTCGTGCTCTGTTGATTTCAAATTGACCGAACAAGATGTAACAGCTTAAATGAACGGAACCATAACCAGAGGAATGCTACTCCTACTACTATAGATTGGTCAAAGCTTATATGATGAATTATGTGTTTGGCTACTCACTCACTTACGTTCACTTGTCACTTTTGATGCGAGTTCAGTTAAGTGAACCATTTCATTGCATGCGTGGATGGCTCATTCTAGTTGCTGCTGTACTCAGTACGCTACTGTTAAAGGTTTAAACTATTATGATTATGTATTTTAATGGGTTTATGAGAAGCGTGTCTAGAAAACAAAGTTGTCGTACGGGCTCATTTGAATAACTCTATTATCTTTATAGTGTATTTTAATGGAAAAGTGCAAATGAGAAAGTTTAAAACAAGCTAAAATTTGTTGGTATTTTCCTATAGAAAAATTTTTTTTTAATCCTTTATTTACAAGCCTTGGTGCTTTCGGTTTACAAATAAATATACTCGACGAAAATTTTGTTAAATAACATAAATTCTGTTATAAAAATAATGTAACTATAGTAACAAAATAAAATATATTATTTTCATATTTTTACAATTCCCAAACAATTTTTGACCGATCGTAGTTTACATTTCTACTTATACAGATTACACATATTTACAGTGATCCGCACTTATGCATTGTACGTTTCTCCTGTTACAAATTTAATTAAATACACATTTTGAACATGTAGAGCACTATACTCAAACACACACACACACACACACACACACACACACACACACACACACACACACACACAAACACACATAAACACATATAAACACACACACACACAAACACACATACGCACACACAAACACACACAAACATACACACACAAACACAAACAAAACACGCACACACACGCGCACACACACACGCGCACACACACACACACACACACAAATACAAACAAACATACACAGACAAAAACAAACAGATGGAATTTAAAAAATAGCCAGACTCAATTGGGGGATTGTATAAAACCCGATTTCGAAAAATGTCATGATTACAATTCTTTCTTATGTAAATGCGTATGAAATAGTAAAAATGCATGTTTTTTATTATATTTGTATACTAAAATGCCTTATTACTTCGTAAACTCATATAAAATTGTTAACGGATCATAGATATTCTTAGTGTTTTTCATTATCAGAAGGTAATAATACCGTTATTTGCTTATTTTCGTTATATTATACGAAATAATTAATTATATAAAATGATAAGATATGACAACAATTTTGAAGAGAGAAGGGCCGGATATTATATAATGTTTCGTATTTTATTCAACCTACTGTGTGATTTTCGTACAATATGTTCAAAGTAGAACAAAACCGCACTAACGCTGCAGCTGCAATTGCAAATTATTCCAGACGTGAATGCAAGTTTGCAAAAAAATATGCAGGCCACATTTGAATTTTTTTCTAGTTTCGTTTACATTCCTCGTTTGCAATGAATGTTATTTTATGGGGATGAACATTTGCACTGTGCGACCGTAATATTACTCTCGACAAGACACTGCTTTCATCGTTATTTAATGCTTTAATACTGCTTAAAAATATATATAAGAAAATCCGCAACGCCCTACACTTTCTTATACGTATATTTCAATAATAAAAAAGATATTCACACACACACATTCACACCCACATAAACACACGCAGCCACATATACAAACGCGCGTGTCCTAAAATTGCCAGGGAAGGTCAAAAGGTATATTTTCGATATAGTCTCGAAGTTGAATGTTTTCTTGATTACAATACATACTTATACATCGTATAAGGAAGTAAAATGTGTGAAGAATCCTCAAATAAAATATTACCTCCCGTAAATGTGGTCGGAATACTTTAATAGTGCAATATCAGCTTCGCCATAACACTATTTTAACGGTTCGTGTATCTTTCAGAAGGTATTGTATTCGTTTATGCTCAGTATTTCCGACGAACCATGTGAGCCGTTTTCGTGCAACGAAATAGTTTCGGTTTCTAGTTTCATTTTATGTGAACGAAAACTATTGATGTATAATTACGTAACACATCTTGTTCGTTATGTGGCTGGCGTGATACGGCTCCATTTCAGTGGGGTCCTTTAATTTTTAAGATGAGAGTAGTTGTTCTTGGTGTTTTCCAGCTCGCAGCTACTGACGAGCAGTATCTTTTTGGACCCCATATACATCAGTGTTCCTTAGGGAATCTTTTATGAGTGAAATCAGTGGCGCAGCAAGGAATTTGAATTGGGAATGCGCCGTCTTCATACATTAGCCGAGTGGATGTAGTAGATTTAACAGCGTTTTCATTTACATATTTAGCCTTTTTGTAACACATTAAAATTTATTTTATCTGGAGCAGTTTGGCTGTTTCTCCAGTCGAGCACTGCAATTGGTTGCGCTACTGAGCGTACCAAGCCCTTATAAAACTCGATGCCGAAAATCGTTGCAGACAGCCTCAGGAAGTAACGATGTGAAAGTATTCGGATTCCGCAGGGTGTCTTTTTGTACGTATTTTTTTTCGCGAATATCTCGCTGGTTATTGTACATACAGATAACGTTGTAACTTATATTACGAGCAGAAAAGTTAATTTGTGTGTACATATGCATTGAAATTTATTTTTTCTCTTACACATATACATTTTACTATGGCTTTGAATTTATCGTACACAATCTTCAAATATACGCAATGGCTAGCACTAAAATTTCTTATACGTATTTTATTGTAATTACAATTCACCATTGGATTAAAGAATTAAAATAAGAATGCTTAGAATTTACAATACAAATTTCAGTGTAGAAAAATAACATTTTTAATCAAATATAATTAATTTTCTTATACAAATTACAATGCTCAAATAATTGTTTGTATTGTAATTACAGACATTGCAAATTTACTTTTAAATTAAAACGTAAATTAAAGTGTATTTAATCTTTAAATATTAGGAATGTTGAATGTGTGATATTAAACACAATTGTTTGTATTAAGGCTTATGGTTTATGATTTAATTCATAGAAAAGGAAGGATATAGTTTATGGGTGACCATGGTAATGAATGGTTAACCGAAAAAGCCACGGTTCATCATTTGGTTACTGCGGTTTGAGTTGGTAACGAAAATTGTAAACGTTACCGTGTTAGATAAATCAACATGATATGCTATTGTATAATTTTGAAACAGTTTCGGTGTAACCAGGTTAAAATATGCTATTTATGGAACATACCGTACATAAATCAACATGATATGCTATTGTTTATTTTCGCAACAATTTTGGTGTAACTCAGTTAATAATTGATACACATACAATATCATTTTATGAGGTATAGATACCTGTAAGTTTTAATTTTCTTGAAGCTTGCATAAATATCCATACACACGCTTTACCCATCTGGGTTATAATATCTTTTATGAATAGAAAAGTGGCTGAGCACGTTCCTGGATTGTCTGCATCGATTTTTGGCGTGGAGTTTTATCGGGGGTTACAGTGCAATCATGGTCAATATAATAATACAATCACCCGTTTTATAGGCTTCGGTCCATCTAGTCTCGAATGTCGGATGCAATTTATATAAATAACACAATGCTCTTGTTTGCCATCACTATTTCGAAAATGTAAACACAAAATTTCGAATTGACCATTTATTGTGCATGGCCGATATTGTACAAAATATTACTAAACAGTTACATTATTCTATTAATATTTATTCAAGTATTAACTATGCTTTTTTCCACCCTGAATACTCGTAATATTGGAAATTACATTTGAATAGTTGCAATTACAATCATTCAATAAAATATTGTATGTTTGTATTTGTTATATGAAATTTAGTTCATTATAATCAGTGTCGGTTCGTGATTTTTAAATATTGGGCTTTAGTAATATACATACAAGTCAATTAGGATTATTTAAAAAAATTTTATGATTATACATTTTACACAAGACCAGATTTAATTCATTTTATCAAAATGGTAACAATATGATAGAATTAGTGAAATAAAAACCAGATTCTAATTTAGATGCTATAAGTTAGTATTATGAGTCATTAACTATGAAAAAAGTCGTTAAATGAAATATTTGCGAAACGAGAATGTAATAAAAATGTTTGAAAATTAAAATTTATCTAAAAATTATTGTGCGTTAATCACGAATTTTTATGCCGACGCCAGTTCGTACAATGGTGCCCGAAATTATTTAGAACAATGTTTTGTCGGGTAGTATTTACAATTACAGTACTGATGAGCACATACAAAGCTACTGTAGGAGTGTTCAGCATATGACACTCAAAAATCATCCGGTCACAGTGCTGGAACTGTCCGGAAATGTGCAAATTGTCCAGCTCTGACACTGAAAGGATGGCACGGACCGGATACGTGCTAGAGATGTGTAAATCGACCTTAAATCATAGCTGCAATAAAACTAACATGGTGTTACAGGAAGAAACCGTCTCTTACTATTTTTAAAGCTAAACTCGAACGGGAATAAAATGTTAGATGTCAGACAGAATTCACAAAATTCATAACTGCAGAATATTTCTATATCATAACATTTTTACTAATTTTCATGATACAATTTGTACAATTCTCATATATTTTAATTATTAAATCTTACTTGTTCATGTATGATCTACTAATCTACTTGATTAGGACTTGTCCTTCACTGAATCTATTTCGAATTACATTTATCCATTTATTCTGGAAGCGTCCTCGTATTCTTGTTTGCATTTTCCAACGTTTGGAGACAGACCCACACACAAATGCATATATTATATAATGTATAATGGTTTTATTCGTATTGATTTATATTTCAAATATAAATACATCTGCAGCTTTGATTCCATAAGGACACTGTCTATATTTCAACATCAAGAAACTGAGATATAGCATATAGCCATAATAAATGTATACAGGTTGCATATATTATTGTAGTTTCAGTTCATTTGGAGACACATTCATTTCCTTTTCCGGAATCTGTTCTTCGCTGTTATGGCGCCAGATCGTCAGTTTCATTTCCGTATACATATATAAATATATATATATATATAAATATATATATATATATATAAATATATATATATATATATATATATATATATATATATATATATATATATATATATATGTTATTTTTTGCCGTTTTCTTAAGATCATGAAGAGTGGTAATTTTTGCAGTCCGCCTCTGGTTCAACAGAAAGCTTCTCTGTCGTTTGTCGATTTTTCAAACGAAAAAAAAATACGATTCAGGCCATTTTAAAGCTGGGCTTTTAGAATGGTGTACTGAACTAAGTTATCTACTTTATCTCTAATAGGAGAGGTAGACAATTTGATTGTCTGAGCTGATAGCTTTTCCTTTTACAATTTTCGAGCAACGTCTTCATTCAACATTAGGAACTTTGGTCACAATCGATATTTTTGGTCTATCTATCTAACTTAAACCGATCCACTACCGCCGAGACTATTTCTGTTTTCGGTTCACATTTTTTTTGCCATTGTCAAATATACGAAGAATACGAGGTGAATATTGATTTAAATAATAGTTTTAGAACATACGGAAAGTTTTAAAGCTACACAATAATGTAAATTTTATACCTTTTCATTACAATAAAAGTTTAGAGAACAAGTAAATGAAGAAAATACAACAAATAAGTTCCTGCTATAAGACAAACTGTGATGTTAAATCCTTCCATTACACTATTCAATTAAATGTCGAGCTGCAGAATAAATGAAGAAACAAATGAAATGCTTTAAGATACACAGTAATGTAAAAATAGTCTGAAAACTATTTAGTTGAATAATTGAATGATTGCGGAGATATTTTTTATTTTCTGTTTGAAACATAAATGTATCGTTTTAAATATTAAATGGTGTGCTCACTATAAATACCACCCAATAAAAAGTATGATTTATGCTTTAAAATACCCAATATATAATTCGGGTATCTAGAATTGATTTACAAGGATTATATTTCAATGATTTATTAGTTTTATAATTACAATTGCAAATATTTTTTTTGTAAAATGTGAAAAAATAAAGATAATAATATTCTGTGTATCTAGATCTATTTCGCTAATTTTGCACGAGCTGATCTATTTATTATAAGAACTGCTTAATAGGGGTAAATAAAATCACAAATTTTTAGGTTTGTTTACATTTAATGAATGTTTTAATAAGTCATCTTACATAAGTTTGCATATTGCCAAATATTGTTTTTGCATTTATCGTACAAGTACGAGTACTTATATCGTCAGAATTGAAAGGTATACATAGTTAAAATTGATGAGAAAACATGTATTTGTAGTACGTGTATGGTTTGTGAAAATTGTTATTCAATTTGGTAAGAAATAACGAGTCAGTGGTTTCTTATCGTAGATATTCGGAATATTTTGTACGCCGCATAATCATAATATTATAATAATAAACGTATTTACACTTTGGCGAAGTTCAGGCGTTGATACAGTTTCTTGTTGATCATAAAGTTGCTAAAAGGTGTTCAAGTTTCAGCGCAAAATGGATATATAATATACAGATTTTTAGCTCCGTTGTTAGATTAAGTTGATAGCAGGTGTCTTCCATTAAGATGCCGCGTGAAAGGCGGCGCCATTGTGTACGTGTGAATAGCAGAACACCACACATTTCCTTTGCTCATTTAGGTACACTGTCTGCTACTAATTTTCCGCTGAATATATAAACAGATTTCCGGAAAAAGCAAAGACAAGAAAGGGGTAGCACATCTTGGTGATTCCCGTGATACTCTTACATCAAAAGAGAACCAAACAAAGAGACTGGTTACATCTATTGTCACTCTGCGCCGACGAGACGAGAAGAAGATCACACAAACGGATAACGTAAGAGTGTAACGAAGATAGCAAAACCGTGTTATTTGAATTCAGAGCGCCTACGTGCTAATAGCTCACTTTTCATTCCCGTGTAAAGTGAGAGCACGAACTCGACGTTGTTCCGCTGGGCGCAGTTTATATTTTCTCTTTATCACCTAAGAATAATGACTGTGATGTGCTTGGAAATCGTCATTGTAAGAAAAGATTTATTATGCCGAGCCTTATTCGTATGTTACAAGAACGCATCCGCGTTCCTTTACAAATTACTCTAGTTAATGACTTGTATCGCCAGTGTTTGTTTTATTGAATCTATTTTTCTTCTACATTTACACCATTTGACATTTTATCAATTGCTTCATTTTATTCACCTTCTAAAACCAGCCTTAACTCATCTTCTGACGCGCTGTACATTTTATATCATAAACTCAAATAATGATCCAAGATCTAAGTTTGGTCCACATTTATAAAATTTCACGATTATAATGAAAAAAACCTTATAAATTATACCCAGCTTAGAGTTTTATTTCAAGGCAATTTTTTGTAATGAAAGTTTACATATTTTACCAATTCTTCTGGTTTGCTAGTTTTTTTCAAAACTTTTTTAATCATTGCAAAACATATAAATATCGTACGTAAACGACAAAAATAATTGAAAAAACTACTAACCAAATGGTTATGATAAAAGAAAATTGAAAATATTTGTTTTATTATTATTTTTTGCTAAACTGTAAATTATCATTAAATGCAAAATAAAGAAGTTATAATTATAATGTTGTTTTCACATAAATAGGTTTGCCTTTGCTCATTTTCTAAATTATAAATCTAAATTACAATAAACGTGAGAAATCAATAATGAAGTCCTTTTCAAAATCCTATAATCCATAAATTCTCTTATAAATAGTACATTGGTAGAAGGGTAATGGACGACCATACCATTTTCATTAGAAGTGCCAAGCTCAAACAATATAAAAACATTCTTCTAATACCCTCGCCCCAATTTAGGACATGGTCGGTATTTGAATCTGACAGCTCCAAGCAGATGTTCAGATATTCGCCCCAGTCGCCTTGCGCTCGACCTGCGTTATAAATGAGAGATTGCTCCGAGGTTGATCTGTGAGCTTACTGTAAATTGACCGCACGTTTCAAGTGATTTAACACAAATTTAATTGTTATTCAGTTCATTAGATAAAAAATATCCCCAATTTAAATTTTCTTATACATATTTTCTTCAAATATTCAAATACAAATTTTGAATTACTTAAACGATTTATGTAAAATTAATAAAAATAAACAAAACTACCAAAAGTTTTGCGAAATATTAATATCTTTCATTTTTATCGAAACTATTTATTACATGTGCAGCCGTTTTTGATTTATTGCAGGAACTGCAATAAATGAATAGAGTAAACTTGCACTTCTGGTTCGAATATTCTTTTCAATAATAGGAAGTTTTCTTACCAGGCATATATAAATATTGATGTTCTATCGTATCGCAATTTAATCTGTTAATCAATGCTTAATTAATTAATAAATTAGGTGTATCCGATTGAACGGGAAATGAAATCAATAGTAAATAAATAATAATATGAAATTAACAGTGAAGCCGGATAGGAAGTATTAATTTGTTGTGTAACAGATAATCTAGTTAAATATCGAGTTAATTATTTTAAAAAAGTACTACGGTATCTCGCCAACCAGATATCGCACAGTACGTTACGGAAATCTGTTTTTGCTCCGGTCGTTCATAATCCAGATAGTATAGTGGTATATACCTGCTGGGCGCTCGCATGACATTATTCAAAACCCTGGAGATATGAATACTATAGAGGAAATACAGTGTTGTTATCGACGACAGAAATTAATCCACGAAACGGGGGAGAAACTGAACGTATCGCTATATTGATTGTTAAGGGAATAACGAGGGGAAATGGTAGTTAAGTAGAATTATGGAGTTTCATTGTATTTACCTTTGTAGGTCATTGCACGTATTCTGTGAAGAGCTAAAGTATTTGGTCGTGTTTCCGTAACTTTCTCTGAATTGAAGCACATTTGATAGAAATTCGTATCACAGCCTTTTGATAACGAAAAAACTCCATAACTTACATCTTTACAACTTTGGATTAAATAAAACTTCAAAAGACGCAGCTGTTTATAAAAGATTATATCTTTAACATAAATTATTTTGTATTCATGATAATCTAGACTTACAAATAAAGCATTATGTGTTTATTCATAAGAAAATTTACTTAAGACGTTTATTAAAAAAATATTTGAAATAAATGGCGTTTTTTTTCTTAAAAGCTACTTTTTAGAATTAAAAGTCTGCAAGTTAAGTTGATTATTGGCGAAATAAAAATGGTTAAACGGGTAATAATGAAAAGGAAATGGTTTAATAATATAATCTGGCTTTTAGACACCTACTATTATGGCTTGGAATCAGATAAATAATTATGGAACCATAGAAAAGAAAGAAAATAATGTAATGTATAATGTGCCATACATCTTGTTGAACTGACAAACTAATTATCTTTTATATAAGAACTGCACAGTGTGGACGCACGAGTTGTGCGCGCCACCGTCATTATGATTTGTGGGAAAAGTTATACTCGTATATTTCGCAACATTTCGTCGACCAACACCGAATGGAGTTGGTATATCTCTATTATGGAAAATCCAAGCTAAACTTTAGAATAGTATGGAATCTCAAGGTTATTAAAATATATAAAGGCCATGAACCAAGATTAATAAAAGCCAGAAATATATATTCATATAAGTTCCATATTTTTATATATTTACAAATATCATTTACAAATATCCGTTTAGTTTAATTTAGTATAAATATAAATAATTATATCGATCAAATATTTTATTGATTTGTGCATCATTGAATTTACGAACAATTCATTCATGGCCAGATTCTTAGCGAGACCTTTTAAAAGTTCACAAAGAAAATAATTAAAAGAGTCCGATCGACCGCTAGCTACGTTTATTTCCGGTGTTCCCCATTGCACCCATATCAAACTTAATTGGAGTTGAAAAGACAAACCGATGATCGATATATCACAGACAATACCAAAATTAGAGAACCGTAAAAACCAGTAACTGAATTTTCTTTCAAACTTTTTAGTTACAGATTGATAAAAGAAATTTAATCAACGATTTTAGCTTTTCTTTAAAAATTAAGACGATTTTGGTGACCATACACACCCTAAAAACAAACACATTTAATTGCGAGTTTTTCAATAAATAGATACGTTTTCCAAAATGTACGAATGATGAAAATCAATAAGAAAACATATATCTTTGTAAGATTTAAGTATGTATAAATTGTCGTGTTTGGCAAATGTTTCATTTATAAATGGCAGGATGAAATTTTGTTTTACTGCTTTTTGTGACAGAAAATGTAGCACCTTGAATAATAGTCTTGTTCCAATGAATCTCCTGTTTAAATCATGTGACAGTTACAGTACGATACTGGAAATCGAACATGTGCGTTGCGATTTGAAATTTACTGGAAATAGATATTTGTACGTTTTTACATTTATAAAATAAAATAAGAAATGCGAATTTCAATCTTGCCATTTCATTTCTGATGCAACTATATAGTTACTTTTGTAAAGTTCAGAAATATGAACTATATTGGAAAAAAAAACACTTTCGTCTTTTCTCTGAGAAAAATAACAATATGTCAACGTTTTGCATATGCAGTAAGACAGGGTGCGAGATGTTCAACAGTTCTTGATATTATTACTTTATTATCTGTATTTCCAACCATTTGGAGTATCCGGTATCCGCCGGATATTCATTTTATTACCAGAACGTGATTATTCGTAAATTAGGGCTATGAGCTATAAAATTTATAGTATTACTTTGTTATTCTTGAATATTCTATACAACTTCTTTTATTATTTGTCGACATAAATATTTATTAACTTCTAATAGCGTTCTCCACATTTACAATTACACTAAGTGTGAATTACGTTACTTCTGATTTAAATAATACGCACTAAATAATTATTACTGAATTATCTCCGACTACTCATTTTCTGTCATCACACTAAGAGTGCAATTTTAATTTAAAAATTTGGACTAAGAATCTTTAAATTCTAAAGAATTTTTTTTGGCTACATCATCAATTATTACATATTATTTTATTAAGGTGATTTAAAATCATTTACTGTACAAGATTTATGATTGTTTATAGTAGTTTGAGTCTATAATTGTACAAACATTTCAATGTTGATCATGGTAGCGCGAATATCGTCATACATCGCACTTAATGCAATACAAGTACATGTCAGTGTAGAACTCTGTAATGGTCACTAATAATTTGCACAAACAACCATATTGTTTTGCCTAGCCGTACCGTAACACCAAATAGAACAGAACGTATTCAGTAGTTTCTGTTCGAATTCCACAAGACTGGTCTCGAGCCAAGAAATCTTAGTTGTCGCGACAGCATATTTTTGACAATAATTTGCATGCTACACCTCGGAATTAACGCGATTCTTTATACATTCAGTATTCTTCAAAGCGTTGCCGGTGAATAGTTTGTGAAACACAAATACCTTTAATGAAATTGAATTCTACGAACGTGATCCAAGTAAATTCATTAGTATGGAGCCTGGCCGTTCCGACACTTTGTGCTCAGAATAACGTAATATATTTAAATAAACTTTAAAGTACCTATCACATGCTCCTGATGGCGTTCTAACAGCTCTGAAACGCGATTTCCAGGTAGTAATTCTAATTTTGCTGAATTCTTTCTCGTATTTTAAAGATACGGTCGGGATTGCCGGTTCAAAGTATTCGGTTGACCTCATCCGAAAAGATCAATAGATTCACTCTTAAAACATATTATATTTATTGTAATTATTCTTGTAACCCCATGCTAAATTAAAAACCACATAATTTTTATTTATAAACTATTTAAACAAATCTGAATAATTTTAAACATCCTTAAAGAAAATAATGAAGATAAAGTCGTATAACCACTTTGATAGGATTTATAACCATTTACTGTATTATATGAAATATTTTTGGTCATATTCGTAACCAAGAACAATAATGGAACGCACCTTAAATAAGAGGATGGAACAGGTTAACTCTTCGTTTACCCCACAAATTATATAGTAAATCATTGACCCTCTATACCTTACCGGAGTCCGACCCCAATAAACCGCGGTACGGTAACCACATTGCAGAACGATCCCCTATAAAATCGATACAGTTAATATGATAAAGAATTCGGCGAATATAACTAAATAAACGGTTACACGAATTTCCGTCTCAGATGATTATTAATTATAATTAATAATACAGACAGTTGATTGTGTTTAGCTATATTCACACGACCACAACTTTTGGACGGGCTGATACAGTGTAAAGAAAATACTGTTTCGAGTTTATATTTCAATTACTCTCGCATTCAAACCCATATCGCATACATCGCTGGATTTCATTTGGTCATTCACTACTACCCTCTAGTTCCATTTATAACCATTCTGTAAGTTCTTGTACGGGTCTCGTATCGTAACGAAGCGTTTCATTAAATTCGGTAACGAATTAGTATTTCGTTTATACTGAAGCGTAGATGTTTTAGTAGGGTTTGTTTATTTAGCTTCTTATACATACATACGCTTAAGTATTCGGTGAGAAAAATACTTTTGTTTAAATTTCGCATCTGAATGCTTAATTTGGAAAACGAAGAGAGAAATAATAAAATATTAATCAAATGTGTAGTAGATTTATAAATTACCATATAATAAATTTATAATATGTAAAATAGTATTAGTGAGCTAGTTCATTTATCAAGTAAATTGTCTCGTATTATTTCTAGGGAGTTAGTTTTAATATACAAATTATTTTGACAAGTTAGTTCCGCAAGTATATTGCTAGGGAATATTAACTATCTCTATGCTTAAATCCATAATCCGTTACAAACTACGTATCCTAACATCCCAAGTATAAATTTATGTACACTGTTATATCACTTTGATATGTGAAATGTGACCTATTTAATATATGTTTTTAGTTTGTATCATTTCGCAACTCTGATGCTGCGAAGTTGTACAATTAACATCAACATTGCGGGAGCAAATTAATTTTAATTAAAACTGATAGACACCTGTATGTACATGTACTTTTATGTTGAAATTTATGTGATAAAACTAGCGAATTTTTATTCGCAATTGATTCAATCACTGCTTAATATTAATTATATTAAAAATAAACTACTAGGTGTTATGGAAAATAGTGGTATTTTTACAGTTAAGGTTTTGTGATTTTTTGGGAATGTGAAATGATTTAGGAGCGTGTGTATGTATTTTTATTTGAAATTCAGATGATGGGATATGGAGTTAGGTAAGTGGCGTATCAAAGTTTACTGGCGAAAATATAAAATTATTGACACAATTTACAAAATTGCTTGGGACGTATCAAGACGTTGTCGATGTATGCTCATATCTTCTTAGACGTTGAATTGTCATATTGGAAAATGGTATCAAGCCCAGAGTACACAATTGTCGAGAAATCGTCATAACCTATACGATATGTCATCGCCAGATGTGGCTCTACTTCTTCCTCAATATTGTTCGCTTGGTGTGAAAAGCAAAAAAGGTACCTCCAGCCACGCTCATGGCTTGGATTACAATGAAAATAAATAAAAAATTATTTTATATATATATATATATATATATATATATATATATATATAATGTTTTTTTTCTTAAATTGGAAAAGATTATCTTCAATTCTTTGCTAGCGTTGTATTTGTAACGTTTTCAGAATCTAAATAAAATCTTGATAGAAATTCGTTTTATTCCTCTTTCTGTAGACTATATTAGCTTTCTCCCAACTAATGGATTATGTTTCTCCATTCCCATAAAGTGTTTGTTAATGCACTTAAATTTTAATAATTTATTTATATTACAACATTTATAATAATGATTAGAAATATAAACAGCCAGAGAGGATTTGGCTATAACATAATATAATTTTTACAATATCTTCTCTTTGTACATAATATAAAAAATGGCAACTAAGTTGGTAATGCTTTGGTATAAATGCATTTTAATATTTATTATTTATTTGTACAGCAATGTATATATCCATGATAACGATGTAGAATGTAGGCCGTTACACCAGAATTGGCTATTATAATATAGATAATTCTGACAAATAGCTATTAAATTAAATTTATTCAGAAACTAAACTAATGGTTAATGTATTATCACTTGAAAGATAATTTTAATTTAAAACTTATAATTTCTTGTAATAAGCAGATAATATTTCATTTTAAGGGACACTTATTAGAAATAACAAAATATATTGAAAGAAGCTTGCGTATATGTAATCTGGTGGTCCTATCTATAGTTAAACTATGGTAATATTGTCCTTCTTGGGACTTGCAAGATTTACTAATATCATCCATCAAATTAATTTTTACCCAACTACACATTATGTAACCATTATGATCATGCTTTTAGAAGCCTACGACTTTTGAACTTTACCTGCAATTTACGTATAAATATTGATTTAAGGCCCAAATATTTGTATATTGTCAACTAGTTTGTGCGATTTTTGTAGTTTGTGAAGATATAATATATTTTTTAACATTTTCATGATTCATATACTCTGTTAATATTAAAGAAGATACACTTTATCCTTTTATAAATATGTTCAAGACGTGTATGAATTCGAATTTTTAATGATGCAAAACATCTAAAAGTGCATGAAATTGAAATTAGTATCTGGAATTTTCTATATAGCAAACACAATTTCATTTTGAGAAACAAATTGCTTCTAGCTACGTAGGTATACGAAAACAAACCACACATATCGTTTAGTTAGAGAAAACTTCAGTATCCAACTGAATATTTCATGTGAATTCAAGCCAGCAATTTCTTTCGCAATTATAATGGAAATATTCTTCATGCATGATTCAAATATACATTCATATCTTTTATCCACTTAATTTCGCGTAACTGCGTTGTATATTTTTTACTTTCTTATACAAAGTTATAAAAAAGTATTGTAATTGAAAAAAATAGATCTCGAGATACATTTTGTATATATCCTGAGTCTTCTTACTAATGTTGGAATAACGTCTATGGAAAGTAGTGTAGTGGCACATACAAATTCAAGTTTACTTTAAAGAGAAAAGAGTTTTATCAGTTGTATGATTTCAAATTAAATCTTGTCTTGAAATTAAATAATCACAGCTTTATAAAATGTTGTTTTAATTTAATTTAATTTAGAGGATTTACATAAAATTGGAATTCATGCATCTTGGTTTAAGATTTAATTACTATAATATCCAGTGTCGATACTTGTGATGCCTTGATGCAGGAAGTATATTAAACAGAATCGATATTAATCATTCCACCCGACAGCACAACACTACAGTGAATTATCGACGATGGTAATAGTAACCATGGATGCGGAGAATTAACCCGGTCGAAAATGTCTGTTTTTTTGGTTAATTGAAAATGTGTGGAAAAGAAATAAACATAATTTCAAATGTTTCCGCGAAAGATCTGAAACTCAAGGTGGTACACCCATATAGCCTTGATGTAAATGTAGACATTGTTCACCATTGTGTTTTGCGTAATGTTTTACTGTAGTTTTGTTTTTGTAACACAATATATACATCCATTACGAAATAAGATCCACTTAAATGTTTTTATCATCCATAGAAGAGAACAGAACAACGTGAAAGAATACTGGCAATTCGTGCTGTTGAATATAATAAAACATTTTCAGTATTTTGGTTTTCTTTTCTTGTTTACTTATATTTTCTCATCAAATAGAATAGCGCAAGTGTTGGGTTTCCCAGACCTAATATCAAACACGCAGACATCCGGAAAGAGAGTAATATCAGAAAATTATTGCTCTTCTGTATTCCGCTTATATAAAGTGCAAGTATAAACCAGTGTCGCCTTTGCCAACTTTTTCTCTTCTTTAATTTTTTGCCCTAGACAAAGCACTTGTGGATTGTTATTGATAGCGCAGCATAATTTATCGTTTGCTTACGCTATCTCTATCAATATTAAAAGCAGCTACTCATATGATATAATCCACAAAAAATATAAACCCGACGATGATTCACCAACAATTTATAATATTATTTGATCAACGCAATATTAGAAATATCTTTAATACATTTGACGCAACTTATATGTCATTCTATATAAAGCACAAAATTATATAAATTGATAATGGTTTGTTATCATTTTCGAATAATTTATAGAAGTATCTAAAATACTTTATATTGTATAAAAACGTTTCAATAATTAATTTAAAATGTATAAGACTTTTAATTACGAAGAAACGGAACAATGCAAGATATGAATGAAAGAAAGTAAAAACAAATTTAAAACTCAAGGTGAGAGATATTGATAGAAATTTTCATCAATATTCTCTCATTTGGAATTTAGAAGAATAATTCCAAAGCACTTTTGAATTATAATCAATTGTCCTTTCTTAAAAGTAAAACAAATTAATTTTTTGTTCTTAATCATTGAAATGATTTTTATTTATTTAGAAATTCTTAAGATTATTATACAGATTGAAAAGTTTAACGCTTTTGTGTGTGCTATTACTATGTTTTCTTTAGTAAATTAATATAATATAAAAATAAATTATATAGCAGTGACAAATTGAGTGAATTTTGAACGTTTGATGTTTTGATTCTCATAAAAGACGTAATTAACTTGTATTGGAATGTTCAGTCGAGTAAGCAAGTTTATTAACCCTTCTCGAAATCTATTGAAGCGCGTACATTTGAAATTGCTATTAATATAGGATAAGCACCTATGATAAAGCTGCATGTATGTTTAAAGTTGTGCTATACCTATCTGGGTCCCTTATACATCAATTGTTTCTCTAGACGAAAATGTACGTACATCGCAGTTAAACTATTAAACTTTGATATACACAAACTCAAAGTTATAATGAATATTTCATTGTACAAGCGGCACTAAAACTGTACAATAAACGCGGGCGGCACATTTTGGTGGCGGTAGTAATTTAAATTTTGGTCGCGTATTGAAATGTTCAGTTGTTAGGATTTCCACCACAATTTACATTTAAGCCTTGGCAATTAAATAGATTTCTTATGCACTCTGTCTACACGAGACCGTTGTGAGAGAATTGGTGATGACGGTCATCCCTTTTGTAAGTGAAACGCAAATTCGTTTAATGAAATTGAATTTGGGCACCGTGATCAAACTTAATTTATCAACCTGAAGTTTCGTATTTCAATACGGTATAAATTACAATGGTCAGTAATATAAATCAGTGTACATACCTTAGAATCCAAGCTTTCGTCACACCTTATTTCTTTCTACCTATATTACACTCAGATAGCCAGAAAATTTTATGATCGCTTTCGATATTATTCGATAATGAGAATTACGTTACGATGTAAGAAAAAAAAAAGTTAATTTATTATTATATAAATACTTGATAAAAATGTTATATATTTAAATTTATTATAATGCAAAAGTAAGGGTTTTTGAGGAGATACGGAAAAGTAACACTGCAGCAATTTAGGTTACTTTGATCTATATTACAAGAACGTACAAGATCACTTTAGTGTACTTTGAAGTGACTTTAGCGACGAAGTGCAGACGTTCTTGTCCAAACACCTGGCATTTGATACTTACGATCGACCCGTTTCACCACCAGTGGGACATGTATGTATGTATGTATGTATAGGTACATATTCTTGAGAATTATGTTTTGAAAATCAAGTGTTCGGAATTCTCGCCTTTATTGCTAAATATAATTACATAACGCTGCAAATTTGATGCACATATATGTAAATGCTTTTATATAATTAATAAAAAAAAAACGGCATTCTAACTAAATTACTTAAAAAATAATAATAAGTAATAGTTTTCATAATAAGTAGATCGTTTATTATTTATCATCACATTTAATTATATACTAGTTCTTTTTTCAATACACTTACATTTACAAAAAAAAAACAATTATGTAATTCTCGGTTTGAATTTGATGCGAACTCCATCTCTAGGTCTTAAGACCATTTCCATATTCATAACAATATCTCCAGGTTTGTCGACTGGAATCAATTCAAAGTGACGCAAAATTGAAGAAACAATACTTTTTAATTCTAACATTGCAAATTTTTGTCCTGAAACATAATTATTAATTTGCAGTTATATTTTTTTTAGAATGAGCTAATTACCAATGCAGTTCCTAGGACCAGCGCTAAATGGAATATATGCGTACGGGTGCCTGTTACGACAATTTTCAGGTAAGAATCTATTTGGCTCAAATCGTTCCGGATCGGGATAGATCTTAGGATCCCTGTGTATGTCGTAAATGTGGATATGCACTATAGTCCCTTCTGGGATTATGTATTTTCCTTCTAAATAAAACAGGAATATATTTTACTTATACGAGAGCTGTGCAATTTATTTCAATTACTTGAAGGGACACACCGTTCCAATGTGCTACATTTTTTGCTCGCCAGGCAGGAGAATTTACTATATTTTAAAATTAATTTTAAGTGTGTGTTCATATAGATACTGATTACATGTTCTGGCTTTTCATGTATAAAATACAAAAAAATACTTCGAAAAACATTTTTACATTTTAACAATTAAAAACGAAATTGGTTATGAATTTTTTAAACTTTAACTAAAATCATAGTTACTTATTGATATTTTGCTATTATAATTTAGGATTAATTTTAAAGGAGATTAATTTTGAAAACATATAAAAATTAAATATATTTACAAATCGCCTGTGTCTTTTTGCCCCTCCATAAATTCTTTTCATATATCTCATTTGTATTAAAGTAATTTTCTCTACATTTTCCTTACCCGACATTCACTCCTATACATTAACTCAAGTAGTAACATTCCATTATATAACTTTCCACTTTCACACGCCCTTCATCAATAACATTTCTGACAAACATTCCCAATACAACTAAAGCTATACTACTGTGTCACTTGCGTAAGTTTAGCAGACATTGTTTGTATTAAACAAGTAAATTATTACAAAAATTGATTGACAACAAACGATTTATTTGATGATTCGAAGCGATAAAAAATGAGCAATCATTCGCAACAATTCTAAATGTTTCAAATTGGCAGGCAATCACAATCAAAACGTGAGACGAAGAATTTATGGCAATAGAACAGTGATTTGATAGAATTACACTAATATTTATACGGATATTTGCTTAGTGAAGACGGGACATAATGCATGACATGGGAATGTGTTTTGAGAGTGAACAGTTTGTATACACATGAATTCTGATATTCCGAGTAAATTTACACAGCAATATTAATTAGTATATTCTATTGGTATAGTGTCAAAACAAGTGCATGATATTCTTATATTTATTTTTTATATTGTGAGAAACGTAATAAAGTTTACTATCAAAGAATTATTTAGCTCTTACCTAATGGCACATCTTCTTCAATAGATCGTGAAATGAATGGTACACTGGGGTATAATCGTAAACTTTCTTTAAGACACAACTCTAAATATTGCATACTCTGTAAATCCTGATAAGAACCTGGACGCTTCGAGTCACCAAATATTTGATTAATTTCCTCTATTATTTTAGTCTGAAAATAAGTATTCAATATATATAAATAAATAAAAAAAATGGTTTAAAATCTTTATTAGTTACTGTTTGAACTGATTATATTTATAATAAACGTTCTACTAATTTATATGTTGAGATATTTGTTTTAAATTCCACGCAATTATATTAGCTATTTTTGTAGCTGAGTGTAGGTTTAATGCTTATCTGTCTAACAGATCCTCTGCTATGGAACTGTGTATTTCAGCTTAATATGTCAATATTGACAAGTTAAGATATAACATGTTATTACCACATCTAGTATAAATGTATTTTGATGGTAATCCAAGATTATCGAAACTCTAGAGTTTACTAGCACTGATCCAGCCTTCCTTTAATTTTTTTTTCGAAAGTATTATACACACTTCACCGTTAAATAAACTTTTGTATAATCTTACCACAAAAACACGTATACCAAAATTGATGCGTTATCACTTTTTTTTTATGAAAAGTAAAATCTTGTCATTATAAATTGTTACTTATTTAGAATTCCTAAGGCAATGAAAAATCGAGATATATAATAAACAACGAATAACAGCAATCAGATTATCTGGCAATGTGGTTTTTCATTTCAAGGCTAATCTGAGGAATCATCTCAATCGTTTATGTTGCCCAGACAAATCTCTTAGGTACTAAGATTTTCCTAGCTAGAGATTCGACAAAAGTAACCCTTTATGCGACGAGGATGGGATTCGAACCCACGCGTGCAGAGCACATTGGATTAGCAGTCCAACGCCTTAACCACTCGGCCACCTCGTCCTTTTATTAATTGTGAATCTAAATTTTTTCACAGATTTAAATTGTATAGCACGGTAGTTATTTGACAGTGGGATCTTTCACTTCGATGTATATCTATGTATATGGACGAGATTGTAACTTTCTACGGTGCCCTAATAAATCTGCTTGTACCTGAAACAAGCGATGGTAATGTGTTTAATAGATTTGCCTTCCATGTAATAGAACTGGGATCGATTTCCGGCCATCACATTAATCAATAAAAAGCAAATGTTGATGGGTGATAAGTAGAAGTTTTAATTTTAGTCTCAATTCAATTCCAGAATCAGCAGCGTACAAACCAGATCGTAGTTTTTCTCATGCTGTTTCCACAAGTTTAATTTATTTCTGGATTACTAAAGTATTTAATTCCCAAAGTATTTTTAATACTATTCAAATAACTTATTTAAAAACGGGCTCAACCGGGATTTGAACCCGGGACCTCTCGCACCCAAAGCGAGAATCATACCCCTAGACCATTGAGCCGATACTTTTACTGATACTTTGCATATCTTCTTCAGCAAATATGCGAGCATCCTTTTTAGTAATTGTCTCTATCTATCAGCAAAAGCCAAGTGCGATGGCCGGGAATCGAACCCGGATCAACTGCTTGGAAGGCAACTATTCTGACCATTACACCACCATCGCCTATGTAAGGTAATTGCAGATCTTTCTGAGCACGGTAATTGGTTTATAGACTAACCCAATAATGCTATGAAAGGAATAGCCATGATTTAGTGAATTACTTTGATACTTTTACTTATCAGTATTATAATAGGACTCCGTGGCGCAACGGTAGCGCGTCTGACTCCAGATCAGAAGGTTGCGTGTTCAAATCACGTCGGGGTCAACCATTACTTTTGGTTGGATTTCATACATATTGAATGAAAAACGAAATTTCAGTTTTATTGTTAGCTTCAATACAATTCCAGAATCAGTAGGGTACAGTTCAGACGTAGTTTCTTGGTGTTTCCACAAGCTTCATTCTTCTTGGATTCTCAAAGTATTTTTGAATACTTCAAATTGCTGCCTTATCACCGCATTTGAATTGATATATTTAAAAATGGGCTCAACCGGGATTTGAACCCGGGACCTCTCGCACCCAAAGCGAGAATCATACCCCTAGACCATTGAGCCGATACTATTACTGATACTTTGCGTATCATCTTCAGCAAATATGCGAGCATCCTCATACTTTTTGGTAATAGTCTCTCCACCAGCAAAAGCCAAGTGCGATGGCCGGGAATCGAACCCGGATCAACTGCTTGGAAGGCAACTATGCTGACCATTACACCACCATCGCCTATGTAAGGTAATTGCAGATCTTTCTGAGCACGGTAATTGGTTTATAGACTAACCCAGTTATGTGATGAAAGGAATGGCCACGATTTAATGAATTACTTTGATACTTTCACTTACCAGTATTATAAAAGGACTCCGTGGCGCAACGGTAGCGCGTCTGACTCCAGATCAGAAGGTTGCGTGTTCAAATCACGTCGGGGTCAAGCATTGTTTTGGGTCGGAATTTATATACATATTGATTTTTCGATATTTCTCGCTGTTTCCACAGACTACATTTATTTACCCTGCTCAGAGATATCTGCAAATCCCCTATATAAGCGATGGTGGTGTAATGGTCAGCATAGTTGCCTTCCAAGCAGTTGATCCGGGTTCGATTCCCGGCCATCGCACTTGGCTTTTGCAGCTAGAGGGACTATCTCTAAGAAGTATGTGGATGCTCGCAAATTTGCAGAAGAAGATACGCGATGTGTAGGTAGATGTATGGGCCTAATGGTCTAGGGGTATGATTCCCGCTTTTGGTGCGGAGGTCCCGGGTTCAAGTCCCGTTTCTAAATAAATTCAAATTCAGAGGTGAAAAGGCTATACTGTATAGTATTAGATACTTTAAATTTAAATTAAATACTTTGGGAATTTCAAAAGAAAGTCCAGAAATAATCGAAGCTTGTGGAAGCTACGAGAAACTACGATCTGAGTTGTACTATGCTGATTCTGGAATTGTATTGAAGATAAACTTAAAACCAAGGTTAAACATTAATAAGTAACAAATCAACTGAAATTTCGTCTTCATTAGTATTATACATACGAGAGGCTCAATGCAAATATATTTTGAGGTATTTTAATATAATATGAATTCCACCCCAAAACAATGGTTGACCCCGACGTGATTTGAACACGCAACCTTCTGATCTGGAGTCAGACGCGCTACCGTTGCGCCACGGAGTCCTTTTATAATACTGGTAAGTGAAAGTATCAAAGTAATTCATTAAATCGTGGCCATTCCTTTCATCACATAACTGGGTTAGTCTATAAACCAATTACCGTGCTCAGAAAGATCTGCAATTACCTTACATAGGCGATGGTGGTGTAATGGTCAGCATAGTTGCCTTCCAAGCAGTTGATCCGGGTTCGATTCCCGGCCATCGCACTTGGCTTTTGCTAGTAGAGAGACTATTACCAAAAAGTATGAGGATGCTCGCATATTTGCCGAAGAAGATACGCAAAGTATCAGTAAAAGTATCGGCTCAATGGTCTAGGGGTATGATTCTCGCTTTGGGTGCGAGAGGTCCCGGGTTCAAATCCCGGTTGAGCCCACTTTTATATTCCAATTCCAACAATAAAATATCGAAGATACACATATTTTTGGTTTGCTAGATATGAACTAGGAAGTTAATCGAAAATCATAGGTTCTTCAAGAAAGTATGAACATTACAATGTTGGTCCTACTATTTACTTGAAAGCAGATATTTCTTTAAGAGTACACAAGATAACTTAAACCATAACTCAAGGTGGTATGATAAAATTCTAAAAATTAGAATCTACCCTTTTAACGAGAATCTGAGGAGATCTCAAAGGATCTATTAACTTTTTGATGATTACGGATTTGATACAAATGTTAATGAATTCCATCTTAAAAGAGATTTTGACCCCGACGTGATTTGAACACGCAACCTTCTGATCTGGAGTCAGACGCGCTACCGTTGCGCCACGGAGTCCATTAATACTCAAATTAAGTGAAAGTATTAAAGTATTTTGTCAATACTAGATCGCCAATATGCACTCTCTACAGAATTCAATTTATTATATTATATTTAAACGTCTATTAGTTGAATAATTTTAATCTTAATAAATTTTGCGTAATTTGACAAATAAATTGAGCATTTGATGTCTCTCGTTAGCATATTGCGAGTAAACCCGATAGTATGTGGTACTCAAAATGTATCATTTAATTCTTTAAAACAAATGATGTTTGATTGTGTTACGCATAAAAATCAACACAGCGGTCGGGATATCTAAACGATCCGATATTTCTCAAAAGCATTCCCGACACTCTGATATGTTGGTGTTTATCGGCTAAGTGCCTATATTCTACTCCGCATAGTACCCTTCAGTGCGGGCCGGTTGTTAAGCGGAATTCACGCCGGCCAACGTTTCCGTTGCTGTTTTGCGTTTTCGGATCTGTTCGTCGTTTCCGATTGCGATAGGCGTGTCGGTTTTCCGTTTTCATTGTATCACAGAGTTGAACAAAACGTCAACATGACTACGCCATCACGCCATTATTAATAAATAGATTCATATCAACATTAAAGTTTAGTGTATTTTACTGATATGTTTTGCTAAATTACATAAATACCATACTCGATTAAGAATATCATTGAAAACCCAATGTTAACGAATATAGAAATATTTAAATGATGGCGTAACGAAACCCATAAGGTTTATCAAAACATTTTTTTACCGAGAAATCACCTAAAAATCTATCAAGATATTTTCATCCTAACTGCAGGATACTATACAAAAAAGAATACTAGATCCTAAACAAATATTCAATATCACAATTTTACCCGGATTTGCAAAAAAATGATGAATCTCAGTATATATAAAAAAAACTACCATTGTAAAAATTACCATCCGCTAAAAATTAATTAGACGAATATATAATGACATTGGCGGTATATCTATGGCGAATATTGATCGAGGAAACTTTTTATTACTAGGTCGAGTTTAAGTACGAATTTTTAAAATTATATAATAAAAATATATTACCTGGTGATCTTTGTGATTTGCAATCAATAATAAAGCAAAAGACAGCGCCATGGCTATTGTATCGTGTCCCTGCAATATATCAAAAAATTTATTTATTATTATGTAATATTAAAAAAAAAATACAATTGAAATAAACATACTTCAAACATAAATGTATCTACTTCTTCTCTAATGCCTTGATCATCGATCTCATTTCCGTTTCGTTTAGCAGATAGTAATAAATCCAACATAGCTAAACGTTTTTTAGAGAAATGATCACTTTCTTCAAATTCATTCTCATGAAAATTTAAATCCCTGGCTGAGATAATATCGTCGGTAAATTTGTGTAAGATTTGGACAACCTTTTTTTGCGTTTGATACAAAGAAGTACACCAAAATATAGGATCAACAAAAAGCCAAGGTTTCATCGCTCGTTCCATTAAAATTGGGGCAAAACTAAATAGTACAAATTATTATACAATTAAAAATAAATAAAATATAATTATTTACCTATGAATTGCATTTCGATATTCAGTTTGTTTTTTACTATTAGGATCTAAATTTACCCCCATTGACGTTCCTGGAACGAATATACTTTACACAATTTTATTTTCAAATATAATTTCTATCACAAGAATAAAAATAGAGTACATGAAATCGTATATAGATTGCGAATAATATGAAAATAATTAACCAGCTTTCTAGATAGATACATAAAATTTTATTGGGTGATCAACGCTTCGACCCTACTGGGGTTATAATCGAAACGTTGATGGCTTAATAAAATTTTATCTATCTGACTGCTACTCCTATAACTCTTCGCACATTATTCGTTGGTTTCGTTTAAAGTTTTAAATCATATTATTCTTGTTAACTGATTTGGAATCTCAAATTTTCTAATTTGGAGACAATCAATAATTGCTTTTATTTAAAAAAATATATACATACGAAAAAGATCTATTTGCTACCCTTTTTATCGCGTAATCTTAAACAAAACAGTACATAACAGTTATGAAAACTTCTGCGCGGCATTTCTAAGCAGACTTACCACACATAATACTCAGTGCAAGTTTGGATATTAGAGGCACTATATTTGTTGATTCATTTTCGCTTGCAATCGTCAATTCTTCAATGAAATTATCGTTATGTTCGCCGAAAATTTCTATGAGACGACTTAAAATATTGAAATGGAAAGCTGGAGTTAATAGTTTTCTTCGTTTTTGCCATTTTTTACCTAAAATATATATGTTTTATTATTTCTAAGAAATCTATTACTTTCTTTGATTCACCAAAAGCATTCTTTCGTTAAAAAAATTTTCAGTTTATTATTACATTTAAGTTGGTAAATTTAAATACATAAGCAATTGCAGTACGCATATATGAAAATCAAGTCGCGTTCATTAAAATAATTATGTTAACATAAATGTGGTCTAAACATATTTTTTTACCTGTACTAGTAAGTAATCCTGTGTTTAACCAAGGATGTAATAAATTATATATCATACTTTTCTTTATATATTTAATATTCGATAGTATAATCTATAATATAAAAAAAATAAGAAGAAAGTTAGGGATGCTAAATTTATTTACGTTGCACTAAATAATTTTATTATACGGATTTACTTATTATATATATAATAAATAATATATTTACCTCAGCGTGTTCAGGTTTATTAATACAAACAACAGCTTGATTGAATGACCAAATTCTATATCCATTTGGATATTTTTTGGATAAATTTCGAAATTGCAGAAAAACTTCATCTAAAATATTAACAAACATTTGCAAGATACGCTTATAAATAAGCTATTTGCTAAATTGAAATTCTATATCATAATTTTTAAAACTATGTATAATTAAACACACAAACACACAAATTGTGCATTTTTTTACAACGTAGCGCCACTTTGTTCTATTTACTCTTAGTAGATATACTTTTAGTCAATTGTATCTAATTATTTGGTTTCACGTCAAGTATTTTATAAATCTTACCTGATTTAGTACTTAAATTTAATATATCACCAAATAAAAAATGCCCTGAATCTCCAGGAAAGACATTTATCATATTTTTATAACGAATTGCTCGTTTGGTATAGTATATAATTACTAATATAACTACTAGTATTACCAAGAATATCATTTTTCCTACAAAAGAAACAAAAACATATATATTTTTTTAAATTTAATTTGTATAGTGTATAATTTAATGAATAAATTTTGTCATGCATTAATAAGTTTTTTTCTTTAAAATATATACAAATATTAAACTATACTAAACTAACATACGACCTTCAAATTTTGTATCACGCACGACTGTATTATGATATATATATGGTTTAGTGTTACTCACCGGTATTTTAAGAATATTAAAATAACTATTTCACACGATTAACAATATATTTATGCACGAATGTTTTTTAATACTGCGAACTTATTATTATCAGTTTAAACTCATATCGCGACAGTTCGTATTCTTGTTTGTTCATCACCAAACACCATATCTTAAATTTCAACAACGAAAATAAGAAACTGGTTTTATCATATCAGTTTTTTTATTTTTATTAAACTTAGTACGTTTACATAAGTAGTCTAGTAATTATGTTAAACTCATTCTACATTCAACAGTTATTTTATTTTAAGCGTAAATTGTTATAAACTAATGAAATAAAAATTGACTTAGACTTTCGATTTTAACAGATTGATTCGCAAATTGCGTATAAAAATTAAAGTATTGAATTAGGAATTAAAATTAAGACAGAAATTACAACATTTTATTGAATACATTTAATAATTAAAAAATTCGGAAATATTGTGTTATTATCGAAGTAATATATAAATATTTAAATAATTTGGTTCGAATTAGAGTTAGTAATATTGTGTTTTAATATTGATAGATTTTTCCTTATATCGGACTGTTGTAATTTGGAAAACATTGCACATACTGGAAAACACATACAGATAAAAAATCACGTTCGCAACTTAAATCGTTGAGAATGTCGCAGTCTCTTGTATTTACTTCAGTGTTTCCGGTGGCAGTTAATTGCGATATCGAATGGTCCCATGGTTCTCGTGATTACCACTCCACTTCGCTTCCGTTTGTCTGCACAGTTCAGAGATAAATATTTGGCACCATTCCAAATGTGCTCGGCACCACTCATGTGCATTTGCGGAAGATATGTCTCTAAATTAAATAATTGGGATATGAACCAAAGAAAAATTATAAACTAAGCTTTTTTTGCATTGTTAGTAACATTTAATATATACTAAGACTTCTATGTATCAAATTTCGGATTGTAATCCTGATTTTGTTTTGAACTGTTTATTTTTAAATTACTATAACAAACATTGATGTTTATGTTATTTAATGATATCTCGTTATATATTAAACAGTATTGAATTTTGATGCAATTTAATTAGCCCTTAAACCAGATGCAATGATAAATTAGAGGGGTGTAGGGGTCATGTCATTTATCATATATGTCGATGTTTAACATTTATGCAAACATTTTGATGTGATAAATGTTGCACGTTTTAAACATATTAATTTTCTTTGAATATAAATATAAATTCATAAATAACGTTTATATGTTCCATTAAAGAATATATGTTGTACGTAATTTGAAATATCTGCCAACAAAAATATCTAAATGAATAATTTTGTATTTTTGAATTTAATTAAATATATCTTTCAATTGCCTGATTTCGAACCGAAGCTTTATTCCGTTTTGCTTGCTGTTTTTGCTTTATTCAAATTGTTTACATACCCTAAATATATCTACCCGAATTTTGACATTTTAAATATATTAATTATGCTATTAGTATTCATGTAGTTAATATATAATGTCAGCGTCAACCAGGTACATAAAAAAACTTTATACAAAATTTGGGTTTTTGGTATATTTCATACAGCGCTGT
Source organism: Nebria brevicollis (assembly GCA_944738965.1). Taxonomy (NCBI): domain Eukaryota; kingdom Metazoa; phylum Arthropoda; class Insecta; order Coleoptera; family Carabidae; genus Nebria; species Nebria brevicollis. The sequence goes on from OX122907.1 coordinate 10,642,334, forward strand.
CGGTAAAGTTACTGTATGAATACTCATGAGTATTGGGGATCGCAACTTAGTTTTCGCCGAAATTTCCCATGATAGCTCTGTATCCATTGCCAAAATATCTGGCATATGAATACAGATAGTTTTTATCAACTAACGATAATATCTATGAGTGATATTAAAATATAAGTTACACAAAATTATCATGGAACTTTGAGATATTTTTTTAAAATTCATCTTTGCCAAATGGCAAAGTCTATTCATTTAAGTACCGTCAAGATAAAAATTGAAGCTGTATACACCTGAAATTCAAACAATTTTTTCCGTAAACCTGCTGGTTCTTTGGTTTTGGCTCATTGCACATTTCCAGTGCTTGGGTTGGTAAATATAATCGTATAGCTGTTTATCGCCAGGGTTTGAAATGCATTCTCTTTAAATATGCTTCGCTAGTCATTCTCATACTTTTGCGAGACGTTTCAGAAAGGTTTTATGGACATATATAAAGGATAAACAAATATTGTTTAAGTCCTGTATTTATGGAATTGCTAACAAAATACTGATGTTATTACTAGCGCATCTTTCGTTGATTGATCCATGAAAAATAGAAAAGTAGTTTGAGAAATATAATATGTGCAATAAATTAGAAATGTTTGTTGGAAATCGTAAATTTTTTTTCTCATGACATAAATTGACAATGTACTCTGGATGTTAATAACTTATTTATACAACAATATAAAATATGCATAAACAGTCAAAGTCAAAAATTATTTATTTTATGATATTCAAAATCAATAAAAATTGTAACACGTTATGTATTTGTACGAAATAAAAGTAAAGCTACTATCGCAAAATGTAAGTGTAAGTGCACGTAAAAAATGTAGTTGAAAAAGAGTTGATGCAGCAATTTGGTCTTTTTTGACCACTAGATAATTTTCTTCTGATGCCATCACTTGTACTTTACGACCACTAGAATCCTCACAGCAACTATCGATTAATGACGACAGTGGGCGATTTAAAATCCTCGTCCCCGAGAAAACCATTAGTTATAAAATGGAACACGTTTATGAAGTAACTAGGTTACACTTTATATGAAATTAAACTTGGATTTTTCTTATTTTCAAATATAGATTCATATAGGACGCGTAGCGCCATCGGATATTGGAAAATATCATTCGGTTGACTCGCGTACAGCGAGTCAACTCTGTGAAGGATTTAAGAAGGCAACGGCAAGTGAGATAAATTCTACTTATACGTATTCTTGGCATTTATACGAACATTATTTCTACGAGTCGCCAGCTTATCGCAAGTAGGGCATCTAAAGCTTAAATTAAGAATACTATAGCCTTGTTTATTATACTTTCTTATAAACGTAATAAAACGAAGTACTTCAGCTATCATTTTCATTTATTAGAATATGAAAAACGCATTAACAAAGATTTCAAATCTACGAAACGACAAAAAGGAACATTTAATAAAGTAATACATTTTAATTATTTTGATTGCGAATTTATCTATCAAGATTAATTCATATATATAATTGACTCTTTTTATTTATAATTATATATTAATTATTTGAAATCAAAATTAAGAATTTGGTTTTCTCATTTTTCAAGTCTATTATGACAAATAATTTCTTCTTACAGTTATTAATAATTAGTTTCTGTAATTGGCTTAGTTAGTGCAAAATAAAAAATTATTTGCTAGTAAAAACTTAGAATACTTCCGAGATGAATTGAACCAAATTATCAAAATATCAAACATTGTATCCCAAAAGCAAACCCAAACCAATTTTACTAACTCCTAATCAAAATTCGTAGTACACCGCTTGCGAGTATTTTGCGAATCGAAGCTGTCAGTTTCATTTCGCCAGTATCCCCGCATGCAGGCCAACAATTTTTGCATGAGCTCACAATCCCAAATCATCGAACTCCATGTTTGTGTAACCATCAAAGCGTTTTCACCTACTTCTGCAGGCTAGACAGGCATCGTTTCGGGTAGCGAAACGATAGCGGCTTGTATCACGTATTTAGTCAACTGCTGAATTTGATCGAAGAGCGAAAAATAGCGAAGGAATTACGAGAATAGAATGCGAATACGTGAGTTCCGGTGTTTAAAACGCGCGAGCAACAACGATAGCAACGTGACCGCCAACAACATTCGCGTAGCGCAGATACCGGCGGCACATCGACCGCGATAGTGCTATAAATCAAATTCAAGATACTTATACAAAGATTTTCAAGGCTTGCGCTACCATCTGCAACTATTACGTGTTCACAAACTATATTATTTTTTATACAAAATAATAAATAGTTTCAAATATTATTATTATAAAATTTTTGTATATTATCACAAATTTCAATAAAATTGTATTGTATAAGTAATAAGTATGAATTTGATACGTAAAGTCGGAAAATAGTTATTACTCAATAATAAAAGACCGTATTTAGTCAATTTATTTTTCAAAGATGGTTCACTAATTGCAAAATAATACATAGATTGTACTTTATGTATATAGGATGACTATTACAAAATTATATATTACATGCCGTTTGTTTCAACGCTTAAACCCAGGTTGCAGAATATTCCGTCAAATGTAAACAAACTGTCAACTGTTAAACAGTGCGTGAAGGATGAAAAGTGTATGTCCTTGACGGATCGTCAAACAACTGACGGTGTGCCAACACTTCCTATACCATTAATCTCATAAACGAATACGTGTTTGTAGTTTTAAAAAAAATATTTTAATTTTAAATTTCTGATGGTATAAAACTAAGCTAGAACAATTTAATTTATTTATCAATAATTGCTATCGCAATGAATTATTTTCTCGGTGTAAGCGAGCAGATTGAGGTAAACAGTACTATTTAATTAGGGTTTCTTGAATGAATATTATAATGCGAGTTGAATTTTCTTTTGCAATAATGATGGTAAAAACTTTTGGGTCTTTATGGTGCCTTTTAAGTTATTTCTTGTATTCGGGAATGTGAACCCTTGGCTCAGTTCTGTTAAGATGATACTGGGAACAAATGTGTTTGTTTAGTACGTTCGCAACTGGTCTTGATTCCGAAATGCAAAGTATCTCACGATTATTTGCATTTCTTCCCTGAAAGCATCTATTGTCGCTGCTAAAACAAATATCATTCATTGCAAAAGTGGAGTAGGATTTAGCGTGAAGAGATGAACGTTTTTGTTACTTTATGAAATTAAAATATAATGCCTGTAGAAAATGGGGATATCGCTTCGTGCAGATGCATTCGTTACGGTTTTATGTAAAGTATCAAACAAATACAGAAAATCGTAGTTCAAATGGTATGAGTAACGCGATGAGTAAGTATTCAAGTTGTGGAATTGCATAAATATGTAGATGTAGAGACACTTTACCGATATATTCTAAAGTAAATAAATCCTGTAAACTCAGTTGGTCGCCTTCGGCGAAATCGTGGGTCCATTACCATATACAAGATTATATGTAGGTACTATTATAGAAGTTTTAAACTTAGTTTAAGATAGTGTATAATCACTTTGTTAAAGTCAATGTTACAACGGAAGGGTCAGTTGTTTCAGAGCAAAAACATGAAATTTCATTTTGAAATAGATCGCATCACATTTGTATTATTACAATGCGTATTATATACATTGCCGCATTTTTTTAACAATGCTCCTAATTAGTTGTTAAATTACCAATACTAAGTTTGAATAAATATTTAAATATTACTCCATTAATATTAATTATTTAACTATCAAGCATGATAGAAAATTATTATTTAATGAATCTAAATGAGACAAATGAAGTTTGCACGGAAAGTTTTTTAATATAAAATTATTTGCAATGAGGCCAATTATAGAGTGGGTTAATGTTCGCTGACGATGTCTTTATAGTTTTTTTATTTAGAGTGATGTAGGGTAACTTTGTGCTCAAAATGAATAAATCAAATTTGTATCAGTTGCCACATCATTCCATACGACAATAATTTACGTGTGGCATGAATTTTTAATTTGTTGAGTTTGATGACTTTATGGTACATCTTATAACTGGAATATTATGATACGGTGGTTATTGTTGTCAAAAGTTATAACTAACATCGCAGTGGGGTAAATTTATAGCTGAAAGAGTAAATCAAAACATGCAACACATGCATTATCATTTATATTAACGGTGTTCGTCTGCTTTAAACTGAATTTATTACTAAAATTCGACCATAATTTAGTACGTATGACAGGCACGGGAATGTAACACAAACCGTTGCCAAATATTCGTTCTGGCTGCAATGCAATGCTCTGTTGTTGCTCTCTGCATTATATCTGACACTGTGGTCTCATTAGATAAATTTTGTGATTTACTCCATCGAGTAAATAATCTGATGCTTTCAATGATTCATAATATTACGTTGAGTTATCTGATACTGCTGATGCAAAGGGAATTATTAATTGTCGCTTGGGTTGTTATCGAAAACCACAAGTTATAATTCCACGTGGACAACTTTGTAGCATTTGTAACTAGATGATAATTGCTGTATAATGTTGATGCCAACATTCAAACTAAATTACCAAATCAATAAATAATCATTCTAACTTTCGTCCCTGCTGATTTTCATCTAGCGTCACTGCGACACTGATTACATAATTTACTACTACCTAAACTTTATTGCAATCTACAAAACCAGTTACTCTACACAAGACCATTTACAGAATATATATTTTCATATTGCGAATTAATCTTCAGAGAATACTACCCGCTTGCTCTTATAGTTTCTCTCAGACATTCTTCTATATTGCTCTTGTCATGGAAAGTACTGAAGTGCCTCTATTTAGATCGTCAACTCATTCATCTAACTAGTTGACTAAATCAAAATTCGATATAATATCATCATTCAGAATAATGAACTGAACAAATAGAAGACAAAAAACGAATACGACCATATGGTCAATGAGTATACATGAAACGGAAGCGACTATAGAAATTAAATCATGTGTCTCATATTTGTTATTTATTGTCGATAATAATTGTTCAAATATAACTTATACGAAAATATAAACTTTGAACAGGAATTGTTTTACATTTAAACTTCATTTTTATTGTTAAACAAATTCTATAAAAAGATGAGCTATATTACTGTTTGGATATACAAATGTGTAATATTTTTGGCAACACAAATTGTAAGAACAACTCCAATAAATCTACAATCAAGTAATTAAATTTGTAGTCTACTAGTGTGGAGTATCATAAATCTCTAAATATTTTTTTGGTGTTAACAATAATTAAACGGTGACATATGAAACTGTTTGGTAAAATAAGTAATTGGTATGCATAATAACTCTCACAAATTTCGCATTAAACGAGCAAACAGTCCTAGCACCTGCACCCTCGATTTCAACACGTTTCAGTGCGCTACACCTTATATGAAATCGTTTTTGCTGGTCGACAGGTTTTTCACAGCATTGTTCAATTAACAGATTTATTAAACGAGGGTGACTTGCAATACTTGCACTTATGATATAACGCGAAAATATTTTTAATGTGAGAACATTGATTTTTCGATAAAGGAAAATTTAATTAAATCACATTTCTTGAGCCTATATAGAAAACCTTACAACTCCAATTTCTAGTAGGAGAACTTTCAAGTGCAATTAGTAAATTTTCTATACATTAACTACAATTGTGGTTTAGTTGAATTTCTAGACGAAATTGTTACATAACATATACTTTCATGAGCTTAAGAATGAGCAGGAAATTGGTATTGATTAAAATCTTTCATTTCATATATTTTCAACAAGATTAAAATATGTTATTTAACCATTACCCACTTTACGTATAAATTTTCTTTTACTACTTTCCTTTTTATTTCTTGAGTACTTCTATTTTTGTGTTTCTTTGATTCATCAAAAATTCCTTTTAAAAATATTATTTCTACTTCTTAATTTCCTTTTCAACTTCGCCTTCCATTTCGTCATAAGTTTTTATTTGGACTAAAACTAATTTAAAAATAATTAAAAAGAATTTTTTTTCTTTTGGGTCCTCCACCTCCGGAATTATTTAGTTGATGTGTCTTACACTTGTATTTTGTCAGATGTAACATAAACGTTATTTTTGTACAGAAAAACTAACTTCTATTTACTTTCAAAGCAAAAACAAAATAGTATTTTCCATCGTGGACAACTAAAATTAATGGCGTTGTCCACTGACGATTTCAGTGTGCAGTGATATTACACTCAATGCTTGACCATATGCACTAAATTCGGAAAATACACACTGACGCAGTCAGTGAAATATAATTTTTATATTTTATGAAACAATGAGTTTATAGATTTATAGCATTTCTGACACATTCGTATTTTTTTATGACATAGACGTATATCTGCTATTTTTTGTCGTGTTTGATCGTATCAAAAAAGTCAACGGATCTCTAGTCACCGGAAATGATGTCGGATTTATTTCCAACAACTATTTATTCCGAACTATAAATCTGTGAATGTTGAATGACATACTAAACCAAAAATTAACAACTATAGCTGTCTAATTGCTTATATTTTTTGCGTCATTTTATATATATATATATATATATATATATATATATATATATATATATATATATAAATTTCTTTTTCTCATATCATGAAAATATGAACGGTATACTAAAATTTTATGTAAGAAATATATATTCCGTTAGTGCCAAAAAGGTTCAATAACAAAAAAAAATACTTATAAGAATATATGTTCGGTGCGTCGCCGAAATTTTGAACAAGTGAAAAGTGACGAACATTTGTAAAGATGAAACAGAACACTTTGGGCAGGGAGTAGAATATCGATGAAACATATCTTACGTGACCACAATATATAATAAACCTAACAGCAGATTCTGTCTCAAGCTACTCTTATTAAAACAACTCTCACGTTTGACTCTGTCAGTGATTTTCTATCTATTTGTGGAGTAACGGAAGCAATATTGTGTACTTAAAATTATGTTCACCTACGATAGATTACAGCGATAAAAGCGAAGGTATTATTACGATATACGTTAGTCTTCATTCAGTTTCAAACTTTCGCTGCGGTTCAAATTTCTTCATATAATATTACATTGCAAATACCCGTCAAAAATAAGTACGTTGATTCTTACATGAAAACTTCTTTATTGTAAAGATTTTGCCAATTTCATGAGTTGCTCTTTATATTTTTAATAAATATCAAAAAGTTGCTTCGTTAGCAAAATATCGTAAAATGTGAAAAATTTTATTTTTAAATATTTGACATTGAAAAAATCTCATCGGATGCCGCTGGGAATCGAACTCGTGGGTACAATTCTCAATAGCATCCGATGAATTTTTCTCAATGTCAAATATTAATTTATACGAATATAAATTTTGTACTTCATTTTCCATAGTTATAGTATTTTGATTTTATGAAGGAATTTGCAGTATTTTAAATCTGTATAAGAGAAAATATAACTCGCAACTTTTAATTACACGTTTCGGCATTATATATATCTAAGAATATTTATATTTTATTTGATTACTATTTTGATAGCTTAAGTAAGTTTTTAAGCAATCAGATATGTTTTCAATTAGAATGTAAATTTTGTTGCTTACTAATTGCAATAATCCTCGTCTTTACTACGTGGTATTTATAGTGTAATTATGCAATTTAGTCATGATTAGTGCACGCAATGATTGTATACACTTACACACCGTCTAATCATTGTTTGGTTTACATAGATGTACTAATTATTACTGCTTGATAGTAGTATTACATAATTATATATACTAATTTAGTTAGAACATTTCTTTCGTCAATTATAACAAAAGTGTAAAAAACCATATGAGCCGCGTTTGAAATTAATAGTAGATTGCGAATTTTTACGTAAACGATAAAAATAAATTGGTCTGTACAAATTGTTGTTTACACCTGAAAAATTAGTGCTTCATTCACAATTCACGTAACATCCATCAAAGTGTCACACAATGATAAAGGTCAAATGTATAGAATTACGATTACTTTGTGGAAATTGATGTAGGATAGAGGACAACAACAAAAAAAAAATCATTTCAATACGCGTTTCAGTGAATTGAAAAGAAACCTATTTAGAGGATACAATTTACAAACAGAAATGTCATAAATCTCATACACAAAACGTTGAAATTGAAAGAACATGTTTGAAATACAGTGGACATAAATAGAACTCGACGTCCACCTTTCAGGCAGGAAATATGTATATGCACGGACCTATATCTATATATATTGAAAAGCATATTCTAAAGACTTTCATATTGCGGTTCCGATATACATATGAATTTCTCATACTGGTATGGAGATTCTAAAAAGGTATCTGTTATGGTCAAATGCGTTATATTCATAGTTCCATACGCTACATTGATCATTTGAGTATGACCTAACACATGAAATAGTATTATATCGCAGCGCGTTTATAAAACCAGGCAGACCACATATCGTTTCAAGTAAGCATCATGTTACTTTTACTGGTACAATAAATCTTACTTTAAACTAATAAAATAATAATTCTTCAATAATATTCGAAATTAGAACATTTTTATCGAGTATCGCCAGGAATAGAACCTAGAAGTTATAGATATCAATCTACCTACCTACAGAAATTTAATAAATCTATAGGTTCTTGGTTTTATTCCCAGCAACATCCGATAATTGTTTCTCTTATTTTTTGAAGAAATAACTAAAATTCTGTTATTAATAGAATTCTTAAATAAATAAACAGGTACATTTACTTTGTAAGACTATATATTTAAAGCATCTTACAGAATAACTATGTCCCAAAGATAATTTATAATCAGTTCTTAACAATTATCATACAAGGAATACACCACTGTCTTGTCCTTTTATACGAACGGAAATACATTAGTTTTTGTTTATTTTTGATATATTGTCAAATAATTGATATAAATTTCGTTTTAAATTTGAAGTTAGTGCTTTTAAATTAATATGTTAGTTGTTTGCATATTATGTCTCTTACACTTTATCTTAACTATCGAAGATAGTAGAATATGACCTTTGCAGAAAAGCGTCTGAAGATCGATGACCCTAATAGTGTAAAAACATAAGATTGTTGTCCTTTACCTAATATCCTAAAATAATCAATTCAATAACATGTCAACAAGATAACAATAGCATTGTGGTCTATTATGTCCATTATATCACAAGTATTTGATCTTTTGGGCTTATAAGATCTATATATAATAATAGCGTAAATAATAGTGCAAAAAGCATCTCAGTATAAGATATCTTGACATGCAGCCATTCCATCTAATCTGGACACGAAATAGTTTCAAAGTAAACTAGTAGTAAATATATGTGTAAATGCATAACAATTAGATATGCGTGAATGCTCTGTCTCTACTGAAAGATCATACACATGATTCTAAATAACCATAACAATTTTTGAATTAAATTGGGCACAAAATCGTGAGGATCCATTAAGAAGTACAATTTTGCCATGGCGTATGCCCTATTATGGTATAATTAACGTGCCTAGACTGATGTGGCTTTAGATTTTCTTACACACGCTGATCATTGCATTATCACATTCTGTTATTATTATTGCTTTATGTGGAGTAATCAATGCGTTGTTTGGCTGATGAAACAACAATTAAAATAAAGTTAAAACATTTTAAGCTTTGTTCATATTAATAAAACGATGCTGTCTCCTATATTTAATTATCCGTTAACGCGTACTTATACATGGACCACATGGGGATTCTAATAGAAATGCCAAGTTCCTCTAAACTTGATGTTTAAACTAATATTGTCGGGTTACCTGTCGGACGTAAATGTCTTTTGAATTATTTATTTAAATTCATGTAGCAATCACAGAATGGATACTTTATATATTTATTATATAATTTTAGATTTAGACCTAACTCAAACTCAAGCATCGATAATTTATATTTCACTAAATATATTATCAATCCTTACAAAAAATATAGCGCCTTTTTAATTTAAGAAGAATCTTGATAATAGTTCACCATTTAACTCAAATTCGCCTTTTCTTTCAATAATTTCGCTAAATTTTTCCTTTATTCCGCTTAGTCAATGCTTTTCTGTCTTGTGTAATTTTTTTTTTAATTTATATTAATTATTGTGTAATGAAAAGAGATTACTAGATTTTAAATCTGTAGGTTACTATAAGAGTGGCAGGAAATCTATATTGCTTATAAAAATTTTTGTAATCGAGAAATATATTTTCATAAATGATTAAATATTTGGAGAAAGGGATTCTGTTGTGTCTATAAGAGACCATATGAGGACGAGACCTCTTTTCGTAATGATGTTTGCCATTCAACATATAAAAACAATTTTTTTTCTGAAGCATCATATTTTTTACTATGCCTGTCAACCCCATTAGCTGTTTGTCTTCACACCGTCACAGTTGGTGGGGAGAGGATAAATTATCCAAATAAAATAACTACCCTACAACATAGATCCGTTACTGCCTGATGACCTTTTTAACGATTTGCTTTAACAAACTTTTTAAAGGAAGCTTTCAATTAAAAAGGGATTCACAGTAATTGGTAAATGATGACTCGCGTTTGATTAAATTACATTGAAATTCGATACCGTATTCGCTCTTTAAAAGATCGTTCTTAAATTCCAATCTAAAAATATTAAATAATTTTTTTCAAGCTTCTTAATCAAGTTAAGAACAAAGCGCAGAGTGTTCTCTATCGTGGATTTGAGTAAGCCCTCGCGTTGCGACCGAATTTAAATTGTATATTCTGGTTTTTTTTTCTTTTTAAAAGTTAATTTAACCGCGTTGCCTCGATTCTGATAAATTGAGTAGAAGCGCGGCTCGAAGCAGGTCAATATCTTTTACTGATAGAAAAACTTTGTACATTTTGAAAACGATTTTATATATATATATATAAGTTTGAATCACTGGCGTAGCCAACAATTTGTGAATCTGTTGCTAGATTAAATCCTTTTAAAATTTTAATTGATTTATATCATTGGTCATATTTTGAAATATGTAAATTTTCAGAAAATATCATTATTAAATATTTATCAAATAAGTGTAAACAGCGTATATAAAAAAAAAGTTGAAAAATACGCATCACTTAATAAAAATATTAAATATCATGTTATTACAATTTTCTACATATTCATTTTTAAATTACAGTACATATATTAAAAAATTTCCGATATAATTTCAACGATGCTTAAATACGGAGATTTACATTAAAATATAGAATTAGTATTTTTTTGTAATTTAAATACTGTGTTTCTAATTAATTATCTTCATAAAATATTATTTTATTAAGGTAAACTATGAGCATATAGACATAAAAAAATTGTAAATAATTTACAATTGTTTAAGATTTTTGTAGAGCATAGAAAGATTTATATCTAGAGAATCAAAGAAGCGAATGTGAATTGGGAAAAATGGAACAAGTTTTTTAGCTAACCAACAGTCAACTTGAAAATTTCTCAGCATCTGCGCTCAAAGACGAAACTATGATAAATAAATCAATGTATTTATTCTCTTTTAAGTTTAACGCAAGTTTTAATATAAGCAGTTATGAATACTCTGGAATATCGATAGGAACGCTATCGTATTATAAAAGTTTTATTACGTTCGAAACTCAAACAAAAGTCTTGGATATTATTCAAATAAGTTCTTCAGGCAAAATCGATCACAAGATACCTAAAACGAATATACGTTGCTTGACTTAAAATTATAATTGTCTAACAAAATTTAAACTTTCAAAACGAACAAGATAAATAAAAACCTTTTTTTTATCCTATACATACTACATGAATAACACTTGTAAAGTGATCGTTTCGAATACTTTTGCAAACATTTTAAAATAAAATATCCACAATTGTTTACACAGAATTTTCTTATACGTATTTTGTTTTTCAAACTAAATTGATATGATGTATGTAAAAATAAATAAAATTAGAACAAATTTTAGAAGCCTTGTTTTGAAAAAAATTTACGATTATTTTGTGTTCAATAAATTTCGTGTAATATTGTAAATGATTTGCTAGAGTGGTAACGATAAACGTTTTGAAATATGTCAACTAGAAACAATTATATTCTTTAAGTGTATACATATATACATACGCATAAAATATTGAAATTTCTTATTATAATACGTAGGTAATTTATTCAATTTTGATATCTTTAGAGTTTCAGATCTTGTGCATAGTGCAAGCGCACACCAAACTTAAGATTTTCATACACATGTAAGATACGTAGTACAGAAAATACAGAGGAAATACGATGCAGAAACAGGAGGCGAAGTGTTTTATTAGATAGGATAAGAGGTATACGAGACTGGAAGATCGTGTTTCATGTATTACGGAAAATGGAAAAGGAAATTGATGCGGAGGAAAGTTCAAATTTAATTTTCCGATACATTATTTTTGATGGAGCTGCATATTTTTAAAGTAAGAGGATAGAGGAATATCTAAATGCAAATTCACAGAATATCAAATCCGGGCTAGTTGCTCGCATTTTCATGTGACGACTGACTTTACGGCTTCGTATTTCTTCAAATTTCTTTTCCACTTGCGCAAAATATAACTTATGACTGCATTCGTGTATTCTAAACGTCTACAGTTTTATAAACTTACCTTACATACAAATAAACATATCTGCAGTGTTCTGCACTAAGTTTTCTTACAAGAGAAATACAAATAAAATAAATAATAACAAAAATCATAACTATATTAATCGGCTTTGAGATTTTAATAACTACAAATACTTAATTATTATTAAGGCAGAAATTTAATTAAATTTGATGTTAGCATTGTTATTATAGTAGGTAAAAACACCAAATTGTTAGTAAGTGCAACCTTTGTGTGGTATAATTAATCAAGCCAGAAAAATTGGTCACGAAAGGGTTAAATGTAACCTAGAACCGAGGCTATAGTAGAAATTTCTAATCCCGGCGAACCCACCATGGAGAAACGGCCTATTTTTTCTTGTGCGTAGCCACCCTTTTATTGGTGTTTCCGGTGACCGATAATTGCGCAATCGAACGTTCCAACTATCTGCTACTTCGTCTCAGTATATTACAACTGTTAACCGTTGATTCTTCTGGAACAAAGACGACAGGGGAAAGGAATGTAAAGTGTAAATGAAGAAATATTATATGCGGTATTAATTTCCCAATTGTGTTGGCTCTACAATAATTGCCCATTTGAGAGTAAGTTGGATAATGGAATTCTCTTGTTTTTGTTAACTGAAACCCTGACCCACATCGTAACAGACTCCTGTAATTGTTACCTTTATTAATGTTATTTAAACGAAGAATGGAATAAAGAATGTATTCATTGAAACCAGGGGGTTGGTTAATAATTAAATAATAGCACTTCCATCATTTTCTTTCTATATAATTCGTTCATTAGGATGATACTTCTAATGGATCCATTTAAAACTTTCACTGAATAATACCTACCCATAATATATAATACAGAATTAGAGAAATATCTTAATATATTTCAAATCATTTTATATACTTTTAAGACACATTATGATTTTAAAGTAGGTATAAAATCAGGAAAATTGGATGTAGAGATGATAAAAATTAAAAATTGGTAGACCTCAATATTAATTAGTCATATCTAGCCAATTAAAATTTTTATATTAAATTGATAAATATGCATCAATAGTTATGATTTTTATTATTTAATGGGAAAATAAGAAACTTTACATACATTTACAATTTGTAAGTGGTACAATTATAGAATATACTGAAACTTCGTTGTTGTTTTCGAGAAAAATAGTTTATTTGCGTATAAAATATATGCGCAACTGCTAATTAAAATGTTGATTTTCATTCACAATTGTGGATTGTAATGACCATTTGTTAGGGTATAAATTACAAATGAACTCAATATGACATTTAATACGGGTCCTTTCATAAAATATAACTGGAGGATCCTCCTTTTTGCAATTATCGAATGCTGCAAACTTTGTTTTCCAATTGTACTGAAAATGGGATGTACCAAAACCATATTTCTACAACATAAATAAAGCCATTGAAATTGATCGTAGATAGCTATCAAACTTGTTATTATTTATAGTATGTTTCAGTGTACATGTAACCGCACGCAATTTATGAATTATAGAACATATCTGCCAATATTTAAAATGGCAAAGATTCATTTTTATATTATCTCGCAACCGGATTATCATACATATACGTGCATATATAAATACATCTTCTTTAAAGAGTGCTGCTAAAGTGCAAGCATCCAACAATTTTGTTGCTTGTACACAAAGCACGTTGCGCGTTTCTAAGTTTATAATATCTGTCACCCTCAAAACCCATGAATAAATTACGACATTATATACGAGGCTGGTAAAAACAAAAGGTATAAAAAGAAATGTAGTCTAAGCTATTAAATTCGCCATACTTTTGACGTTTACTGTTTACAAACCGAAATATTTTTATATATTTTAAATCATATTTGTGGCTATACATAAAAAAATAAAACGATATATTTCATAGCGTATATCTAATCTTATAAATTGTATCTTACATTATTTCGTATTTAAATGTATTAATGTCTATTAAACAAATTGTTAACAATAGAAAATTAAAAAGAAAACGTCTTATTTTTCACATTTCCATTCCACACTATGAATAATAAGGCGTTTCCGTTTTAATCTTCCTAAATTAATATCCACGATTTTCCGACAAATTAAACTGTTAAGTATCTGTCAGGGGTCAAAACTTTATGCGGACAGCCTGTCAAACTATTGATGGTTTGTCAAAACTTATCTTAACAACTGAATCTTAAGTTATTGACAACACACAATAAGAAATGTTCTTACCGTAACTAAGAATGATGTCTCAATTTTAGTTGTGGTAATAATCTTTTTCTGTGTGTATGTGTAATAATTTATTTTTCAAAAAATGGTGTTTGATGTGAAATAGATATATGATTATATCTGATATGATTACGATGCGCGATACAATATCGCAACGTAATATTAAAAATAGGCAATTGCATTTGACGTGCGTTGCTCCCGAATAGCAAACACAGAGCTGCTGCACCAAGCATGCAAGTTATGATGTATACAATGTGGCCAGCTTACACGATTCACAAATATGTATTTGTACTGCATTCCGATGCCCAAAACTATGCATTTTGCCCGGAATATCTGCTCGGCAATTGAATTTTTAGTGCATGACGTTCTCGTTTGATATACTCTTACATGTCACACTTGCAACATTTTTATTACGTTATGTAAATGAAATATTCTAGCGAACTGCATTGTTTTTTTATTATACAAAAATGTCAGAGTTCTAAATTGTAAAGATTATTTATGGAAAACTGTTACAGAAACTTTATTAGGTTATTATTAGTCTATGGATGTTAAATGAGAAAATTAAATTAAATATTATTTCCCATTTTTTCGCAACCAAGATATAAATAAGATATTTAAGAAATGTAATAGCAATTTTCTCGAATACTGTTTTTAAAGAAACTTTAAAAAAAAAAATAAGTGCAGCTGTTTCGGACTTATTGCAGATACTGCAAAAATAACAAAAGTAAATATGAATTGCCGATCTCAATTTTCTTTTCAAGAATAGGAGGTTCACATCTAAATCATATACAAGTTTAAACTTTGTGTGTGTGGGTGTGTGTGTGTGTGTATGAAAGTTAATTGTATCTAAGCCATATTCATAGTAGATCATTAAAATTTAAAAAATATTACGATGTAGAGCGTGACTAGTTCAAAGGAGATACGTTGGCAGTGTAATAGCAAATGTCAAAACTTAAAAGAAATATACGGCAATAATCCATAGGAATGTTTATGTAGGATATTCGAGCTTTTATTTGTACTAAACTGGAATATTTTTATGTTTAAAAATGTGTCTCTGGTAGCAACCATTCTAAAAACGCGACTGAAAATTCCGTAGATGGAGAAAAGGAACCAATATGGGAAATTCGAGCAGTTACTTCTAGCAATGTTTTATTTTATTGAGCCATAGCATACTTTACCACACGATACCACATTTATTTCTTCAATATAATCAATACGTATGTATGTATGCACAATGCAACGTTACCAGGACTCCACAATTGCCAATTTAAAATGCATAAGCATCTCTCACACAACGCAATTATATATACTTTTTGAATTGCACCATTCAATCTTCTAAACTCATTCGCAATTATGCATCAATTGTAACAATTTTCGTTGAGCTACAATTAGATGTTTTAATTGCAACTACAAGCAGCAATTTTAACTTAACCTCACCCACCAATTGTAGTAATTTTATTTAACAATTATCGTACCTGAAAATTCATAGCTTCATTGATATACATTGCAATTTTTAAAAATGTAGAAATATGTATATATATTTTGTAAATACTACAAATCGTAATTTTGCATTTACAATCTTTACTGTTGTACATTTCTATAATATTTATGTCTCACTGTGTAATATTAGACTTGATCCTGAATTGGCAGTAAGTCAAGAGATTGGAAACTTTTTTCAAGGATCCTAAAAAATGTCAATCGGACCCGCCACGGTTTATTTATTTTATCTCAGAAATGTGTCGCTCGATACGAGAGGTAAGCTTCCTTGTATCCCATCAAATATTGACAACATGATGCACAGAACCGAGGCAAAAAAAAAAAACAACAACTTTTTTTAATATAATACATTATTAACCATATTTCGTTATGATTAATTAAATATTTGTTAAGCAACGTCACAATGTTATGCATTTTAAATCACTTGAAGTTTAAATCGTTGTACCAAGAGTGATTTAATACAGATTTAAATCTTTTATCATCGTTCTTTTTTCAAGTAATTTAAAACTTTCCGTTATATCCGCGTTGCTAACAAGACTTTTAAAAAACGCTCTTTGAGTGGATAGATTGCTAAAAATTCCAGCGAATAAAACATTTAGCACGTCATTAAAGATTGCTCATTTGCTACGTAATTAAATACTCCGGGGAAATTATATCATATTTTTCATGATATTTAAACTTATATTACATCTCTTCTCATAACCGTTAATTGCCGCGTTTTCGTTTTAACGTGTATCCCCTGATTAAAAACATGCAATAAACTAAAACATTTTCCACAGAAAAATAACGTTGGTGCCGTAATCAACAGGAGCTTAGAAAAAAGAACTATTTATTTCCTCGGTGGTATTATTTGCAAATTAAAATATTGAAAAAGAAAAGCAATTTATTTCTTAGATATAGTTTTTAGAGCTTCATTGAATGCAAGCTTTAACAACCGTAAAAAATGCGTTTGTTTATTTCCAGTTGGGAGTCGGTTACTTCTTTATGAGAAGAAAGACCGGGCGGCAAAGTTTTAATTAATTTATGGATTGACGAAGATCAAAATTTTAAATTTAATTAATTGAAAGAAAGGAACTTAAAAACAAAACTTTTTTAAAAACTTCAATGACATGCCAAGACAAGTCTAGCTCTTACGATCGCAAATGCTTCTGACATGTTTGATGGAGGACCTTAATTCAGAATCGATAATCCGAATTTTGCTGATGGTCTTTCCTATTTTCTTTTGAGAAATGGTACCGACCAACTTGAAGAAGAAATTAATTAAAAATACTAGATTTACAAACGTACCACATATATATGGTGTCGTACTTTTCTATAATAGCACTAGCACGCTGAAGTAGTCGCTTGTGGAAGCATAAAAAGAAATTGATTGAATTCCATATGACGCATTTTATCTAAACTGAAACTTTCAGTGTTTGGTAGTTTAATTAACTTACATATTAATCCAATCATAAGCGGTTTCAGCACTACTTTAGCCTCTTATGATTTTCATATGTGTTTAATATGCATGATTAATTTAACAGCTAAACTATAAATAAAATATCTAACGCGACCAATACATGATTTTTATTTACTATTTTTAAATCATACATATTCATTAAAACAAAAACCGTAGAAGCTAGTATTGCTTTTCAGTTTTTAAGATAGTAAATTATAAGAAAGTAAAAAATTGCTCTTAATTTTGAATATTATTTATTTAATTTAACAAAATATTTCTGTAATTCTAAACATAATTTGAGTGTGGATCCAAGATAAGCTGGATGTATTGGCGGATCCATGAGTGCGTGTTTCATAAGAAATTTAGAAAACCGGGATAAATTGTGACTTTTTTCGGCCTGTAGATAACTTTATGTGTCACACAAAATGATAAAGTGATACAACGACCAACACCAACCCTGTAAGTAATATATATTGATGTTGTTTCAGCTCTGACGCCGGGAATTTAACAAATACCCTTTTTTGTGCGCAGTACGTGGCATTTCGAAAGTTCACCATCTTTTAAAGCCACGTATATACGCTTGATACACCAATAAGCCAAGAAGACTAGACTATATTTAGTATGAAATTAATATATAAAGATGCGCTAAACTAATCAACTGGTTGAATTTAATGAAAGTGTCTCCTTTTACTCTACACGCCACCAATCTCAGTGCAAACTTCACAGTCTAAACAGCACTTTGACTACAGACTGCTTTCATACTCATAACGTGGAATAATTAAGCTGGTGAAGCGTAACACTGTTTCGTTGTTCTAAAATTATCCGGGAAAAGCTCATTCATTACGCACTGTTGTTGTTTTACGTAAAGTGAAATACATTGTACATTAAGAACTTTCGGTACGTCTGTATGTACATTAACACTGGAATTACAGTCCGATGAGGTTCCTTCTGACAGAACCTCATTTCATTTTCTAGCTACACTATTATATTATATGTTTTGTTCTACTCATATATTAAATTTATTATGAAATATTTGAGTTTTCTTGTTTTGAATCTAATGTTAACTTATGCAGTTTGTTAGGAGTAAGAGTTGGTAAATATGTATTGAAAAATAGCCGCAATTTGTACGTGGCTTAATTAATTTTCTTTAAATTTAATGACTTATGTTAAAACTTATTTCGCATTAAAAATTAGCAAAACAAATTATAGCATAGGAGTAAAATATCCTACTGTTTATAGACTTTTTGAAAACTTACTAATCTTAAAAGTAAAATTTTTCTTGAATTGCCTGGTTTTGGTAAAGTTTTCAGTTTCAAAAATAAATTATTTCTAATGAAATTTTTCAGTAGTTTGAAAAAGAAACTCCGATAACTGAAGAGGAAATTGTTTGTCTAATAGCGTTCTTTTGTTTCTCCCAGTTCGTCTTAGTTATTATCTTTAGGTGATGGTTTCAGGAAAGCGTTTTTGAATTGTTTAACTGTTTGTTTTGTATCTCTGTTTGACTTTGGATGATTTACAATGGAGGCACTAGAGCATAGCCAACGCTGAACATACAACAATTATTTTAAAATAACGCAGAACAAAAAATTCTATTCTCATATTATATCTCAGAATTATCTACCGACTATGTTTACGAATCCTTATTAAATTGATGAATGAATTTAGAATTTAATAACATGCATCACAATTTATTCTATATGCACTAATTGTATGATTCGTGATTATACTATAATTAATATAGCCTGTAGTTGAAGAATTTATTAGATTATTATAATTGAACCATTAAATAAATTGAAATAATTAAAAACGATAATGATTATTAATTCGATACATAATTAATTATTAGTATATTTTTATAAAAATTGGTTACGTAAATAAAGATGGATGTAATATTATTAAGTGTAATTATGTTTCTCTTTTTTAATACCATATAAATGAGAAAGCGTATCTAAGTTTTTTTTTTCCGTAAATCGAAAAAAGGAAAATCAAAAAAGAAAACACATTAGAAGACGTATCTCAAAGTGGATTGAACGGAATTTAAAATCGATAGAACGTATAACATGCTTTACGAAGGAAGGTTAGAGGTTAGACAGGCAATGTGGGGATTAGGAATGTTGTCGGTATAACACGGTCCATTGCTCCTGATAGCAAGTGATCCGTAAAAGAACCGATCAACCGTAATATTCACCCAAAAAAAAAAATGTTATAGAAACGGAATGGTGCATTACAAAACTTGTGTATATTTAATTAAACCAAATGTTTCCGCAGCTTTCGAAAAACAAATGTTACTTTTGTTTATAACGTTTGTGAATGAGTTCTATTGTTACATACGAAATTATTGGTTTTGTTTATTTAAAAAAAGAACTTTCTTTGGCTGGTAAAGTTGATTGATATGAAAATTGATTCTGAAATCAGTTGTGTGCGTTTTGGTGGAGGAGCGAATTTTACTGACAAGTGCTTTGACGACGCTCTGCGTCTTGAAATACCCTTTATGTCAGAATCAGAGAAAAATGTCAACACCATCGATGCAATTCTGTGTGACGATCGAGGAATTACTTTTCCAACGGATTGCCGAAGAGAAAATCGCAGCGAAACTATCTGTGGATTCCACAAGGGGCAATTGAAATTTTCAGCATGAAGGTTGTGTTTCATCCTTTCCAGTAACGCGATCTGACACGGCGACTATTTTCTATTAAATGAAATTGGAATCAAAATTGTGAACGTTGTTTTCTGTTTGAAAAACAAAAGTAAGATAAGAAAATTTTTAAGCAGTTGAAAAGTAACATGACGTATTTATGTGTGTGCGTATATAAAAAGTCATTAGAAAGAACAATCAAAGACGAATAACAAATAATATATATAAATGTGTAAAATGTATGATTGTATTGTATAAATATCAAATGAATTCAAAATACATTAATTCAATGACAAAAAAATAAATAAAAATTCAATCGATTTCAACCAATGACTGTTTGAATATATATATTTCCATTTGGTTTGAATTATTGACTAAAATTTGAAAATTAAATTACAAATTAAAATACGAAATTAATGGTTAGTTCAGAGTCAGATTTAGTTAAATCGTTATTCATGAAGTTAGGAACAAGGTCGACAATCTATCATTCCAAATCTGTGGGATTCGGAGCACGGGAAAACCCTTCTCTCATCTGATTCGTACTTTTATTGTAGTTTTCGCGAGCAATAGTAATTCGAGACGCCATTTTCATTCGGCCCCACAAATCCTTCAGTTTCGAGTTTATTTGGACAGTTATCCCTTCGGTCGTTAGTTTCCACGGCGTGTGTCTTATACTGTAGGGTACCTGACTTTTTAATTTATTAGCGTCGCTGGCGCAGTTTTTGTTTTCTATAGTTTTAACAGAACCCCTTATAAGCCCTGCGAATTTAATTTTCTCGTCTGTGATCCAATTTCCCTCCCGTTGTCTTTTATACATTCCTAGCTTATATGGACGGAGAGTTATGTACCACGTAGTTACATTACATACACATGAGCTTTGGAATAGGGTGGGTCTAGACATCGTGCTTGATAGTGTTATTAAAGGAGCGACGCGGAAATTCATTTTGATCACCTCGTTACTACAAACCATGTTGGTTTAAACATTCTAAAGAACATCTGATTCAATTTTAAACATACTTACTATACCAGGATTATATACCTTAGATATTCTTTTGTTTTTTCAACCAATCTTCTTCTTAATAACTGTCCTTTAATTAATATTAAATCATATTAATTACATGAAAACATAGACGAATTTAAATAAGATAAATGAACTTGGTTGCATAAAAACTACGTGGACCGTTAAAAAAGATTAGTGCATATATAATAGTGAGATATTTATTGTTTTATTTTTATAATTCTACTTAAAAGTAAATAATTATTAAAATAAGTTTTTAACAAGAATAATATATTGATCTGTCCAGATTTGTTATTCTATCAGCAGTGTGTATATTTAAATATTTATTTAGAAACTGAAAGGAATAAATGCCTAGTTACAAAGTTTCTTACATTAATGTTTACATATATTTTTTCTCAGATTAACATAGACTGTATACAAAGCCTTTGTTTGTTACAATATATACATTAAAACAACAAACTAAAGCCATTTTCACTCTTTAACGGTCTACTGCGAGTTTATAATTTACAAAAGAATTCTTCATTTTTGTATAAAAATCATCTTTAAATCTTCTTGAGGGAATAAATCTCTCTAATACATAATATAAATAGCAATTAATTTATATTCTTGTATTTTGAATTTACATGAATTTTTGCAGTAAGATAAGTAAATTGTTACAAAAAATGTATTATCTTCTCACGAACCAAATATATATTTATTTCAGATTAATCCTTTCTTGATTATGTATCATAATATTTCATAATTAAAATACTCTAGTTCTTTGTTTTACGTTTGAAATGGTACAAAAGTACACTTATTTATTCTTTAAACACGATTGCATATAAAGACAGATTTAAATTTTAAATGCGAGCATTTAACTTAATAAGCAGCTTTATAAGCGCGTCTATTTCAATTCTAAGCTCTGTCGTATTTAATTTGTGTCTATTGCCGTACAACATGATGGGACACATGTTATTTTTTTTTTGATTTTTAAGCACAAAACAGATTGTGTATTCTTTTTCAGTCCATTCTGACTTAAAAATCACATTTTGTCTATCACTTATTCGATTAAATATAGAACAGTTCCGTAAAACACATGCATCATGTACGCAAGCTGGCATTTTGACAAATACTTCAGTAAATATTCATTTGTGAGCGCAGTCACTGCGGTATACACAGTATGAAATGATTTATGGTAGTTATAATAAATCGCATTATTTTTTTTTTGTTTATTGCAATGTTGATAGATTGACACTCATCAACGTCACTGAACGAAATTAACGTACTCAAAAGATAGTTTTTGAATTACGTTTATTGCCATAACAGATAGGAAAAGTCATGTCAAACATGATGTAATAATCAGTGCAGTAACTTTTAATTATTACTTTTTTGGATGGTGTTATATTATTCTGAACATAAGGTATCGCTTTCGCGGGTTGACAAATTATGGAGGTACTAGACCCTAATAAAAGAAAATATCTATAGATCTACAACATGTTAAAGAAAATGATATTTCATATGAGGTTTTATATAGTGTATATAAATTATCTATAAGAAAAACATCGCATGTCTTGCCGTAGAATCGCCGATATTTATGGACGTTGTAAAGAACGAAGGAACTATAAGTAAGACCGTTCGATCGTGCTATTATCAATACACCGGAAACACCGTAAAATATCTCTCACCGTCCAAAAGACTGTCACACATAGATTTTAGGGGCGGACGTGATTCTTTTATTGTCAGATGAATCTAGCTGATTTCAAGGGAATTACACGAAATACAAGATGAAATCATATCAGGGTAATTTCTACAAATTCGCTAAGAAGAAACATTTTAAAACAGCTTAACAATTTCTGCACGTAACATAAATAGTATGTTTGTTATTAATATATTATGAATTTATACTACAAGACACACATGAACTTATCATAAAAGCACTAACTGTTTCTGTGGAATTTAAAGATGCTTATAGATTTCACAGTACTTCTAAAATTTTATGAAAAATATGTATTGTCTTATATAAAGAAATTGTTTTGTCTTTAGTAAGTTAGATATTAAGAAATATGAAATATGGCTTGTTTTTTGCCGATGTTTCAAAAAATACTATTCTCAAGGACTGAACGTCCAAATATGGTTGTCATATTTGTAGCTTCCGGACAAAGTCTAGAAGAATAGTTTTAAATGAACGTTATATATATTACGTGGTAAAAATGACCCAGATAAATAAATAAGTAACTGAAAATTATTTTTAGAATTTATACTACAAGCAGTCGTGGCCGAGCGGTTAAGGCGTCTGACTAGAAATCAGATTCCCTCTGGGAGCGTAGGTTCGAATCCTACCGACTGCGAATGACGTTACTTTTGTTTGCATAACCATTATTTAACACTAAAATTGATTAGTATAGCTTGGACAATTGATTAGTAATCAATAATTCTTAATATAAGCATCGGTGGTTCAGTGGTAGAATGCTCGCCTGCCACGCGGGCGGCCCGGGTTCGATTCCCGGCCGATGCAAGATTTTGATGAGTTTAAATTAAATATTAGTGCGAAATTGCAAAATTCTGCAAGAGAATATAATAAATATTATTGTCAGCATCGGTGGTTCAGTGGTAGAATGCTCGCCTGCCACGCGGGCGGCCCGGGTTCGATTCCCGGCCGATGCAGCGTTTTGCAGGATTGTTTAGTAATTAAGATGAAATCAGCAAGTGTGCAGCATAAATATGCAAGAGATAATAAGTAATAACGTCAGAAATGGGCAGAATTCTGCAATTCCGGTCTGCGTTGCTAAATAGACCTTTTCAATATTGAATGAAGTCGCAATTTTCAGCCATATATCATAAACGTTGCCTGGCTGCTTAGGCATGATAATGATCTTATAATATATTTATTTTATCCAAGATTTCAATCATTCGTTATTTTAGTAATTATTCTAAGGGAATGTTTGAAATATAGAATCAGACGGTGATGTATAATGCAGAAAGTGACAAAAAGGAAGAAGATAATTGATTTTCGTCCGAAAACTTTTAACGCCAATTTAACTATTCCAGAATGATCAGAATCTCTTAAAACACTGGCGAGACTGTAATATACGGTTCAAGAATTTGGTTTCTATTGCATAGAACAGGACCATAGCAACATTCATAATTTTGAATTTACTAATTACTCATCACCATTCACATATATTAATTCAAATTAATTCATAAGCACGCGCCGCATTGTTCTATTTCGATTTGTAATTTGTAGGTAAGCTTTGTCTAATTGATTTTTATTAAACATAAATAATAGGTACCTTTAATTGTGAATCCACATGCAGCTCACTATTGTTTTACGTCATGAACAATATTAATGGTAGTTCAACAATGGTTGCAGTATAAACTCATTTCATAGCGCTTAAAGCATTCGAAACGGTATATTTCTGTGATGCAGACAATGGCCCTAATACATTAAAATAGAGTTTACTTTGAAATTTCGCAAAATCACATAAATAGCGAACATGATTATTTGACGATAAATTGACGTTATTCATGGTTGATGAACGTAAAGGAAAAATCGCGTTCGAAGCCTTGTATGAACTTCACTAACAGGAGTCTTGCCCAACTCTCTACATTACATATTTGTTTCATGTATAATTAAAATTCACGTTTTGTGCAAACTCAATTTAGCGCTCATGGCCAGTACAAGGCATGATTCTTGAGGAATATGTCTTAATTCCGGGTTGGTTTTGGGCATTTAGATGAAAAGCAAAACTGTGTGTCCTTATGGAAGGCGAGCGTAAGTGCGAAAATTCCTCCGCTGAACCACCGATGCTTATGATTGAAAATGTGAATTTACTTTTTATAGTTTTTAATAATCGAGATTAATATTAGTATCAAAGAAAGTCTTTGCTGATTAAAATTAAGGACACCCTTCGCAGTCGGTAGGATTCGAACCTACGCTCCCAGAGGGAATCTGATTTCTAGTCAGACGCCTTAACCGCTCGGCCACGACTGCTTATAAAATCGGAATATAGCAGTTGCTAAAAATATATTTTTATTGGCGATTTACCGTACGTAAGGTATTTATATACACACAGCAAAACATAGCCTAATTCTTACGGTGGCATCAGAACTAGATTTGGTCTTGCGACAGAAATACACTTCAATTCATCGGCACTTTATTTCAATGCAACAATAACTATAATTAATTATAGTAATATTTGAAAATAATATTAAAATATATGTGATATTGTTGAGCGAATATATATAAAGAGAAAAAAATCAAGAATTGAGAATAAGAACCAATAGCGTGCATTTGTGAAATAATATCACGCTATTGATGACCGTTGTTTAATAATTATGCGGTGCTACGGAAAGAAGTGCCGAGCTAGACAAAAGAATAGTAAGTTAAACTTTTTTTTCCTTTTGAGGAAGTAAGAGAATTGTTTTAACGTAGAAAATGGCAAAACCACTTTAGTCCCAAGAGGAAAATGAAGAAAAACATTTTCGTGGAAATAGCTCCTTGGACCATCAACGCAAACGAACTATCCACCGCACAAAAGAAATTTAATTTACTGACAAGACGCCTGTCCTCCGCACAGCATTAGACGTCCATCAAAATGATATCCCAAGTATAATTGGTCAGCACAGTAGAAAGGTTTATCGTTACAGTTGCTTTGAACGTCATTACTTTTATTCTTAAGTTTTCCTACTGAAAGTACTTATATTTATTACACTTTGTACTCTGTGTCTCGCCTCCCATAAAAACTAAAGTAATGATGTGAAACAATGCAGAGGATACATTTTAAGCGGATACAAATGTATAAAATACACTAATGCTCGATCGAGTTTTTGTACGGAAAAACTGTAGGTTAAAAAAAATGCAATCCTACACAAATGTCTATGAGAAAATTATTACTAACATTCACTCAACCAACTGTATGTCGTGCCTTTAGTATAGAATATGTATTTCTTGATAGTACGTACGATGGCAGTAACAGTACGAGAAACATTAGAATACAGAGTATTTTTGCAAAAAAAAGTAAAGTAGTTGAGATGCAAACTTATTTCGGTGATTTCTCATCCGAAATAACTTAATCCCAAGATTCAAGTACAATACGGGCAATTGTAGCTAATATAATCCCGAATTTTAAATTTAAATTGTAGTCTGCAGTTCTTGTTTTCTTTGTGAAAATCAATTCTGCTCGACGTTTCAACTTTACTTCAACTATCTTCAAGAGTAAGTCGGTTGATATATTGTATAAAATGTAATAAACATTTTAAAATAAATAGATTAATGGATAAATATTTTTGTAGAATCATAAGTTTTCATCATATTTTTATTATTAGGCACACAAACACACACACACACAAAACATACGTACACGCGCGCACACAAACGCACACACACAGACGTCATTCCAAACAAAGATAGACTCGATGCAGGGAAGGTCAAAAGGTATATTTTCATTAATTGATTGTTTTCATGATTACAATACTTACTTATTACTTCGTATAAGAAAGTAAAATAGCACAATATTCATAAGAGAACACTTATGGTTGCGAAAATAATAACAAAATAGAATTTTTGCAATAGTTTTCTAAAACTGACATAAAACTAAATGAAAATTTATTTAATTTATTTCGCAAATTTTATCTCTTGATCGTCCTGAATACAAAATTATAAATGAAATATCATTTGTTTAAAAGATACTATCGTATTAACAAATGAGCATTTGCTGGTTATCACACAGCAAAATATCAATTTTTATTTTTGACTAAATAAAAACCTAAATCAAAATCATTCATATGTATATATGTATAAAAGCAATATAAATCTAGGAATCGAACAACTGTATGAAAATGTTTAATATTTCATTGCATATTTCTGGAAATTGAAATCGTGTTTTTTAAAACAAATGCATAAATGCAATAAAACTGCATATGTAGTTCTAATATAATTCAATCCTGCGTTCAATTGCAAAAATTGCCATAACAAATATTAAAAAATATGAAACAAAACGATGTTTTTTATTATTTTTAATTTTCACGATCCAACAAATGAATGAAATATGAATGTTACATATATGATTATTAAGTTTATTAATGAAGGTTAAAAATAACAATATGCTTTTACAAATGATGTATTTCTTCTAGTATACCAACATGCCTGAGAGAGACTACCAATTACAGCACGTCCTAAATTAAATCAGAGCAAGCGCGAAGTAGCCTTTAAATTTATAAAATACAGTTCCTTTTTTAATAATTCTCTTGTTTGATGCTTTTCAAATGTACGTTTTTTCAAATGACACCTTTTCATTATTTATTTAACTCATGATTTCAATGGTCACATTTACTATAGAAAATCGTAAGGCCCAGAAATAATGAAATCTTTTTTTTTGTATTGTTTTTTGAATGGTTCATTCGTATTTGTATAGATATAATCTCTGATGTGAAAAATGACATGTGAACACAATGTGAGGTGATTGCCAATTCAGGCATTCGCTAATAAGTGCGTACGCACTACAACACCGTAATACAACTCTTGAGAAAATTGTAATTTATTACGGAGTGAAACAAATATTTTACTGCGGCATAAATCTTAGTTACATCATGGAATGGAAGCATTTAAGTATCTAATATTTAAAGTGACAGACGTTCTGACATACCTATGTTTCACTCTGGTAATAGAAGGAGATGAGAAAGGCATAAAATGATGAGCTATTCTATTCATGTCTTTATGCTTGCTTTCCCAACGCGGCGGCGACGGTGTCATGGATATTTGCGGTGCTCGAGATATATTCAACAAAAGTTTTTTGTGTGACTTAACGCTTGACATCTGCTATACAAATAAAATATTTGCATAGAAATTTCATCCCTTTTTAAGATCCAGCGCAGACGCGACTGATGCCCTTTTATTCCAATTTCTAATTTGTTGTCCGTCCACTAGCTATGTGTACATACCTAGGTATGCGGACATATTACTTTTTTCTGTCATTAATAAAGTTGGAGTAGAAAAATATGTTGTTTGGGGTGGCTTTAAATAACGGCAATGACGCCTGAATTTGTCAGTACTGATGCGACGTGAGAAGACACTTTTTTAAATTTGCACCATTGTTTTACCTTAGCGTTATTTAGGGGCTGAAATCCAGAATTGAGATAAAATATGTCTAAAACTATTTCAGAATCAAATAGCATAATAAAATGAATAATTTTGTTTTTATTAATGCTCAGTCAGCCCTCTCTAATGTGCGCATTTGGCAAACTTTAATGCAAGCATTTTGACGTAACTTTTGGAGTAGGTTGGTTAAGGATACATAGAAGTTTAATTTGGGTTGAATTTAATAAAATTGAGGAGCGTATTGCGGATTTGAAGAGGGGATTATAACAAAATAAAATAACAGAAAAATATGCCGCAGGCGATTTTTTTAATGGCTACAATTTTTTGCGACGGTTAAATGTCCAGATATTTCTCTACACCTAACGATTTTGATGAAAAACCGTCAATTTTTTAATATTGATTTCATTGAAATAATTGACAGTGCTCGGTAATAAAGAAAACACAGTATAACCGTGCTGTTGTGGCATTTTCAGAACGTATACCATGAACGATTTTAACGAACATTAAACTAATAACAATATAAATTTATGTGTTTAGCAAAAAGTAATCTATTTTCATACACAATTTTTAATAGTTTTAGCTATAGAGCGATAGTTCAAAATCTATCAATGCTGGTAATTTTTATAGTATAAGAGAATAAAATCTCTGATTCAAAACAAATATCTAACTTTTACTGAATTTCTAATTAAAAATAATAAAAAATTAGTAATATTGTTACAGTGTAATTGAGAAATTAAAAATAATATTAAAAATATTGCAATTATTTGTATTCTTTATTAGATCAAAAATCAGAATATATAGAAGCGCAATATAAAAAAATATATATTCAACTTAAATTTCAATATAACGATTTAACGAAATCGAAATTCCCTTACGCATTAGACGGATACAGCGAATTTACAACTGCGTGAATTTGACGTTAGCATGAACACACATCGTCACAATTTACGTTCGGAATCGTAATGCTTATGTATATAAAGTCGCGTGACCATTGAACTGTAATTGATTGCAAGAACAAATTTTGTATCGATTTTCAGCCAATATTAGAGTTAATTGTGAGAAATAAGCCTAACTTATAATGACCACTGCATTGAATAAAATTTATATAAATAAATAAATAATAATTGGTTTACTGCTTCAAAAGATATCTCCAATTAAAATAAAAAATAGTTTAAATATTATATTAGTAATAATTTGTCCTGATTTTGAATATTACAAAAAAGTCCGTTTTTAGTATTGTTCACCATTAATAGATATTTAATTAATTTTTTTATCAATTTTAATTTACAATTCCTGCAGAAAACATTTAATTTTTTGAGAAATAGTCGTAAAATAAAATATTGGGAATGTCGTTATTTTGTAGTTATCCATAACATAAATAACGGTTTTTCACTCACAATATTATATTGAACGTAAAACGTGAATGACATTGTGACATTAATGTGTCATCTTCAGGCGGTACGAACTTGTTCTGAACATATTTTTAAGAAACAGATGACACATTGATGTCAAAATTGCATTCACGAAATTGCACTATTTATTACGTACTCTTTATTACCTTTATGAGTGATTTTCTATTTTAAAAAAATCATTTATTATGTTTGAAATGTACGCTTGAATAAGAATGAACGCAAGCTAAGAAAATATATTTAATTGCCATTTCACATTTTGAGAAATGGAAATTTAATAATTATAATTAAATGCCAACACTGTTTTCTCCTAAATTGCTATAAAGTCGAAATTTATTCCTATTATATATACCGACAACAAAGCTCATAATACATGTAACCTAGAATAATATAAATAAGCATTGTTTAGTAAATGCTCATATTTCGCAAATGGCATATATTTTATTAATAGTCCATTTAACAGTAATACAGAATGAAAAATGATCCAAATAACAATCAAAACGTCAATTAAAACAACTACATGCAAACATTAAAAATATAAAAGCTCACGGTATTATTTTAATTAATGGAGAAAACATTGCAAAAATTACATTAATAACAATTTATTGTACATTAATTTCACAAAGTTATAAATTTAGTATGATTATCTAATCCTATAATTATTGCTTTAATACTTTATCAGTAAATGAAAGAAAACCCCAATCAGAAATATTATTGTTTTATTTATAAACTTATTTGAAATAAAAGAATAACATATTTATTATAATTATTACCGTGAAATTTATTATTTGTTATTTGAAGCTTGGATAAATTTGTACAATATATATACATTTTTTTATAAAATAATAATGAGTATATTCAATTGAAAAATGCGTAAATATTGTTTATATTATCTGTTTTATAATCGTTCGACTTATATTTTTAAGAATTCCCGCTTTACTCAGTGAAACGAAAAAACGACTTTATATATTATTTTTAAAATTCGGTTTTTTACAGCTTTTAATTTTATTCTAAAATAACTTTCTATACATGAAAAACTTGAATTTTTTTATAGATTTGTTTGTTATATACAGACATGTTCTAAAGTAAATATTAATGTTAGGGTTTTTTTTTGAGGAAATCTCTCGAAATACACGCGGGCTTAAATTATGAGTAACTGTATATGTGTAGGTATCAATTTTGTTGAAAATTGATTTAATATCGATAACATAGAAGGAATGACAAAATTTCTTTTTCCTGCATATGAGTTATATATATTTTCAGAATCAAAGCGATTTCAAACGGATTACTGTGAAAGATTTAGGTATATTTTAGGGATACATGATCAAATACTTAAGCTCTTTGTGCGTACCGTGAAAAGAAGCCGACATGAAGTAATGCCTTATGCATCGTTAAGCTGATGAAGAAATATCTAAAGTTATTTTCAAAAGAAATTTTGCAAAAGTCACAACTGATTAAAAACAAGGTTTTGTGACATTTTGTGTGAAAATCTACCACATGTAATAGCTGTCGCGGCAGTCAGTAATCAGCGTTCCCTTTGGCACATGCTGCGGTCGCCCCACTTAGCTTGTTGGATGAGAAGGTGATAGTGTCGGGACAAAACGAGAACAGTAAAGGGGATAGAGAGAGGACAGCAAAGTAGCTACAATCGTTATACTTATTATTTGCGGTTGATGTGACCACATATCGCATCAACCAATTTTTTTTATGTCCGACCTAAGATTTATCTTAAGAATACATACAAAATCGTCCTTACACATTTTTAATACGCTTAAAGAAAACCATCTTCAAAAGCATAAATTCATTTTATATATTTTGTCTTATCAGTAAATAATTATTTATACAAAACTTTAAGTATCAAGAAATCTATTCGAAAAACGTCTTATTTAGAAATATATATATAAGAATTTGTAATTTGCGAAGAATTATAAAATTGACCCTTTGTCGTTTATTCGTGTTATTTTTGTGTATAATATAAAATAATTTAACAAATATAAAATAATTCAGAATATAAGAAAGAATATGTTGAAATTGCTTTGTTGTACTCGTATTACACGGAGTAGAGAAAATGTTTAATTTACAATATAACAATACAGACCTCGACTCATATGCATATTGTTTGCATTTTATATCCATAACGTAACCTGTATGTACTATATAATGAATAAAATTCCCTACAGATAATACAGCCGCAATCATTTTTATCTGCGAATGTGTTTCGTATGTTGTAATTTGTTGGTATATTACGATTTTTCTGACAAAAATATTCCGCGTTGTTTTGGCAATACATTTTCATTAACTCAATTTTATAGGATTTTAAAATTTTTCCAAATTTAATAGAAAGAGAGTCTACATTATAGTTGAAAGAAACTTTACGTTTATAGTTCTGATATAATTTATGAATAATAATAAACTGAATACAGATAAAACAAATGCATTTTAGATATGAATAAAATGGATGACGATAATAATCTAAATATAAAAATACGGGTACTTCAATTTAGTATCCTATTCAGACGATTTCTTCGCTTGGAAAGCGTGGAAACAAAATTAAATCAAAAGATTGATCACAGAGGCTTTGATATAATTTTAATGTTGCCCGCATTAAATCCGTTCAAGCAATATATTTTCTGCAAGAAAATTAGATGGAGAGTGTAAAGCAAATAAGAGATGAAACAACGGGATGCTGTTTATCTAAGAAATATGTTCCGTTTCTTCGTACTTTACTCATACACGTTAAGTTTTCAAAAATGCATTCCAATTTGATGACGAGATTAAACTGAAATATCCTTAATTTAACATATTATTGATTTACTCGCATAGATGCTTCTCGATAAACAATTAACAAATAGTGTATTTATTTTTGTATTTTGTTTTTGTTGATACATATTAAATAAATATTTAGTAATTTTCAATAAATTTTTTAAGTTATGCGCTTGTTTTAATATTGTTTTGTTATTTGCTTTTGACCTGATTTGGTTTTTCCAGTTACGATTTTTTAGTTTACGTCATACAGGAAATCAGACAAGCAACCAATCAATTAGAATTGAAATGAAATAAATGTCTATTTATTCAACGTATAGACAGTTGATAGTGAATAATATAGAAGTGTTTATATGCGGCAACGTTTTGATTAATTTGCGCCATGGATGAGCGTATGCAAATTAGATTTTACACATTAATAGAAATTGCTGAATTTATTTCAAGTGTCGTCTTTGTGCGGAACAGTACCAACTGTAATACTGCATCTTCCTTTCGTGGTGTATATGGAGGGTAGCGAAATAGGCTTGATCTAGAGCGCATACTCCATCAGGATGTTTCATCTGGGGGCGCGTCCTTTTAGTAGCTCGCGGTCTTTTGTCGGTGTCACAGCCAATTTCAAATCTATTGAATTTCGGCTCATCTTTCGCGGGAAATAAACGGGGAATTACAACAATTTTTTATAGAAATTACCGCTTACAACCAAAAATATTGTGAATTTTTTTTGCTGAATAATGTGACATTTTAGATGCATACTACAAGTGTGCAGTGATGCGGAATTGAAATTATTGTTATTATTATTATTTTATAGAATAATCGTGCATAAACTTGTGATGTTGTATTTTATATACTAAGCATAAAACGTGGTATTTTTCAAAATGTTGATGGATTATCTAAAAAGTTTTTGTTTCTTCTTTTTCCTGGATATTATTTCAAGCAAAGGTATGTATTGCGCAAAATAATTATTCCCCTTGAGGATACCTCTCAATCAACTCCCTAATATACACCTATCAATGTTGCATTTGATTAATATACTTAAACATCAATCGCGCTAAATTATAAATGAGACAATAACGACCCTAACTCGCAACATTGTTAAAATATTAATTTGCGTAGTCAAACTATTCATTATATTTTGAATCACTATTTGTATAATTCCCATTAATTATTATTATATTTATAAAAAAATATATAAAATTAATTCATAAGAAGATAATCAAATATGATACAAAATATATCTATATATTAATAAGCCCATCAAATTTGATTGATCTGGTTAAAATAAATATTAATAAACTTTTTGTAAGCCGAATTAAAATATGATCCCAAATTTTTATAAAGGGGTGTGGTTTTTTAATGACGCGAAACGATATACTAAAAATAAGCCTCCCCCTAAATTAAGGGCTAAAAAAGGATATTTTGAAAATGTTTTGAAAAATCATGTGTTAGCGCTAGAACATCGGCGCAATCGCTTAATATATTTTTAGTTATGGGGATTGTTTACGAATTCAAAAAATAACATTTTGAAACGAAATATTCGTTTGATTTTAATAAATTGTACTTTTTTCTATAAATATATAAAACTTGTATTTGTTCATTTGAAAGTTTGAGCTTTTGTATATATTATTTATATTTAAAAAAATAAACGCAAAACATAATATTTGTGTTTTAAAATAAATAGGAAAATTATTACAGTTTCTAAAAAAATTAGTTGCAAATTTTACTTTATCTAGTTACATTCCATGTCTGTGCGGTGTAGCATGTATGACTGAGACAACCGATTATAGCATCTTTCGAAGTAAAGCAACAGCAAGCCCCAAATAGATATATTAATTGAAAATAATGATATAGTATATTTATACAAAGAAACGCCCGGTAAGCTTTAGAGTTGCGGCGACTATAGTTACTGTTTCGAAGTTTTGATAATAGAATTAATAATTCACGAACTATTGATTGTTTTCTTTTGTGTACTGTAAACTGCGAGAACTAGCACCGCGTCTTAAACCCAATTATTATCCTGTGAGCATAATATTCTCTCGGTTTTTTCATTATTAAAAGATTATAATTGCGCTGGGACTTTATAACGCCGAAGCGCTACGAATTTCTGCAAGACATCTTATAATGTTAATTCACTAGCGTAATACTCTGCGGATAATCCACGAACAGTGGCAAGTTGTATGGCGAACATGATTTATTTAACGGAAATTGTATTTTAACATAAGTTAATAAAGTTTTGTCAACGTTCTGTCATTTTATTTCATTTATGTTAATTATAATATATTCATAATAAAAACGTGAAATTCACATAAATAGAATAGAAAAAGACAAGCATAGGTAGCATAAAATTCTTTAATTTTTGGTTTTAAACTCGGTTTAGTGAACATTGTAAACGTTTAAATCGATGAATCAAGAATTGGAAAACAAACAATTGTAGTAATTACGTAAGAGTAAGAACGCTTAATGTAAATCAAAACAAAACTAAAAGTCGCCAAGTCGTGTTTAAGAAAAACTTTGTAGAACTGTTTGAAGTTTAGGATAAACGAATCCGAGTGTTTCAGTACGTTTACTGACAGAAGGAATTAACACCTTAAACAACAACAACTGTGGAACATATACTTTTGAATTTGTAACTAAGTTTTGTTATGATTATTGTCACTTGTGGTTACAAAAGTTCAAACAGTACATAGAATAAACAGTTTCACACACGTTCCTGGAGCGCAACTCACTATTGTCACCAAGTTTCGTTCGCCGCGGAACAGTAATGCTACGAGACCTTTTCCGACTGAAAAGCCCCAAGTTCAAATGATTAATGCAGCTCTTACGGCCAAAGGTTCTCTATATCCACCTAGATATAATATAAGTAGGTATAGTACAGTCAACAAGTATCGAATATTCATCTACAATTAATAAAATAAATATGAAAAATTTTATATATTAATAAGAATTGATGATTTATTTATTTTAATGTTTGTGCTGTCTGCATCTGACAAGTCCTTTGTGTAATCAACGTTTTACAACAAAGGACAACATGGAATTGTTATAGTAATACAATTCTAGAAGTTGGAGGAACATATACAATTTTTAGTAGAATATATTAAGATTGTCTGCCAACAAAAAAATATATATTCAACATCTTATCATGCTAAATAAAACAACGAGCTGTCTGTACCTACTGTCGGGAATATCCATAAAAGAGAAGATAAGAAAGAAATCGTGAACCAGAGACAAAATTCCAAAGCAAATGTTCTGGATTTTGTAGATATGGTGCCAACGTTTAGGGATATAAGAAATGATACAGTATTTGGAAAAGTTTGTCAGGCAATATTTTAAAAAGACATTAGCTTCATAACTATCACAATCTTTTGAATACCGATTTAGAAACACAGACAAATTGTTGTGTCCAATATAGATATCGAAAATTTTAGTATACTTATTAAAAAAATAATTTTTCATATTAGATCAATAGATTCAATTTAGATCAAACGTTAGAGACAAAAAATATGTTGGCCTCTTCAATTGTGTTAAACGATTTCCACTCTATTTGAACTTTTTTGTGGTCAGTTATTTTTCGATCGCCATACGTACAAAGAGCTTAAGAGTTTGTAACATTCTCAGATTCGACGTTTCTTTCACAGATATTTTGACATATCTGATTTCGCAAATTGTAAATATAACACGAACACTTGAATGTATGCTTGACCAAAGTTTCCGTTTGTTCTCTGAAGTTACAAACTCGACGTTAATCAAATTTGAAACAGTTGTGAATTTATTATGATGATTATTACAAAATATCAATATATTTATAATACGCTATATGCATAAATAAAAATTGTTTTAATAGAAATTGATTCCTAATTATTTCTCTATAGTAATGATTTGTTTAATTCGGAAATTAAATCCATTATTGCTCTGCTTTAACGTATGATTATTGTTTTCTTTATTTATAAATTGTTGTGTATGTCATTGTTTGTTTATTATTTCGTTTCCAGCAATTTGCAATGTAGTGCAATTTAATTCAAATTAAGCAGTGTATTGAATAAACGTATTTTATTTTAATAAATATTGAAATGAATACTACTTGCAACGGAAAATGACTAAACAAACGAGCTCGCAGAACTAAATAATAACTTTTCACTAATGTTTATATTATTGAACTTTAAAATGGTAAAATAATTGTTTCCATATAAAGCTCTTTGGATTCAAATTAAATAAACTAATGGCCATATATGCATTAATAAAATGTTCAGGCCCTAGTTTATATTGATTAATTAATAGTTCTTTTAGTAGGGTTAATATATCCAATCATTAAATACTATATAAATCTATATATCACAATTAGATTGTAAATTAATTCGTATTTTACGTATTTATTCCTTTTAAGGACCGAATTTTTAATCAATTAATAGATTTTTTTCCATCTTGGTGAAATACGAGAAAATAGACTTATAGTTTTTTTTAATCTATTTGAGAATATTTTGCAGCAACTAATTTTGAATTTTCTGCAATAGGCAATAATTGGAAATCATTGATTGATTCGTTTAGTTATATAGGTATTTATATTACTTAAAATGTGTCTAGATTGAATTTTATGGGACAAAATTGTGAGTGCATGAACAAAACTGTCTGCAACTTAACAATATTTATTAAATATTCAGGTTTTTTGAGAGTGATTTTTAAATATTCATTCCTGCAGCCATTTATATCACAAATGAATTGGTTATGATGCACAACCAGCAACGAGGTCGCTATTTTTCAACAAAACAAAACAAAAAAAACTATTGGAATATTTTAATGATGCAATATTAATATGTTCCATGCAAAGTAGTACACGTATGTAGACTTCGCCTCTAGAGTAGTAATTTATTGGAATATCTTGAGTTCTTCTTTATTGTAATATATTCTGAACGCATATATTTATACGTGGTTTCATAATACTACGCCTACACATATTCATCTTGTTGAGCTTCAGCTATGCTTGTTATAATTACATAATTTTAAGATTTGAAGGATTCGATTAGTTAGCAATCGCATTTAATCAATTATAACGGAACTGATTAACATTTTTCAGTTTTAACTAAAGAATGGTTTGATTTAAAATATATTGCGATAGAAGATGTACTAAATTGCATATATTGTGAAATACTTATTTTTGCATTATAATCATTTCAAATCAATTGGTAAATTGCTGTTTCCTCTTGACATCAATGCCTTTATTCGACCATTAACATCAAAGCGGAATCCAATTACGAAATGTAATTGGCTGACTGGTCTGCTTATAGATTCCGGATAACGGTGGCGCTCTCACCAATTATTTGTTTTTTTTATATATATATTGTTTTTAGACAGTTACTGAATACCATCTACACCCTAGCTATTCAAAGTTCAAAGCCAAACATCATTAAACGCAAAAGTCATACATTTTAATCATATGTAATTTTGTTTTATGTTGCCAGAGTAGTTTATTGCACATAAAACCTTTGTAACGTGTGACATCTCAAACTTACATTATATTACATACACTATAACAATGTGTACTTCTTTTATACTTATGCATGAATTTTACTGGAGAAAGGAATTAACTATTAGTCTAAGTAATACTATAATCATTTTTAAATATAGTACTTGATATAATATACTTAAACATACATACGCAAGTAATGAAATCAGGGAAGGTCAAATGATTTATTTTTATGAAAATCTCGATACAATATTTACTTACTTATTACTGCGTGTAAGAAAATGAAAAGGAATTTTCGTAAAATTTCAAAAGCTTTTTAATTTTAAATACTTTCGATTTCTGTGGAAAAAAATGGTGAAAGTAAAGCCAAAATAAAATAAGCCGACTACGTAGAAGTTTAAGTTACAATTGATATTTAGCGTCCATTACCCAAGTAGCTTTGTGGGAAATGCGATTGGTGCGCTTTATTTCCTGTACTTATAACATTGGTTTTCTAAAGGAATTATTTAACACAAACGTCCAAATTTTTGCTTGTGTTCACATTGAAATATTTTTATGAGATTTATCGAAGAATTCAGCTTTCTTCATTGTACGAAATAAGCTTCTTCAAGATACTCATAAATTTCTTCGTTCTGTTTCATAAGCCTGTTTCGTTTTTGTTTAATATTTTCTATGCCAGAAAAATAACTGCTTTTCAATTTAGCGACACAACATATTTATTATTTTCATTTGTAACCATAGTAAATGACCGGATATATATTTCATTTATTTAACCAACATTTATTTCGCCGGTCACAAAACACACTTAATATTATCGTGAACATAAATAATTTTTTATACAATACGACTTTTAGAAACTACCAAAAAATATAGAATTCGTTTTCCCTTAAAAGTTGAACCGATGTTATATTAGCAATTTTATATAATATGTGGATTAATTTCAATAACAAACAATGCTGGTGCAAATTTCAACAATTATTTTTATTAGATAAATATACGAAAATATGTATATATAATAAAAAATTTCTATACTTTATAAAAGATACATTAAACATCCAATATAGCAAATAAAACCAACGAAAATATATAAAAGACTTTTTAGCACGTCTGGTTAACTTTTTGTCTGAAGTGGTTTGGGCTTGACATTTTGGCGATTTTTATATCATTAGTCAAACGAAACTTGGTACAAAACGCTAACCTACCTCGCTATCAACTTTTTATCTACTTCATATACGAGTATGTTTCTTTCGACAGTACAGAGTATAGGAAAATAGTAAAATATATGGTTGAACTAAGATTATTTTTATACATCTATAAATACAAAAGTTTTTATAAAAGGCTCAGATATTCATAAATGCAATTACGTATTATTGTCGCAATCAAAATTTTCTCGTAGAGCTTATGTTCAGTGAGCTAATATATTATAAAGATCTTGATTTATGATATACTAATTGAGCGGTGATTAATTTGAAATAAAAAAGTAAACCCTAAATGAATAATCTTAAAAGGCAAACGATACAACCTGTTTGACAAAGTGAATATTCATGGCACGACCCTTCTTAGATTAATTGTAATGAATTTATACAAATGCTAATGCTTTTAATGATACCACGTTTTCGGGGAACTAGGCGTTTAGTTCACTGAAACAAATTATAATCTAAAACTCTTTCCTTAATAATTCAAAAAAATTCAGCATAGGTTTTTTTTATTTCCAGGCTATGCATCAGGGCTTCGCCTGCTGCAATTACAAGCTCCATCGCAAGCTGATCCCCGCAATGATCTATCTCTCGACTGTCTCTTTGACATGGGTAACGAAGAATTGTACTCAGTGAAATGGTATAAGGACGATCAAGAGTTTTTCCGCTATACACCAAGTCAACATCCTTCACTGAGATCGTTCCCAGTCGCTGGAGTACATCTAGTCGGACAAGGCGGCGATTGTACTAACAATCAATGTTCTGTACATTTGACACAGCTAACATCTGCGCATAGTGGTGGTTCGTATCGTTGTGAGGTGTCCACAGAGGCGCCGACATTTCGTGTTGTATTTGAGACCGCAAACGTGACAGTAGCAGCAGTCGGTAGACATGAGCCGAAAGTCGATGGCGTGAAATCATCGTATGCATTGGGCGATCTGGTGTATGGCAACTGTACGGCCGCACCGGCAGATCCGGCACCGATGATCTCATGGTTAATCAACGGGAAACCGGCGCCCGCAATTTCACTTGGTCAACCGAAGACATCACAACCAAATGAACATGGTCTTGTCATTAAGTCGATGATGTTGCGGTTTCATGCGGATCGGCGACATTTCCCGGAGCCGAGCAGTACAATGGTGTTGCAGTGTGTCGCTAGTATGCCCGGTGTTCTAGCGAAAGATCTCATTACTAAAGTTGCTTCTGCATTACGTCAACCGGAACAAAATGCGATTAGTCAAAAGCTCGAGTTATCTAACAATTACGGTAAGATGAAATAATTGCACTTCGGTGTACATTTTCACAAGAACAGGATTACGTTTGAAGTTTTCTTGTAAGCTTTTACAAAAATACGTAATTAGCTATCTAAAAGATTTTACAGAGCATTTTAATTTAAATAACAAACAATATTTCTTTTAATTTGTAAATATTTTGATATCATTTAAATTGACAAATTGACCATATATATTTCAAAATCGGTAATCCGGAAATATTCATTTAAAGTACAAGCTTTTCCCATTACGATTGATAATATATTTTTTGTATATTGTAATATTTTTAAATTGCATATTTTATATAAATGAGTAAAACTAAATGAGGCATTAAAATAATAGTACAACATGAATTATATTTGCATTTATTAACTGTGGCTGGCAATACTAAACACCGCTTTAAAGCATATTTTTATTGACAATACACTTTGGAAAACGAATTAAAAAGGTTTATCTTCCATACTATTCATGGAGAAGGCGACAGTAATTTAATTGCAAAACATGAACTTCCCGCCAACGTTAAATGAAATAAAATCTCATCCATCTGTCATTTTGCACAGCGAAATAAATTGCAAACAAATTTTTCTTTTGTTGCTACGTTTGCATTCAATTCAATCCCAGTTTCGAAATTACTACTAATATATCTCTAGAGTCTTCAATATTAGTCAAAGTACCATAATCTTATTCATATATACGCTATACATTTTTTTAAAAATTAGATTGTTCGAAAATCATTTTTTATACATACATACATATGCTCCGAATTTTTAAGATATATCAAAGCATTGACATTTAAAACCACTTTAGTAATTCCATAAACAAAATTCCGTTATACAATTTGAAAATTAAAACTTCTCGTACATAACATTAGCGGAACTTGTCACTTGTATATAATGTGCGAAGGTAGGTATATAACTATCAAATATGTCATGTATATTCAAATAGGAGAGAGATCGAAATAGTAAGTATTCATCACAACCTACAGACCAATTAGATCACATAATTGGATATAACGTAGTTCGTAGATATTACCATTAAAGTCAGAAAATGACGATACTACCAAATTGTGATAATCGCCATGAATAAAAGTAGAATTCAGGAAATAAAAGTCGGTTAAATTTCTAGTTCAGATAAAAAAACAATATCGTTTTGAGTATTTAAATATTTTTGTTTCTTTCCAATTCAATTTATCGTAAAGGCATCGAATAGCAATCAAATTCAATGAAGCTTCTAAATAATCTATATTTTTAATAAAAAAACAATTGGTGATTTATGTAAACGCTGCTTCGCTGTTATTTTCACCTATAAGTAACAACAGCGTTTAATTCTCTTTATATACACAGTTTTCTAATAATGTCCAAATGTATTTGTGTTGTTTTCCACTACGTAAATACTAATATATTGTGTGTAACATATATTTTTCATTTCAGCAATGAATAGTATTCTGCCTCATCGAATCTTGCTCATGGCAGCCATGGTGATTTTGTGTAACCGGTAGTATAGTTCCGTATATTCATCACTTCAAAATCTCGTATATATTTCCATTAGGAATATAGTGATTTACCACCTAAGAGACTGATTGTTTTTGTTTTTCTTTGTTATCTATATCAATATCATATTTACGTATAATTTATTAAACAATTGAGAGATATTCAAATTCGTTATAAAATATGTTATCGTTTTTTTAATTTGTGTATTAAGTTTTGTATTTTAGATTAATTTTTATCTTTTTATAGGTTTAATAAGACAGATATTTTTTAATATATGTAAATTACATATTAAATCGATTGTTATAACTGTTTATTTTTTAAAGGCATAGTAAACATTTGATGAAAAAAGCACCACAATATTTAATAATAAATTATTAAACATGGTCTATTGATTTGTTCTACAAATCCTAGACCGCATATTCCTAGTTTTATTTATTCATGACGCAACAACATTTTAAATTCTTTACTGAAAGAGAAATATTCAAACTTTAAACGTATTCCATTGCAGTACTGGTAAGTTGTGGTATTCTGATCGGAATGCAAAAATTTTACATTTTCAGAACAATTACGTAAAACGTGCTGCCCGCAATTTATAGTTGGCGTTAACGATAACTTACATTTATTTTATGTAACTGTACGTTCATAATTTATCTTACAAATGATCAGTTAAAATGAATTCGTTGCAGTTCACCAACTGAAAGAATTTTTAGAAATATCGTCGGTAACATATGTGATAAAATAAATATAAACTAATCTACCGAGTTTTTGAATTATAGTGAATAATTATAGGTTTTGTTATCAAACTATTTTTGTCATAATTTCAAGAAAAATGAAATAAAATTTGATGGGAATATATGTACACATATTTGCTATCACAATAAAATACTTAAAGCATTTTTATTATCATGAAATAAAAATCATTTTAGTTCACGCATTTATTACTTTAGAAATTTAAATATGTAGATTGGTTGTTTAAATCTCGTAATACGTATTTGTTCATGATTGTATCTTTTATACACATTTCAATTGATTTATGATTTTCATGTCACTTGTGAGGTAATTGTAATTTAGTGTCCTTGGATTTGTTAATTTCTTCACTGAACGAAATCAATTTGTTATTTCGTAGAAGACTTTTCCTTTTGTTTTTTTTTTGCAAAATGCACAAGGCACAAAAAATTCTGTAACAGTTCATTCAGGAGTGAATATTTTCAAATATTGTAAAAACAAACATATATAACATCGTGCCTCTGCAAAGTAATGTATCTAAGTGAGACATCCGATTACAGCATTTCCTAAAGCAAGCTACAACGAACGTGAAGTAGCATTTTAAAAATTGTTTTTTGT
Source organism: Nebria brevicollis (assembly GCA_944738965.1). Classification (NCBI taxonomy): domain Eukaryota; kingdom Metazoa; phylum Arthropoda; class Insecta; order Coleoptera; family Carabidae; genus Nebria; species Nebria brevicollis. The sequence continues at coordinate 10,685,708 of OX122907.1, forward strand.
CTATGTTTGAATTTTTTGAACGAAAGTTACTGTGCGTTAAAGTGTTCCTAGCTTTGTAAAACATAAATTAAAAATATAAAAGAACACTGGAATGGTGTTGGTGATTATGAGTATAATATATAATGATTTATGGATCGATTGATCAAAGTTATATGTGTGGAACTTAGAGTTGCGATTGCGATTGGGGGAATTAATAAATATCCCGCAGGTGACATTTTATTGGCTAGCAATAAATATTGAATGTTGAAGAAACTAATGCAAGGACAAAACCCATTTCGCCACACCCCAGTTTCAGCACTTTTATATTTTTAACTGAAATACTGCAAATTCAGGAACTAGGAGCATTTTCAAATGTGCGTAAAGTATATATATATATATATATATATATATATATATATATATATATAAGTATAGTTTACTAAGCCTTTAATGAAATATTTTGATATATGTATGGGTTCTGTTGAACTCTAAAAATATTCTTGTCTAACCTGATGTGATTAAAATATAACACATGCATAAATATAAGCAACTAATATACATATATAAACGTAACGAAATGTTAACAGATATATTTAAAATGGAAGATATGAAAGCAATTAATGTGAACTAAATAAAAATTTAAAAAAATATATAACTAATTTAGTATTTACTTGTAATGATATATTTGCACCTTGTATTTTGTAGGTATATGTACTGACTGGCAAATAATAAAACAGATACATCACATTTGCACAGTTTCATTTTATAATATTTTTTATACTTTCTACTACTTCAGATGCACAAATATATAGTATTCATTTCGTCGTTTACTTAAATTTCATCAATTATGTTAATATTCAAATTCTATAATTCATTTTATGGGTCAGAAAAAAAAAATAGCAAATTTTTTGATTAAACCCCTAAACACGCATTTTTTTATTCTTTCAATTGTTTTATAATTTATCATTTATGTTAATGTAAAGATAAAAATTGCAATGTTTTAAATATTCATTTAGTTGAGCCATTTTTGAGAAAATGATGACAAAATTATTTATTGTCAAACCTTGTTTATTTCGTTGTAGGTATTTTTTTATGCGACCATAAGGAGTTCGTACGTCGTAAAAATGGATTGGTTCAAACTTTTGTAGATATATCACTTTCGTTTAGGTATGGCCAAACATATACTTTTACCACCTACGAAAAACACTTTAAACTGTCACTTTGTTAACCGACACATATTTCAGATTTTGCAAGTATTACATATCAGCCGACGATATGTGATTGGTTTAAGGTGAGCTATAATAATTACTTATATGTGTATCTTTTGTAAAAAGTATCATTTTTCCAAATTAAAATCTCGATTTAAAAGAATTCGAGATAAAATATTGGCTTCACTAGATATGGTAATGTAATCTAGATTGTTGAACGATGTATTGCTTATTTTTGGCTGCATTTCTTTATGGTTGTGAATGAGCAGAATGAGAATTGTTCAATGAGATGTACATTTATTTAGGACAGTGCATGAAACTGAACAAATTTTCTAAATGCACAATGGGTACATTTTTTATTTCGTATTTAAATCAAATAAGACGATAACAAATAAATATACCGTATATTAATATTAGTGCAACAATGATAGCATTTATATTGTTTTTCTTAATATTAATACAATTTTAATCAATTTACCGCCTTAAAAATCAGTATTGTACCGAATTAATTAGTACATCTGGCAACTTTAAGCAGGACTATAGCGTTCTTGTCTGTGATAATTTAGTTGTATTTTGATTCCTTGTAAATATGAAG